>CM053567.1:6240948-6362892 GCA_028646485.1 Cryptoprocta ferox | reverse complement strand
CCCGCGCCCCTGCGCCGCCACGCCGCAGCCCTGCCGCTCTCGAGGACGCGGGGTCCCCTCTGCGGCAGTGACTCAGTTCGGGGACCCCGGTGGGTGTCGTCGGGGCTGCGGGGGCAGAGGGCAGGGCGCCGCGCCAGGTGGACGGGGCCACGGGGGTCAGCGTCCGCCGCCCTGGGTGTCCTGGGGGTGCAGGTGCAGGTGCAGGGGGGGGCCTGCGTGTGCGGGGCGGCGGGGCGCGGCCCTGGCCGCGCGGGGTGCGTCTCTAGGGGAAGACCCCATCCGCCCGCCAAGTGCAGCTGCCAGGACCACCTGGTGGCGCCTCGTGGACAGAGTCCAGGGTACTATTATCTGTAAGCCTGGAGTACGTGCCGTGCGCATACGTATGCCAGTGTTCTCCGGTGTATTTGGGCACAGTATGTGCATACACTTATATGCACACCTCATATACACATTGTGTATAGTAATATACGAATATCCCAAATATAATGACGTCACATAATAATATAACCATATAATGTACACATATAAGATATATAATTGTGTATACACATATACATAATCACCATTAAATTATATATAAATGTATATTTTATGAAATTGATAACACTATATGCTATAATATAAAAATATATATAATACACATTAATATATTTCATATTTAATATCAATCTAATTAACATCCGTCACCACACATATAGATATGTTTATGTATGCTGTCTATATGTTATCACATATTTGTGCACATGTGTACATATACATATATAAATTTTATATGTACAACATATATTTATAGTTTTATAGAAAATTTGTATTAATTTAATATATTATCCACAAATATATTTACATATCAAACTTATATACTTGATGTAATTATATCAAATTTTATGTTCCATAAGTTATAATTATGAATACTTTATATAACTGTAAATATTTTATAATTCTACAAACGTGTCATTTTATGTACACTATACATGTAAATATGATTATATATCACACATATATAATTAGTCATACTCTTCATGTATGACTTATCATACATGTGTTTCAGAGAAATGACCCCTGAGGTTTAAAGCAGAAACACAGAGCACCATCCATCAGGCAGATCTCTGATTAAGACTGGGAATTTCATGCGGTTTCTCCCTACTCACCTTCTTCCACCAAAAGTGAGCTGCGTAGTGGGAAGGACAGGGGACAGCGGACATCCTGCCCTTTCAAAGCGGGTCCACGCACACAACCCAAAAGCCTGGGCTTCCCTGCTCCCAGCACCTGGGATCAGTGGGCTCTGTCCCTGTCACTTGAAAGCAGTGATGGCTCAAAAAACTACAGGATCCTGGGCTGAGAACCAGGGTGAAAATACCTACAGCATTCTCTCAGGCCACAGGCCTTACTGCACCTCTGTCCCCAAAGGCTTTGTCCCGGCCTAAGTCAAAAAATCAAGACCCTATATGGACGTGTCTCTTAAACCGAGACACCTTTCCTTGCTTGTGGCATTTTACTTGTTCTTGGGCATTAGTCCACCAGAGTGAACTCCTGGGTCTCCTCTGTGAGCGTTCACATCCAGACCTGGACACCCCATTGCTGGGGCCCCACCTGGATGGTCTGCCTCCCATCTGACTGCTATGCGTTGAGGAGACACACACCAATTCAGTAACACGTGATTAAAGATAAAAATCTAATGCTACACAGGCAAGCAACAACAAATTTTAGAAGGTCTGAGTTTATCCTATATTCTAAAGCCAGGTTTAAATGCTCTGGAAGATGGCCCACAGGGCTGCTTCTTCCCTTATCAAGACTAGCGGAGAGCTAGCCGGGTGCATTTTGGCACACCCTTCACCTCCCGTGGATGTTGGCATTGAAGTCAGTTGTCAAGATCTCTTAAAGCCACAGCTGTCCCCAGCGTGGCCCCGCTCTCCCCCTAGTGGATGCTCAGAGCTGCTGATCTCCCCGGAGGAAGCAACAACAGTAGGGAATGGACCTGTGGGTCCAAAACTTGTGTATTTAGTGCACATGCTGAGACTTTCAAGTATTTTCAAGGCAAGATACCTGTTTTCCTTTAGCTTCAGCAGATGCTTCCACGGGCTCTCACTTTGGAGAAGGCTGGAGTTTTCAGAGGCTACCAAGAAAGAGGTCCAGGAAGGGTGGGGAGGTTGTCAGGATGAGACAGTAATTGACCTGGTCACATCTCAGAGGAGACTTTTCAGGAACTGAAATTTAGTTAAGGACATGATTAAGGCTCTGTGCTTCCTGAAGCGTCTGTGATGCTTGACACACTCTCTTCCTTCCTCTTTGCTTCCCTCTGTCCCTCCCAGCTTGGCTTCCGAGGATGGTATAGGCATATCATTAGGTGGTTAGTCTTTTGGAAGGGACGCCGAGAGACTGTGCCTTCAGACTCCTTGTAGCCTGGGGTGGGAAGGGCTCCAAAGAAAGCTTCGTTGGCCTAAGCCTCCAGCCTGGGGGCTCATGTGGGGAGGGCTTCAGGATGAGCTTATCCTATCTGCTCTCCCTGTAATTCTCACTCCATGCTAGTGTGGTCTTTGGCCAACTTACTTCCTCATGGTCAACCATAAGATATCAGTGCCGACCCATGTTGAAAGAGGGACTCAGTGCTGCTGAGAGGTCGGGGCTGATGTCTCCCCAAGAAACTATAGGACAATTTGCAAATTGAGGATGGTGCCAGGAGGGAGGCAGTGCTTTGAATTGTTCACCCAGAGGTGGGGATGGTGAGCTTGCTTCAGCTCTGGGGTCTACTGTTGTGACAGCCTCTGTCTGGGTGATGCCTGTCTCGTGTGATAGGGCTGCAAGAAGGGGAGGGAGAAAGGAAGGAAGGGAAGGGAAGGGAAGGAAAGGGAAGGAAGGAGGGAAGGAAGGAAAGAAGGAGGAAAGGAAGGAAGAAAAGGAGGAAGGAAAGGAGGGAGGGAGGAAAGAAGGAAGAAAGGAAGGAAGGGACGAAGGAAGGAAGGGAAGGAGGACGGGAGGGGGGAAGGGAGGAATAAAAAAAGGAATCTTTTTCCTGAATGTAATTTTGCTCCTGTATCTTTACTTCCAAGCCTTACCCAGCCCTCTTTTCAGATGTAGCCTGATTTAGCTAAACAGTTCCTTGGTGCTGTGTGGTTTTGTATGTTCTCTCTCTCAAAATTTCACATTATACCAAACAATTGGTACATATCTTTGTGTGTGTAACTTTATGTCTGTTTTTATCATTTCCTTAGAATGATTTTATTTTGAACTTCACAACCTCTTCTAGTGAACTGCCTATGTGAAATTGAGAAAAGCATTTAACTACCTTAAGACTTATTTCCCTCATTTCTTAAGATAATAGTATCTAATTTGTAGGGTTGTTTTAAGGAACAAATGAGACATTGTAAGACACATTGCATAGTGCCTGATATGTAGTAAGAGATAAAATTGAGCTCTAAGTATGATCGTATTCATGATGAAAATGATTAATAGTACTCTTCTGGCAAAATTGAAGTGATTTATACCTCTACCAGCAGTGTGTGAGAGTGTCACCATTTTGATATTTCCATTGGAAGGGACATAATCAGAATGTGTCCTTTTATTACTACATGTATCCTTTTTATTATTGAAGAAAACCATTAAGGGAAGCCCTTACCATGCATCCATGCAAGTCTCATTGGTTGGACTCATTGGCCACCATTCCATGCAGAAACCACCTGTAGGACAGGGAATGGGGCCATCGTGATGATCTCTCATAATTATGTGTTTTGTCCTGTGCACATGAGGCCCTCGTGTGGGATCTCTCTGTTTGGGGGCATATAACCACCTGAGGAGAGTGGGGGAGCTGTTGTGTTCCAATCAGGGCCCTTTCCTACGTAGAGCTCGTCGTGGTCACTGAACAGAGTGTCGTGTTTGTTCTGTTTATGCTTTCTTACAGCTACTTTCTTTTACTCAGGTCTTCAGTTATTTTAATGAAGTAATATTATACTTTGGGGCCTTCTTATTGTTTCCGGCACATGCCAGGCTTATCCTGTCCTAGAGATTTCAGTCAGAAGCTTCTGAGGGAGATACTTGTCCTCCAGATATTTATGTGGTTAATTCTCTTCTCGCCTTTACGTCCTTGCTCACAGGACACATGCCCAGTCAGGCCTCCTCCCGATTACCTTTTTCAAACTGTGACCCTGCCCAAGATTTCCAAATAACTCTCACCCAGCTGTTGTATTTTCTTGTTCCCAAAAGCTCTTGGCACCTTATATCAAATGCACACATTGACTTTCTTTTAATCTTATTAATCATTTCCTATATAATCCTCCTACAGTACGAGTTCCAGTTAGGCAGGGGATGTGTCTGTTTTACTTACTCATGTATCTCAAGGACCCCCAACTCTCCCCGACATACACTAGGCACTCAATGCATACTGACCATGAATGAATTAATAAACTGTCCCAAAGTGCAGCGCGTCACCTGGAACCAAACTGGCTTGTAAGAAACATTTGTCCACAGCCCTGGAACAAAGAACTGGTAAAAATCACTCATGAGGCCGTGTGGTGGTGTGATACTGGTCTGACAGGGCGCTTCATGGCGTGAAGGAATTACTGCTAGGTGTTTTAATATGATAGCAGAATGGCAGTGGGATTTAATCAAAGAGTTCTTGCCTTTTAGAAATACATGCTGAAATTTTTACCAATAACGTCATCTCTGAGACCTGCTTCACAATAACTGTGTAGGGGAAAGGGAATCATAGCTGAGACAACAGTAGCTGACAATGGCTGGAGTTGTCAGGCGATGATCGATACGTGGGATTTCATGGTCCTGTTCCCTCTACTTTTGTGGATATTTGAAGTTTTTCCAAATGAAAAAAATGATAAAAGGCTGTAGATATTAAAATAAATCACCTGTCTTCTGATATGATGAATACAAGGGATGTTCTTAGGAATGTAAAGTTTAGGGGTGCCTGGATGGCTCAGTCAGTTAAGTGTCCAACTCTTGATTTTGGCTCAGGTCATGATCTCATGGTTCATGGGTTTGAGCCCCACTTCAGGTTCTGCGCTGACAATATGGAGCCTGCTTGGGATTCTTCCCCCACCCCCACCCCCCTATCTTTATATATCTCAAAATAAAGAAATAAATTAACTTAAAAAATGTAAAATTTAGTCTATTTTTGACTATTCAGAAGCTTCTTACTTCACAGTGACCATGAGCATTACTGCTTTTTACCCCGTGTATACAGAATGTAAATTTACAGAGTTCTCCTTGGTACAAAGCAGAGTCAGAAAAACTTGATGAAACAGCAAAGGAAACTACCTTATGGGAGACACTGATTTTTTATTTCAACTAGTAAATCAGCCCTGGAAGGAACCCTGTCTTCTTAAATATTTAATTTTTGTATTTAAAATTGCTTACAGATGATAAAAATAAAGAAGCACTTTATTTACATTCTGTCATGAAGTGCTTCCCACTGTGCTCCACTCACACTGGGACGTAGGGCATGTAGATATTCAGGCTGTTGGTGCTGTGTTCAGGCCCCATTCTAATTAGTGTTGAGGAAGCCAGAGAAGGCGGCCTCATGGAAGTTTATATGCTGCTACCAGCGCAGCTTCCCTTTTGCTAAAAATTTAATGCTGTTCAGAACCTCATGAGTACATTTGCCAAATTGCATGGCTTTTCGTAAGTATCTATCCACAAATTGAGGTTGGCCTGACAGCATAGATCTTTCTGTCTGTATACTGAAGCTAGGGCAGTAGTCTTTTTTTTTTAAGTTTATTTATTTATTTTGAGAGCTAGAAAGAGAGCATGCTTGCATGCAGGGAAGGGCCCGAGAGAGGGAGAGAGAGAATCCCAAGCAGGCTCTGCACTGTCAGCATGGAGTCCCATAATGTGCTCAAACTCAGGAGCCATGAGATCATGACCTGAGCCAAAATCAAGAGTTGGACATTTAACCGACTGAGCCACCCAGGTGCCCTGGGACAGTATTCTTTAATTCATTCATCAAAAACTATTAACCTCTAATTATACTGTACACTTGGAACTCATCCCCCTGGAGCTCTCAGTCTAGATGAATATTTAATTTAAAAAAAAAACCCCACAGATAATAAAGTTACCTTGAGTTATAATCAGAGAGACTTGGCCTTCCAGTCCACTGGAAGGGTGGAAGCAAATGAAGATATCATAGGAAATCTACAGTCCACTTATGCCAGGAAGAATGGGAAGCCAGCATCTCTACACGGTATGGTGGAAAACCAGTAGATCTGGATTTTGGATCAGGTTCTTATCTGGAGTTTTTAGGATGTTTTTGCTTGTATGTTACATGTTGTTCTCTTCTTGATGAACCCGGGCAGGAATTCATAGCTAGGATCAGTACCAATAATATTGTCCTGATGGTATTGCCATTTCCACTCCCATATGATTCTGCTCTTGCTCTATACCAGCTGCATTGTTTCCGTTTTGATTTTGTATTTTATCACCCACCTTAAGTCCTTAGGCAAGATCTTTATCTTCTTGGGATCTTGGTTTCTTTACTTGTAAAATAAATTTGAAAAGGTGCTACATTTTCAAGAGCTTTTTCTTTTACAATAGTATCTGAACTGCCACGATTCGCCATCTATTCAAAAGGAAAAGCCAGCGAGGATTATAATTGTGCTGTGTAATGGTACTTCTTACTTGGGCAATGCAGGGAAACATTATATGGTATTGAATGAAAATTCTGTCCAGATTTGTATATATTCTTTCCCAAATCTCTAAAAAGGCAACAAAACTGGTATTGTTCAAAATTTCAATGAACAGAAATGGACTTTATTCATGGTTGGGAACATGAATCTTTAAAAAATAATTTTGTTACAAATAACAAGAATTTATATTAAAAATCTTATCATTTAAAAAACACAATTCATGGAGTGAACCCCAATTATATTAATGGAAAGATGTGACTTTAACGTAAATTTACAGTTATACCCCTAAATCGTGTCAAGAATTAACAACCCACTTTCCTCACTTTACCTTGCTGAATGAGGAACAAATTATTCCAACCAATACTATGAGAATAGAAGTTGTCAATTTGTAATAAATGGCCATGCACCACACTATACTTTCTGACCTACAGACACAGATACTCTACCCTTGCCCATTCATGTTCTACACCTACCTATTCATGCTCTACCCTTACCCATTCATCAGCAATGTAAGAACCCATTGAAAGGAACTATGTAATTCTTTTGGAAACTATTAGACTGCAAAATGTACAGTCATGCATGAGTCATGATTCTCACAGATGTAAGTTAACAGCTGGATGAAAGTGCTGTGGGAGAAGGCCTGCTAATTTGTTCACATTTAATGGCATTACTGCCCAATCTACTGAACAGTTTGGCAAAGCAGAATCAACAGCTGCTGTGGAAATGAGATTATTTAAAACAAGCAGAGGGAATACATTTACGCCTAGGGTCAGAGCCTGAATATCGTTCTCTAAGTAGTTCTTGGACAGTCACCACAGCATTTTGGCAGAGGAGAAATTGCAGTTGGGTGAAATCCAAAGAGGACGATGCACATTAAACTCCAGATGATTATAGGACTGTCACATTTAGCAAAAATCCACTGACCTTTATTTGCAATTCATGACAATAATACCATGTCTAGAAATGGACACCAGGCAACTGTATTATCGTAGAGAAAGGCAGGCAGTGCATGATAACCTAGACCCAAAATATGGAGGGAGAATGCTTAGAAAGTGGGTTTCAGCATGGTTGGCAGGGAGCAGTTCTGATGGCCAGAGATAATTCCTGGAATTTCCCCCATATGTGGATTAGAAATAAGATGACCAGATTTAGCAAATAAAAATACAGGACACTCAGTTAAATTTGAACTTCAGATATGATGAATAATTTTTCATATAGGCATGTACCAAATATTGCCCATTTTTATACTAAAACAGTATATTCACTGTGTAATTGAAATTTATATTGAGTTGGACACCCTGTATTTTATCTGCCAGCCTCAGTCAGAAATGAATATCCACCGAAATACTTGGACAAACTGGATTGAGTCTCCCCACTGCTAGGGTCCACCAGAGTACAGCAGAGCTGGCCAGTTAGTATTTGTGTTAGTTTTCTGTTGTTGCCACAACAGACTGCCACAAATTTAGTGACTTAACAGCAACATGAATTTATTATCTGAGAGTTCTGTAGGTTAGAAGTCCAACATGAGTTCTACTGGGTTACAATGAAGATATCAACAGGGCTGCATTTCTTCTAGGGGAACATCCACTTCCTTACCTTTTGCACCTTCTAGAGGTCACCACATTCCTTGGCTCATGGCTCCCTTTCTCTGTCTTCTAAGATGGCGATGAAGAGTCAAATCCTTCTCACACTGGATCATTCTGACCTCCCATCATCCCATTTCTCCTTACTCTCCTGCCTCCTTCTTCTCAAATGGACTGTTGTCATTATGTGGGGCCCACCTGGATAATCTAAGACCATTTCTCTATTTTAAGCTGATTTAGCAACCTTAATCCCACCTAACATATGCATTGTTCTGCCTGCCACAGTGTTGAAAACATATTTGTCTTGATTTAGGCAATTATTTTATTTTCTTTTGTTTTCTTTTTAATGTTTATTTATTTTTGAGAGAGATACAGAGAGAGAGCACAAGCAGGGGAGGGGCAGAGAGAGAGGAAGACACAGAATCCAAAGCAGGCCCCAGGCTCTGAGCTGTCAGCACAGAACCCATTGCGGGGCTTGAACCCAGGAACTGTGAGATCATGACCTGAGCCTAAGTCAGGCATTTAACCAAATGAGCCACCCAGGCGGCCCTAAGCAATAATTTTAAAGTTGCCTTATCCCAAGTGAGTCTTTAATTAGCCAGCTGCATTTTCTAATAGGATGCAAAGAAACCAGATTGTATTTGACTGACATATCAAACATTCTACATAGAGTGTTTAGAACAAGGCAGTGCAATATTATACAAAAATGTCAGTGGGGAAAAGCGCCAATATACCAACACCAAGCAATTTCCTTGATTCTCTCAACATCATTTTCTTAACAGTGTACTATGAAATCCTTGTACTGCATAATTTTGTGAGGAATAGTATATGGAATGTAAGCAGAAATTCTACAAATATGAACCTTCAGGAAGAAAAAGTTAAAAAGTAACAGTGGGCACAAAATTCTAATTTTCTATTGATTTATTACTTATTACAAAACTTTATTTCTTGATAGACACATATATACATACACAAACTCTGGGGTGAAATGTGATGTTGGGTATATGTTTGGATGGGAAATTACTCAGAGAAATTCCATTCTTAGGACTCTATTCTATTAACATGATTTGCTAGCTAGGACCATTCTATACATCAGGATGTTCTCCATCAGCATCTGGAAAGATCTACTTTCCCTCGATAAAATTATTTGTATCATTTTCTTTTGTAGATGATGTGGACATTCAGGGAAAACAATGCTTTTCTTAAATTTCCAGAGTCCTTAATCTAATTGTTGCTAATTGTCTAATCAGGCAATTAAAGTCTCAGCTAGGTTCTCTATACATAAGTGAATTTAGGTTATCAAGGTATTTTAAAAATTATTCACTCTCTTAAACTTTCTTTTTATGATATAAGTTCAGAGATGAGTTTCTATGGCATATAATCTTTCTTGAATTACAACTTTTAATGATAATAAGTACTACAATGATTGGACCTTAATAGGAGTCACATTATGTTCTAAGCTCTATACATACTCTTCATGCAAAGCCTATCGCAATAGTTATTATTCACAGTTTACTGAAGAGGAAACTGAGACTTTATATAACTACTTGATTTTATAACTACTTGATTTCAAAGTCTCAGTCAAAATTTGAAGTGAGCTTTAAGGCCTGAATGCATTGCTCTTAATAACTACATAAACATGCCCCCAAAATGTATGATTGTGCTATATTTCTACAGTCATCATTTGCTGGTTTGCTCTTAACTATTAACTACAGTAGTAATGATTGCATTTTATTCTCTCCTACTTGGTTGCCAAGTGAAGATGTGAGAAATGTTCTTTGGCTGAGAATTCCTTCCTTTTTCTCCCTACTCCATGCTTGTGAGCACGTAGCTTATAAGTCCTCTGAGGTCAGGGACTGTGATTTACTCAAGCATTTTATACTCTGACAGCACCTACCACAATAGGAGATCCATTGAGTGCGGATAAAGATGTTAATTAATGAGTTAGAGATCAAAGGCCTTTATGTTAACTACATGTGTAATCTGAGCGCACAATCACCCTGGACCTCCATTTCTTTTATAAAGTAAGGGTATAGAGTGCTGACAGCTAGCTCAGAGCCTAGAGCCTGTCTTCAGATTCTGTATCTTCCTCTCTCTCTGACCCTCCCCTGCTCATGCTGTCTCTCTCTCTCTCTCTCTCAAAAATAAATAAAACATTTTTTAAAAATTAAAAAAAAATAGAATGAGGGTATAAATCAGAACTCTGATGATGGGCAGAATAATGGCCCTCAGAAGATGTCCAAGCTTTACTTTCTGGAACTTGTGGAAATGTTTGGTTACAAGGAAAGGGAAATTAGAGTTTCAGATGGAATTAAAGTTGATAATTAGATGACCTTAAAATAGGGTGATTATCCTGGATTATCTGGATGGGCCCAATGTAATGACAAGGGTTCTTTTAAGTGGAAAATGGAATGGAGGCAGAGGAGGGTTGGAAGGAGATGTAACAAAGGGATGAAGGTCAGAAAGTTGCAGTGTGAGAAGGACTGTATCTTCCATTGCTGGCTTGAAAGATGTAAGGAGGGAGCCACAAACCAACAAACGCTGATAGTATCCAGAAGCAGGAGAAGGCAAGGGCAGATTCTCCCCCTTGAACCTCCAGAAGGAATGTGGCTCTAGCAACATTTTGCTAGTTATCTAGCAATAACTAACTGGATATTAGTCCAGTAAGACCCATGTTGGACTTCTAACCTACAGAACTCTAAGATCATATATTTTTTTAAATTTTAAACCACCTTATTTATGGTAGCTTAGTATAGCACCACTATGAAACTAATATAACTCATAAATTACAAACTTAAATTCTAACCATAAGTATGTTTTATGCCTTTTCAATTTGGTCACTGAACTGCCACTGCTTGACATACATTCTAAATGGAGCCCAGTGAGAACATGACTTAAATAAGTGCAAATTTACTGTAATACTAGATAAACAGTTTTAAATGGGTGCCTTTTTTAAAATAAGGATGTTACAACTTTTTTTAAGGCTTATTTGAGAAACAGAACCAAATACAATTTATACAAATTAAAATTATAGGCTTTGAAAAAAAGAGGGCATCTATTTCTATTTCAATCAATATCATGGACTGAGTATTCTGAAAAACTTTCCTCTGAAATCCTTAGAATCCTTCCTTATTGATTATATGGTTAATTGTTCACATTTTCTTCAAGTAATTTTAGAGTTTTAATTATATGATTTAACTTTCCATCTAAGTGTGATTGACTCTATTTTGTTTTGATGTACTGTAAGTGGTTAGCTAGTTATTTCAACATGACTTATTGAATAGTGTGTGATTTTTAACTTATTTCAAAATACAACTTTATCTTAGTATACAATCTACCTATTAATTTCACTTTTTTGAATTTTTAAAATTATTTTTTAATGTTTATTAATTTATTTTGAGAAAGAAAGAAAGCACAAGAGGGAAGGGGCAGAGAGAAAGGGGGAGAGAGAGTCCCAAGCAGAATCCATGCTTAGTGCAGAGCCTGACATGGAGCTCAGTCTAACAACCATGAGACCATGACCTGAGCCAAAATCAAGAGTCAGTCACTTAACCAACTGAGCTACCCCGGCACCCCCAAATTCTTAAAATTCTGTTCCTTTATTATCTCTTTATATTCCCACACAACTCACATAACATTCTAATTATTTTAGTTTTCAAATACACCAAACTTGTTGTTAAGTGGTAAATAAGTTTTACTCATTCAGTTTGAACAAAACAAACAGTAATTAACAAATCAACAGTAAAGTTGTAGGATAAAAAATCAAAATACAAAAATCAGTCACATTTCTATACACTAATAATGAACTGCCTGACAGGGAAGTTAAGAAAATAATCCCATTTATGATAGCATGCAAAAAAATAAAATACATAGGCATAAATTTAACCAAAGAAGTGAAATACCTGTGCACTGACATCTGTGGGACATAGTGAAAGAAACTGAAGAGGCAAATAAATGGAAAGATATCCCATGTTCATGGATTGCAAGAATACGGTTAACATGTTCATACCACTTAGACCAGGCTATAGATTCAATGTAATCCCTATCAAAATGCCAAAGGGATTTTTCACAGAAATAGAAAAAACAACCTTAAATTTTGTGTGGAACCATGAAAAACTCTGCCTTTCTAACAAGTACCTGGGTGATCCTGATGTGGATGCTGGTCCAGAGATTACCTTTAGTACCAGGGACTAGGCTTTTCTTTACGAAAAGCCCATTCAGTTGACTTGATGCACATATTTATTATGGAAGAAAGGTACATTCTGAGTTTTGTATGCCATAAAATTTCTGATTAAACCATTTCACTGACTTGTACCCCCAGCAAGAAGAGCTGGCAAAACAAGTAGTTGTGTCTCTTTGGAGAATTGAAAAGCACTGAAAGACTCTCACTCTTTTCCAGATAAAACAAAGGACACACAGTTAAATTTGAATTTCAGATAAATAATGAATAATTTTTTTAGTGTAACTATGTCCTAAATATTGTTTATGACATATATAGTATAATTTTTATACCAAAAATTATTTATTGCTCATCTAACATCCGTTTTAACCGGCATCCTACATTTTTATATGCTATATCTTAAGATCCTATCTTTGCCCCACCCCCAAAACCCCCCTGGACACCTAAGATGCCATGTTGGGTTATGAGCATGGGTACCATTCCTACAGAGAAGCATCATCAGAGGTGACTAATCAGTGTCTTCAGAACATGCATTTAGATTAGTAGTGATGGGCCCCCTGATTCCTTAGGCCTGCATGCAATGTGATCCCAGCTTTGAGGCTTTTCTTAGAATAACTGAGCAACTCTGAGGAAGGAGAGCAAGGATTAGGGTGGGGTGTGGGGCAGTGATGAGTGTCTGGGAAGGTTACTGAGGGTGAAACTGAGGAATTTGGGACCAGAAGGGAAAGTAAAGAGTAACAGCCATGAAGGAAGACTATGACATACTTCAGAGTATAACCTCTTGTCAGCCCTTGGCAATGTTAAAACATTCATCTGTTCCTTATTAGGCAGCATTCCCACTTAAAACTGGGAATTAAAAGCAAATTCTCCCATTAGCACTTGAGTGTTTCAAGCATTGGTGATTTTTATTACAGTTTGATCCTTGCCCAGACTTTGAAAATTGTTTCTCTTTATTTTAATTACTATACACAATTTCTACTTGGTGTCAATGCTCTGGAGATAGAGAGATGAGTTCATGGAACTTTTCTCCCCTGAAGGAGGATGGAACCAGAACTGCCTACTCCACTGTGAAAAATTCCAGCTCATTCACTTCCCAGCTACCCTCTAGACCATTTTAATCCCATTCATTAGAGTATGGAATCCTACATTCTGATGCTCAAGAATTTTGGAAAACATATGAAACCTTTTTATTTGTAGTTTAACTTTAACAGTCTTCCTGCTTATCCCTTTTCCCCCAACAATAGCAAACTCCTCAGTTAATCCTAAATTCCTCAGGCTCCATAGAGTAAATACACTAAATTTGGGTTCTGTGAGTCCTTGACAGTTAGGATGGATTATATTTGTTTTAAAAAATCAAGCAATTTAGGAGGGCCAGGGTGGCTCCATCGGTTGAGCAGCTGACTCTTGATTTCGACTCAGGTCATGATCCAGGGTCATGGGATTGAGCCCCATGTTGGGCTCTGCACTGAGCATCAAGCCTGTTTGAGATCCTCTCTCTCTCCCTCTCTCAAAAATAAAAAATAAAAAAAAAATCAAGCAATTTAAGTGGATGGAAGTTTCATAGGGAATATTTTGGGCATTTAGTGACATGTCTTGGAATAATGAAAGAAATCCTGCTATACTAAAAAAAACAAAACAAAACCCTAAGATGTGATTTTCTGTTTGCTCTTTCTCAGAGGTAGTATTTTATCTGTTAAATGATCACAATGTCTGTGGAAACAAAACATATCAAACATGTTGCTCTCTAGGAGCTTAAGGGTTTCAAGTGAAATGTTGAGGATGTTGCAATTTAATTATACTTTATCTCACCAAACATTTTATTAGCCATTGGGTGGTGGTCTCCTGGCTAAAGCTATTAGAGAAAGCTCTAGAGTTCCTAGAAAACTTAAGATACATAGTGTTCTGCTGCACAGAAGCCCGTGGAGATTAGGAAGCCGAGGGTCTTGTCTGAGTCACACTTTGAGCTGTGACTGCCTTCTCTGACCCGTCTCCAGGCTGGGATAGCTGGGATATCAGCAGCATTTCCACTCCTGAGTTGGGGTAGCAGTCTTTAGGTAACTGGATTTGAAACCCAGTATGGCTGCTTCGCTCTACAACCTTGGGGAAGACACTTATTCTGTGCCTCTGTTTTCTCATCTGTGAAACGAGCAGAGTATCTTCCACATAAGAGGGAAGGAAAAAAGAAAAAGTTAAATCATAGAAAGCACTTAGAACACTGCCTTCCATACAGTAGGTTTTCTGTCATAGTTGGCTAGAATTATTCATCTCATTCTTCGTTTGTTATATTTTTTCTCTGACATGTTTGCTCCACCAATGATTTCAGGTGGTTTTCAATAAAATAACATGCAATGGACTAAGAAACAGTTCAGATAGAAACAGGGTGAGGGTTTTATTTCCAGTCAGGGATCCTGGGAAGAGCTCATATGATTTTAACTAGAAGAATTCTCAGGAGACTGAATATAAGCATGGGAAGAGCATGGGAAGAGCAACATGATTCTCATTTACCCCTCAAATCCATCTGTCTACAAAGTACAATAAATATTTTTGAAACTTCCTATTTTTTTAAAAAAATACTTTTTTAATATTTATTTTTTCTTGAGAGGGAGGGAGGGAAGGAGAAAGAGAGAGAGAGAGAGAGAGAGAGAGAGAGAATGCACAGAAGCGGGGGAGGGACAGAGAGAGAGGGTGACACAGAATCTGAAGCAGGCTCCAGGCTCTGAGCTGTCAGCACAGAGCCCAGCTGGAGGCTCCAACCCATGAACCACGAGATTGTGACTTGGGCCAAAGTCAGACATTTAACCAGCTGAGCCACCCAGGTGCCCCTGAAACTTCCTATTTCTTTTAATACTACAAAAAAATGATGGCCTTTAATAGAGCTACTAAAAAATTAGTTGACATATAAAAATACTTTCATCCAGTCTGAGAAACTCATGAAACCATGGGAGAAATCTAAGCCTTTGTTTTTCTTTAGTATTTTGACTAAATATGATAGGTGCACATGTGTTCATGACAGAGTAGCACAGCTGTTGGAGGTAAAGTTAACAGTTACATTTTTTCCTCCCTTTTTGTTGCTTGTGTTTGAATCTTGACCAAAGGACTGTGGTTTAGAGATGATTGTTTTAGGCTGCTTCACATAATATGGACATTGTGCTAATGGTTTCTATTAACTGAATCATGAAGCTATAGCAAGTACTTGGGGTTGTCAATTTACTGTATTTATTGATGTTAAATTATATACATTATTAGAATTTAAAATACCCATTTCTGATTTATTTTCATTATTTCACTTTAGGTGGACAGTTTTTTTAAGTTTATTTATTTATTTTGAGAGAGAGAGAGAGAGTGCAGAAGGAGCAGAGAGAGGGAGAGAGAATCCCAAGCAGGCTCCGCACTGTCAATCTGATGCAGGGCTCAATCCCATGAACCATGAGATCATGACCTGAGGTGAAACCAAAAGTTGGACACTCAACTGATTGAGTAACCCTGGAGCCCCATGGTGCTCGATTTTGAATCACATTAAGTGTTAGTTTTATGGGAAATGGAAACTAGAAGTATCTTACTCACTTTTATGTTTAAATCTCTCAATTCCATTAGTATGCAATCTGAACCTGTTATTTTCCATATTATTAGAGATTGGAAATATCTTTAATAAAATGCTATGTATTCTGCTAAAACAACTACAGCTTTTAGCTGTCTTGGAAACTCAAAATTATCAAAAGTGGAAAAAGTCTGGTAATCACAAGATGTCATTTCTTGTCTCCTTTCTTGAGAGCAGGAACTGTGATGGCTAAGTTCGGCCGAGCCTTCTGGAACGAGGGGTGGAGTCTGCTTTGCTGAGCCCAGCTGCACAGACAGGCTGCCTCATCCCCACAGCCTCATGGCCCCTTTCTTCCTCTGGTACTGTTTCCCAAGTTGTGTGCCTCTTCTAGGTTTAATGAGCATAAGAATTTAAAGTGATACACTCTCCGGGGCGCCTGGCTGGCTTAGTTGGTTGAGCATTCACCTTTGGCTCAGGTCATGATCTCATGATTCATGAGTTCAAGCCCTACATAGAGCGCTCTGCCATCAGCTCAGTGCCTGATTCAGGTCCTCTGTCCCCTTCTCTCCCCTTTCCTCCCCTGCTTGTGCTAGCTTGTTCTCTCTCTCTCACAAAAATAATTTAAAAAGAAGTGTGTTTCTTCTGTAGTAAACTGTGTCATATTTAAAAGTTTTTTAAATTGTTTAGGTTTTTCTTGAAAATTTAATAAAATGACAGAGTATCAATTAAATGTAACTTAAAAGGAACAGATTGGGTTGAATTATTCAAATCTAGTAGGGCCTACATTAGCCAAATTTATTCTTTATTGAATCCTTATTTGGTTTTGAGTACATTTGATTTGTAAGGGAAAGAAAGAGATTTTACAAACCAAACAGAAATGAAATATTCATTTCAAAATGCCATTTCTAGAGATTGGTATAAAAAACCAGCTTGTCTTTTCAACCTTTGACATTTATCTCTAGTCCCCCCTTGAACATAACTAGTACTCAGCATATGAAGTTCCTCAGTTATAAAGAATATCTTCCCAATTATGAATAATAAAACCATTTACACGCATAAGAAAAAAATTCCAGAATGTTCTAGATTACTTATTATTGAAATATTAGTATCTGATAGTTTGTTATCTCAGGAAATTTCAATGTAACTGAATTAAATCAAACTTGATTTAAACCAAAAAAGATTGTGAAGCACCTGAGTGGCTCAGTGAGTTGAGCATCCAACTCTTGACTTTGGCTCAGGTCATGATCTCATGGTTCATGAGTTTGAGCCCCATATCAGGCTCTGTGCTGACAACATGGAGCCTGCTTGGGCTACTCTCCCTCTCCCCCTCTCTCTGCTCCTCTCCCATTCATGCATGCCCTCTGTTTCTCTCTCTCAAATAAGTAAGCCAAAAAAAGATTGTGCATTCAGTCAAAATGCCAAAACTCAGGTTATTATCCTCTATTAATAAAGAAAATAAAACATCAGTATCTAAATATACTTATATAGTTATATATATCTATATATAGATATAGATATATAGATTATAATACGATGGAAAACATTTTTAATCTTAACATTTGCCAAGTGTTGGCTTTATTAAATATGTACAAACCAACTGTTCCCAAATCATATTATATGCAGAAGTAGTGTTATAGATTGAATCTTTCCAAAATTAATATGTCAAGGTGCTTACCTCCAATACTTTAGTATGTGACTTTATTTGGAAATAGGGTCACTGCAGCTGTAATTAGTTAACAGAGGTCACAGGGGAGCAGAGAGGCGGGCGCCTAATCCAGTATGACCAACATACTTCTAAAGAGAGGAAGTTTGCAGACACACACACACGCACAAAAAAACGATGCCTGATAACAGGAAGGCAAAGATGGCGTGATGCTTCCCCAAGCCAAGAGCACCAGAGATGCCAGCAAACCTCCCAGAGCTGGGAGAGAAACCTAGAACACGTTTTTTCTCGTGGCCTCAGAAGGAAGTGCTCCTACAGACACCTTGATCTTCCAGAACTGGAAGGCAGTACAGTTCTGTTGCTGAGGTCACCCAGCATGTGGTACTCTGTTACAGCAGCCTTAGCAAGCAAATACAACCAGTAACTTGGTAACAGTTTAATTTCTTAGGGAAATTAAAAAAGGACATTCTAGAGTCACTGGCTTCTTTTTTTGAAACTTCTTTCTTGGCTTTCAGCACGCTCTAGGTTTCTTTTTTCTCAGTTAATTTATTGAATACTCTTTCTCTTCCTGACTGTCTCTACTGACTCTGAAGGAATCTGTCACTGCCCTGTCTTTAAATAAGTGCTGTTTCCCAAATGTGTATCTCAATGCTGACCTCACTGCAGTCACAAACCTGTGTACATGACCTACCTGATCTTTCCCGTTGTGTGTCATTATGCATCTGGAGCTAAACTCATCTGACACAGGGATGACAATCTGCAGGCCAGTTTCACCCACATCATCCCCATCCCCCTGAAGGATGGATTGCACTGGCCAATGGACTTGAGAGTCAGCCTCGACAGTTCTTACTTCCACTTATTTGGAAAATCTCGTTCCTCTAGCTCCAGAGTATATTATAAATCCAGTCCATTTCCACACCCGTTGCACTGTCGCCAGCCTCTGTTGTCTCTCTGATTCAGTTCTTGTTCAACACCCTCAGTCTGTTCTTCAACCCGCGGCAAGAGTGATCTTCCTGGAGCACAGCTGGGTGAGTCCCGTGCTGCCGAAAGCCAACCCCATGCTTCCCATGACAGAATAAAATACAGAGCTCTGACTGTGTTCCACGAAGCCCGATTTCCCTTTTCCTCTGCTGAGCTTTCTATTTCCCATTCAGCCCCTCTTCAGCTCTGTTCTAGCTGCATCAGCGTCTTTTCAGTCTTGAAACATGAAAGCACCCCAGGACCATTCATATTCTTCCCTAGACATTTGCACAGCTCAGGTCTTCCTGTCCTGCAGGGCTCCCTCAAGTCAGCTTCTCAGAACCCCTTTCCTGACAGGGACTGTAAAGTCACACCTCTCCACTCTTGTCTCCTCAAATTGTGTATGTGTGTGTGTGTGTGTGTGTGTACATGTTGTGTATACGTATATACATATGTATGTGTATATATGTGTATATGTGTGTGTGAGCATATATATATAATAACACTTATATGTACATTATAGGTTTAGTTGGTCATTGGTTTAATATCTTTCTCTCCTATAAGAATATAAGAAAGTTCCACATAAGTAGAAAATTGGTATTGTTTGGGGCGCCTGGGTGGCTCAGTTGGTTAAGTGTCCTACTTCAACTCAGGTCATGATCTTAGGGTTCATGATTTCAAGCCCAGTGTCAGGCTCTGTGCTAACAGCTCAGAGCCTGGAGCCTGCTTCAAGTTGTGTCTCCCCCTCTCTCTCTGTCCCTCCCCTGCTCATGCTCTGTTTTTCTCTCTCAAAAGTATATAAACATTAAAAAATATTTTAATAAAAATATAAAGAAATTTAAAAAAGAAAATTGGTATTGTTTCAGGAGCCAAAAAACTACTTTAAACCTGAAAGCTTTAAGAATATTTTCTTAAGTCAAACAAGCAAACAAAAAACAAAGAAAGATACACAAAAAAGCCAGTTTGTGGCCTGCAAATTCTAAAATATTTACTATCTGACCTTTTACAGAAACAGTTTTCCAAACTTGACACCTATGAAGCATTCAACAATAATTTATTATAATAGTAATTTTATTATAAATGTTTAATATATATAAGAATATATCAGAAACTTTGAGAAATACTAAGTTAGTTCTAATCTTCTAATAGGCTGATTTTTATTCTTATTTTTATTAAAAATTTTTTATGTTTATTTTAGAGAGAGAGAGAGACAGCAGAATGCAAGCAGGGGAGAGGCAGAGAGAGAGAGGGAGACAGAATCTGAAGCAGGGTCCAAGCTCTGAGCTGTCAGCACAGAGCCTGACGTGGGGCTTGAACCCACAAACCGCGAGATCATGACCTGAGCTGAAGTTGGACGCTTAACTGACTGAGCCACCCAGGCGCCCCAAACTTAGGTGGATTTTTTATTGTGGCTCTCTCAAGAGCTGGATTTTGCTGTCTTCTGGCTCTCATGTATATCACAGCATACTTATTTACATATCCTAGAGCAGTAATATTTGTCAGAAAATAGCTCAGGAATGCTGTTTCAAACAATAAATAGTGCTGAATAGTAGACCAAAAGTGATCAACCATGACAACAGTTCTCCAGAGTTCTCTCGGCACCTAGCAAGAAACTAGCTCCTGGGCTGAGAGATCCCGGCATGTCCCACTTAGCTTTCAGGGGGGCATTGCTCTGAGCAGAATGTTTGGTGTTACTGGTGAAGTCTTTTCTGCCACTGAGTGCATGATCCTTACAGAATCAGAGAAAGTATTCTTGATGTGCAGGCCAAGCCTGGTAGGAAGTAACCCTATGATTCTGTCTCCAGTGGTCATTGTTTCCTCTCTGGCCAAGCACTAAGAAACTGCCTTTTATGGCTTGGGTCACATTCCTAATGGGTCACTTTTCCGCCTCCTCGTTCAGCATCAAATCACTGACAGCCTTCTCTGGGTCATTAGTGAAGTGCAATAGGTATGTTTTCATGGGTCATCTATTGTGGCAGTAAAACTCCAAAATTATGGCCAGTGTCCGCTCAGCCCATACCATCCATTGATTCAACAATTTTTAACACCTCAGTGTGGCAAGCTGCAAATAAAACACAGTTCCTGTCCTCAAGATGTTCATAATCTGGAGCAAAGAGTAGACATTTGAAAAATACCAGAAATAGCGGTTCACAAGCTGCATGACGAGGTATCCCTGTGCTCCCGAGCCAGTTCCAAGGGTACCATGAAATGTTTAAAAAATTCAATGGAAAGTCAGAAGCTGAGTGTTTGTTGGACATTGAAAGAATGACTAAGTCAAAGTACTTCATAGTGTGAATGTCAGACCTGGCTGAAATTCCTTTCAGTGACAGACCTGCTCGATGTGGAGCAGGAAATCTGTGTCCAAGATTTGAGAAGCTGTTCAGTGCCCCATAGGCACACATACACATTTAGTCATGAAGGTGGTTATTTAAAAGTTATATTGAGGCACCTGGGCACCTTAGTCGGTTAAAGATCCGACTCGACTCAGGTCATGGTCTCACGTTTCATGGGATCAAGCCCCACATCTGGCTCTACGCTGACAGTGTGGAGTCTGCTAGGGATTCTGTCTCTGCCCCTCCTTGGAAAAGGCAGCTCATTGCATTGTTATTGCCAGTTATTCTAATATTTCACCAAAGTTGTCCTTCACTCTCAGCCTTTTAGTGTGACTAAGCCTTTCCAAACTCCCCTTTCTCCCTTAACCACAGATGCCTTGTCCCACACCTCCAAGCACCAACACTGAGATACACACAAGGCTTCACACCCCTGAAAGAAACTCCCTCATCCAAATGAGTTTTGAGTCTCCTCTTTGGCCCCCCCGCCAAAATTTCTGTCTTCTGAGTGGCTTGATGGCAGGTGGGACTGAGAAGAAACCATGATCATAAAACTGATTCACGATGAAAGAGGAAAGATTTATGGGCCTTCTTCTCCCCCTAAGCTACTCAGAGTTTAGAACAGGAATCCTGTCAGCGCAACTCGATTTCTAATCCATGGTGATGTGTTCCCCGTAGAGAAGACCAGGCTGAGAAAATGAGTTCATTTTAGTCAGAGATTTTCCAGTTTGCTCTCACATGGGATTGAGTCTGCCTTGAGATTGTGTCCTTTCAGCTAACACAGGATCCCTTTCTTTTGTACATTCCCTTATTGTTTCAAAGGGGTGCCTAAAACTCACTCCTTTCATTCTCTTCCCGCAGGTGTCACATAGGCAGCTTAGGGATACAGTGTCTCCAGTTGATTCACAAGGGTGCTGACAGATTGCGGCTTGTGATTCTTTTAATTCTAAAACTTTTCCTCAGTGTGTGAGAACCTATTCTCCAGTGTAACTTCAGTTGTGGAAAACCACCTCCTAAATTGTTGTTCTCGGTACCTTCCAGATAGAGCTCTCTGAACTCATTAAAAATAATAATAATGTTAGTTTCAGGGATTGGAAGGCTAGTTCTAGGATGAAACTAGGAAGGAACTAGATGCCCATGCCCAGGGTCTCCAATGCCCCTCCACTTTCTTTTCTCACCCTCCACCCTCCCAACACCGAGAATGAGTGAGGATAGCCGCCCTCATGATAAATGCAAAAACATGTCTAAGGGCTTTTTATATGCAAATGTATGTGATCCACATAACAATTAATGAAGTAAATGCTATCCACGTCCTTGTTTTTTTTCCAGAATAGGATACTGAGGCACAAAAGGGTCATATAAGCTACCCCATGTCACCCAACTGGTAGGAATGGAGTTGAGATTTGAGTGCAGGCAGACTTCAGTCTGGTTCAGAGCCCAGGTATCACTCTGCACCAGTTCAGTGCTCTAAAGCTGTGTGACATGAGTCACTAGCCACATGTGGCTGTTTAAATTAAGATTAATTAAAATAAAAAGTCATCTTCTCAGTCACTGGCCACATTTCAAATGTTCCATAACCACATGTGGCTAGTGAACAATGCAGATATAGAGAATTCCCATCATCATCAAAAGTTCTGCTGGACACTGCTGCCCCAGAGTGTAGAGTCCTGACTTTCTGATTTCAATTCCCTGACGTTCTTTAATATTTTACTAATACTCTTTAATACTCTCTCCAACACTTCTGAAATAATGGAGTAGCTAACTACTAGCATACACTATACGAGCATATTAGTGAAGGATAATTGCCCATCATCATTACCTCTTTCAGAAAACATATTTGAATTATAATAAAATGATAATATGTTCGCTCTGAAATGACTGATGGAAATCACTTCCTACTCTGCTGGTCCATCTGGCCAGGACTGTGAGTGGGATCCAGTTGTGATGCTACGTCACTGCTCACTTGGGCAGTCAGACATTTCAAATGATGCCTCAGCTGGCTCTAACCGAGACAAGGGGCATAAGCTGTTCCTGTGAGTTCTTCTGAAATGAAGGAGAAGAGACACTCCGAAGTATCATTAATATTCCAATCAATGCACTGTTGACAAAGTATGCTGGCTTCGATCATGGCTTATTGCGTTTTTCTGTGGCTATTAATTTCAAATTGTATTTTGTATGTGTTTCCAAGTTTGAAACCAAGCGTTATTATGTGCATAGGCTCATATATGCCTAGCAGCATTTTAAGTAATAATAAAGAGCCAAAAAGAAACCTTTGAAATCTTTATGCGATCTAAATGTCAGAAAGAAGAGAAAAGAACTGAGGCTTTGAGAAAAACCACTTATTAGAGAGGCTAACCATCCTTCACACCATTAATAAAATAAAATTCTAGCTTCCTTTGTCATCTCACTCTTCTTGGTATTTTTACTTATTTTAATCAGTGATGTCATTAGAAAGGACTGTCTAGTGCTAATGAAATGTCCATATTGTAGCTTCATTATCAATCATGAAGAAACTTTCTTTTAATTTTTTTTCTAACTTATTTAATTTCATTTGCATAGGAGTAAACAGACAAGTTTGTTAAACAAATAAAGCTTTGACTATCAGAAGGTAATGGTAATTATAATACAAACTATAACTTTTCACATATAGTTTCTTCTGAAATGTCAAAGAAATCTTTGTTTTCCCACATATTCTTTTAAAAAGATTTTTAATTATTTATTTTGAGAGAGAGACAGGCAGAGAGAGAATCCCAAGCAGGCTCTATGCTGTCGGCACAGAGCCCAATGAGGAGCTTGAACTCCTGAGCTGTAAGATCATGCCTCCCCATATATATTCTTTCAGTATTAATTGTATTTTGTAGCATTTTATTTATTTATAACTGGTAACCTAGGTCTCATATAATAATATAATAGCATGACTACACATGATGATGGTTTCCTTCCCCTCTGGTGTTACAGCAACAAGAGAAACAACTAGTGGCTGAATTCCGTTGGGTTTCACCGTGTGTGTCCCAAGTGCTATTTGTACTTGATCTCATTCAATCCTTAATACAAGCCCAGAAGTTAAATTGTTTATTTTTCTCATTTATTGAAGAAGAATTTTAAGGCAAATGAAGATTAAATAAATAGTTCAGAGTCATGTGACTGATAAGCAAGGGAACCACAGTTTTAACTTAAATATGCCTGACTCGAGAATCTGCTCTCATAAACACAGGGTGTTAGGAGACTGAGGTGTGGTATCCTGGCCACACACACAGGGAGGAAGGGGGCTTTTGTATGCAACACATTTATGGTCTATGGACAACTGATATCTGTGTGAATAATAGAAACATAAATCCTATTGAATATTAGGAGGGATAATCCACCTTCCTCTGATTGATCATAGGTTTTATGGTCAAGAAACAAAAAGCCTCAGGGCGCCTGGGTGGCTTGGTCAGTTACATGTCCTGACACTTGATCTTGGCTCAGGTCATGATCTCATGGTTTGTGAGTCTGAGCCCCACGTCCAGCTATGCACCGTCAGTGCCGAGCCTGCTTGGGGTTCTGTTTCTCCCTTTCTCTCTGTCCTTGCTCTCTCTCTTTCAAAATAAATAAACTTAATAAAAAGTAAGGGGTGGCTGGATGGCTCAGTCAGGCTCAGGTCATGATCTCATGGTTCGTGGGTTTGAACCCCGTGTGGGGCTCTGTGCTGACAGCTCAGAGTCTGGAGCCTGCTTCAGATTCTGTGACTCTCTGCCCCTCCCCCACTGACGCTCTGTCTCTCTCTGTCTTTCAAACATGAATAAACATTAAAAAATTTTTTTTAATGTGTAGAAAAACAGAAATGAAGAGCCTTGAATTTTGTTTGTGGGGTATTTGTTTCCATCTTTGTGCAACTCATGTCATGTAACGTTCCTGGTCTCTTGCCCTTTAATTTGCTTTGCCATAAAGTAGAAATTACCCAGAATTATTATTATGGTGGCAATTACTCCAGCCAGAAGGTGGACTTGTCTGATGTTGAAATCTGAAAAGAACTACCAGGGCATGCTGGATTCTCAGCTCCTCTGGGCAGAGAGCCACCTCACCGGGAACGGTTGTCCTGGCCCGCTCCACCAGCGATGTCGGACGAGAATGGCAGGCCAGCCTCAGTCCCATGTCGCCTTGGCTGGTGCAGTGTGCCTGCTTCCCGGGGGGCAGTGTCAGCCAGACCACGTGGTTAGGAGACCTTCCTCCCCATCCCTCAGGGAGGTCTCTTATCAGTAATGAGATGGTATCTGTACAGACTCAGGTGGTGAGGAAGATTGATAATCCACTTGAAATAATCAAACACTACCTCTTGATATTTCATATCCTTGCTATTTTACATATTTAAAATTTTTAACTTTATCATTCTTTTTTAAATAATTTTAAAAATATTTATTCATTTTTGAGAAAGGGGGGCGAGAGGGGCAGAGAGACAGAGAGACACAGAATCCGAAGCAGGCCCCAGGCTCTGAGCTGTCAGCACAGAGCCCGACGTGGGGCTTGAACTCACGAACCATGAGATCATGACCTGAGCCGAAGTCGGATGCTAACCAACTGAGCCACCCAGACGCCCCATCTCTCTTATTCTTAAGAAATGTACAAATAACTTTAGGGTATGAGATTCCTGTATCATGTACTTTGGTCTTGTAGTTCCTAAGAGGTTTGCATGTGCATCAAGAAGAAATCCCCCAGGAATAAGTACGTGTGGATTTAGGATATTTATTTCCAGTCAAGGGAGATAAACAAGCCAGGTTAAATAGGGAGCTCATCATGGATGAGAACACAACTCATCCATGTGTTCTGGAATTCGAAGGGCTTACAATTTGTTCCCACTAAGGAGATTTTGCTTTGGGAGCTGGTGTTGCATAGGGATGCAATATCCACCACTTTCTACAACACTTTTTCTCCTCATTGCATTCACCAATGGTATCATCTGAGGAGGTGCAGCCTCCGTCTCTGCACACCCCCTTCAGAAGGACACACTGTTTCTTCCCCGGAACAATGCCAGTCCTTGCTGCACAGAGAGAGGTTGGATATCATTAAATCAACATCACATTAAATCACCATCAAATTATCAGTAATGCACATCAACTAATACATTTACAGAAGATGGCCTTGGGATGGAAGAGATGGTGTACCTACAGGAAAAGATCGGGCACTTCGGCAAAAGTGTAGTGCCTTTTGGGGGGAGGAGGGCTAAGAGTGCAGGACTATACATATCTTGGCGTGGGTAGGGTGATTTCTAGACGCTTTGAGAGAGTTGTCCTCATAAGGGGCAGTGCATTTTGAAATGGATCAATTTCTTGGTGACACCATGACTAGGGAGGCATCCTTGGTATTTAGTGTGTCGAGTACAAGGTTATTGGATTTCCTGCCTCGTGAGTTGTCCTGCCCCAAATGCCAATAATATCTTCAGTAAGAAGCACTATTTCAAAGGAGGCATGCATCTTTCCATCTCCCCATCTGTGATGACCACCCCATCCATGCTTGCGACATCCCTGTCCTGTGGAACGTGTTCTCACCTCTAGCGCCTTTTATAGAAAGTTTACCAGTCCTACAGAGTCTGCCTTACCTAATTTCCCCACTACAGGACTATGCAAGGACTATGTTCAGTACCATTTGTCTGCAGATATGTGAAGAGAATTTCTCTAGAAAACTGGAACATATTCTTCCTTAAATATATCTGTTTTCCTAATTCAGTGGGCCACTGAGAAGTGCATGACTAAGTATGTGTTCCAAGAGATTAGTTTCCCTTAGTCTTAAGTCCTTCCTGTAGCCTTTTGGGCACAAATAGGGTTCCTTCCTTCCCCTGTGCATCCTGGTGGATGTTACATAAAAGACACAGTGTTCATGTTCATTAATAGACGTTAGTCCCTGAACCATCCTGTCAACCCACCTGCGTCTCATGTTGTCTTTCCCAACCTGTAACATACTAACCTTAACTGGCTTCTTTGCTGCCTAACTTCTACCTGTTAACTAAGAGTTTGACCTCCTTTTTGGTGCTGATTATAGTTAAACCTGAATATATATGTGTGTGTATATATATATATATATATATATATATTGCATTTAAACCAGCCTCTTGCAATTGTTTCTCCATTCTGGAGAAAGATAAAAGCCAAATAAACCAACACAACCTTTTGTAAGTGAATTTTCAGAACCTGTGTGAGACAGTTGTACCCTTGCCAAAGGATCCGGTCTGGTGCCAGCTCGTGTCACACCCTGTGCTCAGGCTGGGGTGTTGGGCAAAATCTTGTGGCGCTGTGTCTGCTTTGCCAGTTCTGGAGGATGAAGTGTCTGTCTTTCAGGGAGAGAACCGAACTTCTCATCAGATAGTCGTGCAAGGCACTGGCTTGGCTGCCTCATCTACACAGAGCACAGGTTCGTGCTCAGCTGTGCAACGGTGCTATAGCTGACTGCTAGTTTCTCCTGCGATAACTTTATCCGTGTGCTCAATGTAAACTGTGGGGACATTTTCGGGTTTTCTAATGAAGCTAAAGTCTAAAGTTCTCGGTATGGGGAAGGACATAGTGAGAGGCAGTAGGGTAGTCTTGTCACCCATTCTACTGGAAAGTTCAACTTCCTGACACAGTGTGTGGTCTGCGGTAGCACCGGTCTCTCTTCTTGAGAGATGCCTCTCACTTGAATCAAAAGGATCAGAGCAATTCATCCTCCCAGGGATGTGCCCTCTGCTAAATATGAAGCTTAATTTCAGCAAGTGTCATCTGAACAGGAAGCCAAAGAGTTATAGTCTCCCTTCCAACAGTGACTGACATACATTTGTTGATAGGTACTAGTTTAAGTAGGTAATATTAAATTACCTGGTTCAGAAGGAAGGGCATTTCTTCCTAGATATTGACACTTATTTTCCTTTATTGGAACAATAGTAGAAATACAGAGCAACAGAAGAGAATGATCTAGTATATTTCAGAATTTATATGGTATTAATATGTTATAATGGTAATATCACATTTGTGAGAAAAGAGATACATATTTAATCATTGCTGTTGGGTAAAGAAAATGTGGATGCTTATTACTTTATATGTGGTATCACAACATAAATTTCCATGGATGAAATGGGGAAAACTTAGAATTGCACTAAAAGAAAAGACCATATAATGGAACGTACATCTAACCTCAAAAAGGACATGATTTTCTCAGCATGAGAACACATTGAGTTATTGGCTGGTTCTATATTTTCTGGTGATGGGGGACAGGGTTTCAATGAGGTAGGCTCTTCCTGGAACTTTATCCGCTAAGAAATAGATTGGCAGTTTTCTTTTCTCTAGGTAATATAGAATTCAAGCTTTCTGTCTGGTTAAATATGTTATTCTCCAGAGTCAGTATAAGAAGAATTCTATAATTTTCTTAATTCTCAGGGGGCTAATGAATCAATTTAAGAGTTATGCCATTCTAACCTCTTTATGCCCCTACTCTCAAGAATATATGTGTGTGTGTTATAAATTTTACATATATATAATTTATATATATATATATATATATATATATAATGCATACATATTCTTTTCTAGCATTTCATGGATTCTTTTTCAGAGACATATGAATATATACGCTCAAATAGTGATTATTTAACATTCCTTAGACTGTAGGTTGATAAACCAACATTTTCTTGTTTGAATTAAATAGTTTCCTTGGAGAAACTTCCTTCATGAAAACAGTGGCCATTTTTATTTGATTTGTTTTGGTAAATGCCTTCAGTAAAATTCTTCATGACCTGAATTCTCAAAAGAAATTTTGTGAGTAAAAGTTATTTAGTATTCACTAAATTGTAAGATTTTGAGATTGATTTTAGACAGCCAATAGATTTCAGATCCTTCAGGGTCACAGTAGGGATCAAAATCAGGATTTTGAAAACTGTGATATTATTAAATTGCTCAAGCCGTTTGGCAGTTAACCGTCAGTACCAAAAGGCAACAACTAGCCATCTAACAAGGAAATACCTTTTCTTTGACCAAAGGATTCTAGGCTTTATTTCATAATGTGTCTAAGAACATCTCAACTGCAAAAGTAAGGTATTGTGACCTTCCCATGTAGCTTCAATGTCCTCTGTTCACAAGAGGTGTGGCCATTTGAAAGTTATTCCCTACTATGCAGACTTATGGGATCTTTGTCTAACCCATCCTCTTGGAATAACTGATTTGGGGGAAACAAAGGAGAGGTGATCTGTGGGAAGGACATGTCATGATTTGAAAGGCATGCCTTTGAAGGAGACTTGTCATGTCTGTGTGGTGGCTGACTCTGTCCCCAACTCCAAATACCCTCATATCCTTCACTTTTTCTTTTTTAAATTGTGGTTATAACACTAAACATGAGGCCTACCCTCTTGAGTTTGTAAGTACACATGGCAGTGTTGTTACTATAGGCACAGTGGGGTAGCGTACTATGGGTCTCCAGAACTTATTCATCTTGTATCACTGAAACTTTGCAGCCACTGCACAGCAGCTCCCCACTTCTCCCTTCCCCTGGCTTCTCGCAACCACTGTTCTACTCTCTATTTCTAGAAGCTGGACTATTTTAGATACCTCATATAAGTGGAATCATGCAGTATTTGTCTTCTTTGATTTATTTCCCTTAGCATAGTGTCCTCCAGGTTCATCCCTCACATTATTATTGAAGTAGTGCCTGTTGTGCGCCCTGTCCACCAGACCCACATCTATTATCATTGTCCCCAGTGGTTTCTGCCTGTGAATTCTGAGTCCTTCACATCTTCAGTGATGCTCTTTCCTCACCACTTTTGCTGGGTTTGTCTTACACTTTGGAATCCTACCTTAATGAGTGTGGATCTTGGTGCCTAGAGTAGGAACTTGCTCTGGGGAGACTGTAGAAGGGGCCTTATTCAGATTAAAGATGGAGGCCCAAAGGGTGACAGAATTTGGGACAGTACAAGTTCTCAAGTCCAAGGATGATCATGACCTAGAGAATCCCCAGAGAGCAAGAGCAGTCTTATTGACCATTAGATCACAGTAATTATAAGATGGAAAAATTAGGAATTTTGATTTCCTAATTCCTTATGATTGTTTTTTATACAATTTCTCTATTTTCACACAGTTGCTGGTGGTTTCTCGGGCGTAATACATTGTGTTTACCTCAAAATAGGATCTCCCAAGATTAGAAAAGAGGGAAGCTACTATTAACCTGAAACTCCTTCTGCAGTAGAACCAGGAAGAGAGACACGGAGGGCAGGATCACTGAAATGCTGAAACAAAGGGAAAGTGCATCAAGGGACGTGTCAGCCTTCTAGCTTGTTGAGAACCCATAGATAAGCCTGGTCTGGGTGCATAAATTGTGAACCCCTGTGTGATTTAGATACTAGAAATTTCTGTTACCCATGTATCAATTCTGATTGTCTTGCCTTCCTTGCTTGTTCTTAAGATGCCCCCGTACAGACTCAGCGTTGGTGCTGACTTCCACTTGCACATAATTCCATGCAGTGCCTGGCACATTTTCTGGTATAAACTAGTGCTCTCATACAGTGGTCTTCTTGCAGTTCCTTGAGCTCGTTATGCTTTCTTCTACATCAGGGACGTTGCACTGGCTTATTCCTTTACCAGGGTCTTAACTACTTCTTACAAGGGATTCATTAACTAACACTTCTCTTTCTCTTTTGGGCGGCTTCAAGGAAGTCTCTGACATTGCAAACAAGACAATGACTGCATATTATAGGTACTTGTAATACTCTGTTCCTCTCCATTGTCCTTATTAACGTTTATAATTATATATTAATTTGTGTAATCATTTGACAAATATCTGCCTTTTGTATCATGGGAAGACACTTTCCTTTGTTTCTCACTGTATCCTAGGTGTTTTTGAAATGCACAGTGTTTATATATTAAGAGGTTTTCAATAAATATTTGTTACATTGAATGCAATAAGGTATTCTTTGACCCTACACACATTTTCTCTCTCCTATTCCTTCTAAAACCTGTTGGCTTTGGTCTATTTTTTGACTGTCTAGTATCTACAACTGCCTTACTTTTGGATGTACTATTGTATTTGTGGGTATCTAGTCTTGTCATTACTGTATTACCTCCTCTAAATATTAGGTCTAGATTTCCTAGAATCCTGCTTTCCCATAACTTATTTCTTACCTTTGGTCTAGGACAAGCTTTTTCTCAATTTGCTTCCTGCCCTTGCTATGTCCCTTTTCCCACTAGAATGGTGGGTTTTGGCTAAACTTTACTTCAAGGAGATCTATCCCTCATTAATCTTTTTTAAAAAAAGATCCAGCTCCTAACATGGGCTATGACTTTGGGAGAAGACAGTGATTTATGGTGAACTGAATTTAGCTCTGATAGGGGAGGGCAAGCATGAGAAAAACCTGTTCACTCATCAACCATGCAGGTGTAATTCTCTGGTGGCAAATGCTTTCAGCTATCTGAGAACTTATAGCCATTTATCAAATTTTAAGAAATACAGATCAGAAAAATCTAAAGACTGCTGTTAATAGTCCAATAATAATGCCAGAACATTTATCCCATTTGACATGCTTACCTCATACACTGAAGGAAAGAATTTGGAGGTAAGTGAAATAAGATGCTTCACAGACATTGTGTCTTCCAAAAGAGGAAACCTAGGAATCTCTTTAGATTCCTCAGTATGTAGTTAGGAGATGCAATCCTTTTTTGTGGAGCTCTGTCTTAGGGACCTAATTTCTCCAATAGACTCTACATCACTTCCATTCACTAACCAAGTTTGAACCAGTAGTCATTTGCACTCTCCTTTATGGAGATTGGGGCCCTGGGTAAGGCTACTTGATTTGTTTGCTCAGCCTTAAGTCACAAGTCATAACCGCTCCACCTCTGTCTTTATTTGAGCCACACTTTCTAACCATGAACTTGTTGGATCCCATTACCTGTTGTTGGAAATCTGCATCCTGTTTTGCAATGTTGGCTTCATCAGTTCTAAAGGAAATGATCATGATGGACTTCTGAATTCCTAAAGCTGTCTATTAAGGTCTGAGTTAAAATGGCCACAGTATAATCGAGCATCCCAGTAGACCTCCTAAGAAACTTACAGTTATTCACCATCTTACCTTTTGGTATTATAGTCACAAAGAGGAGGAGAACAGAAAGAAGAGAATGGAGTCTCATGATGAAATGCCCAGTAGAAAGGTGAATGATAAGGGGTAGTGGAACAAAGGGCCTTTTATTTACTTCTGGGAGACTGACGTTCCTTGTGGTCAGTGAAGCTTAACAAGTAAGAAAATATAAGAGCTTCCGTTGGAATATTTCCAAACCATGGAGTTTCTAAATTTGGTGACAAATTAACATAATGGTAGGAAATCAGATGGTTAACTCTCTACTTTTTCAATGAGCTCTCAAATTCCCCAGAGGTCAGCGCCTCTGGCCAATTGTCTTTTGAAGGGGGCCAAGAAGTAAGGTCATGTGAGTGTTAAGTCTTTATTACCAGAAGTAGTCTGACTTGCAAAGGAACTCTTCTACAATACACTCTTTTCCACAATAAGGATAAGAGAATTGCCTAATGATCATTTAAAAAATAAAGAAAAGAAGGGGGTGCTTGCATGGCTCAGTTGGTTGAGCCTCTGTTGACTTCAGCTCAGGTCATGATCTCACAGTTTGTGGGTTCGAGCCCTGTGTTGGGCTCTGTGCTGATAGCACCGAGCCTGCTTGGGATTCTCTCTCCTTCTTTCTCTGCCCCTATTTCTCTCTCTCTCTCCCTCTCTCTCATTCTTACTCTCATTCTCACTCTCACTCTCTCTCTCAAAATAAATTTAGAAAAAGAAGCTGTATTTTTAAGTTGTTCCTGAAAGGAGAGAGTAGTGTCACATATATATGTACAATGTTCTTAATGGTATCTGGAAGGTAAATAGGCTAGGGTCACACTGAAAACTAACATTTTATCCTCTATTATTAATCCTTCATGTAGCAGTCAAGGATGGTGAGATCAGGAGAGTTAAAAATCAAACATAAAGAGCACACTATTTCTTTGATAACCATTTATTGTCAAAAGATGATATGCGTACAGCTTCAAGAGACTTCCTAACCTCTCATCCTGACCCACCATATAGAAACAAAATATTGAAAATCTGAGAACATGCCTTTGTTTTAAACAAAATATAAAACCAAATCATCTAAAGCTAATTTACCTACTGATCAATGGCTTAATGATACATGTATCTAAATTCATTTACGTTTCCACTTATAAACTTTTATATGTGATACCAGCTTTTTTGAGAAAAATTCTATATACTTTTATATCTTCTATTTTGGCTACTTTCAATCATTTTCATGTTTGTTGTCAACATGTTATTATTTATTTTTAATAATTGACCTTTAACATGCCTCATTTGAAGATGTACGTTGAGTTGATTTGATGTATTTATATGTTGCGATATGATAACCACTATAGTGTTAGTTAATATCTCCATCAGGTCACACAATTATCATATCTTTCTTGTGGTGAGAACAGCGAAGATCTAGTCTCTTAGTAACTTTGAAGTTCATAATACAGTATTATTGACTATAATCACTAACCTGTGCATTAAATCTCCAGAACAAAGTTACTAGTTGTAAGTTTGTACCCTTAAATAACATCTCCCACTTCCCCCAGTCTTTAGCCCCTGGTACACCATTATAGTCTCTGTTTTTATGAGTTCAACTTATTTATTTATTTATATTTTTTCATTTTTTAAATGTTCATTTATTTTTGAGAGAGAGAAAGAGCATGAACAGGGGAAGGGCAGAGAGAGAGGAGACACAGAATCTGAAGTAGGCTCCAGTCTCCGAGCTGTCAGCACAGAGCCCGACACGGGGCTCAAACTCACAAATCATGAGATCATGACCCGAGCCAAAGTCGGATGTTTAACTGACTGAACCACCCAGACACCCCTCTTTTTTTAAATCTTTATTTTTGAGAGAGAAAGAGAAAGAGTGTGTATGAAAACAAGGAACAGGCAGAGAGAGAGGGAGACAGAGTCCCAAGCAGGCTCCATGCTGCCAGTGCAGAGCCCATCACAGAGCTTGATCTCATGAACTGTGAGAAGGTGACCTGAGCCAAAATCAAGAGTCAGAGGCTCTACCAACTAAGCCACCCAGGCACCCCACAAGTGTAGGATTTTATTTTATTTTTATCATGACTGAGTAATAGTCCATTGTCTGTGTATTATACATACAATGTATATATATTGCATTTTCTTTATCTGTTTACTGTTGATGGACGCTTAGGTTGCTTCTGTACTTGGCTATTATGAAAAATGCTGCAATAAACATGGAAGTGGAGATGTCTCTTCATTTCCTTTGGATATACATCCAGAAATGGGATTACTGGATCATATTTGTTTCTATTTTTAACTTTTTGAGGAACCTTCAACTGTTTCCATAGTGGCTGAACCATTTTGCATTCTGCCAGCAGTAAGGGCTCCCCCTTTTCTCCACATCTCGGCCAATATTTGTTATCTCTTGTTTGTTTGTTTTTAATTTTTTTAATGTTTATTTTTGAAACAGAGAGAGACAGAGCACGAGTGGGGGAGGGGGCAGAAAGAGAGGGAGACACAGAATCTGAAAGAGACTCCAGGCTCTGAGCTATCAGCAGAGAACCCTATGCAGGGCTTGAACCCACAAACAGTGAGATCATGACCTGAGCCAAAGTCAGACGCTTAACCAACAGAGCCACCCAGGCGCCCCTTGGTTGTTTTTTTTTCAAGTTTATTTATTTATTTTGAGAGAGAGAGAGGGAGGGAGGACACTAGCAGGGGAGGCGCAGAGAGGTGGGGGGAGAGAGAATCCCAAGCAGGCTCCATGCTGTCAGCATGGTTCCCCATGAGGGACTCAAACTGATGAACGATGAGATTATGACCTGAGCCGAAATCCACAGATGGACGCTTAAACGACTAAGCCACCCAGACGTCCCTCTTGTCTTCTTAATGACAGTCATTGTCACAGGTGATATCTCACTGTGATTTTGATTTACATTTCCTGATGATTAGTGATGCTGAGAATCTTTTCATATACCTGCTGGTCATTTATATGTCTTCGTTGGAAAGCAAATGTTCAATTCCTCTGCTCATGTTTTCAATTCAATTGCTTATTTTTTTGGTTATTGAATTGAATGAGTCTTTTATATATATTTATGTGGATACATATTAACCCCTTATCTGACATATGGTTTGCAAATATATCCCCCCATTCCATAGGTTGCCTTTTCATTTTGTTGATTATTTCTTTTGCTGTGTAGAGCTTTTTAGTTTAATGTGGTTCCACTTGTTGATTTTTGCCTTTGTTGCTTATACTTTTGGTGTCACATCCAAAAAAGGCACTGCCAAGACAAAAGTCAATGCGCTTTCCCCATGTCTTCTTTCAGGAATTTCACAGTGTCTGTTATTGTTTGAAGTCTTTAATCCATTTTGAGGTAATTTTTGAGTGGTGTAAGATAGGAGTCCAATTTCATTCTTCTCCATGTGGCTGTCCAGTTTTCCCAACACCATTTGTTGACTTGATTATCATTTCCCCATTGAGTGTTCTTGGCTTTCTTCTCAAATATTTGTTGACTTCATATGCAGGGGTTTATTTCTGAACTCTCTATTCTCTTTCATTAATCTCTTTGTCTATTTTTTTAAATATTTTTTAATGTTTATTTATTTTTGAGAGAGAGAGAGAGAAGGAGAGAGAATGAGTGGGGGAGGGACAAAGAGAGAGGAGGACAGAGGATCTGAACTGGGCTCTGCACTGACAGCAGAGAGCCCAATGTGGGGCTCAAACTCATAAACCGTGAGATCATGACCTGAGCCAAAGTTGGATGCGTAACCAACTAAGCCACCCAGGTGCCCTTCTGTGTTTATTTTTTATGCCAAAAGTTTTCAGTTATTTTTGGTTTTGATGCTATTGTAAATAGAATCATTTTCTTTTTCAGATAATTTTTGTTGGTGCTTAGAAATGCAACTACTATGTTGATTTTGTATCCTCCAACTTTACTGAATTTGTTAACTAGATCTAACAGTTTTTTGGCAGAGTCTCTAGGATTTTCTGTGTATATAATCATGTCATCTGCAAATAGAGAAAATTTTACTTGTTCCTTTCCAATTCTGACTGCCTTTTATTTTTTTTTCTTGCCTGATTGCTCTGGCCAGGGCTTCTAGTACTATGTTGAAAATGAGTGGAGAAAGTGGGCACCCTTGTCTTGTTCCTGATCTCAGGGGGAAAAGCTTGCAACGTTTCATCATGGAGTATGATATTAGCTGTGTGTTTGTCATCTGTGGTCTTTATCATGTTGAGGTACTTTCTCTCTATGCCTAATTTATTAAGAGGGTTTTTTTTGTCATAAATGGATATAAAATTTTGGCAAATACTTTTTCATCTATTGAGATGATCATATGATTTTTATCTTTCATTCTATTAATTTGATGTGTTACATCTATTTGCATATCATGAACCATGCCTGCATCCCAGGGAGAAATCCCATATGATTATGGTAGGTGATCCTTTTAATGTTCTGCTGAATTCAATTTGCTAGTATTTCTTTAAAATTTTTGCATCTATGTTCCCCAGGGATATTGTCCTAGAGTCTTCTTTTATTATAGTGTTATTTTCTGGCTTTGATATCAGGGTAATGCTGACCTTGTCAAATGAGTTTGGGAATATTGCCTCCTCTTCAATTTTTTAGAAGAGTTTAGGAAGGATTGTCCTTAATTATTCATTAAATGTTTGGTAAAAATCACCAGTAAAATCAACGGGTTATAGGTTTTATTCATTTGAATACTGATTCAATGTGCTTACTAGTAATTGCTTTGTTAAGATTTTCTATTTCTTCCTGATTCAGACTTGGTAGGTTATATGTTCCTAAGAATTTATTCATTTCTCCTAGGTTGTCCGGTTTTTTAGAGTATAGTTGTCATAGTAGTCTCTATGATTCTTTTTTATTTCTGTATTTCCAGTTGTAATGTCTCCTCTTTCATTTATAATTTTGTTGATGGGTTCTCTCTCTTTTTCCCCATTTAGTCTAGCTAAAGCATTGTCAATTTTGTTTATCTTTTCAAAGAAGCAACCCTTAGTTTGGTTAATCTTTTCTATTGTTTTCCTGTTCTCTGTTTCATTTGTCTATGCCCTAACCTTTATTATTTCCTTCCTTCTGCTAACTTTGGGCTTAGTTTGTTCTTCCTTTTTTAGTTCCTCAAGGAACTAGATTGTTTATGTGAGTTCTTTCTTGTTTATTGCTACGAACTTCCTTGTTAGAACTGCTTTTGCCACATTCTCTAAGTTTTCTTGTGTTGTGTTTCCATTTTGTTTTTCTCAAGATATTTTTTTTATTTCCCCTTTAATTTCTTCTTTGATCCTTGACTATTCAGGACAATATTGTTTAACTGTTCTGTATTCATCAGTTTTCCTCCTATTACTGATTTCTAGTTTTATGCCACTATGATCAGAGATCAGAGAAGATACTTGGTATGTTTTCAATCTTCTTGAACTTGCCAATACTTACTTGTTTTATGGCCTAATATATGGTATGCCAGTAAATGTTCCATGTGTACCTGAGAAGAATGTGTATTCTGTTGTTGTCAGTAGAATGTTCTATATATGTCTTTTAGGTCCAGGTGGTCCATAGTATTGTTCAAATCCACCATTTCCATATGGATTCTCTGTGTGAATGATCTATCCATTGTTAAGAGTGGGATATTAAAGCTCCAAACTTACTGTCTCACTGTTTATTTCTCCTTTTAGTTTGATTAGTTCTTGCTATATATATTTTGGTGCTTTGATACTGAGTGCTTAAATATTTATAATTTTTATATCTTTTTGATAGACTGACCCACTTATCATTATATAATGATTTTCTTTGTCTTTTTAAACCATTTAGTTTAAAGCCTATTATGCATTAGTAACTGTTTCACCAACTAAAAGAAATCTGAAGTGGATTTTCACTTTTACACAAAAAGCCATTCCTGTACTAATGTTGGTCTTTCGTAAAAGGAAAGATGTAATGTGATCTTTTGAAAAGAAGGGGTTATTCTTTACTTATGCCATTTTAGCTTATGAAGGTTTTCATAGGAATGCTCTATTTTTGGATAGTAGGGGGAAACATGTAACTCATTTAAAATAGACCAATATCTTGACATACCCAAACTCCCAAAGTTTACATAAGAAGTTATAGGTAACATGAGCTGTCCTATATTTATTAAAGAAATCTAATGTGCAATTTAAAGCATTTCAGCAAAGAAAATTCAAGACCAGATAGTGTCATTGATACAAGTATTCTTTCAAGCATTTAAAGAATAATTAATACCAATTTTGCAAAAATCTTCCATAAATTAGATGAGAGAAAACCAACCAAGTTTGTTTTGTTTTATTTTTTTGAGGCCAATTGTATATGAATCCAAAATAAGACAAAATCTTTTCAAGAAAATAAAATTTAAAATAGAATACCCTATCTTATTAATGTGAGCGTTATTTATAAAATTTTAGCAAATTTAGCCCATCAATGTATCAAGAGGATAGTATAATATAACCAAATGGAGTACATTCTAGGAATACAAGATTGTTACAACATTCTAAATTAATGTTGATTTAATATATAAATATATAAATATATTAAAATTAATATATTTCCACATATCAACAGACTGAGAAAAGAGAAAACATTTGATCATCCCCCACACAGACAGCACCAACAGCTGACAACATCAACATCCATTTATGATTAAAAGCTCAGCAAACTAGTAAATAAATAAGGATTCACAAAACTGATAACAATATCTGTGAAAAATTTCAAGCAACAATCTTATGTCTGGAGGTTTTATACTGTGTAATAAGGCAAGAAAAATAAATTACATTTATACATGTCAGAAGCAAAGAAATAAACTACATAATTCACAGATGATGGTGTGTCATTTTCTATGTAGAAAATCTTAAAGTACACCAAAGAGCGACTAGAATAATTAACAGGTTTAGTAAGTTTGCAGGAAATAGTATATAAGTCAATTGTATTTACCTATGCAAGCAATGGACAACTGAAAACTGAAACCAAAAAAACCGCAAAAACCCTCCAAAATTTATAATAGTTTCAAAAAGCATGAAATAATTAGGGACAAATCTAAAATTATCTATGCAAGATTTATATCATGAAAACTACAAAACATCAAAGTGAGGAATTATATAAGACCTACATGAATGATAGGACATACAGTGTTCATGGAATTGAAGACTGCTTATAGCCAAGATTTCAGTTCTCACAAAAGAAATCTATATATCTGATATAATGCCAACCAAAATCCCAGAACAATCTTATTTTTTTAAGAAACTGATAAGTTGGTTATAAAGGTTTTTTTCGCCGAAATGCAAAGGTATACAATAGCCAAACCTTTGAAAAACAACAAGAATATTAGAGGACTTACACTATTTTTGAAACTTACTATAAATCTATAGTATCAAGATAGTATAGCTTTGATGTCAGGATAGACATATATATAACAGGACAGAACAGAGTACAGACATAGACCCACAAAAATGCAGTCAATTGAAATTTGATAGTGATACTGCTATGGCCTGAACGTTTGTGTTCCCCCCAAATTCGTATGTTGAAATCCTAACACTGCTAAGTGATAATGATGTGGGAAACAAAGGCAAACAAAAAATAAATAAATTTCCTTACTAATTACAGGTATTGATAAGTCCTGAAATAGGCTTCCTCTGGGAGCTCAGTTGCCTTGATCTTGATACTTTGCTAAGGGCAAAAGGCAGTCTTAGCTTAACATTATCCTGATCCCTAGGATCCTGGGGGTCCACTTTAAACATATAGAGCTTCCTTTGGAAACTTCCTTTATCTCTACCCCCTGAAGATTATATTAGGAAACATCCTCCACAGCCTATGACCCACTGATATACATCTGAAGAGTCTCATGACTGAGGGTTTACTAACCAGTAATAAATGACCTTTTCCTAACAATAGCTACCCCCCTAAGGGTCCTGGATATCTATTTCCCAAATTCCTTGGAGACTTGTCCTGTCCCTAACTCCCTCCCAGCTTGAAAGTATATAATCAGTCACGCCTCACAACTCCAGTGCAGCTCTTTCTGCCCACAGGTTCCATCCCCATGCTTCTTTAAGAAAACCACCTTTTTGCACTGAAGATGCTTCAAGAATTCTTTCTTGGCTTTTGGCTCCAAACCCCAATATTTCCACATCAATGATACTTAGGAAGTGGAAACTTTGGAGGGCTGTTAGGTCACGAGGCAGGGGCTCATAGGGGATGAGTACCATCACGAGTCCCCACAGAGCGTGCTTACCCCTTCCATGTGTCAGGATACAGCGAGACATCAGCAGTCTGCAGTCTGGAGAGGGGAGTCACACCCGACCTCCACCATGCTGGCAAATCCATCTTGGATTTCCAGTCCCCTGAACTGTGACAAATAAAGCTCTGTTGTTTGTAAGCCAGAATGGCTGTGGTATTTTGTTTCTGCAGCCCAAACAGAGTAGGACAGCAAATGGATACCAAGAGACGCGGCTGTGACACACACCTGCACATGTGGAACCGGCTTTGGAACTGGTAACAGGCTGGAGGAGTTTGGAAATAATCTACACTGTCAGGAACAGGGCCTTTCAAGGTGATGCAGATGGAAGCTCAGAAAACAAAGAGTAGAAGTGTGGGGCAAGCCTCCGTATCCTTAGAGATGGCCAGGTAACCCTGCACAAAATGGTAGCAGAAATGGACCGTGAAGGCTGTTCTTTGAGGGGTCCACCAGAAATGAGAAGCGTGTTCTTGGACAATGAAGGAAAGGCCATCCTTGTTACAAAACGTGGCAAAGAATGTGGCAGAGTTGTGTTCACGTTCCAGTGTTTTGCAGAAGGCAATGATGAGGTTTTGGGGGGTGATAGTGGGGCTCGTGGGGTCCAGAGCCAACAGCCAATTCTTGAAGACATCTTTGGTACAAAAGGTGATTTTATTCAACCATGGGGAAAGGACCCTTGGGGAGAAAGAGCTGACCTGGGACCCTGAGGAGAGACTAGTTATATACTACAGAGCTGGGGGGAGGTAAAGTCCTGGGGGAGTTTCCAGTAAGATTTTCATATGCTAAAGAAGACTCGAGATCCTGGAGGCCTATCCATTGTCAAGCTAAGGTTGTTTTCCCTCCAGCAAATCATTAGCATTAAGACAGTAGGTAGTTCTTGGAGAAAGGTTTTACTTTGCCAGCCTCAGGTATTTGTCGGTGGACTGCAGGTTATGAGGACATTTAGTTCTGTCTGCCATTTCCTTCTGCTTTATTTCCCACATCACTATGGAGGGATGATGTTGGGGCTCCAGGGAACGGAGTCTATAGGTTTCTGGAGATGAGGCTATTGATAAGATTGCCTTTTTCTTGTAATTTACTAAGATATTTGTAAATAGATAGAGACTCAGGGCCTGCAGGACTAAGATCTCTATCCGTTAACCGTTAACCATTTGTTTTCCCCTTTCCTTTGTTCTTGGGCAGCCAGGAGAGCCTGAGGAATGTCACACATGTCCCACCATGGGGAGGGAGGTATTTGAGGCCTGTCAGCTTGCCTTCTGCTCCCTCATCAGGCAACACTTATGAGCCATGAAAGTGGATATCTGGCCAAGGAAATATCTAAGCAAAGTGTGGAAGGGGTGGCCTGGTTTCTCTTCACTGCTTATATGAAATGCAAAAAGAGAAATGACTGGAAGACTGAATTGGTAATCAGAGAGGAAGCACAATTTAAACATTTAGAAAGTCTCAGCCTACCCTGTTGAGAGGAATAAGCAAAAGCCTGTTTGGGAGAGAACACAATGGGCGTGGCCAGATCGGAGAAGATTAGTCAGGATGGGCCATCTCAACAAAAGCTACCAGCTGTTCATCACCAAGGTGGGAGATTAGTCAAAGTGTCCGTAAAAGGGAAACATTGTTTCCTATGGAAATATTAGTCCTGAAGGCATTCTGGAGATCACAGCATGGAGCCTCCCATCTCTGGCCCAGAGTGCACAAGCCTGGGCGATGGAATGATCTCCAGGGAGGATCCATCTGGTGCCCAGCGCCACCTCACACTGTAGGCTCTGCTCCCTGTCCTCGAGCTCCTCAACAGCCCCACTTGCCCCACAGGCACCAGTGTGGAGGGCGCTAAGCCTCGCAAAGCCATGGGGACCTGGCCGCCTCCACCCAGATTTCAGAGACACCTGGAGAGCTGCAGGCCCCAGGCATAAAACAACTGCGGGTGGGGGGCCACCACAGAGATGCCCCAATAGGGTGATGCCTAAGGGAGCCATGGGATCAGGGTTGCCCCTGTGACTCCAGACCAGTAGAGCGAGTAGTGTGCATTATAGCCCAGGGGGCTGTAGGCATGTGACACCGGTGCCTGAGAGCCCTTGAATGGGCTGTGCCCAGGGGAGGCATAAAAATGGGGACACCCAGAGATGTTGGGGACAGGGATGCTTGGAGCTTTAGAGGCCCAATCCCTGCCCTGTACCCCAGTGGGCCTGAAGAGCAGGGTGTGGAGCCACAGATCTTTCTCAGCCTTACCCCACCGTGTTGTGCCAGGCGCTGAGAATCCCCACCCCTTCTCCTAGGGCAGTGCGCTGACGTGCAGGGAGCTGGGCACAGCTCCACTCCTCTCCCTCCCTCCCTGAAGGAGAAGTCTCAGAGTTAACGCACCTTTTACTAATGCCGCATTGTCCAACCAGTGGTTGGGCTCCATGTGCTGGGGGGGAGGGGGCCAGGGGAGCCCACAGGGGATCATCGGCGTGAGCACTCAGGCTGGCTGCTGAGGTTCATGAGTGGCCTGGAGAGTGGCGTCTGCAGGCTACTTTGTTGGGATCCGTGTGTTGGTGGCTGTGAGTCCTGCAACTTCTCTTTGTCCTCATCTGCCCCCAGATGGTGGACAGATCCCCTCACCATGACGGGCCTCTCAGGCAGTGCCCCCAGAGCACGGGGAAGCTGTCGTTCACTGCATTCTCTCTTTCCCCTGTGAGAGAAATCGCAGGCTGAGGGCATCTCTCTCCATGCTGAGCTCTGCCACCTTGGGGCAGGGGTGACAGGTGACAGGTAAAGTGGAACTCTCCTTACCCTTTTCCATGTGGCTGCTGTATGATTTTGTGCAACCGTGACATGCTACAGTCTCTCATTGGGACTCCAGAACTCTCATTTTCATCCATGGCTGGTGTTTCAATCAGTATTTCTGTGGAAAGACAAGATGGGACCTCTTGTTCTGGTGTCCTACTTCCTGAACTATTTATAATGATCCCCTGTAGTTCACATATTCTTAGTCTAGTATTTAGAGCCTGAACGTAGTTGGAAACATGCAGCACATACACACACCCTCTGTCTCATGGAAGTCTGTCAACATATTGACTTACTAAGCCAACTGTGGCATGTCCAACAATCAGAAAGGTTTAGACAGGATGTGGAGGCCTGGTGTAAGTTGAAAGTTAGAATAATGTTTTGATTAAAATGCTTTAAAATGTGCCAAGAGGCAGAAGATGTTATTACTGTACACAACTAATTAAAAGATACTTATAGGGAGATACTCATGACTAAGGAGACTACTCTGTGGTCAGCAAGAGAGAACCAGATGAAAGGTGGGCAGAATATATCAGTGTGTCCAACAGCCTTCTGGAACCAGCCACCAGGGTTCTTTCCTCAGGACTACAGAGTCTATTCATCTCTCTTTGGTGGCAATTGTGATACAGCCAAAGCCTGTTGTTCTTTGAAGGTTGTGAACTCTTTCCCGCATATCTGTAAGGGTTTTGTCTTTCTCTTGAAATCTCTATGATTCCATCTCATTAAGATTCCATCTCATTATGTCTCTCAGGTTTTTCTTCTTAGTTATATGAGACATAATGGTTCTAGGATAAATCAGGATAAGAGGCAGTTTGGGTCAGCTCTAGCATGCCAATTCCAAATGATAAATGATGGGTGCCATGCTGTTTTAGGTGAACTAACACAGATTAAGGGTGTCTTCTAAACTCTTAGGCTCTGGAACACTCGTAGGAAATTAGTCTTGTTGAGGAACAAATATTGTGCAACCTATTTTGTGGAGTCCAGGTAAGGATAAGTAACAGGATTATACTGACTTGGCTGAGAGACTCAGTTTATCATATCACCCCAAAAAGGTCTAGGCTTTGTAAAATAAATGGCAACTCAGGTGTGGTGCTTCTCCGGTTTATCCCCGAATGGTGGAGAAGAGGGAAGCAGGAAGAAAGGAAAGCAAAACATCAAGGTCTGTCCCTGTTTTTACAGTAAACAGATGACCTGTGGTACGTCTCCAACATTTAAAGGTCAAGTTGGCCCTTAAGTGAGTCAAGACTATACCAAATGATTGTGGAAAATATCCACACTCTGACAATTAAAAATAAAACCAAAGAAGACTTCATAAATACTGCATTAAAGAGGGGGGGGTCCTACTCCCAAACCGTATCTCTTTAATCATCAAAATTTTCTACGTGAGTGAAAAGGAAAACTCCTACTGAGAGTCTACTTTGAGTTATGTAGTTGGGTCGACGTCTTCTGACACTCAGGACAGGACAGTGAGATCTCATGACACTTGAGATGAAGATGAATTTATAGTCAGAAGTTGTGCAGCATCAGGGGGCACCTGTGGCTCAGTCGGTTGAGCGTCCGACTTTGGCTCAGGTCACACTCTCACAGCTCGCGAGTTTGAGCCCTGCATTGGGCTCTGTGCTGACAGCTCAGAGCCTGGAGCCCACTTTGGATTCTGTGTCTCCCTCTCTCTCTACTCCTCCCCCACTAGTGCCCTGTCTCTCTCTCAAAAAATAAAATAAACACTTTAAAAACTTTTTTAAAAATAATTTATGCAGCATCAGAATGTCTATTTAGAAAGGGATACTGACACTCTCAAAAGAGGTCACTGTATTTTTACAGTAAAATGTTTAGGTCCTATGAAAAGGAGTTATTTGTCCTAGAGAGTAATAGCTTGAGAACCTCTAAATGATCACAGTGTTTCTTGATAGGAGGGAAACGTAAACATCTCTTTGTTGGTTGAGGTTTTACCTTTTAGCGTACATAATATACATTTTTGTTGATCTTCAAGCTCTCATTCTCTCTCCTTTCTTGTTTCATTTCCTTCCAATTATCTGCCATATAATGAAAATCATTATGTATTATCCCAAAATAATTTTCTCCTGCCCCATTCCAATTTACTACCTTTCCCCAATCCACAGCTCTTCCCACCCCTGTTACTTTCTGTATTTCCTCTGTATTTTGCCTTTGCATTTCCTTTGTACTCTCTGTGTGCCTATTTAATTACATTTTGTATAATTGTATCTTCAGTTTTTGTTAACCTTTTGGTCTTTTGTGACAAATTCAGAAAATGCTTTTGTTACATAAATGGGATTTCTTACTTTTTAATTTTTTTTGTTTTTTTACATTTATTTATTTTTGAGAGATTGAGCAAGACAGAGCATGAGTTGGGGGAGCGGCAGAGAGGGAGACACAGAATCCGAAGCAGGCTTCAGGCTTTGAGCTGTCAGCACGGAGCCTGTTGCCGGGCTTCAACCCATGAACCGCAAGATCATGACCTGAGCCGAAGTCGGAAGCTCCATCAACTGAGCCATCCAGGCACCCCGGCTTTCTCACTTTTACAGAGATTGTGTGAATCTGAAGATGAGTCACAAAGAAGTAGTATTTGGAGATTTGAAACCCATATTTATTTATTTTTATTGACAAGGGATAATAGGAAGTGGTAATAAAGCTGGAAGTGTTTAATTTGTATTTTCAAATGTTTTGGGTACAAAAAAGCTTTCCTTTTGATGTTTTTCCTAGTTTCATTTCAACTTATGTTTAAGGGGTTCTTGATAATCTGAATAGACAAGTGGGGTTGGAATGGGTATGAGAATCCACCAAGACCTACAGCATCTCCATCTCCGTTTGCAGGCTCCAATCTGATCCTCTGTTATTTTGCAGATGTCTCTTCTGCAAATGCCAGCCAGATGTAGACAGTTGTTTTCAGCAGAAGCCAAACCACTTCTTACTGCAGAAGAAGAGAGGCAGTGAAGTAATTAGTTCATGAGTGGAATGTAAGACTTGAAACACTGTCAAGTGTGAGAACAGAAGAGTTCTGGGCGGAGCATTTATGTGTGCAGCAAAGAAGTCAGACAAAGGACTTACTCAATTGTCCCATCACCTTCACTGTCCTGATGTCTACCCAACAGCCCAAATGTTATCAGAGCCCTCCCTCCTCTTACAAGTTCCTGGCATTGCTAATTTATACTTCAAAGAGAACTTTGGTAAATGTCAAAGTGGAACAACAGGGGATGGACAAAATATATCTCAACATAGAATTGTGAGGAGGCAAAAATTAAGAGTGTCATGTGGATCAAAGAATTGCAATTTGGGGTATACAGATTTAGGTAGCAACTCAGAGAGTGTCCTACTAGGAAGCAGAAGTTTTTAAAGCAAAAAGGTTTCTTTTTTTTAATTTTTTTTAATGTTTGTTTATTTTGAGAGGAAGAGTGGAGGAGGAGAGAGGGAGCGCACCAGTGGGGGAAAGGGAGACAGAGAATCTGAAGCAGGCTCTGCCCTGTCAGCACAGAGTTTGATGTGGGGCTCAGACCCACAAACTGTGAAATCATGACCTGAAGCAAAATCAAGAGTCAGATGCCCCACTGACTGAGCCACCCAGATGCCCCTAAAGCAAAATGGTTTTCAAAGCAAAAAGGGAATGCATCTATACATTGTTCACAAAGAATTTTTGATTGGTGATGGCAGCAAAAAGCTCATCTTGACTGAATATGGTTGGTTTCTATAGTTCTCACTAAGCAAAATCTTGTTCTGTAGCCAGATTTTCAGGTTTAGTCTATGGAATATTTGTGATTTGGCCCAGTTCAAACGTGAATAGTTCCACAGGTGACGACGTGCATAAGGCCCACCTCCTAAAGGGCCTCCTGGATCCGTTTTAAAACCCCTTAACATAAGTGACCCCATTTCATTTCCGTTTCACATATATGTTCTAAATATACCAATTTCGTCATTGTTATTCCTTTATACAGATCTTCAACAAATATTTGCTGAGCACTTTCCAGTCTCCAGATATTTTTCTTTGCACTAACAATAGAACGGTGAAAATGGAAGAAATGTTTCTTATTCTTATAGGACTTAACTTCGGAGAATAAAATTTGACCATACAAAATTAGGGTGCTCAGCTAACTTCAGAAAGCTGAGTTTAGAACAAAATAATACAGTAATTGACCAGATATAGTCTGGAGGATGCCATTCATAGAATGGACAGAGAAAGGCTTTCTGAGGATGTTGCCTTTGAACGGAGGTCTGAACGATGGGCGTGAAAAAGACAAGCGCATATTCATGTGAGAGCACATAGAATAGCACGGTGCCTTCCTTAGTTTATTGGAAGAACAGAAAGACCTGTGTCGGTGGAGCATTATGGAAAACCAGTAAGTTTGGTAAGAAATGAGATGAGATAAGACAGAATGAAGACCATGTGTAGCTTACGGGCCAGAGTGAGCTTATAGGCACTTATACCTGGTGCAACAGCCCTCTTACTCCACGGCTCATTCTTCTTTAAAAATGTTGTACCTTTCCCATCTCCTCCTTTTTCCTGTCTGTTTAGCTCAGGGATAGGGTGAAGTCTCAGGAAAACAGATCGTATAGATCTGTGGTGGAACTTGTCTATTCTACACACACCACTTGATTCTAAAAAGCTGAAAATTTGTCAACACATCCAAACCATTATTTTCTCCAGATGACTTATATTAGAGCCAAGTTAATTTAATAGGAAGTTCTCTAATGGTAGAGCTGATGATAGTACAATCCTCAAAATAAAACCTCTTCCCAGTAGAAAAGCCACCTAAGGAAGAGGTAGGAGAAGGACAGTTAATAGCTTCCATTGGTCTCACCTCTATACTGAGAGTTTGCATAGTGTCAAGGGTTTCCCACCCATGATGCAACTGAAGGTCCACTCAATAATGGATGGATCCTATCAAATAAGAATTTCTCAGTTGTCACGTTACTTTTATAATGGACATTACTTTTATATATTTTCCTATTGAGGCCATTCCTGGCTAAGAATGGTAAGACAGTAATTTTAGATTAAAATTTGGTGATAGTGTCCCTGTTTATTGTAGCAAAATGACATATACAGTATACTCAGTGGGTTGGTTAATTTAAATATGTATTGTAAGGAGAGAATCAAAAAGAAAATTAACATTGATTTCTGATAAACATTATTTTAAAAATAGGAAGAGGAGAATATTGCCTTGACCAAATTTCAATTCATCTGAACATAAAAAAATCCATATAGCACTTCATAGTAAAATACTAGCCTTAGTCCCATGAAAACCAGAAAGGAAAGAAAAATGTCCACTGTTGATACTATATTAATATGTGGTAGAGGTAGAGTCCCTCCCTCAGGAATGAGGTGGAGGCCTTCTCAAAACAAAGGAAGGTGACGTGGCCCAATCAACTCCTATAAACCTATGCATAGCTCCAACACAACTTTGTAATTTGGACTGTGTCCAACCAGACTATATGTCTGTACATGACATTCCTCACGACTCTGTAACATAGACCGCCCAGTCAGATAGTGTGTCTGTATGTTACCATGTATGGGAGACAAAGAAGTAGAATTTGTATAAAAGCCTACACCCCACTGCACTTGGGGCTCAGCCTTTTGGTTCTTAGCCTGCTTAGCCCATGCTTCCTGCTTCCTGGAAAGAAAATAAATGAATAAAGCTGCTTCCTGGAAAGAAAGGCCTTGGTGTCCCACGAGAACCTGCTACAAATATAGTTCTGAAATTTGTGGACAATGCCATGAGGATAAGCAGTCAGTGGTGACTCGAGCCTACTGCTTTTGCTCTCCCTCTGCTCCTCCCCAGATGCTATGGAATTAGTAGGTACCATTTGGAAAGAATCTGTAGGAGTGCCCCAAAGCACAGGGCCCCATCAGTACATCAGAAACAGAAGTTCCTGGAAAATACAGAACAAATACAATCAGATGGAAAGAACAATTTAAGCTTTTGGATGTGACTGAAAGTTAGATACTCTCAAGTGACTGCCGTCATAGATCAAATGGACCGTAGACAGTATCTCTGCTTTTCTTGAAAGTGGTAGACCGTGTCCTAGACTATTCGCTCCTCCAGGGAAAATAAGTCTGTGAACTGAAGCTTGAGCAGTGGGCCCTCTGCACTGGTCAGCTGGCTGGGGTAGGGTTTCTAGAAGGTCAGTGCTACTATCAGCAGTACAGATGGTGGTCCTCAGTCCTGGAATAGCAGCAATGGCGATTTGTCAAGCCTGCAGCTCCTGCACTGAGAAAAGCACAGAGGAGGCTTCATGGTGGTAGCTTTGGATGGTGACAGAGACACATTCTCAACTTAGATCCATAGGATACTGGTGGACTGAGGATGAGCAATGACTTCACCGTGACAGATGATCAGGAAGATAAGGCACCATGAGCAAAAGTTAATGAAATAACAACATATTTGGAGCCTCAAGGACTAAAGGTATTGGCCTTACCAATGTGACAAATAATTAAACATCTATGTAGCACATTGTTAAAGAAATATAATCTACTATCACAAAGCTGTACAAGCAACAAGGAAGCAATATAGATGATAGAATAAGTGGGCAGTTTTGAAAAATAGAAACTTCTAGAAATGAAAAAGAAATGAAAAAAATGAATGAAAGGTATTGATGACCAATTATTAGATACAGGTGACAAGAGAATTTGAATGAAGAGACACATCCACTTTATTTACCCAGAACTTAGTACTGAGACACAAGGTCTCACATTTATTTAATTAAAAGCACAGGACAAGAGAAGAGTAAGAGGAGGCAGTGCTTAAAGAGACTCTCCAGAAATAATAGAAAAACTACAAATCCACAGATTCAAGATAAAAAAGCATTCCTTACTGATAATATAGAAGAGAGTCGCATTAAGTTATAAAACAAAACAAATGTAGATCATAAAAACATTGGGGAAAAAAGCACAAAACACTTAAAATTAAATTAAACATCTGACTCTTAATTTCAGCTCATATCATGATCTCACGGTTCATGGGCTCGAGCCCCGCATCAGGCTCTGTGCTGACAGTACTGAGCCTGCTTGGAATTCTTTCTCTCTCTTCTTCTCTCTCTCTCTTCTCCTTGCAGGCTCACACTCACTCTGTTTCTCTCAAAGTAAATAAATAAAAACTTAATTTTTTTTTAAAAAGTAAAAATAAATTTAAAAATTAAAATAAAAAAAAAAAAGAAATGGTAATTAAGCTATGACAGTGAAAGCCAAAGAAGATGGACTGCCAGAAAATAACTTCTGGGTGGAGTTTTGTTTTCTTTTTTTTCTTTGTGCTTTCTTTCCAGAGTAAGGATGACATTTACAAATCCACACATAAAGACTGAAATGACTCACCACAAAGGTATCTACCTCTAAGGAAGTTCTAGGGGATGTACACTATGAAGGAAGAGTTTAACACAGAAAGAAGGTGGCCTCAGAGCCAAGGTAGAATTCTAGTAGATACCATGAAATTGATGATAGTAATAATACTCTCCAACGTGTGAGGTTTGAAAAAGGACCGAAGTGAACTTCTGCTTCTGTTTACAATGTAAAAAGTTACAAAAGAAATTGCTGTGTTCCTGACAAAGAGAACAAGCTTCATAAAAAACTGCTTCATAAAAAACTACTTCATAGAGCATAGTTTTTTAAGAGCCCAGCACAGAGCTGAGTGTTCAGAGAAAGCTAATAACTGAAACCCAAAGTGAAAAGGCCCTACTGGAAGGGGAGGGAGTGACATCATCACGCTGGTGGTGTGGGGGACCCCAGCCTCTGAGCCCCCACAAAGATCAACAATTAGGCAGCTATCTATGAGCAAAAACCTCCCTGGAAGAGCTCTGCTGTGCACCTAAGAAGCATCAGAGCAAGACAGTGAAACAAAAACCCTGAGAATAACCATACAAAAAGGGAAAGAACAGCATCAGGTCGCCTGTGCCATCCCATCCCCCAGGTCAGCGTGCTCAGCCCCAGTGGGGAAGTCCTCATCTAGAGAGAGCCCCCGTCTCAGGGAAAGGGAGAGGTGGGTAAGCCACCAACTTCCCCAGCTTTTGGGGCACCTCCCGAAGGACCTGTTCCACTTTCACCCCACCCAGACTGACAAAGCCATGACGTGTGGAGGTGGCTAGGAACAGAGGAGAAAAGCAGGGACCCGTAACTGCCACATGCAGCTGGCCACTGCCGTCCCCAGTGACCTGCTCTGCCAGGAACCCAGCAACTTTTGCCATAGAAGAAATCAGTGGCCAGCGCAACCGCCAGCCCCAGAGCCCTGCAGGTTTCACCGGGTTTTCACCCCACAGGGGTTCTTGTCCACTGATGCCAGCCACCTGAGTCCCTTCCTACTTCTTCCCCTCCCTGCCCTGCCCCCACCAGAACTGGGGACCTGCACCAGCATCCAGCCTAAGCCTCTGTGTCTTCTCTAGTGCAAGACATTAGCATAGACCCCCCCCGCCCCCGCTGACCCCCATGCCACGCATGCACTTTGAGGCTGTGCACTTGCACACCTCTGGTCTGATGCCTGGTTTTGCTCTCCATTGCTGTGTCCGCTTATGGTGAGATCCTGCAGCCAGAAAAGTGCACACTAACAGCCAAGGGCCCCACGGGCTGCTTATGGACCTGGGTTTGAGAAACGGAAGAGGAGGGGACACTCCCAAACTCATTTGACAAGGCCAGCATTATTCTGACAACAAATCAGATAAGGACACTATAAGAAAAGAAAACTACAGACCGATATTCTGGATGAAGATAGATAAAAAAATTCTTAACAAAACATTTGCACACTGAATTTAATAGCACATTAACAGGATTGTATGCCATAATCAAGAAGGACGTTTCCTTGGGATGCAAGAATGGTTTAACATACGCAAATCAATCAATGTGCTATAAATGAAAGGTAAAAATCACCTGATTATTTCAATAAGTGAAAAAAAAGCATTTGACAAAATTCAATATCCTTTCATATAAAACACTCAATAGATTGGGTGTAAAAATAACATACCTGAACATAATAAAGGTCAAATATGACAAACCCACAGCTAACATCATACTCAGTGGTAAAAGTTTGAATTCTTTCCCTCTATATCAGAAAACAAGCAGGCTTTCCACTGTCAATACTCCTATTCAACATGAGTACTGCATGTCCTCGCTAGAGCGATCAGGCAATAAAAAGAAATAAAATGTGTCCAAACTGGAAATGAAGAAGTAAAATGGTCTCTGTTTGCAGATGACATTTTATATATATATATATATATATATATATATCTCGTATATATATATATATCAATATATATATATAATTAACTCAAAATGGATTAAAGACTTCAATGTAAGACCCAAAGCTGTAAAAGTCCTAGAAGAAAACAGGAAAAAAATAGCCTTGACATTGGTCTTGGAAATGGTTATTCTCATGACACCAAAAGCACAAGCCACAAAAGCAAAAATAAATGAGTGGGACATTAGCACACTGAAAAGTTCCTGCACAGCTAAAGAAATAATAAACAAAATGAAAAGGCAGCCTAAAGAATGTGAGAAAATATTTTCAAACCACGTATTTAATAAAGGGTTAATATCTAAAATATATAAGGAAGCCATATAACAGCTCAAAAGCAGAAGAAGAAACTCCTCAAGTAATCCAATTAAAATATGGCAGAGGACCTGAATAGACATCTTCCCAGAGTAGACTACCAAATAGCCAGCAAGTAGATGAAAATATGCTCAACATCACTCATCATCACAGACATGCCAATCAAAACCACACCAAGATGTCACCTCACACCGGTTAGAATGGCTATCATCAAAATACAAGAGATAATAAGTACTGGTGAGGAAGTGGAGGAAACACGTTGCCCTGGTACATGTTGGTGGGAATGTAAATGGGTGTAGCCACTATGGAAAACAATACGGAGATTCCTCAAACAATTACAAATAGAACTACCATAGAATCCAGCAATTTCACTTTTGAGTAAAGGAGATGAAATTACTATCTTGAAGAGATACCTGCATTCTTATGTGCATCAAAGCATTATTCATCACAAAGCCAAGACATGGAAACAATCTAAAAGCCCATCAATGGATGATGGATGAGGAATCTGTGGTATATATAACTATGGAATATAATTCAGCCAGACAATAAAGAAATCCTGCCATTCATGACAAATGGATTGACCTTGATGGCATTATGCTGTGTGAAATTAGAGAAGGACAAAAACCATATGATCTCTCTTATATGTGAAATCTACTAATATCGAACTCATAGAAACAGACTGTGGAATGGTGGCTGCCAGGGGCTGAGCGGTGGGGAAACAGGGAACTATTGGTTGAAGTGTACAAACTCTAAATTACAAGATGAATAAGTTCTGGGGATGTAATATACAACCTGGTGACTCTAGTTAACAATTCTATATTGTATACTTGGAAGTTGTTGGGAGCATAGAGATTTAATGTTATCGCCATAACAGCAACAAAATGGTAATTATATGAGGTAAAGGACATGTTACCTTACTGTGTGTGGTGAATGTTTCACAATATTAACACATATCAAATCATCACATTGTTCATCTTAAACTTACACAGTGTTATATGTCAATGACATCTCAATAAATCTGGAAAAAATTAAAAATCAAAAGAAATGAAAGGGAGGGGACCTTTTATGTGTTTTTATGTGTGGTCGCATGGAAGGAGGAATCAGTCCTTGCTGGGGATAAAAAGGAAACAGTTGAACTTCAAAAAATGTTAATGGTCTGAGTGTTGGCTTTTGTAGCATTACTGGGTCCCAGATACATCAGACTCACTCTTTCTTCATGCCCTTCCATTGAGTGCGTTTTATGGTTCAGGTTGTGCAGATTATAGTGTTGATCCTCAAATCAGTTTTCTAGGTGTGCAAGATGGTTTAGTATTGATCTGGCTGCATTTCAGGTATGAGAAATGCAAAAAACCTTCCATGCTGTTCTGCCATCTTGGCCCCTCTTGCAAATGTTTTTTTTTAGAAAATTGGGTGGAGAGAAAGAGAACTGTGACCTGTTGGAGGGACAGGCATATGGGGCTACCGAAATTTGAACCCGAGCTGGAAAACTGTGAAGTCTCACCCTAAGGCAGAGACTTTCAAGTAGAGAGCCTACTGCAGTCTGATTGCAGGGCAGGGCAGAGATGCTGAGGGAGATCCTGGAGACACTCTGGCCTTTCACTGAGTATGGGGCAGCTGCTGTCCGAGGCTTGACCTAGACAGGAGCCCCAAGGGAGGCCTTCTTAGGTGCCCATGTGGAGGCCTACTGAAGGTGGAGGGGGGAAGAGCCAGGAGTGGCTCCGTGCAGTGCCAGCTATGGCACCCTGTGATGGGGATTAACTGTATGGGGGGAAACTAGGAGTTCAGATTTGGATATATTACCTTTGAAATTAAACATCCAAACAGGGATAGAAATTATGCCATTGGATGTTTGTTACAAGTCTGGAGTTGAGAAGTCCAAGAGGAGAATTTAAAAGAATGGGATTAGCCCCAAGGAGTGGATAGGGAGAGGCAAGAGAAGAGGACCAGGAACTCAGCGCTGGGTCTCCCCAGAATGGCGAACATTGGGAGGAGAGGAGGGAGTAGCTAAGGAAATGAAGGAGGCACGTCCAGGGAGGCGGGCTGTGAATCAGGTGAATGCACTACCCTGGAAGCCAACGGAAGAAAGTATATGATGAAGGAGAGAGCGACCATTTGTTTTAAATCCTGATGATCGGCCAAGTAAGGTCACAATGGTTGGTGACCATTGGATCCAGCAATGTGGAGACCCTTGGTGATCAACGAGCACAGCTCAGGTAGCAGGGAGACAGGTTGGGAGAATGTCTGCTCAGGATATATTTAAGGATTCGGGGAGAACTGGAGGTGGAAAATGTGGACGACATTTTGAGGTGCTTCACTACCAAATGGAGCAAAGAAAGAGAGTGATAGCAAGTTTAGTTTTTTTTTTTTTTAATACGAGAGACAACAGCATGTTTGTAAGCTAATGGTAACAATCCAGCAGAAATAAAAGTGATGATACAAAGATAAGGGAAGAATTACCACTAAGGATTAGTCCCTAAAGCACAAGAGGGGACAGGACAAAGTGCCCACATTTATACTACTCTTTCATTTTCTCTGGATCTCTGGGGCACCTGTTGTGATTTCACCTTATTCTTTCTTGAGGTGGTTACTTTAAGTATGTCTCATTTTTTCTCGATCAGTGTCCCCAGACTATTATAAAGAGTATTAGTCTTTAAAACACCAACTTTTTGTTTTGGAGATTCTTTTACATGTTTGTGTCTCTTTTATGTGTTTCTCTAAATTCTCACTTACCTTCATGTAGCTTATTTTAATATAATTCACTTGCTAACTTTCATTTTGATATTTCCTTTGATGCATGCTTATTGCAGAAGTATATTTCCACACTTCCAAATATTTATATTTTTGTTAATGATTTCTGGCTTAAATGAATTAGGTTCAAAGAAAAGTTTTCCCCAATTTTGCAAAATTTTATCATTTTAATTTTTTCCAGCTTTCCTGAGATAGAATTGACATATAACATTGTGTAAGTTCGAAGTGTACAACATGGTGATTTAATACATTAAATATTTTGATTTTTTGAAATTGTGACACTTGCTCTATGATTGAGTGTATGGTCATTTTTATAAATGCTTTGGCTGTACTGAAAAATGTGTATTCTGTAGTCGAGTGTCATGCTTTCAGATTCTTCTGAGAAACCTGAGGGAAGGATCAGTTCCATCTCGTTGGTTTGCATATGGCCATCTTCTCATTGTGTCTTCATACTGTGTTCCTTCTGTCTGTGCCTGTGTCCAAATTTCCTCCTCTTTTAAGGACACCAGTCATAATTGGCTTGGGGTCTACCCTAATGACTTCGTTTTAACTTAATCACCACTGTACAAACCCAAATACGCTCACATTCTGAGGTACCACCCCTTAGGATTGAACATATGTATTTTAGGAGTGCCTGGGTAGCTCAGTTGGTTAAGTGTCCAACTCTTGCTTTCAGCTCAGGTCATGATCTCATGGTTCATGAAATCAATCCCTGCATCAGGCTCTGTGCTGACAGCCTGTGGAGCCTGGAGCTGCTTCTGGTTCTGTGTCTCCCTCTCTGCCCCTCGCCCCCCTCTCAGAAATAAATAAACATTAAAAACAAAACTTAAAAACATGCATTTTTGGAGGGACACAATTTAGCCCATAACATCCTCCTTTTCCTTCTAACCTTAATGAATGCTTACATTTTAGGTGTCTTTGTTTGTTGTTTTTGGTTAGTACCATGTAGTTGAGTTTATTTTTAAAATAGGCACTGACCATCTTTGATTTGAAGTAGAAAAGTAACCTATTTGCATTTTAGTGTCATCATTAATATATTTGAGTTTATTTCTACCATATTTCTTTTCTGTTTGCCTAGTCTCTGTTCCTTTCCTCTCACTCAATTCCTCTTTTCTACTGGATTGTTTTAATCATCTCAATTTTTTTTCTATTAATTGGGAAATTAAACCTTTGTCCCCATTCTTAGAGTAGTTCTCATAGAATTAAAACATATATTGTTGGGGTGCCTGGGTAGCTCAGTTAAGCATCTGACTTATCATTCTGGGTCAGGTCATGATCTCATGGTTTGTGAGGTCAGGCCCCATGCATGGCATGGAACCTGCTTAAGATTCTCTCTCTCTCCCTCTCTCTCTGCCCCTCTCCCCTGCTTGCTCACTCTCTCCCTCTCAATAATTAAAAAATATATATGTTCTTAATATAGCAATATCTAAATTTAATCAAACTATTTACCCTTAAATAATACAATGACTTTACTTGGTCATCGTCATTGAACTCTCAATTATTTACTTTTGTCAAGTATTTTAATTCTACCTCTATTTTTAATTCCTACAACTTAAAAAATTTTTTTTTAACATTTATTCATTCTTGAGAGACAGAGACAGAGCACGAGTGGGGGAGGAGCAGAGAGAGAGGGAGACACAGAATTCGAAGCAGGCTCCAGGCTCTGAGCTGTGAGCACAGAACCCGATGCGGGGCTCAAACTCACTGACCGTGAGATCATGACATGAGCTGAAGTTGGATGCTTAACCGACTGAGCCACCCAGGCACCCCATAATTCCTACGGCTTTCAAACACTTAATGGGCTTCTAAATTCGTTCACCCAAGTTTCAGAAGAGTGTATTTTCACCTAGTAAAGCTGAGGATTCATATCATAAGATGCCATTCTATCCCTAAGATGGTGCTTCAGGGAAACCAAGACATATGTGAGAGAATTTTTATAGTAAGATTATTTATAAGAGCCAGCAACCAGGAAAAAAAAGACTTTTCCATCAAGATTGCAATAATTAAGTGTGTCATTATTGTTGTGTCAACTGCAAATAAGAAGTCAAACGTTTTTCATTTCTGGCTCTTCTACTTCATTCATTTTCTTGTATTATTGATTTGTCATTCTACTTTATAATAATGCAGAGCATCCGTATATATATACAGGCCATTATTTATTTAGCTGTGTTTTGATTGATGGAAATCAGTTATGGGATCTCCAATCTTTTGTTTTTACAGATAAAGCTGTGATGATTAACATTATATACATGCTACTTTCATGTTGATGAAACATATCTACAGGCTATATTCCCATAGGAATGGATTGCTGGGTCTAAGCATTTGAAAATGTTGTTGCCTGTTCATCTTTCATAATATAAAAAAATACTTGTTTAGATTCCAGTACTGTTCACTTCTTATTACTTCTGTTTTTGGATGAAATGAGTTTTTCCTGGACCTAAAGCTTTGTGTAGTGCATGTGCCACCAGTTATTTTATGTTAGCTCTTACTCTTATTCAAATCAATAAAGATAAGCAAATATAAGGTTATTCACAATATAATGTCTCTCTTCCCCTTCCAGATTCACCTATAGATTATGTATTGTATATATATAGCTTTTATATGCCATTCTTGGTTTTGTCTGACTTACCTGTTTCTCAAGTCCACTACTGGCCCCCAGGATGCTCCCAGTGATAGCCCATGAATTCTATTCTTGTTTTGCAAAGGAATGTTTGTGAGTTTGTTCTTAGGGTGTTCCCCTTACTTCTAGAAGTGTTCTTTGCTGGAACCTTCAAAAAAATGGAGTCATGTGCCTCTTTTTCTCACATTCCATCTATATCCTAGTTTACTTAAAGATGCTATTTTCAATTCGTTTTCTCACTCACATTGTTTTTTAGTGATTTCTAAACAAAAATGGTGGAAATGCTGAAAGTTCTCTTCTTGGCTCCATTCATTAGAATACTTGTCTTACAGTCTCTCAGGAATCTCCAAAGTTCTTATATTTATTCTTAGAAGAATACGCTATCCTCAGTTTCCAGGCTATCTTCAATTTCTTCTTTAATTTTATAGATGCTTCTCTTTAAAGGACTGGAAAATGGCAAGATGGATCACAGCTCTTGTTAGCCTCATGTGAAATGACAAAAATTAAAAAAAAAACTATTCACACTCTCTTTCTTGCATATTTAGTAATTATTTATTATTATTTATTGAGCATGTACGTTTGACCAGACACTATATGTAGTTCATTCCTGATTGAACTGCTAGCACGACCTACATTTTCTTCTAAATAAGAGTTCATTTTCTCACCACTCAATTTGACACTCAGAATAATGAGTTGTCATTATTCTTAAGGACTCCAGAGCTGTAGGAAAAGGGAAGGAAAGAGACTGGCACACTGTCACAAACAGGGGACTGATGTTTGTGGGCAATGAAAGTGGTAAAAGTAGCCCAGCTTCCACATAGGTATATTTCTGTGAAAACTTATGACCTCCCCATTTCCTTGTTCCACAGCTCTTGGTAACCACCAGTCTACTCAATGCTTCTATGAGTTTAACTTTTTAGATTCCACATATAAGTGAGATCAGGCAGCGTTTGTCTTTCTGGGTCTCACTTCTGTCATTTGGCATCACGTCCTCAGGTTCCTCCACGTTGTTGCAAATATATACATAAATCTTCATGTTGCACACCTTACGTATATACAACTTACACTTGTCAATCAGACCTCAGCAACACTGGGGAAAACTTGTAAAAATAACCTTAATGACCTTATTTTAGTTCCAGCTTTACCAAATCCTCAGTTGGCATGTGATTTCTTGAACATCTTGTTGCTGTTAGTTGACTTGGTTTGATGTTCATCAGCTCAATGTTTTTCTTAATCCACTGCCAGGCTCCTAGCAATTTTTCTCCATTTGCTCAGTATGTGTGGTGTTTTTCCTGGTTCTGTCAATGGTATTCTCTTCCTTTCTCTTCTCCAATTGTGTCTTATTCTCTCATGTCCTTACTTCCATTTACTTATCCTCTCTATTTTGTCTTCTCTTTTCATGCTACTGGCTTCCCCTAACGATTCCCATGTACTCATGAAGATTTAGACATGTATTACACAGCAGTGATATGACTCATGCAGCAATTTCGCATCTGAATACCAGGCCCGTATCTTCAGGGTTATACACTTCTGCCTGGAAGTTGCATAAGTCCCTAAAACTCAAGATGTTGAATCTGGTCCTCATTCTGTCCTTGTCTGAATCTCAAAAATGAAGAAATGTAAAAACATCCTCTTCACTGTATTTTCTTTCTGGATTAACACCCTTTGACTTTATCCAGGAATCCAAGAATTATCATTCCAGAGTATTCATTTATTCATTAACTATAATCAATGATAGCTCTTACATGTTCCCTTCATGTGTCCCTTCTATTCACCCAGAGTTATTGCTCAGTTGTGTTCTCTTGCAGGTAAAGTCCCATGATCATTCCCTTTTAGGCTGTCCCTTCCTATTCATCTTCTTCATTGCTTAAATGGATGTTTCTAAGTGCAAATGAGTCTGTCCATTCCATTATCAGAGCCAGCCAGTACATGGTGAGCTCCTCCTGTCCCAACATGTGGTGCTCTGTAGGCTGCCTCTGATTCTCTTTGCCAGCCCTCAGGCATGATCACTTTGCCTCAACATTGCTGTGTGCTGAACCTGTGATACACTGTGACCATCATATCTTGATGTCTTTACTCATATTTATTCATGTGTATGAAGCCCTCTCCAGTCCTCAAATTCACTTACCAAATCATCTTTCATTTACAAGCATATACAAATCACGATTTCTTTTGTTAAATCAATATGGGCTTTTTTTGTACTTTGACTAATCTCACAAAAAGAATTCATTCACTTCCTGTCTAACGCCATGTTCCCAAACATCCATGCTTTAACTTTTCACTTATTTTGATGTAATCTTTCTGTTCTATTTTTGTCTCCTCCCGTAAAGATCCTTTTGACAAGTAACATGGCTTACTTGTTTGTAGACCTAAGGCTCAGAAAATTGCCTGGAAGATACTGTATATTGGATATAAGATGACTGACTAATAACTTTATTGAAAGCTGAATAAACAGATATTTTCAAATGACTGTTTGGGGTTGAGAAGTTTGGGGTGAAACTACCAAAAGGGCAGCCTTTTTCACAGAGGACCTAGAAGGAGGATGAAACTGAAAGAAGAGGACATAGAACCGAAGAAGAGGAGTGGGTGGGATCACTGAGACCACGAGAGGAGAAGGATCAAGAAGGCAGCATGGGGACACTGGAGTCCAAGAGCCCTTCCCTGGTCAGGGGCTTGTAGACTGGAGAACCTGGTGCAGGTCTGGCTGATGGACTGCTCTCATCATGTGGAAATGGATGCACTCTTCTTGATTCAGCCTGTCCTTAGAGTCATCAAAATATTTAGCAGAGGATAAAAAGAGCAGCAAGTGAACAACATGGAAGACTAACATTGGAAGTCTCATCAAAGCAGGAAGTATTTATAGCTCCTCAATGGACAGGATAGTCTTAATGGATATCTTACTACCTAATATGAAATTTAGAACGGTGCCTGTCAGTCAGTATATCCTAAACAAATCCTCCTTTAATGCAAGAAGGAAACATTTCCAAGTGCAAACATAAAGATTATTTTATCTGATATGTGGTTTCTTTACATGCTTGGTCCAATTGGTACCAGCTCATCTTGTATGACATACAAATTATTTAAACTCTACGTAGTTGATTATCAGCCTCTGCAAGTCTGACATATTCTTTTCAGATGCATGTATGAATACTTAAATTGTAGAATTGTGAAGTACTTCTATGGACCATAGTCATCTCATCTAAAGTGATGAGTTTGAACTTGATAACTTTTTTAATTTTTTAAATGTTTTATTTATTTTTGAGAGAGAGAGAGAGAGAGAAAGCACGAGTTGGGGAGAAGCAGAGAGAGAGGGAGACACAGAAGCTGAAGCAGGCTCCAGGCTCTAAGCTGTCAGCACAGAACCCAACGTGGGGCTTGAACTCACAACTGTGAGATCATGACCTGAACCGAAGTTGGATGCTTAACCAACTGAGCTACCCAGGTGCCCCTGAACCTGACAACTTTTAATGATCATCTTAGCATTAAGGATTTATTAGAGTAGAGCATCACCTTTGGTGTTATTGTCTCCATTTCCCAGCTCAACCATTCTCTTCCTCCACAGCTCGTGGACGAGCACCCCGAAGCATGTGTCCCTCCTACTTCCTTCATTTTGGGACCAGATTTATGCTTTGGCACCATTTCTGTGTGATTGTGACTTATTGTAAGAATCCTCTCCTCGATGCTGACCGGCACTTGGTCTTCTCAGTAACCCTTCTCTGGGGACTGTGACCTTCTTTCTAAAACCCTGTTGTGGGTCTATGCCATTTATGCAGAATGACCCTGTGGCCAGTTTGCCTGGGATAGGTCTAATTTATGTCTGCTCTTGTGATAGAGTTATAACAGTGCTCCATTTACTTTACTTGCCAAAAGTGTCTATTTTGGATGAAAAAAAAAGCATAAGGTCACCCTAACCCTGCTTTTACAACTATGGACATCCCTATCTCATAATGAGAGCTGTGTTTCATTACTTAATTTTGACTTCTGAATTTCTTTGGGAGCTAAATATTTCTATGACAGATTCCCCACGAAACACCCTTAGCACTAGGTCCTGTTGGTGGGATTCTGTCCATCTCTTGCTCTGACCTGATGAATAGATCTCCGGGTAGATGCCTCTGAAATCCAATCCGTTTAGATCTGCCTGACTATAAATCAATTGTCATGTCTCACCAGGGCATCCCAAGTCAAAGTAAGGATAAAGCAGAATGTGACTGCATCAGGCAAAGGAATGGTCTCCTTCCTATTTCACTGCGTCATAATCCTAATGAAGCTGTTGATATCAGGTTCATGAATCCAGGATCTTGTCTGACCTGCCAAATAGCTCCCTAGACAGCAGACCCGGGCAATTAGCCACCACCTTACCTGGGGATAAGAGGGTCAAGATGAGGAGCATGAAGAGAAGCCCATGGAGTCTCATGGCTGAACGACTGGTGAAGAAAAGAGGCATCAACATGTTTAGAGTCTGGGGTTGCTGAGCATGGCAGGTCCATGGCTATTTATGATGCTTCCTGGGCCTGTGGTTTGTTCTTGGTTAGTAGAGCCTAACAAAAAGGGAATAAGTCAGTCTCTCACAGGAAATCTCCAGGGCCAAAGTACACAAAGGTGGTGGTAACTCATGGATGAAAAAGCAGAAGGTCATACTGTCCATTTCCCACAGACTGAGGACGTCCTTGTTGTCAGCTCTGTTCTCTGGTGTGCCCCATGCACGCGTGCATGTACAATCATCGATCATTCCTGTGTATCCGCGGTGCATCAGGCAATAGGGCAAAAACCAGGGCTACACCACATCCAGCACGAGCAGATAATGGGAGACGGAAAGTTAAGTAGGTGCAGGCAATAGTCTAGGTATAGGACACAACCCAGAAGAGATGGTGGTTATTTTAGTGTTAATTTCTACCAAGGGGTAGGCGTGGGGAGGGGTAATGAGAATGTCAGGAAAGGCTTCCTAACAAAGATGATACAGAGCATGCTTCAAAAGAGGTTGGTGTTTTTTCTTTACAGCAACACTGTTATGTCAAAAGCATAATTCAATCTCTTTTTAGACTTTGTGTCCTTTTAAATCGATTTTTAGTATTTATTTAAGTATTTCTATTCTTATTAAAACCTGGAATTAAATCTAGAAAACACGGAAAAGTATAAAAACATTAAATTGCTTGGAATCCCACTACTGAAATTTCATCATAGCTAAAGATTTTAGGAAACTTTTCCCTGTATAGGTATCCTTTGCTATCTTGGCAGAATAATCACTATTATAATTGCACTTCATTCTAACCTAAATTGCACTCTGTAGATGAAAATCTACTCTGTTGGATATTATGATTATCAGCTTCTCTGATGGTCCCAGTGACCCCTGCCTCCTTGTGTTCAGACCTTTGTGCAATCACCTTCCCAGAGAGGAGGCTTCAGGTGTGAATCGGATACTGCAGAAGGGATGGGATGTTACTTTCTAGATTGGGTTACAGAAAAGACTATTTTCCTATCTTGGGCACCCTCTCTAACCCTTTTTCTGCCTTATTCAGTTGCTCTGAGTAAAGCCAATGTCATATTCTGAGCTGCCTTATGAAAAGACCATGTAACAGGAGAGTGATGACTCGAGCAATTAGCTAATGAAAACCTGAAGCCTGTCAACAACGACATGGGTGAGCTTGGATGCAGATTCCTCCCACGCACCTATAGTCCAGCCTTCAGGTGAACCTCCAGTCTGGGCCAACAGCTGGACTGTACATGCGTGGGAGCCTCATCAGAGTCCTTGAGCCAGAGGCACTCACCTGAGTCTCACCACATAAATTGTTTAGATAGTAAATGCTTATTTATTTAGGCTTCTAAGTTTGGGGTAATATGTTGTGCAACAATAGATAGCTAATAATACAACAATGCATCTGTCCGCTGGCAAAAATCCTTTTATAGGGCATGAGTTCAGGTGTGAGGATGCCATACATGTCACAGTTGTGTTTTGGGTCTTTTCCAGCCTTGTGTTAAAGAGGGGAATGTATAAAAATATGTAAAATCATGATGGAAATGACCCTATCAACATATATACAATTAGGCATCTGAGTTTGTGTGTGTGTGTGTGTGTGTGTGTGTGTGATAGAGATGGGAGAGTGGGAGAGAGAGAGAGAGAGAGAGAGAGAAAATAAAGAAATACCATGGGAAAAAAATCATTGGCTCAAGAGTATTCCCTGTGATAAACAAACATTTGATGTTTCTTTTTCAACTTTACGCTCATTGTTGAAGGAAGGAGGAACAATGAATACTCCATGATAAAACTGTTAAGAGACATTTTAGATCCTGCTGAAAAAAAAAATCATTCCTATTGGCAATAACCATAATGAGGAAGTGAGCACAATTACAATGGTCAGTTACAAATTCCATTTCATGTCACCAGGGGCTATATAATCACAAGGAAAGGAAGCAAACAAATATCTATTTAGAGCTTTTGCTTCTTTGTTTCTTCTCTTTGCTTCATCCAGAGCTTCAGACAGATCATAGTTTATGGCCAACTGATTCTGAGCCAGAAAGAGCTATGAGTGCCAAATCCACCATGTCTTTGGATTTGAACCTAGGCGAGTCTCACACGTTTTCTGATTCACTCCCAACACGGCCATTTCACTTTTGCTCAACTCCCCCTCCCCCAACCCAACTGTGACTGCTGTCTCATCTCCCTCCTCCCACCGCCATCAAACCTCACTGAGCCACTGACTATTTAAAAATATCGTCTTATTTATTTTTATTTGCTAAATGTTATTTTCATTCATTCTGTACCTTTACTGTACCATTTTATTCATTATTTACACCCCAGCACATATTGATTGCAGTGTAGAAGAAAACGTAATTCCCGTAAGATTTTGTTGTGTTCTGTTACATATATGGACCTGCCAGTGTGTCATATGTTAAATAATGAGGAAATTGACATTTTAAGTGTGTGAAATTATACTAAAATCTTTGGTGGATATTTGAATAGATATCTAAGAGGATTTTAGTGATGGTCTTCTGCTAGTAGAGAAATAAGATACAGGAAAACAATGTTTCAGTGGATATACTATAGAATAGGGTCACTGTCAGAATTATCATTCAATTTAGTTGAATAAAATTTTACATCTGACATTATTTTGCATCATAATCCTGTGTACTATCTAGGAATGTTAGCTTCTCTGCTAGGTAAACCAGTGTAAGGAGGATTTTCATTATCATTTCCTTCCTGGTTATTAAGAATGTTTTTGAATTATTTTATGCTTTCTTACCATAGTGTTCATTTTGTTATGAAATTCCAGTTACATGGCAAGATGATCAAATGTACTTGTCTGTGCTATTTTCACTTAGAATGATTGGGGACCTTGGGTTAGTTCTCCTTTATGTTCTGTAGAAAAGAGAAATTTAGGGGCACCCGGTTGGCTCAGTCAGTTGAGCGTCCCACTCTTGATTTCGGTTCAGGTCATGATCTCAAAGTTCGTGAGTTCCAGCCCTGCATCAGACTCTGCGTTGACAGTGTGGGGCCTGTTTAGAACTCTCTCTCTCCCTCTCTCTCTCTCTCCCTCTCTTCCCTCTCTCTGCCACATCTCCCCAGCTTGCTCGCTTGCTCTCTCTCTCTCAAAGTAAATAAACTTTAAAAAAATAAAAAAGAAAAGAGAAATTGAATTATATTTCACATTTATAATGGTTAGAGTTGAACATATGTTTTCTAGATTTTACTTTACAAACTGTTGTTTTAGATCCTCTATAGTCTTAATGTATTTTTCGCCTACTTGATCTATCAGTTGTGAGTGATGAAATACAGTTTTCATTATGCTTTGTCCCTTTATCTGTTAGACACCTAGACCTGTCTGTCCAACAGATTTACTGGACAGAGAAAGTGGCAGCAGCAACAGAGGGGCACAAGTAATAGCTGTGAGAGCAGGAGTTACGTGAGCTGGGATTCAGTATATTCTTCAGACTAGAATATACTAGTATTTTGAACAAATTTAAAACCAGATTGGTTGAACAGGTAAGGAAGGGCTCAAGGGAGGGCTGAGGTTACCCACAGAGGGTGACAGCAGGCTGCAGGTGCTACCCCTCAGGGGGACACCGAAATGGAAGAGCCCAGGAGCTTGCAGAGGGGTCCCCTGGCTCTCGGGCCCCTGAGGAGGGACATGCTGCCCAGCTGTCGCTGGCATCCTTGGAGCTCTGAGGAGAGATTTCTCAGCGTTGGTCCTCTGATCTACGAAAAGGTGGCAGGAACTAGCTGTTGCTGGTGTCTCTGTGTGGGCTGGATGAGGTTGGCCCTGGCGGTGCCCTAACAAGGGGGACACTGCTGCTGACTGTCGCCACTGTGGCACTGGTGCCTGAAGCAAAAGTGGGTGAGGAAGCCCCTTCCCCTTCCAGTGCCTAACGTGTATTGTGACCCAATTGGAAGCAGTTCAGCAAAGGAGTCTGGGAGGTATAGTTTGCCAACCACTGTCCCAGCTTCACCAGAGCAGGGGGACCCTGGGACACAGTGGTGCCACTGCAGAGGCAGTGTTCTACATTTTGAATAGTCATAATTTCCTCTGACGTGCAGATGTTTTAAGTGATGATGTTGTACACTCATTTATAATTTCTTGGACCGATTTGTAAGTTATCTAGGGAAACAGTTGCATGGGATCATGCAAGAGATTAAGCATGGAACAGGGAATGAATTAATCATGTGGGTTTGGACAATCAGACCTGATTCTAGCTGGGCCAGGGATCTGTTAGCCTTTGGAAAAGATGGAGAAGCAAAAGCAAGAGAGAAACAGTCTGGAAGAATAAAATATGTTAATAATGAAGCTGGAGTGTCCAAAAATTACGGTCATATGCTACACACCCATGAATTAAAGGCACAGCATTCAGAGGAATAGATGTGGGAGTGAGTGGGTGCCTCATGCCTATTTAAAGGTGACCTGGCCTCTCCTAGGGAGGCTGAGACGTGCTCTTGAGACAAGACATTGATCCACTCTGGTTCTTCTGATTGTGTCAAAGCCTATAGCAGGTTTTCAACCGCAGCACTGTCACCGTTTGGCGACAGATAATTCTTAATTCTCTGTCTTCAAGGTCATTCCTGTCCACCGTAGGGTGTTTAGTATCATCCCTGACCACTGGCCATTAGATGCCAGTAGCACCTTTCTAATGGTCAGAACTACAGTGTCTCCAGACATTGCCAGTTATGTGCTGGGGGCAGACCCTTCTCCTGTTGGGAACTCTGGTTTGTGACACCTAAATCCTCGTGCAAGCTTTGTTTTTCTCTGGCTATTTGGACCAATTCTTAGTGCTGAGGCTTGACTCTAGGATTATCAGGGTGCAGCTGACTTTGAAGGAACCCAGGAAGAAATGAAAGTTACATGAGTGTATCCGGAGGAGGGTCACACAGGATCCTTTCTCTGCTACCCAGTTGTCAGTGCACAGCGCTTTTCTTACTTTTTTGTTGTTGTCAGTTCTTGCTAGTGAATCTTGTCTGTTGCACAATGTCATATCTAGCTGTTGGCTTTCAAAACAGCAGCCAGAGTTACCATGAACATAACAGATGATCTGGTTCAATTAGTTAACTTAACAGAGGAGGAAATGAGGCCAAGGGAAAAGAAGCAACTTGGCCAAGCTCACCTGATGATTTGGTGAGGGTGGGGGGCCGGACAGAAGTAAAAGTGCATCCGCTTAAATAAATGTTAAATTTTTTTTTTTTTAATTTGGGGCGCCTGGGTGGCTCAGTTGGTTAACCGGCCGACTTCAGCTCAGGTCATGATCTCATGATTCGTGAGTTTGAGCCCCACGTCGGGCTCTGTGCTGACAGCTCAGAGCCTGGAGCCTGCTTCAGATTCTGTGTCTCCCTCTCTCTCTGACCCTGCCCTGCTCATGCTCTATCTCTCTGTCTTTTAAAAATAAATAAACGTTAAAAAAATTTTTTTAAAGTGCATCCTCAGCCCCATTGTATTTAAGTTCAGGCTCCCACTCCATATCCCCCTCCCCTCTCCTGGCTTCCAAAAGAAAAGTTTCATTCCCACTGCAAATGACCCCTATGGGCAGCAGGAGAGAGCCCAGTGCACCCCGGTGCCTCCCAGCACAGTTCTCAGAAACGTATTTGCCTCTGCTTTTCTAAATACCATACTATTTTCCTTTCTTTTGGTTGAGTGAAAACAAAAGAAAACAAAAAAAGAATTAGTTTTCAAAATTCGTAAGCTTTAAATTTTCATTTCCTATCTTCCATCCAACCCAGATGGTTAGTGAGGGTGACCACTTAGTATATACCAACCAGATGGGTCTTTAGCAAGGCAATGTGCACTCCTGTCTTTTAAGTTGAAGTTCCCAGCTCTGTGTGCCCCTGAGTTAATAGACTTGGATATGGCCTCGCCTTCTACCAGGTCCGGGAGTCAGAGAATCTAAGCAGCGGTGGAGCCCTGGCGGGGAGGAGGTGAAGACCAAGCCTTGAGTGACGGTTAGCTCCCTCCTGCAGCCTGGGGGAGGCCCTCACTTTATAGGGCTTTGACTTTTCCTCTATAAATTATGAAAAGTAGACTACAGCATCAAGACCATTTGGAATCTTATCAACGACAGTGAATGATTTTACGGTATCTGCACCTATCATAGCTTCTCTGCTCATTGTAACAAGGATAAATGTTCTTTTGTTTTGTTAAAAAATACTTCTGCGGGCGCCTGGGTGGCTCCGTCCGACTTCAGCTCAGGTCATGATCTCGCAGCTCGTGGGTTTGAGCCCCACGTCGGGCTCTGTGCTGACAGCTCAGAGCCTGGAGCCTGCTTCGGATTCTGTGTCTCCTCGCTCTCTGCCCCTCCCCCACTCACGCTCTGTCTATCTAAAAAGTAAACATTAAAAAAAATGTTAAAAAAAATACTTATGCATCATTTAAAAGAATACTTATTCTGGGGCACCTGGATTGCTCAGTAGGTTAAGTGTCCAACATCGGCTCAGGTCATGATCTTGTAGTTCATGAGTTTGAGCCCTGCGTCGGGGTCTATGCTGACAGCTCAGAGCCTGGAGCCTGCTGTGGAGTCTGTGTCTCCCTCTCTCTCTGCCCCTCCCCCACACTCACTCACTCTCTTTCTCTCAAAAATAAGTAAACATTAAAATAAATAAATAAATAAATAAATAAAAGAATACTTATTCTTCCCTTTAAATAAGAGAAACATATTCAAGTTAATTTCATAATGAGCTCCAGGAGGCTCTTACACATTAGTTCTTCACAGCAAGATGGAATCACTTGACCCCAGACCCAGGGGTATGGTTCCAGAGTGTTCTTCACCCCAAAACCCTTGTGAGTGTGGAACAGTGAACATACTTCACACACATGCACACACACAGATTATTACTAGGGGCAAGCTGCAATGAAAGCCTTGGAGAGACAGCCTCAGTCTCTCCCGGTACCCTACTGCTGCCGTGAATTTCCATCCAAACCTGCCTCTCCATTCAGGCCCTCTAAGGCCAAGGGCCTGAAGCCTTCCAACCTTGTGTTGCTTTAAGCATTTGTCATTCTTTTGGTTGTGTCTTATTTCTCTCATACCTCTCACTCAGGAAACCTCTCCATCCTGTGCCAAGGCTTTCTTTTGGGGCACGGTGACTCTCTCCTGGGCTGTACGGCACCCAAGTGACTGGCCTGTGGCTTCTTGGGAACCAGGGGCCATCTTATCTTCCTTGGCATGCCTGCTTTCTGGCAAGGGCCTCCCCTATTGTGGGTGCCTGACTGGCCTCCCATCCCCTGCCTCTGCGCTCCTGCCTCTCTCTCCTCTGCTTCCTCCAGACTGGCTCCCTGGAGCCGAGTTGCAGGCACTTTATAAGCTGGACCCTCCCTACCGACTCGTCTACCCATCAGCAGTAAGCAGTCCCTTAAAACCCAGACTTTGCTAGGCAAGTCGGGATTCACCAATGCTAGCCATGCCCCCCCCCCATTATACTTCTGGTGGAAATTTTGGGGAGCATCCTTTTGCAAACAACATAAAATGCAGCAATCAACAGTTCCCTGACCTATAAGAAGGCGGCCCAGCTCCTCTTATCTCTGCCTGTTTTCCTCTCCCTTCCCTTCCCAATCCTCGAGGCCCCAAATTGTCAGGAGCAGATGACAAGACATTCCACTTGATGGAGAGCAGTAAGTTGCTCGTTCCTCCTTGGATCTATAGGTCCCAAATTCTAGGGAATTTAATGATCCATTTTGGGCATCTGGCCACTTCCTTGGGTGAAACAAGGAGTGCCCCACACAATTACATGTCTGTGCAGGGTGCCTCACACCTGTGACCCACATTTGCACACTGAATGCAGGAAGATACACTCCGCTGGGGTGTCATTGCTGATGCCTGTATTTAAGTTTGACTTGATAAGACTAGATGTCGAAAAGGGGGGGAGAAACTAGGGGTTGGGATGGAGCCTCAAGGGAAATAGTCAAGCCCAGGGGACCAGCAGCATGAAGGAGCAAAAGATTGGACATTTCTTAGATCAGAGGAAGCCTTTCGAGGAGACCCCCTTGCTCGTCCTTCTGCCGGGGTCCCTACAGCTCTGGCATGGCTCTGACACCAATACCTTGGGATAGGGACTCTTGCTGCAGGTAGATAGAGGACTTTGCAAACCAATAATTACTAGAAGAATGCATCATTTGGGAGGTTATCTGGATCTAGAAACTACAGGTAAACTTGCCTCATTAAATCCATCGTCAGTGGTGGAGCAAAGAGGGTTTCAGACACTTGAAGCACCCTGCCTTCCCTTCATCTGACTGGGAGCTGCCAGTGGGGACTGATGAGGCAGGTGGCCACAGGTCTCAGCCACAGGGCCCTCCGGGTTTCCTACGAGCCCCCTGCTCAGGGCACAGGTGATGGCGATTCTGCTCCAAGTACTGGATCCCTGTAAGGTCTCAGGCACTCGACTCTTACCAACACTTCAGCAAAGTTTCTTTTATTACCTGGTAGAACTTGGCTCATAGAGAAGAGAATGGTAAAGAGGAGGGCTGGAGAGAGGAGAGGGCTTGGCTTCATTTCCAAGAGGCAGGGAGGACTTCCGTCTGTGGCTCTCTGGCACTGGCAGAATGTCTTTGTTTGGGTGATAAGCACCCTTCTGTACCTCATTAGGGATATTTGTGGACACAGGTGTTCTATGCATACACAATGGCCTTCAAGAGAAGACTGGGCATCCTTGTTTTGTTGGACACCCAGTTTCGTAGGAGGATGTGGGTGCACCATTTTGATCAGAAAAGCTTGTTAAATGGGGACAGAAGCTCCAAATGCATTGGCAGCAGATCAAAGTGTACCAGCAGAGCTGTGTAGATTCAGTTACAAGGAGAAACCAGTCGGTCTAGTTAGTGACTAGACGTTTTGTCAGTGAATACTGCCCAGGCTTTACTAATAATTAACCACTGCGCTCACTCCTGGTCAGAATGCCCTAGATGCCCTGCTCCAGGGATGGTGCTTACCACACTGTGTGTTAGTCTGCCGAACACACACATACCTCCCCACTAAGGTGTGGGCTTCTTACTTGCGAGGACCATACTTTGCTCCTCGAAGCATGAATCACATGGTCATTTACTTTGCAGGGCAGTGACATGCCACTGAACATGGAGACACAAGGTCTGGATGTGGGTGCTGAATCTCCAGACCTGTGATGACGAGGGGCATGGACATTGGCAGGAAGATTGTCTTCCTTGGATGTCCACAGTGCCCATACAGATCTGGATCTGTTGACTCCACATCAGGGGTCTCTTAATCATTATTGTGCATGAAATTAACAGGGAAATTTGCTTTATAATGTGGACACTTAGATGCACTCTCAGCATTTTCAGTGTGGTAGGGTGGGGCAGAGCCTGCAAGTCTGCTTTCTCAAGTTTCCCCGGGAATTACTCTGAAATGTATTCTGGAATACTCATTAGAAGATGTCAACTTGAATCTTCTCTAAGATTCTTTCTAGCTCTACTATCAGAGAATCCTACATTCCCTTGTCTTAGGATAAATCTCATGTTTGGTTTTTGTGTCTGACAACAGCACAGGACCAGAATCCTTTGCCTTCTGCTCAGTATTCTTCTCCTGAAGAGGTCCATGCATGAGTCTCTGTGCTCACGCATGCCCACTGGCAGCTACCCTCTCCCTCTTGTGGCTCACGTGTGTGACCGTGGAACACAGGGCGTGGTGCAGTCTTAGACTCTGACTCCAACCCACCCCTATACACGAAGTGTCATTCACTTAGAGGAGACTGTGCCATGATTGCTACCTCCTGAGTTTAATATTACTGTAACTATCAAAATCATTAGTATTTCTGTCATTTTGTTCATTATCATGATAGTTCTGATTGTTATTCACCATTAATTTTTATTAATTTTTACCATTCTTACCATGGGTCATTTTTGTGGGTTGTACAACACTGAACAGAGGTTCACTGTTGATGAAGGCGGCATGATTTACTGAAGGTGATTTCAGACATGCACACACAGGCCACTCCCCTGCTCTCTCTCCACCGCCTGCGTGTCGTTGCACTTCCAGGGCCTCTGGGAAAATGCAGCAATACCCCTGAGGACCCAGCAAGGGTCCTGTCTCCTTGGTGCATCCAAGTCACCACTGAACGCTGTAAGCTAACTCCAGGCACAGGATCCGCTCCTGCAGGCATGGGCGAGTCCTGAATGATGTCCATGGCATTCCTGAGACTCCTCTGTAGGCAGAGAGGGTGTCCAGGGGGAGCACCCTTGATCTGCTGAGCCCCTCGACATTTACAAGTGCCCTCACAGTGCCAGTACCTCTTGTACTGGCATTGATGCCCCAGGAAGATCCATCACAAAATTTCCTTCTAGGTCTGCACAGGGACCTGAGAACTGCCCTGTTGTCCTGGGAAGGATGGGCAGGGTGTCTATACAGGCATGTGCCTCCTTAGAATTTTGTATCAGTTCAGAGCCCAGAAACTGCCATTGCCACACCCAGAGAGTGTCCTAGGCCTGCCTGAACCTCGGGAAATAGTCTAATGCAGGCACTGCCCTGGAAGGCGCAGAGATAGTGACTCTCAAGCCTGAGCAAGGGCAGCCTTCAGTAGGTCAGGTCTTTCTTGAACCACTTGTGTTGGCCTGTTGCCCTCTGCTGGTCCAGGAACAGGATTGAGGACACCTTCCCTCAGCCCCACTGCAGAGTTGCCCAGCCCTGCCTCCCCCAAACAAGATCTCCAGGGTTCTGTGGGGAAGAGCTGTTGGAAGGGCATCGGGGCAGCAAGGGCTGAGGCAATGCTGGGACCTAACATAGGTATGGTTGGGGCTTCTACACATGGAGGGTGGGTCTGGCTCCTGCCTTCCTTGCTTGGAGCCCAGCAAGTCATCCGGGGGGGCAGAACTTCTGGAACCCAGCGGGTGTGAGTGATGGGCAGGCCCAGAACCAAAGTCCCTCTATTTTCCTCAGGACACCACTCTGGGCTTTGTGCAGGAGTGTTCACACTCCACCTCCTCCTCCTCCTCCTCCTCCTCCTCCTCCTCCTCCTCCTCCTCCTCCTCAGCTCTCTGTTTTCCTCTGCTGCTACCTTCTGCCTTATTTATTTTTCTTTGTGCAGACCTTGGGCTCTGGCATCAAACTATCCCATGAGGCCAGAAATTCCCCCTTGTCATTCATACAGAGGGGTCTTTACTCTCACCTCCCATTACCTTGAGTGTATTGTTCTTGTCATTAGTAGCCATGGTGTTATTATAACCATTATGTTGATTATCATTTTGTTTTAATTGTTATTCTTTCATTATTATTCTTACAAGTATTTTCTTAGTAATAGCATTCATCTATTTTATCTTATTATTGGTTATTATTTTTTTAAGTTTATTTACTTATTTGGCGAGGGGTGAGGGGCAGAGAGAGAGGAAAGAATGAGAATCCCAAACAGGTTCTGCACTGTCAGTGCAGACGTGGGGCTAGAACTCATGAACCATGAGATCATGACCTGAGCCACCCAGGCGCCCCATGGATTATACTTTTGTGGTCCACTTATACAGCACGGAGGGCTTCCTGTAGGACTTGGAAAACCCTGAGGTCACTCAGGCAGCCAGGTGGACACTCCTGTGCCTTCCTACACAGAAATGGGATTTCTGGGGCCACTGAAGGGGCTGTGAATGCTTCCATGAGCGTGGGTGGTCTGCAGGCACCCTTGTCACACCTCAGTTTTTGTCAGTGTTGCCTCCCTGGGTCCAAGCTGAGGGACCTGGAAAATACTAAGGCCGATGGGGCAGGCTGGGACCCAGAACGTTTCCGTAAGCTCATGCAGACCTCAGAAGCTGTCCCTGGGCCTCCACGTGGGGTGGTGGCAATTCCCCGGGGTCTCAAGCTGACATAGACCATATTGCAAGAGGCAGGCTGCCACGCCACCTTGTGTGGGCCATCATCATGGGTCTCTGTGCCCCCCACAGCCTCACTGAAGCATTTTTGGTCTCACCTACCCCCCAACCTCCCCACACACTGGCATTTCATGCCAGCAGGAGGGGGGTTGCTGGATCCCTAGGTTGCCTCAGAGTAGTTTTTCGTGGCTCTGACTGGCCAAAGATATTCTTGTGAGGGCTTGAAGGCTGCCCAATGCCATTGCTAGGCCCCTAAGGGGACTTGTAAAGTTGTCCAAAGTCTCAGGAGGGCATAGGGTGCCTTTCCAGGTTACCTCAGGTCAGGGCCTGCCACCGGAGGGAACAGGGGGCCTTTCAGGAGCTTGTCCTGGAAAAAGGGTGTCTTCGGGGGACCCTCGTGGTCATCTCTAGCACCCAGACACCCTTCCTGAATAGAGAAGCTGTATGCAGTGCTGTAAGACAGAATCAATCATAACCAGTAATAACAACGGTCATGATAAAAACCTATGGGTATCAACAATAATGATGAAAGGCATCATGATACTAACACGCATACCTATCGACTATATTGACAATAATACTAAACCTATGGACTTGGGACACAGGGAACGGATTTCCCTTAGTGAATGACAGGTAGAGATACTGGGCCTCAGGGGGTAGTTTGGAGTCCCAGGAGGCAGAGAGGAACAGCCAGAAAGATAAGAAAATCAGCTGGGAGGTAGGCGTGTGCAAACACGGGGAACCCGAAAGGAACCCCAAGCCCTGAGCCTCCATGCCAACCAACACCCACAGCTTTGGGGACATGAGACAGCTGGCTGATAGGGCAGAGCTCTGTCCCAAGAAGGCAGGGCTCCAGATCCACATACGGCTCCCAGAAGCCCAGACTCTGACAGACAACAAGCCCCCAGCATTGTGTCATCCCCAACCATCTGGATGCCCTTCTGCTGTCTGCTCTTCCGTGGCCCTTCATGGCTGGGACATCTGGGTACTTGCATCTCCTCCAAAGGCTGCTGGAAGGGGTCACCCTCCATTCTCCCCTACGTGCAGCGGCGGGACAGCCAAAACCAGTGGTTCCCGGCTTTCCTAGAAGATTCTGCGTTTGCTCCAACAGGCCACTCACCCGCTCAGTGCCTTTTCGTATTGCTCCAGCCATCCCTGGACACCTGAGGGGCTTAAAAAATTTCCAGATGCTCAGGAATTCTGGGAAGCACTGTGTGGGTGTCCTTTGCCTGCAGTGGTGGATCCACGGGCTTCTGGACAGTCTTAGAAACTCTTGCGGAGGCTCTGGTGAGCAGGTGGGCCCTTTGCTGCCATTCCAGCTACAAAGCAGTGGTTCTGGGCCCTGAGCTGATTCCCCCTGGGATCTCAGTTGGGCAACAGAAACTGTTCACCACCCATCCCAGCTGGCATAAGGGGCGTGTGGACCTGAGTTTACTTAGAAAAATTGTAGGTGGCCCAGTGGACGCAAGGAAGCCATCTCTAGGGGCTGCAGGGATTCATATAGAGTTGCCAGCATGTGGAGGATGTGTCTAATATTTTCCAGAGCCTAAGGTAAGACCAGGGTGTCCTTTTCAAGTCTCCCCTGGTGGTATAGGCAGGTGCTTGCATCCAGAAGGAACTTGGACTATTTCGGGGGGCCCATCCTTTGAACCAGCACCAGGCAGTTCATCAGGAGCCCCAAGGTGCTGGGTCTATGTATGTCTCCAGGTTACTTTTCTAATCATCTCCAGTAGACTGGACAGCCTTCACGAACTGAGAAACTTCAAATTTTTTTTTATGTTTTCATTTTATTTTTGAGACACAGAGCGCCAGTGGGGGAGGGGCAGAGAGGGGGAGGCACAGAATCTGAAGTAGGCTCCAGGCTCTGAGCTGTCAGCACAGAGCCCGACGTGGGGGTCAAACTCATGGACTGTGAGATCATGACCTGAGCTGAAGTTGGATGTTTAACAGACTGAGCCACCCAGGCGCCCCACGAACTGGGAAACTTTATACAACATGATATAACAACAATCACACAAAAGATCCATGACAAGAACCATAAAAATAAATAGTGAGTAACAATAACAATCACAGTGATGATCATAATGACACAAATATTAATCATTTTAATGAAGATATTATTAAAGAGATGGAGATTGAGAACATATTTCTTGGAGTATCTGACGGTGTACTGATACGGAACCCCATGGAGTAGTCCGGAGGCAGAGTCCTAGGACCGCACCGTGAAATGCAGTCTGTGAGGGCAAAGGAGACCAGCAGTAGGGACAAGGAAACAAGCCACATGAGGCCACCTGTGAACGTGGGGCCTCATGCGCCAGCTCTGGGACGCATTACTACTTATCAATATAAGGGACACTGGTCCAGCTCCTGTCTGCCACAGGCCACTCAGAGGCTTTCAGTAGTTTTGCCACATGGATGGCGGGGTAGTGGTCACAATGAGGAAGTAGTGACCAGCCCCACATGGCCCCCACCCAGGTCACAGAGGCTCTGCTTACATGGGGCACCAAGCCCCCAGCTCTCCATCAGACCTCATCCCCTGGCTGGCCTGCTGCCATCTGGTTTTCCCGAGCCCCATTATGGTAGAGGTGTCTCCATACCGATGTTCATCAAGCCAGTTGGAGGGCATCATCCTGTACTTCTCCACCAGCAGGGGGCAAAGCAGGCCAGCACCTGTGGTTCCAGGGCCTCTGTAGAGGACTTAGAAAATTCCGAGGTTGCTCAGACTGGCAGATAGCCCTCTCCGAGACGTGCAGTAGAGCTCCAGCCTTACACACCTGAGAGTACTTAGAAAATTTCCAGAGGCTCATGCAGTCCTAGGACACCCTTTGTGCAAATCAAATGTGTACAGTGGTGGCTCCAGATACTGGGCCTCAGGGGGTAGTTTGGAGTCCCAGGAGGCAGAGAGGAACAGCCAGAAAGATAAGAAAATCAGCTGGGAGGTAGGCATGTGCAAACACGGGGAACCCGAAAGGAACCCCAAGCCCTGAGTTCATTCATTCAGAAATGAACTTGCAAAAATCTGGGGAGTCTCTAGAGGAAGGCGAAAAACTCTACTGCCATTCCAGAGAGAAAGGAACAATTCTATTGCCTGAAAGAGACCCTTGCCTCAAAGTTCTTGAGTTGAAGGAGCACGCGGAAGAAACCAAAACCAAACGAATATGCCTTAGACCAGTGGAAATTCCTCCAGAACAATCCCAGCCAAAGCCTGAATCCAACCTCGGGCAAGTAGAATTCCCCCTGCCTTCCAATGTTGTCATGATTCACTAGTCAAAATACAGCTCGGGAAATCCTGAACGGGAAAACCACCTGCTCAACCAGGTGGGTGTGCACAGGTGGCAGTGCACACCGGCAAAGCCCTGTGTCAGGAAGAGTTCCAGGCATGACAGGAAGAATAACAGGTCTCTGGATGTATCCCAGTAATATCTGTCCAAGTGTTGACACACGACCATGCACACACACACACACAAACACACACACAGTTACTCGTGGATGAGGAAGTGAAGGCAGAAGGTTTGTCATTGTGCCCGCAGGCAGCAGAGACAATATTCCAGGGTGAGCTCATACATAGGACATAATTTGTGACATGGCTTGCAGATGTCTAGGCAGGTGGGGGCACTGTATTTCTGCCTGTGTTCATGGGACATCGCATGCAGTGTGCATGTGTGTGTGCTGGGTATTGGGCTGTAGGTCTGCACAGCAGGATTTCTGGAGAGGATGGGTCTTATTTCTGGGTCTGAAGATTTGCTGTTTTGGTGTGTGGAAAGTCAGCTGATGATGGGCAGGGGGCATTTCCGTTTCTGGGATATGCAACCCCTGTTCAGTGACCTGGAAGAACTGCACTGGGAATGTATTTGCGTGATGCGTGGGTAGGGTTTTTGTTTTCACATATTTTCTACTGGTATTTAGTGTTGTCAAAATAAGCTTAGTTTTTGGCGATTGTCAAAATAAGTTCAATGGGGCATTCTCATGGAGCAGTGGGCTGGGCCACCTACGTAGCTTCGGGCATGTTTATTACACATTTTGTGGTTCATCTGGGGGGGGTCTAGGGGGTAAGTGTGTGTATCTGGGATTACAGATGTTGTGTGCACGTCACGTGGCCTTGGTCAGATTTGGGATTCCGTATTTGGAGACAAGTTGTTTTTATATGCATTCAGAAAGGAGGGGAGTATGTGTTTGTGTTCTATATAAAGAGGATATTTGAATTCATAGGCTTTTGTGGTTAGAGAGAGTGCAGATAAATGGCTAATTTGAAAATTAGGAGCAAGAGACCCTCTGCACTAATAATGGAGGCTTTTACGGAAATGTCAATGAGTCAGGAATAATGTTTCCCTTGTTCGAGGCTACATGGTATTAATATCTTATAAAGTTGTCCCAATTGCCACTTCTCACTAAAAAGTTATCTGCCACCTTTCATTAAATGAATAGTAAAGATGATTACTGAGGGTCCCCCCTGCCCCCACATATACACCCACCATCCCTGCAGTTGCCGCACTGTACAGGGCATCCTGAGGGACCAGGAACACATTGTCTTGGCTGTGATGACCCAAGGTGGGTATCTTTGGCCCTCCAGGGCCACTTTTCCATATACATTCGTGGAGGTAGGAACTGCTCTTGTCCCCCTGAAAAGGCTGGAGACGGTGAAATTGTGGCCAGGAGCTTCCTCAGAGTTGTCTGCATCAGCTAAGAGCCCAAAATCTGAAATTTCTGACAACTGAGATCCAGTAACAGTGTTTTCACCCAACTTGAGACTCTGGAAATATTATGGGTCCCTGCTGGAGAGCTGGAAAGGTGTGTGGTAAGCTTGAAGGCAACTTGGCAATCCACCCTCCCAAGCAAACTGCAAAATTTCCTGAGTTCTTCAGGAAACCCATGGACCTCTTGCACCTGCCTGTGTCACCCCCCGTGACACACTGAGGTGCAGGAACAGAGACATCTGAGCTTTCCCAGCTGGAGAGAATCAGGAGATGAGCATCCAGGCACCTAAGGGTAACAGTAATGCTTGGAGTTGGAGTCTGTGCAAAAATGCCTAAGTGTGATGGTGTGGGCATCCCAGTCCTTAGTTTCTGTTCACATTAACAAGGACATTGGCCTGGCAATACCCATGGCTACAATTCTGTTGGAAGGGATGTGTTGAAACTATACAAATGTCAGCCAACAAGGGCTAGAAAAGAAAACCCCAGTGCATCTACATAAATAAATAGTAAACCTCAGTGGACCTGAATGAATCAGAGCTATATGGGTCACCAGGGAGATTTTTCAGGAACAATTTGTTGAGTCAGAAGGTAAGGTGCAGAATGAAACAAAGTGTATTAACAGGGGAGCCTGGCGGGCTCAGTCAGTTAAGTGTCTGACTTTGACTCCGGTTGCTATCTCATGGTTCGTGAGTTTGAGCCCCACATCAGGCTCTGTGCTGACAGCTCAGATCCTGCTTTAGATCCTCTGTCCCCCTCTTTCTCTGCTAATCCTCTATTCTCTCTCTCTCAAAAATAAGTAAACATTAAAAAAAAAGAACGTGTATAACAAATGTACAAATGTTTTTACTCACATAAAATATATGTTGTTAGCAGTTTACACATGTATATATTAACATTTTTCAATGCTTGTAAATAGTGAGCAATTACTGTATATTATTTCAAGAGAATGCGATCAAGTGTGATTGGATCTCATAATTAGATTATATGGAAGCGAGTTAAGCAGACCTCTCCAAACGGTAGACTCCTATATACAAGAATCTTATAAATTATGATAAATATTCCCAAATTGTCCATCAAAACACATTAGTCATCAAACTGCCTTCAAAACAGCATTAGCTGTGTACATTCCCTAGAACAGTGTATGAAAGAGCTTGCTTCTAATTAACAAAAGACAATATTAAGAACTTTTATGTTTTCCAAATTGATAGAGAAATTGTGTCAAGTTAATATTATATCTGTTTTCCCAACCAGCATTGAGGCTGTTTGCTTTTCATACTAAAATGATCGTTCATATTTCTTTTACAGTTAAATTTAATGTTTTATGTTCCATGCCTTATTTTATTTCCATTTTCAATTTCATTGAGAGGATATCCTGGTATATATTATATATACAGAAACTTCCCCTACAGCTGGTGGATGTGCCTGCACACAACGGAGAAGAAATCTGCCCTAGAAGCTGTTGTCACAAGTCAGCTGCCTGTCAAGAAACCTGGCATGAGGTCCCCTGCCCTATGTGTCTCCCAGGAAATGACCTGAACTGACCTTCTCCTCACCTTATGGGCAAAATAAAATACAGGCAATGACTGTCACTTAACCCCCCCCAGCCATATTCCAAATACTTTGGCCAGGACCCCACCCTCATTGTCAAGGTAGCAGACAGCAGGCCTGATGTCGGCTCTCATGATGTTCCCCAGGCCACCATTCCTCAGTCCCCAGGAACAAGCAGTTTCTGGAAATGAACTCACATCCCCGCCCACATCCTGCTGCACAGAAATGGAGCTAGGACTCCAGACTCAGCATCAGGGCCCCAGGTGAGAGATATGCCCAGATCCCCATCCATCCAGACTTGGCCGAATCCCTCGAATAAATGGAGTCTCAGCCCCTTCCAGACCTTCAGTGGAGTATGAGCTGGGGGGCTTTACAGACTCTCTAGTATCCCTTCAGTAGAAATGGATTTAATCCCAAAGACCATGAGGACACCTGCCCAGATGCCAACCCCTGGCCTCTAGCCTCCCCTTGGGATCCCTCACCTAGTACTGCCTAGGCCCGCCTTGTGCCCCATCCTCCACTGCCCAGCCGTGTTCCAGGCCAGTCCCTCCAAACAGGCTTCCAGAGATTAGACAATGAACAGTGGAGCCCCAGGCTCAACCAGCTCCCTCATTCCAGCCTTCTGGGAAGCCAGCCCCTCGTGGTCAGAGTCCTCATGTCTTAAAGAGTTCTGAGGAATACTGTCCTATATCCTGGTGTGTCCACGTACGGTACCTTCTGGTCTCCTCCTCCTCTGAGGAGAGTGACCAGGGGTGACTGAGGGGACAGCGTCCAGCCTCAGGTGCTGTGGAGGGGACTGTTGGATTGAGGAGGGAAGGATGCAGGGAGCACCTAATTACCTCCCAGAGAGTCCTATCCTTCCTCTTCTTCATAGAAGGTCACTAATCCCCAAATGATGGCCCACCCTCCATTGGTTTGTTAGCTCACAACCTCAGGAGTTCCTGGGTAAAATCTGAAGGGGGCTCCCATGCATGGATGTCAGGGAAAGAACAAAGAAAAGAGATCACTCCAGATTGGTAGGTTACAGGTGTAACAAGCAAAAGGAACTTACATGTGAGGCATGACTTGGGCAGCTGCAAAATGAGTCAATCTGAATACCAGTCACCAGAATCTTTGTATAAAGGCCTTGAAGGGGTTCAGTCACATCTACCATCAGATGGTCTCAACATGTTGCTCTCTCAAAGCTGCATCCTTGAAGTGACTTCTAGAATGGGAACAGTGAGCAGAACATACATTCCAAGGACAGGGGAAGGGGTAGGGAGCTTTCGACAGCCAGGGTCCAGTGTGGGAGTCAAACAGCAGTCATGTCCTCACAGTGACCTTGTCTAACACCCTCATGACCTCACCTGACCCTAATTACCTCCAAGAGACCCCATCTCTAAACAGCATCACATTGGAGGGTAGGGCTTCAACCTAATGAGTTTGGGGAAGGGGGACACAGTTCAGTCCATAGCACCATGTCACTGGTCGAATGTTCTAGAGCTCAAGTTAATGGAAAAACCATGTCGAGGCTAAAGATAGCAGAACTAGGGGCAAGGGGCTCTCCTAGGGAGACCTTGGGCACATGTGCAGGGTTTCAGATGGAAACTACTGGTACATGTGCCAGAAGAGGGGCAGAGTTTGGTTCTGTGAGAGGCACAGTCTAGTCTGTGTCCTGTGCCCATGCATGGCCAATGTCACTGGGCATCACTAGGTGTCTGCAAATCAGGTGAAGACTCGGCCATCAGAGCTTACCCCTCAGGGACCCCTAGACCAAACGATGCTGACTCTAGCTCTCACTGCCCACCCTGACCAGAGGAGATATGCAGGCATTTAATGAGGAACTGCGATGTGACTTCAGTGTTTGGGGGAGAAGGGCCTCACATCCACAAGAGAACAGATGTGAACACCCTACAAGATACTCATAAAACTTGACTATGTTCTTTGGAATCCTGACACACAATTCCAGAGCCAACCTTCATTCTCTCCTCCATCGGCTAAAGTCATTCTTCCTCTGTAAATACCAGAATGAAATGATCCCTGACTGAGAAGGAACCCATACTCTTTCGGGGAGAGATCTCCTTCAAAGAGTGACTGTGAACTTCCCTCAGGAGTACGTGGGCATTCTGATCCCTTCTCTGAGCACTCTGAACAGAGACATGGCAGTGAAGTTCAGAACAACCCGGTGTCTGTGGGTGAGTCTGTGTTGCCCTGTGCATGACTTGAGATGCCCTAGGACACAGAGCCCTGGGGCCTCTAAAGTGTGTAACCGAGTCTGGATGTCAGGGTCATCAGCCAATGGATTTTCATCACAAAATCACTGTGTTCCTCATCCTCCACTTTCTACCTCTGGGTTGTTCTCTTCACGTTCAACACGGCATGGTTTGAGTATTCATATACACGTCCATACATGAACATATTTTCATCATGAAAGCAATGAGACAAATGGTATTGAGCATTCCAAAGGCCTCAGCAGAATCTCGGGACAAAAGGCTAGCAGATGTCTCAACACTGGGGGACACCATATTCAAACTTCACCCTTCACACTCGTGTGCTCACGTCCCCATGCAGGGGAATCAGAATCTCAAAGCTTAAACTCCTTCATTCTACCATCCTAAACCCAACAGAACAACTGCTTTTCCACAGGAGCTCCCTAGTTTGACTCATCTCTGCTCTCAGCTGGAGGCTCTCAGATGTTAGGACATTCAGGGTACTTGATGGACAAAGGTACTAGAACCAGAGACACCCCCAGGAGGGAAGGCATCCTCATCCTTGGGATGATGTGGGCACAGGCTCCCCTACACATACATTCCACTTTAGATGGGCCACCTACCCATCAGGGCATCAGAGAGACCCTCATGGAAGTTCCAATCTACAGCCATTATGATTAAATGGGGTTGTGTTTCTAAGGGATGCCTGGAAAATGTTTTTTCACTGTAATAATATAATGAAAACAGAAATAGAAGAAATTATACTTCAGTGCAGTCTCATTTTTTTTTTTTTCACTCCCCAGCTTTCATCGGATCTAATTCCCAGGCAGGGAAAGAGATTCAGAGGTGTGGGAAGACCTTGGTTTACTAAGACCTCTACAGTCTCACCTTTTCATAAGGAGCTTCCCAATAATATGCATCAACATGTGCACCCAAGAAAAATCACTTCAGTCGATTTCCAGCCTCCGGAAGCACTCTATGTATAAAGCAGAGCACAAAGGATTTGACGGAGGAGGTAGTTGGAGGCTGGATGGCTGACACTGGTGGACCTGTATCACTTGACTTCTATGTAAAGAGAGGGGGGGATGAAGGAAGACTAAATGGGGGAGAGGTTCATGTATCTGGATTCCTTGATCCCTCCTTAATGTGTCCAGCTCCTCACAGATGTGAGAGGAGTGAGGTGAGCTCAGGTTATGTGACCTCTTCCCTGGAGACCAGGGGGGAAGGTGGGCAGGGCTCCTCAACTCCCTCCGTACAAACCCCACAGTGTTTACTGTTGCCCTGCCTAGGAGAACGTTATCTTCCAGAACTTAAACCCATTTGAGTCCAAATACCTAATACTTAAAACAAGGTAAAAGTTGGAGAAATAGGTGTTAGGAGAAAACCAGAAGGGTTCTTCTCTGTAAATAATCTTTGAGAAATCCTGCAGCCTGAACAGTTGGCATTTAGTCTTGCCAAATTTCCTCAAGCATGAATTTCAGAATTTACAAAGGAAACAGATTAAGATTTTCACTCACACACTTTCCATGAGAATTTAGTAAGCGAATAAATGAGGCAACTAAACAATTTGAAAATCCAGTTTTAACTATGCTTTTTAGTGTTCTTGTCAGAAGAGAGACATTTCAGTGAGATGTATACGGAAATAATGAAAAATTAATACCTGCCCATACTCGACACAGAATATTTGGAGACAGAAAAAAAAAATAGATTTTTTTTTAAAAGCTGATTTTTCAAAATTAAAAATGCTCTTTCGAGTAGTACCTCCGGAATAAGGATAAAGAAAAATGTGAAATTACAAAAGATTTAGTAAATAGTAACTCCGTCAGCTTGCAGGATGTCATGCACATCTGTCTCAAACGTGTGTGAATTTGTAAACTTTCTCAAACCCTGCGCAGTAACACGAGGGCCTCAGCCGACCATCCCACGGCCCAATCCCGGAGCCGTGTGTCCCTCTGTCTCCCCGCGAACCGGGAGGAGAAACGGTAGCTACTTTCCGCGGCGGTCCGGGTGAAATTTCACCGTTCCCACAGGTGAGTTCAGCGTTCACACCCGTTCCAGCGGGAAGGAAACCACCACTTAATAGGCGGAGCCGCAGACGTCCTTGCCCCGCCCACACCGCCGCACCGGAGTCCCCGCGACCGGAGCGCCCCTCGCGGCCCGCGGGACTCAGGCACGTTCTCGCGTTGTTGCGGAGGAGACTCCGTATTCGGTATTACCGGCGCCCCAACGCTAAGCTTTTACCTTAGCTTATCTGATTCATTTAACTTGACGTAAGGTGGGACAACCGGGCCCCAAAGGCCACTCAACACAGCCACCTGGGTGCGAACGCTGGGACCCAATTTTCGTGGGCGATAGAACGTGCAGAGCGGAAACGCCCAGGGGGCGGGGCGGAGATATGCACAAGCCGCGCCCAAGATCCCGCCTTCAGACCCCGCCCCGTCCGAGCTCGCCGTTTCCGGCCGACCCGGAAGCAGATTTCCCGGATGGAAGGGCTGCTATTCTGGAGCGGGGTTCAGCGGTTCAAGTGGCAGCTGGCACGTTGATGCCCTCGGCGTTGCGTCCGCCACGCCCGGAGTCCGGGGGCTCGCGAACTTTACAATCCCCACATCCGCCAGTCCTGCCCGCGGGGAGCCCGGCCTGGTCGGGAGACGCTGTGCTGCTGCCCTGGATGCGCGTGTTTCCGGTAAACTGGCTCCCAGGGCGTCTCCGCCCCAGTTTTTCTGCCTCTTCTTTTCACCGTCTCCCCCAACTCTCCACCCCCCTACCCCGCGCGTGTCAAGTCTCCACTCGCAAAGCGCTTTCTCGCCCTTCGCGGCACCGAGGGGGCAGCACCAGGACGCCCTGCCCTCCTGACGCTGGGTCCTGCAGACCCGCATCCTCTCCTGAGTTCCTCTCCCCCTTCTCGCGTCTTTCCGGGGCCGGCCCTGCCGGTCCTCGGGCTCTCCACAGTCAGTTCCTCAGGGAGGCCCTGAGTCCCTTGCTGGGGCTTTCTGTCCTGTGACACCCCTTGTTCTGTCCCATCCCATCCTGCTGGCTGTGCCTGTCAGGTGGTGTTTACGTTCCCGATGAGCCACCAGCAAGCGTGCTTCTCCTGGGCAGGAGCATCTTCATTCTGTTCCTGTGAATGTGGAGGTGGGACGGGGGGATAAGCGGAAAGAGAGACACCAGGGGGAACCCGGGAGATGCAGCCAAGGAGAGTAATGAGAAAAAGCAGCTGTGAAATTGAGGATAGGGAAGTGGGTCCGATGGGCCTTGAAAGACCAAGTAAGAGTGAGAGCCTGACATGAGCTAGAAGCAGTGGAATGAACAAAAGTGACAATAAGAGGATCAGAGAGATGGAAGAGGGGGGGGGGTTGAACAACAGGAGCAATGGGGCAAACGAAAGGTAGATCCCAAATTCATTAGAATTTTTTAAATTTCCAACTTATATTCCCTTTTAAATGTATTGTGTCAGATTCAGATGATGAGATCTTAATGTTTTTACAGTCTGTGATTGTATGTTGGAAGTGATCTGGTGCTTAGTAAATAATTGTACACTTTTTCAGTGTGCTCTTGATAAGGATATTGGTAATTTTTTATATTAACAGTCAAACCCTAGTTTTGACAATTAGTCTAATATTCCGCATCTTCCTTCCTTCTTATGTGATCTTTAACCTAGTGGGCTGTGAACTAGTTCCCGGTCAAGCGTGTATGTATTTCCTTAGTCCTTTCTCTGAAAATGACCAAGGGTGAGTTGGATTATTGTGGAACTCTGTTGAAAGACAGCCCATCTGTTCATAGTTGGATAAATTACTCAGCTGTTTCTATTGCTGACCTCCTTCCATGTTTTTCAGTGCTACTAATTAGGTCTTAATTACACATTTTTTGGTAGTTTAATATGATCAGGAAAAGAGGAATTAAACATTTGAGGTTGTGATTAAAACCATGAAAGCGAAGCGGTTCTTGCTCAGGAGTACGATATGTGATCTGTAAATTTTAGGGGTAGGAGTGAGAAGTGCAAGCCTTGCCACCATCCCGTCCAGGCCATGTGATTCCTGTGAGGACAGTTCTGCCCTCCTGGCCTCGCCTCCTGACCTCTTCACCTGCCCCAGTGCACATGCAGGGAGTCACAAGGCAGCTTGACGGGAAAGGGCCCAGACTTTCTTTTTTTTTTTTTTTTTTAAGTTTATTTATTGCAAGAGAGAGCACATAAGCCCGTGTGAACAGGGGAGAGGCAGAGAGAGACGGATAAAGAGAATCCCAAGCCGGCTCCACGTGCTGTCAGTGCAGAGCCCACATGCGGCTCGATCCCACGAACCTCAAGATCATGACCTGAACGCCCAACCGACTGAGCCACCCAGGTGCCCCTGGGCCCAGGATTTTTAGCCAAATATAGAACAAAAGTATCTCTCCAAGGAGGGGGAAGGAGGAAGTGCTTTGGCTCTGTGAGGGGAGCCTGTAGAAGGAATTAGAGTGCTGTTTGGGGAGTTAGGGGTCCAGGAACGGGAGAGAGTTTGAGAAGCTCAGGAGCAGAGAAAATCAAAGTCGCCGTGCTCAGCAGGTATTGGCAGAGACTGAGGTCTGTGTCTTCAAGGGACGATGAGTCCAGTGCATAGACGCACTGCTGCCGCGGAACGTGTGGGCTTCACTAGGGCAGGAGAGTGTTCTGAAGAAATGAGCAGAAAAACCCACCTGTTGATCTTCATGTAGGAGTTGAACCCTCCCAAATCCCCACTGTTTCAGCGAGCAGCGGAGATGCCGTGAATTCCGTCTCCTGTGTGTGGCTGCAGCGCAGGGGAGTGCTGTGTTGATTCAAAGCCCCGAAAGTCATCTCCACACTCAGGAGTGACATCTCAAGACTGATCTTGCCCGAGAAAGAAGTTTTTCACGTGTCCTTTTTAATTCCTGACCTGAGGAGTCATGTGAAATCATGACTTGAGCCAAAATCAGGTGGCTCGCTTAACCAATGAGCCACCCAGGTGCCCCTGCTTTCTTTTTTTAAGATTTTTAATCCAATCAAGATTGGAAGATACTGTAACATTTAAGTGCTAGGAGGATAGATCAAATAGAGAGTAGTGGGAATTACTATTATTTTATAAATAATAACATAAAATTCATGGTATGGCAGGAAATATCAGGACCCAAACATGAAGTTGGAGGTCAAGAACCTAGCTAAGATGAAAAGTTATTCCTCCTCTGTTACGGGGAAGATGGCATAAACACTAGATACCAGTGCAGGAATACTTTAAAATTTAACAGTTGAGGGGCGCCTGTGTGGCTCAGTTGGTTATGCACCTAACTTTGGCTCAGGTCATGATCTCACTGTTGGTGAGTTCGAGCCCCGCATCAGGCTCTGCTGACAGCTCAGAGCCTGGAGCCTGCTTCCGATTCTGTGTCTCCCTCTCTTTCTGCCCCACTCTGTCTCTCTCTCTCAAAAATAAACATTAAAAAAATAATAAAATATAACAGTTGAAAGCATCTACCTCCAAAATTACCTACCTTATTTGTGAAATTTACCAACCACCTGATGAATGAAAGGGGAAAGACAAGCCTATGGAAATTCATCTGTCATAGCTAAATTTTGAAATAGCATTTATTTTGCATGGGAGTTGGAATTGACATGCAAGACCTAATAGGATTGCCAGGTATTTTTGAGAGATGACCAAAATGACCTCAGATGCAGTGCAATATTTACTGTGCTCCCTACTAGAAGCACAATTATTATTGTGGGAGGCAGAAATTTTAAGGCAAAAGATTTTCTCTGCAGACATAGGAATTCCACTTAAATGTGTAATTCAGTTGTGAACGAGATGGCGATGAGACTGTTCACTACATTGTGGTGTGTATTAGTATTTTATTTACTTTCCATTAGCCAAAGAATAAAATATAAGGTTGGCTTCCCATTTTAATAATAAATTAATAAATTCTTAACATGTTCGTGATAGTCTCCTAACACTCTCCTCTTCATCCTAGTGACATAGTTGATGTTTGCTGCATCATAATATATTTGCAGATTTTCATATTTATTCACTTCCATCTTATTTTCAAGCCCAGACTTCCCCCAGGGAATTTGAGGTTGGTGTCCATAGAATCCCAGGTGTCTGGTTCCTTACTGTATCTGTCTTTAGACATTTGTCATATCAAAGCGACATCTTAAATCTGAATTTTACTATCATCAGTAATTACTCCCCCGTTCTCATGTCCTGTTTTTGACTATTTGTGTCCCTTTTCCATTTTTGTCTTTAAATCTGTTTCGTTATTTTGACTGCCTACTCCGAGACTTGAATCTGTGCTGTCCAATAAAGTAACCACTAGTGAATGTACTTATTAAATTTAGATTAAATAACTAAACTTAAGACCCTCATTAATGCTAGCCATATTTCAGATGTTTTTTTTTTTTTAATTAAAAAATTTTTTTTTAACATTTATTTAGTTTTGAGAGAGCATGAGCGAGGGAAGGGGGGAGAGAGAGAGAGGGAGACACAGAATCCAAAGCTGCCTCCAGGCTTTGAGCTGTCAGCCCAGAGCCTGGCACATGGCTCAAACCCCTGGACCTTGAGATAATGACCTGAGCCAAAGTTGGATGCTTAACCGACTGAGCCACCCAGGCGCCCCAGATTTTAGGACATCGATCTGATTGCTGCTGTGTTGGATAATGTAGATAACAGAGCATTTCTTTCATCACCGCAGGTTCCACTGAACACGTTGATCTACATCTTCTGTTTTTATTGGACTTTTTTGGCTTATTAGTAATTTCTTTTCTATTTCTCCCTATTCCCTTTTATGGGTTTCCTCAAGTAAGTTTTTCATTTTATTTTCTTGAGGCAGGTGCTTATATCATTTATTTTAATCTTTAATTATTTAAATATTTAAGATAACATTTTCTGTGAATATTGCTTTAGTTAGTTCCATTGTTACTTTTATGTAATACATTCAAATATTACTGTGTTTCATAATGTGCCTTTCAAAAATTTTATGCCAATTTTATTTAAAAGAGAGACTTTCCACTTAATTTTTAGTTGTCATTTCATGTCTTCTGTGGTTGTCAGATTTTCTGGTCTTATTGTGTATAGGGACGTTGCAAATTCCTTTTTTTTTTTTTTTAAATGTGAGGTTTTCCTCCATCCTTGTCACAAGCCCTGTCTATTCAGAGACCATTGTGCACTGTAAAGGGAGATCTTCCCTTTGAGAGTATGACGCTTTCATATATGAAATTCTAGAATAATAATAAACTTCCTTCTATTTTCGCCTTTTCTGAATAGCTTTGGACATGCCAGATGTTAAAAATTATGAAAGGTTGGATTTTGATTTGTGATCAAATGAGATGATAGGTTTTTCTATTTACAGTATTAATTTGAGAGTTATAGTTGTTCTGGTTTTACACTTTGTTCATATTTAAAGCTATTTTCTTGTACTCTGTGCCTTTGCTTTCCAATCTGTGTATTGCTAGACGGTAAGAGGCAAGAAGGCAAGACTCTTCCGGTTAACCTGTAAACTGCTGTCTCCCTAGCACCTGGAGGAGCTTGGCCCATCACTGGTGTTGGGATTTGATGGAACTCACTTAATAACATAATTTTTCCAGACTGCAGTTCTGAAAGAAAAGGAAAGACAGTTGAATGGGTTTAGATACCAGACCTTTTTATTGACACATCTGCTGGAGAACATGGTTTTGGTATGGAGAAAACAAATGTTGCACCTCAGACCTAAGCAGCTATGTTCAGATAGCCTGGGAAGGGCTGGGAAGTCTTAATGGTTAGCAGTGCTCTAAGAAGTATTGAGGTGATGTTGGGGATGCAGAGGAGTTCTTCCCAGTGGCTCTTGAAGAGATCTCAAGGGAGGGGCCAAGCTATGTAATCACTCCTCCTAAAGTCACCAGAGAAGTGTCACTATTCCTGGTTGGGTGGGAACTTGGTTAGTATAGTGTTGTGTGAATAAATGGATAACTTGAAACCGTTAAATAGGTTTTATTGGTTCTAAACTTTGCTTATTATATAGCTACATTTTATTTATGTATGTATTTATGTATTTATTTATGTTTATTCATTTTTAAGAGACAGAGAAAGAGACAGAGTGCAAGCAGGGGAGGGGCAGAGGGAGAGGGAGAGGGAGACATAGAATCTGAAGCAGGCTCCAGGCTCTGAGCTGTCAGCACAGAGCCTGACCTGTGGCTCGAACTCATGAACTGCGAGATCATGACCTGAGCCGAAATCAAGAGTCGGAGGCTTAACCGACAAAGCCACCCAGGCCCCCCCCACACACACAAATCTTCCCTAAATCAATCTCTTGTGATAGTTGAGGAAGAGTTTACTTGGGTATAAGATTAAAGTCACAGTTGGTTACCCTGAAGATTGTGCAGGCATTCCCACGATCACATTTTGTTCAGTGAATGTCCTTTTATACCTCATTTGAGTTTTTACTATGATCGTCAGATCATTCTTTATCTATGAATTACAGACTTTTTGGGGACGGGGGCACTTTTATTTTGTATTGCTCTGTATATGTTTTTCCAAACACTGCATTTTCACACACGCACAAATTCCTTTTTTGTATGTTCTAATATTTCTTTATTGACATAATTCATGAAATTATTTTTTGTCATATTTCCTTTGTTGTCTCTACCAGTAACGTGGATTTTCTAGGTTGCGGGCTTATCTTTCACAGTTTTCAATGGTTTTTACTTAATCCTTTTTCCTTTTGCTCATTTTAAGCCTGTCTGTGACATTAATGAGTGACTTTTCAGCAGTGTGTCTGTCCCTTTCTCTTATCTCCCAATGTGGTCTCTTTAAAGTGATTTTTTTATTTTATTTTTGGAAGTTTTGGAGCTTTGCCAAGTTATTTTTCCTTCTTCCCTTGTCTTATAATGTCTTTCATCCTTCTAATTCTGCTTTGAAGTCCTGTTTTTAAGGTTTTTAATAATTTGTTGTCTATCCGTTACTAAAATTATTGGGTAACTTTTAAAGATGTTTTGCTCCAAGGCAGAGGGTTCTTTGAATATTAATATTCAATTATTTTTTTTACTCCTACCTCTTCCTTTTTAATAGCTACTGTGTTGGTTACTTTTTTCATGTCATTTTCATGGAGTTGAATTCTTAAACCCGATGAATTCATGCTGGTAGTTTATAGAAAAATAAATGTCAGGGTTGTGCTATAGGAGGAGTTCTTCCTGGCTCAAAATAATGACTGTTTAACATAGGATATTTGGAAAAGTTGTGGGACCCGGTTGGGATTTTTCATAATATAAGAAATAATCAGCTTCTGAGCTGCTTTTTATTTATGGTTCTCAGTCACTCATGTCCCTCTTTGATGCCTACCACTTGGGAACATGGACAAAGCACAGTGATACCTAAGCAGAGTCTGCCTTCCCACTCATAGGACTTTTCTGTTCATGTGCATAGGGATTCCCTGGATATCCCTAGATTTCCTTTTTATTAGAATAAAAATTTCCTTTTTATTTAGAATAAAAATTCTAAAGGTAAAAAGTGATTTTACATTTCAGTCTAAATTTGCCTTGAAGGCAAAACCTAACATAACCCCATGGCCAGTGCGTTACTAGTTTCCCCAGATCTTCCTTCCCTCTCCTTGGACTCTCCCATATGTTCTGGATAACTCAGTTGGTAAACCATATTTATAGAGAATCTTCTGGGCCTTGTGAAGTGTCCTGGATATTGGCTCCCTTTCCCCAGTTATCACATACTTGCATTAATACAGAGTTTCTCTTTCAGATCTGAATCAAAGCTCTGTCCTCTCCACTGGGTGACTCATAGGAAAGTAAGAGGATACAGTACCCAGAATCCAGCTGTCACCTCCCCAGATATTTAAACAACTCTCCAGTTCCTCAGACCCTTCAACTCACCCAAGAAGGCAAAAGATTGAATTTCTTCATCACAGTACATGCATACAAGGGGCAGAGAGCAAAGCTTGGTAATCACCTTGGCGTTGCCTATCTCTGTGATGCTGAAGACATTCTCATTTCTGTGCATTACAGAAGAGGTTCAGATTTCCAGGTATGCACCAGTGTGCAGGGGAGGGGTATTCTCACTATTCTGAAGGGCAAGTACCTTGAAGCTCAAGATAGGTACTCACAAGGGTATGGGTCTCAGTCCCAAAGGGAAAATATTGGTATAAAAGGTTAGGGCACAACAGGCCCAGGATATCCAACCACTTTCTGGCCTTGCTGCCATGGGGGAGGACAGCAAGCGACTGGGGGTGAGACTGTGGCCTCTCGTCAGTTTTGGAGATGAATGTCCGTTTTCTTCCTCTACAGAGTCTGTAAGCTTTGGAAGATGCTAGCTGAGCGTTCTGCGCTATGGAGACATGTACCTGACACCGTACAGGGTATGTTGGACTCTACTTGGGAAATGCTTGAGGGTATCTGCTTTATATGGATGGCACTTCTTACACAAAACCCATGTCACGCTCTTCAGAGGGTGTATATATCATGGCTCAGTGGAGCTTTGATAGTGTCCAAGAGCCCTGAACATCAGTCATCCTACTCTCTGATTCGAGTTGAAGACAGTTTATTTTAGTCCTTTAATCATCAGAATGTTTGGCTGTTACAGAGAGAGGTCCCTGTCGTGAGGCAGCTCCTCTGGAGATAAGTGGGGGATCAGGGTTCCAGTCACTGAGTGTGGGATGCCCCCGAGCTGAGGTATAAATGTATCTGAAATCATTCCACCTTTAATTAAGGAAGTTGGATAGAGGTGCCCCCGCCTGACTAAACTCTAGTTGCATGTTGCACACTTGAGGAAACTCCTAGTCACCAAACTTCCCCAATTCCTGACAAGTCTAGAATTGCACAACTCTAAAATGTCCAAGTCCGAGTCATAGGTCTTTGAGGAAAGTGACTTCTCTTCACTTTTCTTCCTACACAACCTTGGCTTGGATTCTGTTCCTGCCTTCAGTGACAGATAGGTGGTGACCTTGTCCAGGCTGAGGGCTCTGCATTTCCTGGTAGTAGCGGACATTCCCTTGAGTGTCAGGAAAGGGGCTCATGATGGCCCTCTCTGAAGTTGATGGGTTCCACCACCTAAAACTGGATTCACTGCAGCCACTAGGGCCAAATATTCCTCCCACCACTGAAGGCTTGCCCTCTACTTCACGTCTTGTCTGTTGGCCTCATGCCCCGACCCCAAACCTTCAAGCTCCTGGAAGTCCATGCCCCATGTCAGAAGGGAGCATGCCAAGGCTCCTCTGCAGGAAGTTCTGCTCTACTGTGGTTCCCTTTAGTTCCAGCCCAGCCGTATCCACTGAAGGGTGGGAGTGATGCCACAAAAGGACTCCATCCCATTTCTCGCTACCCTTACTTACAAACCCTGCGCCCTTTTTATCTGTTCTCTTCCTGCAAGTGGCGATCCATCTGGGGTTCCTGTTTTTCTGAGACATTTGAAACCATGAGGATGTAACTCAAACTCTAGTCAGGCAGTAGGCTTTTGAGCCAGATAAATATGAGGAAGTAGTTGAATAAATTGTATGCTGTCTGGTTTTTGTCAGGTCATGTGAGTCTTCTCCAAGTTGGCTTTCTAAGAGGGAAAGGGAAGATAGTAATGGCAACTTACAGGGTCTGAATAGTTGACCAGATTATAAGTAAATACCTGTCACCTAATATGTGATCAATATTGATGATGTATTTGGGCAGATAGCTTCTTAGATCCTCCATGACTTACCATAGACTTGGTACAGAGCAGGGCTAGAAGATGTAACTGAGTTTAAGAGAAGCAGTAGTTCGGGAATAGACAGGCCTCTGCTGGAATGGGAGTCTGGCCAGGAACCGCAGCGCTGACCATAATTATCCTTGGGGACGTGGGTTTGGGGGTTATAGAGATTTTTGAAGTTTTTGACATGTTTGTTTTTTATATTAAACGCTTATTAACAAATGTGTGTCTTAGAAATGGTAAAACATTTTATTTTTAAAGGAATGTTCTCAATTTTAAGTAAAATATGTAAGATTCTATATGGCAGGTGATGGGGGAAATTAGTATTCTCTCAAGATGATGTTCATGGAGGCAAGGAGCCACATTCTGTGGTCTTGTTGGAGAGGGAAACATGCAGGTTAGTGGCCTCTGGAAGGTAGTAGTTAACTGACTTTCTGTAACAGACAAAGCCGTGATTTATACAATTTGCTGGTTTCCTTCTATACCGTGGCAAAATTCAAGCTAACAAAGGGTTTCTATCCAGTTTCCAGACCTCCAAATATTTAGGAGCCAGTCCATGCCGGGTCAAGCGTAACTACCAGAGGCATTGAAGGAATAGATAAAAGAAAATTAGTAACTCTCCTTTGTTGCCCCAGGGCAGGAGTATAATGGTGGAACTGAGAAAGAACAATCTCAATGAGATGCTGTGGCTTATGTTTTAAGGACACCAATTAGGGTTAGCTCCTCTCACCTCTGACTCAGCGACCTCTTGAATGGACCTGGCTGTATATAATTGGGAGGGGAAACATGAGCCTACTCCCTTATGAAGCCAGCCCTGTCATAACTGTTCCATTTGCTTGAAAAGGGAGGAGCTGCAAGGGTCTTGAGTGCTGCTCCAGGTGGATCTCGGTGACGGTGAATGAATGAAGTTCCGTGATTTTGCACAATCAGGACGCAAAGGAAAACCCTGGTTGTGACGACTTTCTTGCTGCAGTGTTAGCATCATTCCTCTTTGGGGTAGAGTAGATTCAGCACTGATTAAATCTTGATGGAGTTCTGGGATGCTGCCAGGGCTGAAGCCCCAGGGCAGATATCCAAAGGTTAAGTGGTCCAGCCTCTTCCCATCTATGACATTCTACAAGAAATTATTTTACCCTTCAGTCACTAGGTGTGGAGGTTGTAGGCCTCTTTGGACATACCTATGTTCTGTAGCTTGAAATCTCCCTAAGGCATGAAGAAGGGGTTTGGGAATGGGTGGGTGGTCCAAATCAGACTTCTGTTTGTTTCTTTAATTTTTTTAACGTTTTTATTTATTATTGAGAGAGACAGAGCATGCGCATGGGAGGGTCAGAGAGAGGGGGAGACATAGAATCTGAAGCAGGCTCCAGGCCCTGAGCCATCAGCACAGAGCCCAGTGCGGGGCTTGAACTCACAAACCACGAGATCATGACCTGAGCTGAAGTAGGATGCTTAACCGACTGAGCCACCCAGGCGCCCCTGAGACTTCTGTTTTAACTATACGTGAACACTATGGTCAGTTTAAATTCAGAAAAGCGAGGTTACTGGATGGACTGGTCTCAGGAAGACTAATCCAGCTATTTCTGTCCTTAATTACAAGGTATTTCTCTTAACAATAGGAAGAATATATCCTAAGCCCCGACAATGCCATTACCTAATCTCAGAGAGCAAAAGGGGAATTTTTATACACCCCAAACTCCAGGAATTTTCAAGAGGAGGAACTGTCAAAGGGAAATATAATAAAGGTGCCAAAAATGAAAAGAGGGCTGAGTGGGCACTGACCGCCTCAGAGCCTCGCCAATACCGGCGTGGAAGCATTTTCCCATAAGTGACGAGTGGAATGGACAGTTGACCTTTCTCAGAAAAGGTGGCTTCTCTTTGCATCCATTTACTTCATCTGTGAAGTAGGAATAGTATGAGGACCTGGCTGTCATGTAAGTCCAAAGCTGCTGATTCTGTGAGACTCCCTGAGGAGGACATTCGGCATCCTTTTTTATTACCGTGTTTCTGCCATGCGCTTTGTCACACCTGTGCCATAATTCCCTCATGATGATGTGAATCATGACACTTCAGTATTTTTCTGAGTTTGATTCAGCACACTTAAAGTTCATAGTGTTTTGCCTGGTGTATATTAAAGCTCCAATTAAGATTTTCTGATTGGTCAGCTTCCCAAGGTGACAGATAAAGGTCAGCTGCCCCAAAAATTTTGTTTAGAAAAGTGTATACAAGTTGATGAGAAATATGAGAAAAAATTGATCTAGGAATCCAATAGAGTGATCCCAGTGACTTGAATTATCTGGACTATGTGAGGGCAGTTCTTGGTTTGTTTGTTTGTTTGTTTTTTAATTTAAACTTTAGTTAACATATAGTGCAATATTGGTTTCAGGAGAATTCAGTGATTCATCACTTACATGTAACACCCAGTGCTCATCCCAAGTGCCCTGCTTAATACCCATCAGTTTGTTCTCTATTATTAGGCATCTATTGTGGTTTGTTTCTCTCTCTTCTGTCACCCCCCCCCCACATATGTTCATATGTTTCGTTTCTTTAAATTCCACATATGAGTGAAATCATACGGTATTTGTCTTTCTCTGATGGACTTCCCTTACCATAATATATTCTAGCTCCATCCACGTCGTTGCAAATGGCAAGATTTCATTCTTTTTGATGGCTGAGTTAAGTCTCATCGTGTATATACACCACATCTTCTTTATCCATTCATCAGTCGATAGACATCTGGGCTCCTTCCATATTTTGGCTGTTGTCAATAGTGCTGTTATAACCATTGGGGTGCACGTACCCTTTCGAATCTGTATTTTTGTATCCTTGGGGTAAATACCTAATAGTGCAATTGCTAGATCATAGGGTGGTTCTATTTTTAGTTTCTTAAGGAACCTCCATACTGTTCTCCAGAGTGGCTGCACCAGTTTGCATTCCCACCAGCAATCCAAGAATGTTCCCCTTTCTCCACATCCTCACCAGCACTGTTGGTTCTTGTGTTGTTCATTTTAGCCATTCTGACATGTGAGGTGGTAATCCCATCACGGTTTTGATTTGTATTTCCCTGATAACTGATGTTGAGCATCTTTTCATGTGTCTGTTAGCCATCTGGATGTCTTTCTTAGAAAAGTGTCTATTCACATCTGCCCATTTACTGGGTTGTTTTTCGGGTGTTGAGTACGATAAGTTCTTGATAGATTTTGGATACTAACCCTTTATCAGCTGTATCATTTGCAAATGCCTTCTCTCATTCTGTAGGCTGCCTTTTACTTATTTTGATCGTTCCCTTTGCTGTGCAGAAGGTTTTTTATCTTGATGAAGTCCCAGTAGTTCATTTTTGCTTTTGTTTCCCTTGCCTTTCGTGACATGTCTAGCAAGAAGTTGCTCTGGCCCAGGGCAGAGAAGTTGCTGCATGTGTCCTACTGTAGGATGTTCATAGTTTCCTGTCTCACATTTAGGTCTTTCATCCATTTTGAATTTATTTTTGTGTATGGTGTAAGAAATTGGTCCAGTTTCATTCTTCTGCATGTCACCATCCAGTTTTCCCAACACTATTGGTTGAAGAGATTGTCTTTTTTCTATTGTGTATTCTTTCCTGCTTTGTCAAAGATGAGTTAACCATATAGTTGTGGATCCATTTCTGTATTTTCTAATCTGTTCTGTTGATCTATGCATCTATTGTTGCACCAGTACCATAATATCTTGATGACTACAGCTTTGTAACCTACCTTGAAATCTAGAATCATGGTGCCTCCAGTTTTGTTCTTTTTCAGGATTGCTTTTGCTGTCTAGGGTCCTTGGTGGTTCCACAAAAATTTTAGGATTTTTTGCAAAACTTGTGGTGGTATTTTGATAAGGATTGCATTAAATGTGTAGATTGCTTTGGGTAATGAGGACATTTTGACAATGTTTGTTCTTCCAATCCATGAGCGTGGAATGGCTTCCCATTTCCTTGTGTCCTATTCATTTTCTTTCGTAAGTGTTCTATAGTTTTCAGAGTACGGCTCTTTTCTCTCTTTAATTAGGTTTATTCCTAGGTATCTTACTGTTTTTTGGTGCAGTTGCAAATGAGATCAATTTCTTGATTTGTTTTTCTGCTTCGTTATTGATGTATAGAAATACAACAGATTTTATATTTACAACATTGATTTTATGTAACTTTGCTGAATTCATGTATTCTATCAATTTTTGGTGGAATTTTTTGGGTTTTCTACATAGAGTATCATGTTGCCTGCAAATAGTGAAAGCTTGACTTCTTTTTCCTTGCCAATTTGGATGCCTTTTGTTTGGTTTTGTTGTCTGATTGCTGAGGCTAAGACTTCCAGTACTGTGTTAAATAGTAATGGTGAGAGTTTACATCCTTGTCTTGTTCCTGACCATGGGGGAAAGGCTCTCAGTTTCTCCCCACTGAGGATGATACTAGCTGTGGGTCATTCCTAAATGGCCTTTAGGATGTCCAGGTATGTTCCATCTGTCCCTACTTTGTTGAGCGGTTTTATCAAGAATTGATGCTGTATTTTGGCCATTCTTTTCTGCATCAATTGACAGGATCAATGGTTCTTTTTTTTTCTTTTTAATCAATGTGGTGTATCACATTGATTGATTTGCAAATATTGAACCAGCCCTGTAGCTCAGGAATAAATCCCACTTGATATGGTGAATAATTCTATTGATATACTCAACAGTATATTCAGTTTGCAAGTACCTTGTTGATTTTTGCATCCATGTTCATCAGGGATATTGGCCTGTAATTCTTCTTTTTAGTGGGATCTTTGGTTTTATAATCAAGGTAATATTGACTTTGTAGAATAAGTTTGGATGTTTTCCTTCCATTTCTGTTTTTTGAAACAGTTTGAGAACAATAGGTGTTAACTCTTCTTTAAATGTCTGGGTAGAATTTTCCTGGGAAGCCATCTGGCCCAGGACTCTTGGTGGTTGGGAGATTTTTGAGTACTAATTCAATTTCTTTGCTGGTTATAGGTCTATTCAAATTTTCTATTTCTTCCAGTGTCAGTTTTGGTAGTTTGTGAGTTTCTAGAAATTGTCCATTTCTTTCAGATTGCCCAGTTTGTTGGCATATAATTATTTATAGTATTCTCATAATTATTTGTATTTCTGAGGTGTTGGTTGTGATCTCTCCTCTTTCATTTGTGATTTTATCTATTTGGGTCCTCTCTCTTTTTGATAAGTCTGGCTAGGGAGTTATCAATTTATTTATTCTTTCAAAGAACCAGCATTTAGTTTCATTGATGTGTTCTGGTGGGTTTTTTTTTTGTTTTTTTTTGTTTTTTTGTTTTTTTTCAACATGGTTTTTTTCTGCTCTAATCTTTATTATTTCCTTACTTCTAATGGCTTTAGGTTTTATTTGCTGTTCCTCTTCTAGCTCCTTTAGACGTAATGTTATGTTGTGTATTTGGATCCTTTCTTCCTTCCTTCTTGAAATAGGCCTGAATTACAATATACTTCCCACTTAAGGACTCCTTTTGCTGCATCCCAAAGGTTTTGGATCATTGTCTTTTCACTTGTTTCCATGTATTTTTTTTATTTCTTCTTTAATTTCCTGGTTAACCCATTTTTTCATTAGTAGGATGTTCTTTATTATCCTCCATGTATTTGAGGGCTTTCCAAATTTTTTCTTCTGTTTGACTTCAAGTTTCATAGCTTTGTGATATGAAAATATGCATAGTATGATCTTGATCTTTTTGTACTTGTTGAAGGCTGATTTGTGAGCCAGTATGTTTCATGTGAACATGTTCCATGTGCACTAGAAAAGAATGTGTATTCTGCTTTAGGATGAAATGATTTGAATGTATCTGTTAACTCCATCCAGTTCAGTGTGTCATTCAAAGCCATTGTTTCCTTGTTAATTTTCTGCTTAGATCTGTCTATTGCTATACGTGGGTTGTTAAAGTCTCCTTTTATTATTGTATTATTGTCAATTAGTTCCTTTATGTTTGTTAGTAATTGATTTATATATTAGAGTGCTCTCAATTTGGGGGCATAAACACTTAAATTGTTAGATCTTCTTGATGAATAGACTCCTTAATTATGAGACAGTACCCTTCTTCATTTCCTGTTACAGTCTTTGTTTAAAATTTAGTTTGTCCCGTATAAGTATGGATACTCTGGCTTTCTTTTGATGTCCATCAACATGATAGATGGCTCTCCATCCCCTCACTTTCAATCTGCAGGTGTCTTTAGGTCTAACACAAGTCTCTTGTAGGTAGCAGATAGATGGAATCTTTTTTTTTGTTTTGTTTTACCCATTTTGCTACACTATGTCTTTTTTTTTAAATTTTTTGTTAATGTTTATTTATTTTTGAGCTAGAGATAGAGCATGAGTGAGGGAGGGGCAGAAAGAGAAGGAGACACAGAATCTGAAGCAGGCTCCAGCACAGCCTGACATGGGGCTTGAACCCACAAACCGCAAGAACATGACGTGAGCCGAAGTCAGATGCTTAACTGACTGAGCCACTCAGGCTCCCCTGCTACCTTGTGTCTTTTGATTGGAGCATTTAGTCGATTTACATTCAGAGTGATTATTGAAATGTATGAATTTAGTGCCATTGTGTTACCTGTAGAGTTGGTGTTTCTGGTGATGTTCTCTAGTCCTTTGTAATCTTTGTTGCTTTGGATTTTGTTCCCCCCTCCAAAGAGTCCCCCTTAAAATTTCTTGCAGGACTAGTTTAGTGGTCACATACTCCTTTAGTTTTTGTTTGGGAAACTCTCTATCTCTCCTCCTAATTTGAATGACAGCCTAGCTGGATAAAGAATTCTTGGCTGCATATTTGCCCCATTCAGTACATTGAATATTTCCTGCCACTCCTTTCTGGCCTGCCTTGTTTCTGTGGACAGATATGCTGTGAATCTGATCTGTGTTCCCTTGTAGGTTAAGGACATTTCTTTTTTCCCTTGCTGCTTTCGTGATTCTTCCCTTGTCTGTGTATTTTGTGATTTTTGACTATAGGTCTTGGTGATGATTGGCCTTTGTTGAATCTAATGGGAGTCCTCTGAGCTTTTTGGATTTTGGTGTCTGTGTCCTTCCCCAGATTATGGATGTTTTCAGCTCTAATTTGTTCAAATAAATCTCCTGCCTTTCTCTCTCTTTCATCTTCTGAGACTCTATGATACAAATATTACTACATTTTTAATAAGTCACTGGGTTTCCAAAGTCTGCCTTTGTGTTCCATGACCTTTCTTTCCCTCTTTTTTTTAGCTTCATTATTTTCCATAATTTTATCCTCTGTATCACTGATTTACTCCTCTTTGTCCATCCTTTTTATGGCCTCCATTTGGAATTACATCTCCGTTATAGCATTTTTAGTTTCAGCCTGGCTAGATTTTAGTTCTTTTATCTGTGCAGTAAGGGATTCTCTAGTGTCTTCTATGATTTTTTCAAGCTTAGATAGTATTCTTATAATTGTTGTTTTAAATTCTAGTTCAGACAATTTAGTTATATATGCATTGATTAAATATTTGGCCCTCCTTTCTTCCTGTTCTTTCTTTTGAGTTGAATTCTTCTGTGTTGTCATTTTGGAGAGAAAGATAAAGCAAAATAAAACACATTAAAAAGTAAAAATTGAAGACAAAAAATGTAAAAAATACATAAAGGAAGCTAGATCCTAGGTGTGTTTTGAACTGCTTGTTACAAGAGGCTTGATGGGAAACAGGTAGAAAAAGAAGTAAAAATATATATAAAATAAAAATAAAACAATTTAAAAATGGTAAATAAGATTAAAATGCTCTTTCTGTATCAAAAAATAAAAAGAAACAAAGACAAAAAAAGAAACAAAAAAACCCCAAAGGACACCGGATCCTTTTTTCCTCTAGCGCTGAAGCTTTGCGCCAGTCTGATTTGTAGACTGGGTGTGGGTGAGGTGTTTCTGCCGGGCTTCTGGGGGAGGGGCCTGCTGCTCTGCTTTATGGGTACAGTTGCCCTAGTGGAGATGTGTCTGCGGGGAGAGGGGGGGCGGACTTGGTGTAGCAGCTCCATTCTCCACTTGGTGGCGCTGTTTAGCGCCATGAAGGTGGATCAAGCTGGTGGGTGCAGGGAGAAAACGGCTTCTCGCAGGTTTGTTCTCTGAGAATTCCCATCGATTTCTTGGGTGTTCAGAATGATTTTACATTTATCTAGCTGTTCCAGGGAGCATGCGTGCTTGGGGTCTCCCTACTCCACCATCTTACCTCCAGTAGTTTCTCGATTTTCTTAATACAGTACATCTTTTAGATCTCCTAAGGTATGATTGTAGCAGCAGTATTGGCACAGTAATTTTTATTTATGGAAAATAAAAGAACAAAATTCACATCTACCTAATTTGATCAAGGAAGTTTGCTTTTCATAGAAATAATAGGCACAAAAGAAGAGTATAAATGCTGATGTGTTCTTAAAACAATTGTATGAAACCACGTCTAAAAGTTGTATTTTTATTGAGCTCTCTAGAGAATGTTCAGACATTTATATATGCTTGTCTATAGAAAATGCTTTCCGGATAAAAAGTTGTCACTGTGTAGTAATTTGTTTACTTAAATCTTTCGGTATCTAAAAACAAAGCCCGAGAATTTCCATGGTCAAACCCTGAGGAGAATTGGCTGCTTACTCAGCCTTCGCTCTGCAGCGGCCCGGGCAGAACTGCCTCCTCACCCCCATGCAGGCGGCTGCAGGGACTGTGGGCCTGGAGGTGTCCAGCTGTCATGTGACAGGACCATCTGCAGAGGTGGACAGCAGATAATTCGTCAGCCAGGCCCTAAGTGAGATACCCCTCCCCTGTCCCCCGCCACTTTCTGAGGACCACTGGGACACCAGCCCTGGGACAGCCCTGTGGAGCCCAGGAAGACCTCAGAGTCCTTCAGGTATTTCTTGCGGAGGTTGACACAAGTCAGTTGGCAAACCAAGCTGCTGAATTAGAGGAAGAAAAAAGCCCCACAAATTCCCAAAAGAGGACTTGACCCCAGCACAGAGGCAGGGAATTCCACGGGGAGGTGAGACCCCGGGCCCTGAGCCTGTGCGCTGGAGTGCAGCCGTCAGTGTTCAACACGTAGGGTTTTAGTACATACAGTAGTTATATCCCTTTGGGCTTCCGTTAGAAGGGTGGACAAGAATAGTGTCACCAAAGCACTGAGGTTTGGCCCTGTGTCGACAGATCTGAATCAGAAGGCTTTGTTTATACGGTGGATTGTTCTCTCACTGCTTTTTAAAATCCATCGTATCCCTCCATGTCCCATGCAGTTTATGGGGACGCTGGCACAGGAGTGAGCCAAGCCAGTGTCCTTGCCTCGCATAGCTCTGAGGAGGAGACAGTCACGCTGGCAGTCGCAGGGAGGTGTCCTAAATGCTTTCCTGGGAAAATGGGGAGGTTTGGCACCAACATTAGACTGAATGTTCAGGGAAGGGGATCCCACCCCCCAAAGGGGATATGATATGTAAACGGAGTCTTAAAGGGGAAGGGGAAGTGCAAGAATGCCAAGTTGGCAGTGGATGGGAGGTTTGAGTCAAAGGGCTGTGCACGGGTGAGGCAGTAAACCCAGCTGGCACGTGGCCTATGAATGACACAAATGGCCATGAGGCAGATGATTTCAGTTCAACCAGGGATGAGCAAGTGATGAATCTGGCCGTGTCTGATGGCAACCTGAACTCATGTGAAGAATCTGTCTTTAGCTTATTAGCCACTATATCACATTTTTCAGGGTTCTGCTCCCACATCAGGATCCCTGGTGTACGTGTCAAAAATGCAGACTCCCAGTGTCCATCCCAGAGCAAAGGGAAGATTGTGACTGGTGTTAGTCAGGAGCCCCCATAAGTCTGGTGCTCATGTCAGGCTATTGTTGTCTTTTTCACTGTTGCACTGTGGCTTATTTTTTTAATTGTGCTCAGAAGATTGTATCATGGAATCCTTAGCACTTTTAGTGTAGAATATAAGGTAGCTTGTTTCTTTCTTTCTTTTTTTTTTTTTTTAATGTTTGTTTATTTTTGAGAGAGAGACCGAGTACGAGCCAGGGAGGGGTAGAGAAAGAGGGAGACACAGAATCCGAAGCAGGCTCCAGGCTCGGAGCTGTCAGCACAGAGCCCGTCGCAGGGCTCGAACTCACGGACCACGAGATGATGACCTGAGCCGAAGTCGGGACACTTAACCGACTGAGCCAAGCAGGCGCCCCAAGGTAGCTTGTTGCTTTACTGCTTCCTCTGTGTTAACAGTTCACCGTTACTTACTGGGCTTATGTCTACAGAAGATCCATCTCCAGAAGACCATGAAAGACAAAGATACACATGGAAGACACCAAATGTAAAAACGGGGGCTCCGGCAGCTGTGGAGAGTGGTTCAGAGATGTATCCAAACCTTCTGCGCCCTATACCTCTGCCTACTTAGCTGCAGTTTGCCTTTGTTGCTCCACGTACATGTAATTACAGCAGCGATTCCGGTGTGAAAACGTTACACTCATTAACCCATTTTTACCCCTCAACTGCCCTGTGAAGGAGTAAGGGCCATCTGTCAGTTTGTGCATCACCCAGCACGTGCAGGAGCCTGGGTGGGGCCAGAGTCTTGACCTTTGACCTCTGAACAATTTGGCCCCAGCAGGACCTGCTTCAAAGTTCTTTTGGCTTTAGGACACTAGCTTTTGATGATGATAATGATGCCAGTGAGAAGGATGAGAAGGACAATTTTTTCTAAATCAAATGCTTGTATTTAAAATGTATATTGAATGATTTTTCTTCAAAAACAATTCTTTTGAATCTCTAGATTCGGTGTATCTTGATATGTCCTACTTCTCTGAAACTTTTATTTTCAAAAATGAAGCACATTCTATTTATAGTAAAATAAGTAATGAAGCTACATTATTTATTCTAGAAAGCCCTAATACTTTGAAGCTTGTAGGGCTTTGCAGTTTGTAGGCATCAGTCAGCTAAATCTGATGACGAGACCTATGCTGATTTGTTTTTCTGTTTCCTGACTGTAAAATGTACACACCCTAGATAATATGTTTTAAGTGCAAATGTTTGTTTATCTGTAGTCACCAGGATGCTCACAGCCTGAGAGATGTCAGATGACAAGTCCTCTTGGAAATAAAGAGCAGCATAGAGCTCTCGCTTTAGCTTCTCTCTAGTGTTGCCTGTAACAACCCAAATCCACAAGGTGGTGAGGCCTCTGGGAAAAGAGGTGAAGATTGCTTTTGAGACCTTTAGAAGGATGAAGAACTGAAGTATATAATCTGTTGGTGAAACAAACAACTAGATCAGTGAAACACAACAGGGAGCCCAGAAGTATAACCACACAAATACAGTCAACTGATATTTGACAAAGGGGCAAAAATACAACGGAGAAATAAGTACTTTCAACAATGAGGGGGCAGATAACAACCGGAAATCCATATTCAAAAAAAAAATTTGAATCTAGACACAGACCTTATACTCCTAAAAAACTAACCCAAAATATGTAACAGATCTAAATATAAAACACCAGACTACAAAACTCCTAAAAGAAAACACAGGAAAAAAATCCAGGTGACCTTGGGTTTGGCAACAGCTTTTAAGCTATAGCATCAAAGGCTTGATCCATGGAAGTAGTGACTGATAAGTTGAACTTGATTAAAATTAAATACTTCTGCTTTGTGAAAAACACTGAAGAAATGAGAAGACAAAGCCACAAGCTGGGAGAAAATATTTGCAAAACACACATCTGATAAAGGACTTCATCATAACATAAAATACTCCTAAAACTCAACAATAAGAAAATGACCAACCCATTAAAAAATGGGCAAAAGAGGGGCGTCTGGGTGGCTCAGTCAGTTAAGCGTCTGCCTTCAGCTCAGGTCATGATCTCATGGTTCTTGAGTTCGAGCACCACATCAGGCTCTGTGCTGACAGCTCAGAGCCTGGAGCTGCTTCAGATTTTGTGTCTCCTCTCTCTGCCCTTCCCCCACTTGCACTCTGTCTCTCTCTCAAAAATAAATGTTAAAGAAAATGGGCAAAAGATCTGAACAGCCACCTCACCAAAGAATATAGAAAATAAGCATATGAAAGTATGCACAACATCATATGTCAGTAGGGAAATACAAATTAGAATAAAAATGAGTATACTACTGCATGCCATCAGAATTCTAGGGGAAAATCCAAAATACCAACAACACCAAATGCTGGTAAAGATGTAGAGCAACAGGAACTCTCATTCATTGCTGGTAGGAATGCAAACTGGTACAGCCACTTTGGAAGATAGTGGGAAGTTTTTTTTTTACAAAGTTAAGCATACTCTTACCTTATGATCCAGCAGTCATGTTTCTTGTTGTTTACCCAAATGAGTTGGAATACATAGGTCCGTGCAAAAACCTGCAGCTTTATTTATAGCAGCTTTATTCGTAATTGCCAAAACTTGGAAGTAACGGTTAAGATGTCCTTCAGTAGGTGGTGGATAAATAAGCGATGGTACAGCCAAACTGTAGAAATTATTCAATGGTAAAAAGAAATGAGCTATTAAGCCAGTGAAAATGGAGGACATTTAAATGCCCGTTACTAAGTAAAAGAAGCCAGTCAAAAAGTACATACTGTGTGATCACAGCTATATGACATTGTGGAAAAGACAAAACTGTGGAGACAGTAGAACAGTCATCGGTGGCCAGGGACTAGGGTGGACAGGGATGAGCAGGCAGAGCACAGGATTTTTAAGGCACTGAAAATACTCTGATGATACTATAGTGGTGGATACATGTCATTTATTTTTCAAAACCCATAGAATCCACCGCAGCAAGAGTGAACACTAGTGTAACGTAAGGACTTTGGGTGATAATGATGTATCCCTGTAGGTTCATCACTTGTGACCAGTGTGCACTCTGGTGTGGTACACTGATAGTGGGGAAGGCTGTTCATGTGTGGGGACAGGAGGTAGATGGGAACTGTCTGATTTTATGCTCAGTTTGCAGTGAGCCTTAAATGAGGCTAGAAAGTATTGTTAGAAACAAAAAAGCCATCATCTTTTTTTTTTTCCTTAATTGCATCTATATGATTTACCTAATTAGAAAAAAAGGCATGCCTCAATTAAATCTATATTGACTGTCATCCAGATTTACCAGAGTGTGTCTTTTGGTTTACATTACTGATGACGTTGTCAACTGCTTATAAAGACAGATCACCATCGAAAGAGCTAGAAAGAAACTCTGAGGTCCTTTGTGTGGTGGCTGCCACCTCAGAGAGCTGGCTTAGTTAGCTTTTCCATCTGTTTGGGTTTGGGGAAGTACTGGATAGAATTTTTTCCAGAAAAGACTGACTCCTGTATTTCAGGGAGGAATTTACAATGAGAAAATGACGATTTATCTGACTACAGGCATTTGGGGGCAGGTTTCCTTACTGTGGACATAGAATATCTCTGTATTTATAATTCAGGGGTAATGGTCAGAGGGAAACTTGCCTAACTCATTCATAGGTAGATTTTTCTGCATTTAGACTATTGAGAGGACAGCAAAAATAAATAAATGTATAACAGCAAGTTACATGAGTGACCTGAACAGTAATTCTGTGTAAGTCAAGGCAGAGGGCAACGGAAAGGCTTGCTTTGGTTGGAGTTTAGTGAAAGTTATCTCTGTATAATTGAGATGCAGACTGAAACTGAGGTAGAAGGAGCAGGGGGCAGGATGTTTGTGGGTGGAGGTGGAAATGAAGGATGACAGTAGTGCCCACTTTCGACACGATAGCAGTGTGTGCGTTGGTTGGATAAAGGCATTTAAAATACCAACCTTCATATGGAGCCCCTAGCTAAGATTCTGACAAAGGAGGAATAAATGTGATATTTGGAGGGGTGGAGTCATTATCCTAGGAAATACTTCATTTTAGGTGTACGTAAGTTTGCAAGCAGAGGTGATCATTCAGAAGTGGAATCCAGACAAGAACTTGGTCACTTTCAATTTAGAGACAGCAACACAAAAAAACCGGAGTGGTTGCAGAAGGGCGTGAGCCCACCAGGACAAGATACAAAAGGAGAAGAGGAGCTCGTATGAAGTTGAGACAGCCCAGCAGGACTGAGGGGTTCTTTGCAGAGAATGTGGGAGAAGACTGATTGTGGAGGACACTTATGGAGTCCGGTGACGCCAGGAAGATGTTCAGAAAAGGAGGTCAGGGTCGAACTCCTGCTTGTTTCCATGTCGGGATTTAGTTATGGAGAGACAGTGATGTTAACAACACGGATTCGCAAAATGATCATCGTTGGTGGTTTTAAGTTGGAGGGAGGGGACGACGTGAGTGAAGGAAGCGGGCACGTCTGGTTTGGGTCTGCAGGGCGGGTGGAAGGGCAGGGGCTGGCGAGAAAATCGGTTTGGAGGAGATTTTTGCTTCAAGTTCCAAGAGATCTCATGAGCGTAAATGATGAGGTAGGTGATTGTGGAGTAACAGACATGCTTTTGGGAAAGGAGGTTGCATTTATAAAGAGTAATATGGTTCGGAACAAAACAGGAGAAAGGAATTCAGTTGTGACACATTGGACTTAGAGGCAAGAGGACTTCAGTTTGATAGGAGAGAGTAGCCGGTGGGCATGAGTGTAGGGGTGTCTGTAGATACCGCGGTGAAACCTGAGGCAGCGTGCCACTCTACGTAATTCGTCTCTGTGATAGGCTGAAGTTTGTGTTCCCAAAAGTCAGATGTTGAAGCCCCAACCCTAAGAACGTATTGGGAGATTGGGCCTTAAAAGTGGTAACTGGGGAAAGTGGAGTCATTGGGGTGGGCTCTAAGTCCGTGTGACTGGTGGTGTCGCAAGCAGAGGGAGTGACGGTACAGTGTGTGCAGAACAAGGCGGTGTGGGCACATGGGGAGAGGACAGCCGTGGACACGCTGAGTGGGGAGGCCTTGACCTCCCATGCGGTGGCCAGAGCTGTGAGGAAACACGCTTGTGTTGTTGGAGCCCCTCGGTTAGTGCTGCTGTTACAGCAGCCTGAGCAAACTAAGGAGGGAAGAATCTTGTCTTTGAGAGGTGAGAATGTGTTCAGAAGGCACGGAGATCTGAATTATCGATGGGGCATGGAAGAGTGGTTTAATTCCCCAAAGTAGAGCTGCCAGACACATGTGGAAACCCCTAGGAGTAGTGGTTGGTTTCCAGACAGGGATCGGCTTCTCTGCCATGTGTGTCACACAGAGCCACAGAAAAGGCAGGAACACGGAAGTCACCTGTTGTCGGTTCCCGCGTACAGAGACCTGAGTACAGGTGTATTTCTGTGAAAATGTAAGAAGAGACGGGGGTTGTAGTAACAGCACAGGGCTTCTCATGAAGTCAGAAGTGCTGCAATATTCCAAATAAAAGATAACAAAGTTTCTCAAACCTCTTCAGGTCTTTTGTTAAATTAAAATCACCAGGTTTATTGTGAGGATTAAATAAGTGAATACATGTAAATATCCAAGCAGAGTCACATTTGATACAAATATCCTTTTTTTTCTCTTTTCCTGGACCTCAGGTACAAATGGGTGAGTCGATCCTGTCTCTGCTTATGACAAATTGTCACCATTTTCCCCGTGGTGACACATACATTTAATTATTATTGGTATTTTAGGGGAGAATTTACAGTTAATACATTTTTACAGTATTTTACAGTATTTTAAATAATTACAGTAAATACATTTATTACTATTGGTATTTTAGGGGAGAATCTACAGTGTATAAACGGCTTTCTCACTCTTTCACACACATTTGTGTGTATATCTGTAAATGCACATGTACCTGTGTGTGTGTGTGTGTGTGTGTGTTTGTGTAAGAAATGCAGGATAGTGCAGCTAATGAGGATTTATCTAGAATAGGATTTCAAGGGCTTGAGCTACGACTTAACTAAAGTAATCAAATAGAGCAGCTAGATTTCCTCCTGAGCCCCAGTCATCCCGAATTATCTGAACGTCCTTGACCTGGAGGATTGGGACAGCACATGACAGGAACGTTATGAGTTCTGTACTTCTCCTTTCTGATGCAGGGAATTTGTAAGGACTAGAGAATGACTACCACCGATCCCTCCAAATGGAATTGAGTCCTTGAATTGAGTAACGCGATCATAAAACAAACTTTTAGGTTCTGCCATACGCGTCCATAGGGGACAGGTGGAAAAGTTGGAGTTGGGGGAGAGCAGGAGGGGGGTGTGGCTCCAGAAGGTGGCCGTGGACAGCAACTGCTTGTGGGTGAGAATAACGAGATCTGAGAAACCCCAGTAAATCGTGTGGCGTGAGTCCAGGACCCCCATGCTTTGGAGTCAGGGAGGGACGGATGCTGTGGGCTCAGTACTTCGAGTGTTCATATCATGAGCCAACTATAGTTTATCCTTTTTTTTTTTTTTTTTTTTTTTAAGCAGCTGTAGTCATTCTTTTTACCTTTAGACCATGGGAGAGGAGGCGAGTCCTCTGTGTTTCTTGTTGAGCGCACTGCACGTTGGTTGGGCTGGAGTTTGGGGGGGTCACACCCAGGTGAAGGTTTGGGGCTTGGTGACAGGTGAACTGGGACTGGATCTCATGGCTTCCTTCTCCGTCCTCAGCTTTGCCTGCCTAGTGCTTGGACTGTGCGTGAGTGAGAACCTGGAGAAGGGCCCCTGCAGCTGGCTTATTGACCATGCAGCCTCTGGTGAGTGGAGACTGCCTCTTTCTGCAGCCACCCTCGTGCCGTCTGTGGGTGGGTTTCCCTGCTGCCATGGGTATTCCTGGTGCAGTCATGCAGTGGTCAGGGATCTGAGCTCCGGTGGCATGTCCCCAGCACTCTGGGATGGCTCCAGGGGTCTGAATAACTAGAAACCTTCCCCGTATCACTGGTTTATTCCAGCCTCCATTACGCTTGTGTAATTACAGAAGAGAAGAAAGAAGTTTTCTTCCTCTAGCTTAGTCCATATCCTTACTGGGAAATAACTCACTCAATAATCAGGGTGTTGGCTCTAATGGTCTGTTATAAAGGGCTGTGGTGAAGAGATGAGCGAGGAGGACCCTGTAGTCCAGTAGGGACGTGGGCTGTGACAGTCCAGTGTGACAGGTCCTGCTTGGGGTCCTGAAATATCGGAAGGAGCACAAGAAAAGTTTAGGCCAGAAAAGGCATGAAGAATCAGTCATTTTGTCCGATTTTAAAGTTTTGATAGAATGTATTTGTACTTCGGGAAACTTCTTAAAAAGAGAACCAAATTTTCTTGCCCCTAGTCACACATTTTGCCTTATTGTAATTAATTAACTTTTTAAAAAAATATTGGATAACTGCAATCAGCGTATAGGGAGTATTACTTCCACAGCTGAGGCTGCATAGTGGGGAGAAGGGAGTTGAGTACAACTGAAGATCCTCCAGGAATTTTGTAAGAACCACATAACCAAAGCCAGTCCCAAGGCTTCTGTTATCCTTTAGCAGAAGGACGGGCCAGGAGACGGCGATACCTGGTGTCTGAGGTCCCAGAGAAGACTGGGACTGGGGGTCCGCGGAGCACGGGCCTGGGCAGGCCAGGTGTGTTCTCCAGCACGGCCGTCTCGGGCCCCGGCCTTGCTGCGGAGCCCTCGGACCTTGTGCTTGATTAGGAATGCCTGTAGAGACGCGGGAGATACTGTCTTTACCACATTCTGTATGGAACTTAGCCGTTTTTGAAGAATGCTAGAGATGGTTTCGAGGTTCTTGGACGATTTAAGGAGTAATAGGCAAATGGCTTGTATTTAATACATGTTTACTTAGATAGGAAGAGCTTCATACCTTAGTTTACCGGGTCCTTCAGTACTCATAACAGGTTATTAAACGTTTATCTATGGGAATGGTGTCGTGGCTTCCAAGGGACCAGTCATGGTTATTGTTTGCCTTACACAGAGTCTGTGAAGTTACTTGAAATTAATCAGAAAGTGAGTTTCCGTTATTAATTTTCAAGTGCCAATTTTATAATCACATATCTGAAATCATTACCAGTTTTTATTTTAGACTTTGTTTTTATTTTATGTATTTACTTTTGTAAGTAGGCTTCACACCCAATGTGGGGCTTGAACTCACAACCCAGAGATCAAGAGTCACATACTCTACTGACTGAGCCAGCCAGGAGCCCCTATAATTACCAGTGGTGGTGTTTTTTTTTTTTTAATTCCAGGTTATATCACATTTCATGTGATGCTCCCTTATACTGGTTTTATTACTTCAGACTGTATGTATTTCTGTGATTGATCTGAAAGGCAGATGCCAATTCAGTGCTGAGAATGGGCTGATGGGAACCCCGAATTCAGTTTGATCTTCCCACACACCCAGCTCCTCCACCCCTCCCTCAGTGCTGTCATCTCAGCCCTCCTACTCGGGAGTCTGTACAGAGTGCTCTGTCTAAAACCGAATATCCATGGTGTTTTTAGGAATCAGTGACGTTTGAAGATGTAGCTGTAGACTTCACCCAGGAAGAGTGGGCCCTGCTGGACACGTCCCAGCGGAAGCTGTTCAGGGATGTGATGCTGGAGAACATCCGTCATCTGGTCTCTGTGGGTGAGTCCACCACGGTGGGTATGTGTGTGTATGTGTGGGTGTGTGCATACAGACGGATGGGCAGGGAGCTAGTCCATCAGTCCACAAGTATCTGGACAGCTTCTACGTACCCACTCCACACTCGTCCCTGAGTCTTAACTAGACCTTACTTGAAATTTTGCTGCATCTAGTTTGTCACCCCACTAGAACGTAATCTTAACTACGATTTAAGGTCTTGGTTGCTACTCAGTCTCCAACACGAAGAGCAGAACTGGGAACTCAGTATTTCTGAAAGCATAAATAAGCTGATTAAACATTTTCTAAATAATTATTCTGCTCTAGTCACTATGGCAAGAGTTGAAAGCAGACTAATGAAAACAGTAGAACTTGGTTATTCTTGTAGAGCTTATGTTTATTAGTGTCTGTTTAAAAATAATTTTCAGGTGTGCCTGGGTGGCTCAGTCGGTTAAGCGCCCGACCTCGGCTCAGGTCATGATCTCACAGCTCGTGGGTTCAAGCCCTGTGTCGGGCTCTGTGCTGACATTTCAGAGCCTGGAGCTGCTTTGGATTCTGTGACTCCCTCTCTCTTGTCACCGCCCCCCTGCTCACGTGCTCTCTCTCAAAAATAAACATTTAAAAATTTTTTAAAAATAATATTCAACCCACTGTGGAGATACTTAATGCAGACTAAGCATTCTGCATTCTGTCTTTGAACTTGGGCATGGACATCAGTATCCAGATGTCTTCACTATTTTGGACACACTGTCTAGATTTCAGTGGTTTTTTTGTCCCTATTCCAGTTGTTGCCTGGGGGCAGAGGGGACTTCAGTGTTCTCCTTGTCCTTCCTCAGTAGCCTGTCCTGGACTGGATGATGATTACTAGCTTTTGGGAAGGAGAGGACTTTCATCAGCACAGAATTCAAAATCCACTTATCTTTTTTCAATGAGCAGGGTACCAGCCTTGCCAGTCAGATGTGATTCTCCAGCTGCAGCACGGACAAGAGCTGTGGGACGAAGGCAGCGGATCTCTCCGAGGCCAGGGCCCAGGTGAGCAGCAGCACTCTATGCTTCCGAGGGCTGTTTCCTAAAATGCAGATGAAGGACACTGGGGCAGAAGTCTTCCGTTCTTGTCATTCCTCGCACGTGTCCATCACAGTTCGTTTCCTGCCACTGGCTTTTTTGGCTTTAGGGAGAGCATATTCATGTACTTTTATAATTCAATTCTGAAATCTTTACTTGCCAATTACTCAATTAGTATTCCACGAGTATTCCTTCTTGCCTCATCAAAGTACCAATTTTTGAAACATCTTCCCATGGGTCTTGGTACTTTTTAACATTTTCATTCCCCTAATGCCATTCTAAATAGGTGTTTTTCTCACCTATTGTTTTCTTGTTTTAGGCAGGGAAAGTGCCCTTAAAGAACAAGACGTGATAGCTGCATGTACCGTCCTGCCAGAGGTAAGTTCCATGGGCAATAACCCTGGTGACTCAAACCAAAGACCTGGAAGTAGGATGTTAGTATTGAGCACAGTGGCCTAATATACATTAAATTGGGATTAAGCTTTTTTTTTTTTTTTAAAAGGTTTTGGATAGTTTGAATTTAGTGCATAAATCAATCTGAGCTCAAATCCATAACCTGAGATCTTAAAAAAAAAAAAAAAGACAAGTGCATAAACATTGATCATATGCCTAGTCTTTGGAACATAGTAAGGTCTTCAAAATCAATTTAAAAGCTCTGCAGTTGGATGCTACAAAAGGGCAAGTCTTTACATATGCAGGGGAGTAACACACCATGTGTGTGCGAGTAATACTGGATTTGAATGGGAGACCATCACTGATTTGTACTCCTGTGTAGAGAAGTGAATGTATGGACACACAGGCAAAGCTTTACCAACCTTTCCTCTCTCTCCTCAAAGCAGAAGCCTCGCACTCCAGAGGGTCCACTTGAATGTAATGACTTGGAAGACGATCTCACGCGCAGCTTCATGTTGACTCACCATTTGTTAACTCACACAGAAAAGACACCCTGTGTCAGTAAACAGTGTCAGAAATCCGTTAGTGACCAGTCCTACCTTAACCAACATAAGCAGATTCACACTAGAGGTAAATCATGCGAGTGCCATCTGTGTGGAAAAGCCTTCAGTAACTGCTCCAGCCTCAGGAGACACGAGATGACTCACACTGGAGAGAAGCCCTACGAATGCCACATCTGTGGGAATGCCTTTATTCAAAGCTCTGACCTTAGGAAACACAACCTGACGCACACTGGAGAGAAGCCGTATGAATGTCATCTGTGTGGGAAAGCCTTCAGCCAGTCCTCCAACCTCAGACAGCACGAGAGGACGCACACCGGAGAGCAGCCGTACGAGTGCCACCTGTGTGGGAAAGCCTTCAGTAAATGCTCTGCCCTCAGACGGCACGAGAGGACGCACACTGGAGAGAAACCCTACGAGTGCCATCTCTGTGGGAAATCCTTCAGTCAGTGCTCCGCGCTTAGACGACACGAGGGAACCCACAATGGGGAGAGAAGTATGAATGCCTTCAGTAAATACCCTGACCTTAGATGACATGCATGGTATTAAAATGTAATTGGTGTGGGCGAGATTTCTACTGCAGCTGTTGGCATTTAAACGCACCAGACGACTTGCACATTGTTCTGTCATTGGTGCTCCTCTGACTTACACAAACTTCCGTGGAAGAAATCCCTGTGTGTGACATCCAGGGGACAAAACCTTCAGTCAGTGGTCTGCCGACAGGCGACGTGAAACAGCTCGCTCTGTAAGGAGAAGGCCTGGAGAGGTGGTCAGCAGCGGCTCTCGACCGTGGACACACTGGAGCACCTGCCCACGGGAGGACCCCTCGGTCTGTCATCACTGTGGCAGGACCCAGCCAGGCGCCAGGCCTGGTGCGGCCGCGGCAGCTCCAAGAAGAGGAGTAAAGAGCACCCCGCGGGGGAAGAGGAGGAAGAGGAGGAATGCTCTCAGGAAGCACGTAATTCATCCTGCGGGAAGGAGCCCGAGAACCCGCGAGTTCACAGAGTGGCACCGTGGCGCGTGTGAGGACGCCGCCTGTCCCGAACAGCGTCGCCACCACAGGAGGGTCTCAGCCCACATTCCAGTTCTTACCCTGAGGGGACGTCAGTCGTCAGTCCGAGCGGAGATAACTTCAGCTACCTTTCACATCAGACAACTAAGTCTGGGGGGGGAAACCTCTGAAAGAGCCTTTTGTAACAGAATTTAGCAAATATTTCAGGACTTTGAGAAAATAACTATTTACGGGGAAAATGCAGCATCTAAGTTCAGAATAGGACAGTGATCCAGGGATATTGAACGCAGAATTTTGTAAGAAATGAAATTTTTTCAATAGATTATTGCTTGTAAATATTTAAACAATAAACCCTGTTGCTGAGAAATCTGTGTTGGTGAAGTTCTAGTATTCTCTGTGCAGGTGTGAAGAGAGGCGTGAGCCACGTTCCTTGGTGTGGGGGTGAGAGACTCAGCAGGTTTCTGGGCCCCCCCTTCTCCAGCGCTCCCTCCACACCAATCACCTCCACTCATCCCAGCCTCTCACGGCCCTCGGTCTGCTGCACCCTGGTGGCACGGCAGGGACCCCACCCCAGCCAACACGTTACTCACTGTGCTCTGACCCTGGCCTGGTAGGACCCCGGGGGGCAGGATCCTACTAGACAGCAGTGTAAACCGTGGGGTTGTCTCCACCCTGCCCATACCCCTGGGCGAGCATATGGGGCCAGGGGAACAGGCAGCTGTCTTCCCAGACCAAGCACATTCCCTGGAGTTTTCCATGAAGCTTCTATCGGGGCAGGAGTTCATCCCACGACCTCACCTAATGTCGACTCCAGTGAGTCCTGAGTTAGGCGCCTCCCTGATCCCCAAACAGGGCCACTGCCGTGCATCCCCCAGCAGTCCTGCAAGGAAAACTAGTCCGATAAAATCCCCTAACCTATCAGACACCACAGAAACCCCTTGTTATAAACGTGATGTGCTCTTCTCCAGACAAAATCAGATGTGTTTTAATTTCCACTGTCAGAGCCAATGAGATCTTGTTACTGAACCCTTCTGTGACTCATCAATTCCAAGGCAGAGACTGTCTCCCCAGCTTCCGTCCCAGGGCCTGAAGTCCCGAAGACTGGACCTAAACCTCAAGGGGAGACATTCTCCAGAGACCGCTCAGCTTATCTGTTCTCTTCCCAAGCTGCCACGATGCCAAAATATTTTCCTGAGACCTATTAAATAAGCACATCTCTGGGTGGAACTGATAACTAAAAACAAAAAAATTAACATTTATCTATTCTTGAGAGACAGTGAGACAGAGCCTGAGTGGGGGAAGAGCAGGGAGAGTAGGAGACACAGATTCCAAAGCAGGCTTCAGGCTCTGAGCTGTCAGCACAAAGCCTGATTTGGGGCTCAAACCCATAAACCATGAGACCATGACTTGAGCTGAAGTGGGACGACCAACCAACTGGGCCACCCAGGTGCCACTATATCATTTTTAAAAATTATCCACAAGTGAGTTTGCCCTGCAGCCAGAGTGAGTTGTGTGTGAGGGCAGTGAGCAATCAATCTCCAACATCCTGGCTGGGGAGGTGGGGTCTGTGACCGGGCAGGGACACAGGGAGGCGTGAACCAGGGTTGAAGGGAACAAATTAGTGATTAGAAATTCAGACCCTGGAGACAACCTCACGGGTTTTAACTTCCACTGTCAGAGCCAATGAGATCTTGTTACTGAACCCTTCTGTGACTCCTCAATTGCAAGGCAGAATTAAGCTTACTGCTTTCATCTTAGGCCTTGTTAGGAAGACGAATGACTTCATACTACATACACCAAGTTGTTATTACAGGTAATAGGTATTTTGTATTTGCAAATAACATTTCATAAATGGAGATGTGAATTTACCACTCTGCCCTACTTTTATACTGAAATATTTCATATCGTTCTTAAAAATATTAACAGGTTGTATTATTGTATTTAATCTGCTTGCAACAATATGTAATTTATCCCCATGCTATAGTTGATTTTAGCTTTAATCCTGAGCCCCAACTAAATTTGAGACCATTTCTGGTGGCTCAGCCAGGAATCAAACACCCTCTGCCCAGTGTGTCTCCAGGAAAGAAGGGATCGGTCCTGGTGCCTCCTGGGGGTGGGGCCTGTGCTAGTGTTGGGACCCCTGAGACTGATGCACACACAGCCCCTTCTGAGAGGACCCCGTGTCCCAAGGGGCTTTCTCTCCACTGACCTATGGATGTAAGTGCATTGGGCCGCTGTACTAAGATCAAGGGACTTTAGGGCAGATAAAGACAAATCTATGACTACAAGGTGACAGAGTCACACAACCAGCTTTTTTGGGTGGCACGTTGACAACTTGCTGTAAGGGGACGTCCCTCACAAGTTGACTCCTTCCAGAGGAAACCAGTGTGGGGCCACCACCCAGAAGGGGAGGATGGTAAGGGAGCTCCTGGAGGGTGGGGGGTGTTTTCACTATCCAGATAAAGTCTCGGTCACACACGGGAGTCCCTGAGTCACATCTACGGGGGCTAGCAGCAGCTTAGAGGCTTGGGCAGTCCATGCTTTACCTTCATGGCTAGTGGCTAGCGGGTGCCATGTTGGTAAGCACAGTGCACAGGCTCTGACTGGTTACAAATCAGCTAATCCGAGCTGTTTACAACAATCCAGGGTAAAAATGTGACTTTGGCACTGGTGGGCTTTTAAGCTGATGGGCCTGGGTTGCTGCAAATAAGTAAAAAGTACAGAGACCATCTTTGGCCCATTTATAAACTACTTGAAAATTTCAGTAGACTTTTCTTCGTATTCACTGGTTATTTCTTTTGCCTGCTCAAATCCAACGTTGGAGCCTTTTATTTGTCATTGTTCTCTTTGGCTCCAGAAGTTCTCTGTGATTCCATCTTATAATTTCTATCGCTTTATTGAAATTCTCAATTTGGTGAAACATTATTCTTCTGGTTTCCTTCAATTCCTTGAGCATCACGGAGACACCTGTTTTGAAGCTTCTGTTGAGCAAATGCGGTGTATACGCCTCCTCAGAGAACGCATCTGTTCCATTTTCTTCCGAGGGTCAGGGGTACATTCTGGTTTTTTTACGTGACTCATAATTTTTGGTTGAATACTGGGTATGTTGAATATTATAAGGTGTCTCTGGAAATGAGATTCTCCTACCTTCCCAGGGTTTGTTGTTGCTACGTTATGTGGGTTACACTTGTTCAATGAGTTTTCTCAACTCTGTGTAACAGCTGTTTGTTCTGTGTGGCCCTGAAGTCTGTTCTGCTAGCTCAGTGGTCTCCTTGTGATTGGAGAGACATTTCCTTAAACGACCGGAGCCCAAGCTGGCAGTCACTGCAGACTCCCTCTGCTGGCACTCTCCTCCAGGGCTTGGGTGGGACGTCAGCTCTGTCTTGGCCTTCCTTGCCGCCCTCTGCAGCACTGAAGGCAAACTCACACGGTGCTTGAAGACCTTTTCTAAGCATGGTTCCGACCTCAGGCATTGACTCGGCCTTCAGATTCCCCAGCACACGGCAGGTTTATCTCCCAGCATTTTCCCTCCCAGGCTTTCTGGTCTGCCTGCCTCAATCCCTTGCCCAGACAAGTGCAGCTAGTAGATTTCATTGAATTGCTCTTGACAGTGCCACCCAGGAGGTCCTGCAGCCCCTAGAAAGTTCTAAGGCCATCAAAAAAGGAGAGCCCCGAGACGTCAGAACACATAACTACAATCTCTGAGAACGTTTGCGTTGCATGGGCACCGGAAAGCTGCGTAGGGAATGTGGGCCACCCATGGCTGCCACAAAACTGGGGAGTGTGGCACGGTGCGTGCGAAAGTTAGAAAGTTAGACTGCCGTGTTACTGAAATCAAATAGCTTTTTTTCTTCATTACTCATTCCCCCAATTATCTGAACTATTGATAGCTCATTCTCCAACTTAATTTTGCAATTTTTATTTTCCTAGTCCAGTCAGTTCTGTTTTTCCTGGCATTTAAAGATTTTAACTTACCTATACTCTCTAAAAAAATCTTACTAAAATTAGGTAAATATGTAGAGGGAATGGTATTTGTCGTATCCAAATTCTAAATAACCAACAATTTTTCCTCGAGGATTCACACTTTCATTTTATTACTGCCTGAAGACCCCAACTGCCTTATGTTTAGAGACACTACACATTATCATGGTATAATGTATTTAAATACCACTACCTTTATTTTCTAGACACACTACAATATAAAAAGTATTAGTGTGAATTTCTCTGGGATAAGCTTAACCTATGGCCTATAAGAAAGAATTATGGAAAATATTCTGCTGCTGGGTTTTAGATTTTTGTTTTTTTTTTTTTTGTTTGTTTTACCAGGACAAAAATTTAGTAACACCCGAAACCTATTCTGTATTTTCATTACCTCCTTTTCCAAAACTAGACTACAAACTCCCAGAGGAACTTAACAGTTTTCTCCTCTCTGTTATATTTTACTAACACCCAGCAGTAGAACTCAATTCAAGACTTGGAGCTTTGGCAAAGCTTTTTTCATACTACACAAATAGTCTTGTGGTTAATACCTTTCAAACACTGCTCACATGTCACTCCATAAAACTGGTCTTAATTCTATCAGCCAAAGTTAGGTCCTGTACCCTGAGACCTTTCACAATACTTGGTTTTCATGTCTCTAGTACAGGTTTTATTTCACTGCATCACTTCTCTGGAGAATTCTCCTTGAGTATTCACTTATTCAACAAAACTCTACACATGAAACATACCAGGCATTGGTCGGAGAGCTCAGGATGCAGAGATGAACATAATTATTCCTGACCACAGAGTCTGGTCAGTATTGTATCCAGATCTTATCTTGAGAAGCAGCAGTGAAGGCACAGGTTACAACAGGACCATACTTTGGAACTAGACCACCTTGTCTGAGGACCATCTCTACCATTTAGGAGCTGTGTGACTCTGAGTAACTCATTTAACCATTTATCAATTGTGGGTAATATTTCATAGCTTTTTTTGTGAGAATAGAATGAGTTAATCATGTAATGCATTTACAAACATGGCAGGTATAGAAGAACTCCATGAACATTTGATATTTTTAAAAATTAAGATGTTTCCTTGGAAAGTTTTCTTAAATTTCTTCACATTGCTCAAAATACCACACTAATACCATGCTAAAGCAACACATTATGCTGATTATTAATTTCTATGCAATTAATCACTGTGGTATGGTATTTTAAACATATACATTTGATAAATGTCACTAATTTGATCGATGGCATTAATATGTGTAGGAAGTATCCTGATCGCATTTGAATTGATGCACAATCTTATGTGTTTTTAAGCAGTCTTTAAAAAAGATAGAATATCCCATCTGCTCACCGATTTCACACACAAAAAATGTGTGCCTTTTGTTTGTACAATATTTCAGAAGACTACCCTACTTAAATGCACAGAATAAATTTTGCATACAAATACTGACTTGAGCAAAGCACAGAAACCCCGTGATCCCGGGGTATGGGCAGACAGGGGGAGAACACCTCCCATCCACTTATACACCTGCCAGACGGCTCTATTCTCACAAAAAAGCTATGAAATATTATCCACGGTAGGACTAATGTCTGTTAGAATCAAAAGCACATGGAGACCATAGATGAAAGTTCCCGAGCAATAGCACCAGTTTAGTCAAATAAGCAAAGCTTATGTGCCATATTTTCCAATACCAACTGACCTTTGGTCTTGGCTTTTTCTGCTTACGAATTTTGTAAGGAAAACTTAGTGTTTCCCAAAGTTCAAATGAGCAATCCATTAACCAATTCCGTACCAATTAAGAAAGGTCTCAAAATCAGTCACTGTGAAGAATAAACGATCATTCTTCTCCCCGAATATAAGCTGGTTTATAACAGTATATACCTGAACTTATCCCGTGTTTGGAGTACTCCAGGGTCAGAAACTTTTTAGTGTGTGCGGTAAATTGTCACTATTTACTCTTTAATGATTTCTTGGCTGTACTTCCATATTGCTTAATTTTTCACACATTTTTACTCTATACTCTATTAAAGCTATATAACATGGGTTCTTTTTATTACTCACTCCTTTGTCACCTGCTCAGATGCTTTGGTATATGCCATTGTTTTTATAGAGTCTTCGCAGTTTATGATAAATCCTTTCCCACATCCTCCTTGTCTTGGTTTTTATTCCTTCAGTGCTAGTCCATCAGCCCATGGGAAATACTCTTTGATTCCTAAGACTCATGGTCCTTCTGTGCCTTTTGTCACACAACCTCCTCTCCCCATGTGCCAACCTGAGTCCCAGGGCGGGGCCTGCGGCTACCCTGTGCTCTGGGGTTCCTGGTTCTCCCCAGAGCCTCAGGTCCCAGCCTCTGGTAGCCACTGTGATCTGCTTCCAC
>CM053567.1:6218461-6240448 GCA_028646485.1 Cryptoprocta ferox | reverse complement strand
GCCAGCTCCCTGGAGCCCAGACCGAAGGGCTTTGGCGCCCCCTGCTGGCCACCGCGTATGCAACAGGTGGGGATGCTGGCGGGGTCTTCCCAATATTGAAAATAGTCACGGTATTAGTAACGCCTGTTAAAATTCCAACAGAAACGGGGAGCAGCCTTGAAACGTCCATGAGCAGACACCACCGCATTAGTCAAGCATGGAACTGTTGAGTTACCTTATCTGTAAAATGAAATCACTTCATTTCTTTCTTATTTCTCAAGAAATCATAAGCAAAACATTAACAGTTTCCCCACGCTGATGTGAGGAAGCCGAAACCAATTCCCCATCATTTATAAATATGTGACTAGTGTAACCAACACTGAGAGAAATAAACAGCACTACTGTCTCCCACTATGTAAAAAGCTTTACAATTATATCCATGTGTGTCTCCCCCCATACTCAAGGGGCAGAGCTTCATGGTCAACAATGCCTTTTTGGTAGGTCGCCTGGGTGGCTCAGTTGGTTAAGCCTCTGACTCTTGATTTCACCTCAGGCAGGATCTCTGGGTTCGTGGGTTTGAGTCCCGCCTTGGGCTCTATGCTGACAAGTGCAGAACCTGCTTGGGATTCTCTCTTTCTCTCTCTCCCCCTTCCCACTTGTGTGCACGCAAGCTTGCTCTTTTTCCTAAATAAATAAAACTAAAAAAAAGCTTTTGGCTATGGGCACAAGTAAATAAATAAAACTTTAAAAACAAAAAAAGCTTTTGGCTATGGGCACAAGTAAATAAATAAAACTTAAAAAAAAAAAGCTTTTGGCTATGGGCACAAGAACCTTATACTAGCCGCGCTCAGGGCTCACTGGTTTTTTTCTGTTATTGCTGACTATTTCACACAGTTTAGTTTATAGACTATGATAGTGAAGGTCCATGATTTGGCTCTTTTCCCTCCTCTGCCATCTTCGTCACAGGTGAAACGAATGGATTCAGGCAGAAAACTTTATGGAGTCTTTGCAATGTATGCTAAATCCTTCTCCCTCCTCTCCTTGTCCCCATATCTGGCGCCCCTACCATGAGCTCTGAGGCCCACGGAAAGGCTATCGCACTCCAAGAATTTTACTTCTTCGGTGCGTTTACTCACGCAGTCTCTCCTCCGCAAACGTGGTGTCACCTTCACGGAGTCAACCCCAGAGCCGCCCCACTGTGCTCTGGGGTTCCTGGTTCCTCCCAGAGCCTCAGGTCCCAGCCTCTGGCAGCAGCTGTGATCAGCTTCCGGGAGCCAAAACCCCAGGACAGAGACTTAGCGCCGCCTGGTGGCGGTAAAGATGTAGCTGGTGTGAAAGTTTTTGTGTTTCTTTTCATAATGGTAATAATGACAGTAGTATCAAAGTCTTAAAATCTAAAAGAAATGGAGGCCAGTTTTGAAAATTCTCTGAGCAGGGAAAACAAATTTAGTGAAACAAGCACATCTTAATTTTGGGTATTTTCTGAAACTCAGTGGTTCTATGCATATTTTGTGTATGCCTCTGTAAATCCCAATCAAAACTTGAACCCTTTCCCAAGGTTAACTGGTTCCCAAGGTAACCAAAATCCAATTCCTTATGATTAGCGAATAATATTATTACCAATCACCGTGAAGTATAAACTGTCACTGCTTTCCCCATATACATGCTACTTTATAACTATATAGTCCTGAGCCTCATCCCATATGGGCTTGGAGTCTCTTTGGGTCATGTGTCATGCACTGTGTTTTAATGTGTGCACAATAAACTTTTCCTAAGTACTATTCAGTGATTTATTGCATTTACTTCTGTTATTGATACACCTTCGACATATTAATATACTATAATATTAAAGGTATATAAGATGTTTTTTTAAATCACTTTAATTTGCCACCTGCTTAGATGCATTTTATAGGTTATTTTGATAGAATCTCTGCAATGTAGTCACATAATAGCTCTAGCCCATGAACCCATGTGAAATGCTATTCCACTCCAAAGAATCATGCTCCTTCTGTGCCTTTCCTCAATCTCCCCCTCCCAGAACGTGGTGACTCCTTCACAGAGTCCTTGTGAATGGCTGGCAGCCCCTGTTTTATTGTGGGGCCCTGGTTCCTCCCAGACCCCCAGGTACCAGTGTCTGAGGGCAGTTCTGATCCCTCAGCGCTTTGGAGAGCAAACCACGGGGTTATAGCACCACCTAGTGGCCATGGGAGTGTGCAGCGGGTGTGAAGTCTTCTTTATTCACCTTTTAGTTTTTCATTCTTTTATTATAAAAATGATGATAGTATTAACGCCTGTCAAAGTCAAAACAAATGGATACGGCCTAAAAAATTCCCTGAGCAGACAAATCCAGTTTACTGGAAAAAGCAAAACACCATTTAGCTTAATTTGTAAAACAGATTTAGACTGAGTTATTTCCTTTTTATGCCTCAGGAAATCAAAAAGCAAAACTAAAACTGTTTCCCAAAGCTGGTATGAGGTAAACAGCAAGAAATTCCCTACCGTAAAAGAAAAATTCTAATAATACACCTAATCACGGTGAAGAGTAACTGTCACATGTTCTCATTATACAACCTGGTCTGTAACAACCTATTCCTAAGCCTCCTTCCCAATTTGGTTTCTGTGCTCCTGGCTCCCAAACTGTCTTTTTGGCGTGTGTACAATGAACTTTTTCAAATTACTACACTGATTCGTTGGCATTCCTTTTCCTTCTCTTATTGCTGGACTTCTGATATAGTAATAAAATGTAAGAGAGTTATATGGAAGGTACATAATACGGCTTATCACTATCCTTTGTCACCTGTTAAGATGCATAGTTATAGGCTGTTCTTTTAATAGAATCTTTACAATTTATGATAAATCCTTTCCCCTCTCCTTGTCCTGATTTGTATCTCCCCACTCCTAGCCCATGGGTCCATCAGAAATGCTTTTCCACTTCCAAAAAATCGTGTTCCTTCTCTGTCTTTCCGCAGGCAACCTCCCCTCCCCAGAATGTGGTGCGTCCTTCACGGAGTCCCTGGGCAGGGCCAGCAGCTTCCCTGTGCTCTGTGGGTTCCTGGTTCCTCCCAGAGCCTAGGTCCCAGCCTCTGACAGCCACTGGGATCAGAAACTTGGATCCCAAACTGCAGTGTTTAGCGCCACCTGGTGGTCATGGGGGGATGGATCAAGCGGGGATGCTTGTGTATTCCTCTTGGTTCAAGAAATGTGGGCGAGAGAGAAGGGAGTGCACAGCAGAGACCTAAATAAGGTGTGGAGACTGGAAACAGAGCGAGGAGACCACGGGAACCGTCCCACCGCCGTGTGTGGGCTCTCCAGTTACTGGGAGATTACTGAAAGAACTCAGAGACGTTCCTTATTTCAGGAAGCCTAAACAGAACCAACAAAATAGAAAATACTAACCTTTTACACATCAAAAATCTTTTAGAAATTACTTAATTTCGAATAATAATTCAATAATAAATTTTATTAAATCACGTAAAACAGGCTTTTACCAGGGTGCACTTTTTTTCAACATCAACATTTAGAGCTCCCAAGAAGAGGAGGCAGCCAGAAAAAGCCCCCGGCCCACCCCTGGAGGCCTACGAACCAGAGGAAAATCGGGTTCTTCACTGCTAGGCCCTTTGTTCAAACGGATGTGAATTTGGAGACACCATGGCCAGCTCTGTGGGTCTCCCTGGTGCTTTGACAATCTTTACTGTCGTCATGGTGCACATCTGGCTAGATCTGGTTCACATCCGGACACTACGACCTCCTCTCCAACTTCACATCACTAGTGAAGTTTTAAAGCATTTTGAAAGCCTGCTTTCCACTTTTTCAAATATGCTTATTGACACTGAAACACTGATATATTTTCACAAAGTGAGCCCAGTCTTGCCATCTATAACGTGAAAATGGTTTCCAGAGGCAGCTGCCTATGTAACAGCAGTAACACGAGGCCCCTCCCAGGGCCCACACGGTGAACTGTGTGAGGCGCCCTGTCTCTAGGCTTCTGTGCGTGTCCCTGGGGGCCCGTCCACAGGAAAGGAAAACTGCCCTTGCAGTTGTCGCTGCTTTAAACATCTCTGTAAAATGTGCTTAGTTTACTAAGAAAAAGTCCAAGCTGACTGACCAGTTTCAGGGCTGTGGCCACCTTGGGAGCCCCGACCGAAGGAGAGGGGCCTGTCTCCTTTCCCAGCGGTCAGCCCCTCTTCCCTCAGCACCGTAGTTAAGGCCATGGGGGGACAGGCAGTGGGACACCCTTGAAGACGCTAGCTCATCTGTCCCAGGTTAGGAATATTTGTCAAACAGATTATCTGCACTCTTGTACGCTCATTACTGTGCATCTGTGATCGTCCCTGTCACCTCGCTCCGGGTCCTCACATGAACCACAGGAACCAAGTTTCTTGACCCTGGTGTGTCTCGTGACACTACAGGTGCACAAGGACCGAACCTCGCAAATAAGGAAAAGGTGCTCAAACCCTTGAGGACTTCCTCCGCAGGACAAGTGTAAGACCTGGAGCCTCAGAAATACAGAAGATGCTGAAAGACAGGTGAACAGTCTCCAGCACTGCTTCTGGAGTTCCCAGCTCCAAGATAAAGCCATTTGAGGACATGAGTTTCCCTTTCCCACTGCTCCTTGACCCTCGCTGTCACCATTCCCAGCCCAGTCCTGGTTGAGTACACCAGCCTGAACGATGGCAAGGAGAACGATCACCACGTTTCTAGTCTTTTCCATGGAGGAAAGCAACCTCTGGGTGATCATGTGCTACGCTTACAGATTAATATCACTACATTTAAAATGCAAAGGTAGCTCTAACTCAGTTTATTAGTCCCTAAAGCCAAATGAACAGCTGCTCTTTGGGGAAAGCTGCAGCCCAGAGAAAGGTCACCAATTGGTGACTCGTGACCATATGCAGATGGAAGAGCTCTAAAAACTCTGGGTTAAACGAGAAGAATGTAGTTAATCTGCACCAATTTGCACTGCATTTAGTGAGGAGAATATTCTTAAGGATTTTCATATTTTAAAAATTATTTTAATTAAAATATTAGAAATCAAATTATCAACTTATGACTGAGGCGACAAGGTTCCGTTTCTTCCTACAGCACCCAGGCAGTGAGAACCCTCAGACTCCAGAACAGCAGGACTCAATGACAGGCTGACCGCAATCATGTCTGGAATTCAAAAGAGAAACCAATGAGAAGATTTTGATAGATGTAACTGTGATAAAACATCTAATATTAAAATGGAAGGGTGAACTTGAATAATAAAGTAGTAATTCCAACATTAATGATAAATTAATGAAAACATTAAGTTTAAGTTATAATGGAACACTCTAAGAATATACAAATAAGTATCAATTTCGGTAACATTATTTACATAACCTGTGCTTAAATTACTAATATTGAATTATGCAGTAATTACTAAAAGTAATTATACCTTATCAACAACAAATTATGAAGTACTACTAATATATTCTACATTACTAATTTATTGGTCTAATATAATACTTAATGTCAATAAAATTTTAATGGAATGCTTCCTAAGTTTCCCAGAAATATTTATATAGAAGTTGTGTGAGGTATTGTTTAGCCAACAAAGAAAGCGATGTTTATCTTAAAGTGCTGGCATTTTCCAGTTAATGCTTTTTTTAAAATTATTTGTTTAGAGCAGTTTTAGGTTTACAACAAAATTGAGAGAAAGGCACGGATATTTTCCATATACTGCCTGACTCTACACATGCACAGCACCCTCCCCCCATGATCAACACCATTCGCCAGAGGGGTACGTTTTTGTTTTTCACCAAGGAGAGCCCTACACAGACACATCGTCACCCAGAGTCCACGGTTACCTCACGACCACTCTTGGTGTTATATATTCAATGGGTTTGGGCAAATGTAAAATAACATGGAACCATCATTACAACACTATTCAGAGTATTTTCACTGCCCTAAAAAACCTCTGTAATCAAATTTTTAAAAACTGTGTTTTTGCAAAAAAAAAAAAGTAATATCAGGAAGTTATATTTTAAGGTCCTTTCATTTTCCACATAATAAAATCACTGTTATTCACTTTACATGAATGAAGAATTCCTAATATTGGTTCATGTTCTCACATGAAATGTTAAGTGGTTCGTACTATGCACACTGTAAATATAGCATTTTCGGCTAGAGAGTACTTTCTTTGAATATTCAAGTTACTACCCACTAGATTATTTTAATTGACAACATTCGGCCTATGCCACACAGTATCTGTTGTTGATACTACTGATTTAAAATTTCATAATAATTGCTTGCATCTCGATGTAAATCCAGTGGAATCCTTTCCCACATTCATTACACTTACAGGGTTTCTCTCCCGTGTGGGTTCTCTGCTGTGAATGGAAGTCAGTGCTTTGGCTGAAGTGTTTCCCACCTTCCTCACATGCATAAGGTTTCTCTCAAGTGCGAGTTCTCTGGTGTATATAAAGCTGAGTGATCCAATGGAATCCTCTCCCACATTCCCTATATTTATAAGGTTTCTGTCCTGTGTGGATTCCTTGGTGTTAGTGAAACTTAGCCTTCTGGCTGAAGCATTTCCCAGATTCGTTACATTTGTAGGGTTTGTCTACAGTGTGTGTCCTTTTGTGCATAGCAAGCTGAGTGCTCTGGTGGAATTCTTTCCCACGTTCTTACATTTGTAGAGTGCCCCCCCTCCCCACCCCCGGCCATGTGATTTAGCACATACTGAGTCACCACGGATCTGTAAGGGAAAACTTCCCCACATTCATTATATTCACAGCTATCCTTTTTAGTGTGAAATCTCTGCTGTTCAAAGGAGATGAGAGGCTGTTACAGAGTTTCTCACATACACTAATTCTTTTCTCTACATAGGACTCCTACTTTGACCACGCGGCGAGCATCTCCTGTTAAAATCTTCCCTATGTTAAGTTACATATGCAATGCGTGTTATTTTCTACAATACAAAGAGATTTCTTTTCGTAACATCTCACCTGCAGAGCTATCAGATTTATTTGAAAGATTTCATTAGTTTCAAAGACTAGATGCATGAGCCATGTTTATGTGTTTGTCCTTTAAGAAAAACTCATGTGGTGGTTTTGAGCAACACCTTAATTTTTTCCCTAAATTCAAACTACCCAAAGTTTTCTGCCAGGGCAGTATTTACACCCAACTCAAATAACATTCTAAAATCTGTTAGCTCCCATGTCATTAATGTTCAGGGAGGGTTCACCCCCTTGAAACTTACCATTGACATGCAATTAGATGGGTCCTTTCTGCAGACATCTTGTCTCCTAAGGCCACTTTTCCTGTCTAAAATAATGCATATAAAATGAACTGCTAGTGTGCCTCGGAGGAAGAAAACTGTTGAAAATGTGCAAGGCCTGTGTATGTTTCAAATACCCTGACACGGGGAATGTGAAAAGAAGGAACGTATCAGTGAGTTGAAAGGCATTTCAGGAAAGTGAAAATGATGAAATGTTTTCAGGACTGAAACAAGATGTCTGCTGCTGACACCCCCTGTCCTGCTCCCCCTGCACCAGGATCTTCCTGGTGCTGGTCACACACAAGCTGGGGCTCACCTGGAATCAGGCCTGGGGGAAATCCTCTCCCTTCCCTCCACAGCTCCATTCCTTGCTGCAACTGGGAAATCACATCTGATTTGCAGAGTTGATACCCTGTTTGTGGGGCGTGAGAGACATACGGATTTTAGATCCTGTGCAGAGAAACATGAATGATCTTTAATTTCAGGACAGGTTATAAAGGAAGCACAAGGAGAACAACAAAGGAGAGTCCAGGGCAGAGCACCTTGAAGACTGAAAATACTAAGGTCCTTCACCAGAGCAAGAAGAACATCCTGACACCTTGCCTACACAGGGAGACTTTCTTGTTGCCGAGGTGCAGGACCAAGATCAAAGACAGAGTGAAGAACCTCTAGTGCTTTTCAACAAAGGAGAAATTATATATTCCCACAGTAGACTTAAATTAATTTTGAAAAATAAGATAAAACAGAGAAGGAGGCAAACCATAAGAGACTCTTAAATACAGGGAACAAACTGAGGGTTGCTGGAGGTGGGGGGATGGGGATGGGCTAAATGGGTGATGGGCGTTAAGGAGGGCCCTTGTTGGGAAGAGCACTGGGTATTGTATGTAAGTGATGAATCACTGGGTTCTACTCCTGAAATCAATATTACACTGTATTTTAACTAACTTAAATTTAAATAAATAAATAAAACAATTAAGTACACAGAAGCTTCACCAGAACAATTTAATTTCTCTCTGAAAATAGGTATAAGGTTAATAAACATTGGGGCATCTGGGTGGCTCAGTTGGCTAAGCGTCTGATTTCAGCTCAGGTCATGATCTCATGGTTTGTGAGTTCAAGCCCCACATCAGGCTCTGTGCTGACAGCTCAGAGCCCACTTTGGTTCCTCTGTGCCCTCCGCTCTCTGCCCCTCCCCTGCTTGCTCTTGTGCACTCTCTCTCTCTCTCAAAAATAAATAAATATTAAAAAAATAGGTAATAGGTATAATTTTCACAAATGGATTTTTGACTACCACTTGACCATATAGAGAACAGCTTTTTAGTAGTATTTAGTTGCTTTCATTCACTTAAAATATTCATTGAATTCCCAGCACAGTCCTGGGCATTACAGATCTAGAAGCAAGAACGACACAAAAGAGGGGTCAGGAAAACCATATTCTTTTGGGGTGACAAAACAGGCGTAAGTAGAAGAATACACAAATTACATTCAAACAGTGTTAAGAACCATGAAAGAGTCTGAGGGAGGGCCGCGAGGGGAGAATTAAGTGAAAGCTGGATACTTGCTGAGTAAGTTTCTCAATGCTGACAGGCTCACCCACAGAGACCAGATGACCGATATTCTCCAGCATCACATCCCTGTACAGCTTCCTTTGAGACGTGTCCAGCAGGGCCCACTCTTCCTGGGTGAAGTCTATAGCTATGTCCTTGAAGGTCACAGATTCCTAAAACACCAGAGACATTTTGGCACAGCCAGGGCCTTCCTGTCAGGGGAGTACACTGGGCATGCTGGCGCCGAGGATGGGTTGCTGTATATGCATGTCAAACCCAGTCTGGGGTTCTAGTCACATGTTTCTCTAGGCTGCCTTGTCATGTGTCTTTCACACACACTCACACTCTGTAAACATAACTTCATCACATTACAAATGAGTATCTCACGGGGTCCAGTGGAAATAACCTGGACACAACAGTGCCCAGCTTCCTGCAGGGCTGAATGGAGCGTCTCACACAACTTGGATAAGCAAGTGTGGCCTCTCTCCTCTCTACACAACCCACGTGTTCCTGATAAGGCATAAGACAGACTGTTCATAAGCAAAACCCCAGGGGCCCGAAGACTGCTGTGCATAAGCAATGTCCTACCCTGACCCTCCTGCGGTAAGGCTTCGCATTTCAGTCTTCTCCAGGATCTCCGAGATTGCTTATCACTATCCCTCCTGTAACAGCATCCTGTCTAAACGCTAATGGGTAACAGAAGCCTCTCAATTGAGCCCGATCTTTCTAGTCCTGCAAATTTTGCCACAGGACCTTAGGTTTAGTTCTATTATAATCCTTCACAACTCACAACCCAAATTAGGAATTTACCAGAAATTTGTTTTCAAATTTGAACAAAGTTTAATTACAAAGAGGGAAACTGGGTTGTTCGGAATAAGAGTGGTAAGGAAAATTTTTCTTTGCTTAAATTATTAAAAGGTTCAAACACAGTCTATAAGAACTTTAGTTAAGTTTAAAACTGGGGAAAATAAATAAATGACTGCTCACTGCTCTCTAGCTTCCCACCCCCAATCTCAATGCCACAGAGCCCTCCTCTGCAGTATCTGAAACCCTGGATGGGCTGAACTCACCTGAAGAAACATCTGCCTCCCTACAGGCCTATAAACTTCTGCTCATTCTCACTTCTATCACCAGTTTTCACCGCACATGTAAGCCCACTGCAGACAGTAACACGGTTCATGAATGAGTCACTTCTCAACTGAGGCCATGGGATAGATGAGAAGGAACAACTTTTCTGCAAGGACATCCTTAAGAGGATGGGGAATGGAATACAGTAGTGTAATACTGGGTAGGGGATTATTTCTTGATCAAACCCTGAGCTGCCCCAAGCCTCCTGGAGACCTGGTGAAGTGTGACAGACACTAATATTTCAGATGATCCAAGCCATGGAGGGAAATCTGCTCATCCCCTGGAAAAACAAGTATCCGTGAGAAAGAAGAGCGAGTCCTACTCACCTGTGGTTGCATTGTCTAGAACTCAGCTGCCCCTTTCTTCCTGTGTGTTCTCACCAAGGGACAGTCCAATAACAGAGCAGACAAAGCTGAGGAAAGAGAAAGAACACATGAGACTTGTCTATTCTGATACTCCTAGATATGCCCATCTTGCAAATGCAAATCTTCACATGGTAGTGACTCCCCTCCCCCCAACCCGGTTCACCTCCCATGTACCTGCAGAGTAAACAAGGATAAACAAGGAAGGGGGCTCTCCTCTCCAAGAATCAACAGTAAGAAGTCAATAATAAAATCAACAATAAAGAAACTGTTAATATCCCCATTATAGAGACAGCAAAAGTATAGGAGTTTCTAGTTTAATTAGACTTGATATTCAGAGGTCTTAATTACATCCCTGGCAGCAAAATCCTAGGAGAATCTGACTCCTGTCACATGGAGGTTCTTGGGTCCAGAACTAAGGACACCATTTTGGAATTTCCTATTTTATCATTCTTGGTGAGGTCCACTAGCACTGTTTTCCAGCACCCATCTCAGCTCACGAGTGCCTCATACTCTCCCAATAAAACATGTTCCCTCAGTCATCTTGGCTCCTCGACATGTAGGATTCAGGCACTGTTAGTGCTTCAACCCACTTGTATCACTCACGGCCTTGGACACGTGGCCAAGCAACCATGGGATCTCTTTAAAGTTGGGTTGGAACACTTCAAAGACCCAACGCTGGCTCAAGTGTTCAGTGACTCTCCTATCGTACAAGTCTAGCACGTGCGACCCCTTGCCCAGGAAAGAAGCAGGGGTACAAATGTCACAAGGCTACACACTACAGACTGCTGCACAACTAGACCAGGCAGGCTCATAAAATATAGAGTGTGGGGTTTAGCTTTAGAGGTAATTTATGGACTTCCTGGGGCCTAGAGTTCTAGTTATTTTTATCAAGATTATCTCTGCATTTCATGATTTAAATACATAAAAGAATTTATCATTTCTAAAGTACTACCTAAAACAAAGTTTATAACTAAATATACTGCATCCACAAACACTGACAACATGTCAAGAAAAGGATATGATTAAAACCCACTGACCCTGAGGACCTGGAAAGAGGGGGAAAAAAAAAACTACTGGTATTAACTGAGACTGTGAGTGGAATTTACATATATCTTCCTACATACATTGAACTTATTACTCAGCAATATCCCTGCTTTTACAGATTACTTACACATTTAATGAGTTATGTACACTAGATTCATAAAATTTTATTTATAGGACAAAACTACATGGCTAGAAATTGACAGCTAGAATTTAAGATTAACTCTATCTCTGAATGAAAAATAACTAAAGAATTTCATCTTGAAGGACACAGGAACCAGTTTTACCTCCGTATGTCACCAGTCAGATCCAGGACCAGAGACTCCTCTCTCAAAACCTCCTCCTCTCAGTCTGCTCACATAATTTCTCCCCATGCTCAGGATTTCCTACAACATGGGAACCTCCAGCTTAGTGACCCCCCACTTCCAAAATTAGCCTCCACCTCTAACTTGTATTGATCAGTGTAACATACACTTACTCATTCCTACACGTACACACCAAGACCAACGATTCTAATGCCCTTAAGTTCTTCCGAACATCTACTACTTGAAACTCCAACTGCAAATGACTCCAGCATCTCACACTCTCATGGCGGCACCCGTCACACTCAGAATGAGGTACTAAGACAGTCTAAATACAGTCTAAAAGTCTGACAAAGGCTTTTTCTAAATATCTGGCTTCCTACTTTGGCTTACCAGCTGCCCTGTCATGCTTCAGTCGTGTGTTAATAGTACCCATTAATAGTGCTTTTCTAATCTCACAAAAATCTCACCTTTTCCCATAGTTTTCAAAAATGAAAAATCTCTTCCTACTGCAGAGATTAACCAGAAAATCTGAAGAAATATTTCATCTCACTGGCAAGAAAGCTACAATTATTTCCTGATTTCCAACCCATCAGTATTTCCACTCTTGTAAAAACTGAAAAGTCATGTCCATTCCTAATTAAATCCAACTTCTCCAATTCCCATTCTTTCCTACTTCCTCAAATATTTTATGTTCCTCATTATAAACCAAATGTCTTTTACCAGTAACCTCTTCATCATTTTCCCATCTATCTCCTTAAACTCATTTAGTCTCTCCATTTGCCAAAGAAAAACGACCAGTTTATATCTAGCTGCTGACACATGACCTTTTCTCTTCAAAATGAACCCGAAAAAACAGTATTTAGTCACAATTTCTTCACATTCCCTCACTTTGACTTACAAAAATTAGTTCTGATTTCCAAATTAATAAATCTTGTTAAAATCAGTTATTCCCCCATAATTAAATCCAGTGAGTGTTTCTCGGCCTTTTATTTGGAATCAAAGCAATTCTGGCACATGATCTCTGTTTGGGAACTTTCTTTTCTAGGCTTTTCTGACAATTCAGATTCCTAACTGCCTTTAAAACAGTCTAAGCACTCCTTCCAGAAGTCCTCTGCAAGGTGCTCCTTGAACAACAGTGTTGAAACATCTCCAGGTTCAATTCTACCCCTTTTCTCTCCTCTTACAATATACTGTCTTGGAAATCTCACAACACTCTTTCACTTGCTTCAATTTCTTCTCTGGTCATCTCTAAACTCAAAACTAAAACATACCTAGACTCCATCACTGTGCTGTAATCCCCACCTACATGTTCTGTAGGCACATAAAAGGAAATATATTTCGAAATGAAGCCATTAACTCTTCCACAATAAAAATTTCTTGTCGTCTAATCTTCCAAGTCAGATAACGAATCCACCAGATATCCAAGGATTCATCTTTGACACCACTTTTCAGAACCACACAATTAAGCCTGCTGTCATCTCTACACTGAGCACTATTCTCTTTCATTTCTACCCCAGTATCTACATACATATGGCCACTTCACACTCACTAGGTTTCAATCTGAGATTAAAGGCCATTTCTTCAGAGATCCCTTCTTCAAATTACTACCTAAGTAAGTGGTTCCTTCTCACCTTGTTGTCTTGAGTAGAACCTTACTTTGTTTCCTTCAGGTTACTCATGTAATTTCTTACTATGCATTCATCTATTTATTTATTTGCTCCTTTCTTCACTGCCAGGACTACCTGCAGAAAAATCACCTGCAGCATTTTAAGGCAAGGTTCTCTTTGACTATGATTTGTGAATTATGAATAAACAGAAATTCCATGTCCCCACCCCCTAACCTACCCTCAGATGTGGTACGACAAATGGCCCCTGTCTTTATAAGCAATCATATTCATCCTGTCTTTATAAGCAATCATATTCATAATTAATAATTATGAAAAAATAAAGGAGGTTGGATCTGACAGGGGAAATTTTTCTTCGATACTCCCAGAGCCTAAGGAGACAGAAAACCTGGGATACTGTGTGGTGACTGAGCACGCCATCACCACAGACCCAGGCTCAGAACTTCACTTACTTTAGGAATAGACATATATTTATTGTTGGACTCACTTTGACACAATTGATAACTTCATCAGATTTACAATGCAAGGGACAGACCTTGTTTACCTTGGATGTTAACTGAGATACGTATCACCAAGCAATAACTAGTTTCACAAAAAAATCTCCCCTCTAATTAAATAAATAATTTAGATACAGTTATGAAGAACTGAGCGATTCCTAAACCCTGTTTGAGTTCTACAGGCATTCAAAGGCCTCACTACATTGTGGGTTGGGGCCTGTTCTGGCATGCACTTCAGGAAGTTTTACAGCAAGACGATCGGCACTTACACGTGGGTTTAGCCTACCAGCATAATTCTGGGGCTGCAGGCTTCAGTGTGGCAATTCTACTTCTGAGTATTTTACATGAAGGAAACAGAAACACTAACTCAAAAAGATATACGCACTCTCACGTTCACTGAAGCATGATTTACAATAGCCAAGCCATTGAAGCAAACAGTGTCTACCCAGGGGTGAGTCCATAAAGAAAATGCAGTATAGGTACACACAGTGGAATACTATTCAGCCATTAAGAAAAAGAAATCCTGCCATCTGGGACAATGTAGATGAACCTTACAGGCATTATACTAAGTGAAGTCAGACCACAAAAAAGGAAAACCTCACTTATATGTGGAATCTAAAAAACAAAACAAAAAACCCGAAACAAGAAACAAACCCGCAGACACACAGAACAGATTGGTGGTGGCTAGAGGCAGGGGTGAGGGTGGGCAAAATGGGTGAGGGTTGTCAAAGGCACAAACTTCCAGTTACAAAATAAGTAATGGGGATGAAATAAACACCATGGTGACTATAGTTAATAATGTTATATTACATATTTGGAAGTTGCTAGAAACAGATCTTAAAAGTTCTCATTATAAGAAAAAAAAATCTGGGGGCTCCTGGGGGGCTCAGTCAGTTAAGCATCCAACTTCCGCTCAGGTCATGATCTCGCTGCTCATGGGTTCGAGCCCCGCATCACGCTCTGTGCGGACAGCTCGGAGCCTGGAGCCTGCCCCTCCCCTGCTCACATGCTGTCTCTCTCTCAAAAAACGAATAAAGATTTAGAAAACAGTTTTTAAGAAGAAAAAAAAAAAAGAAAAAAATCTGTCACCCCGTGATCATTTTGCAATATATACGAATATCAAATTATGCTGTATACCTGAAATTAATGTGTTGTTACTCTATCGAGTTAAGAAAAGAAATCTGCGAGGAAGGCAAAAAAAGAGTTCTAGTCTTGGCTCATCTCTACTCTGTCCTTGGTGGAATTCCTAAACCCAGAGCGGATCCTCGTTTTCCCCTCAATAGTCGGAACAGGCCACATTTTTGAGCCTGGAAAAGCCCCCTTTTCACCTCAAAAGCTAGAATGCGGGCCTTTCGTGGCTGCCTCGCACACCCCACTCCCCGGGCCCGGGGCTGCACGGCCGATGCATACGCTGTTGGGACGCGCCGCTAATTCAGGAAGCGGCTCCCACCACCTTCGCAAGCGACGGTGAACAGGCAGGACGCACTTTCCAAAGTACAGCATTACTGCCTTTCCAGAGCGCCTTTCTGAGCGGACGGCTGCTCTCCCGGCGCCTGATTCGAACTTGTTTAAAAACCCTGGCAAACACTCCGGGCACGTTTCCGAAACTAAAACGGGAGGCGGGCACGCGACACGTGCACTCTCACACGGCCGGATGTATTCAACAATCAGAGCGGTCTGAGGGTTCGGTCGCGTATTTTAGGTTTTTAAGGCCTTCCTACGTGAGTACAAAGGAAGAGAACGCCAGCCCAACTTGCGTCTCTCTGAGGATATTTAGCTGTGTCTTAACTGTAAATCAATACTACAAAATATTTAAAAACACTAGGACCTCTCGGGAACACTGAGCCACAATTTAGAAGTGATGGGACGAGCCGCACCACGCGTTTCAACGGATTTTTTTTTTTTTAATGAAATTTAGAATTCAGAGGTCTCAGGGTTATCTCTGCAATAAAGTAGAACAAACAATTCCGAAGGGAAGGTAGACGTCATTGTTTTCATTCGGAGGACTACCTTTCATTTCAAAATCCGTTATTATCCGTCCCTGTCTTTTTATGAATACTGTATAAATTCGCCAAGCGTCCTATATCTACTTCGGATCCACCTGTCACGGTGAGGTCCTACAAAAGATGTCTCAGTGACCCGACTAAGACTCTACGACTGTCGCCGGGTCACGAGAAAATGTGGCCGCGGTTAATCCCTCAACCTGGAAACGGGGCAAGCTGAGGAGCGTTATTTTAAACTACACACACGGCAACTTCCCTGAGAGCCTGAGAGTCGAATTATAATCAAGTCTGACCTGGGAGTAAATAAAATACTGACCCTGAGAATACAGCCGTGCGTTTTCACACACCCACCTTTCTATTCTTCGTACTTCTCCCACTCCGCTTTCGCAGAGAGCCCGGCGCGAACCAAGGCCAGCGGAGCATCACGCAGCCCCCCACGCAGCGCCCCTTCCGCCCGCGGCCGGATGCGTCCTCCCCAGGCCCTTCCCGAGCCCCGGCCTCGGCTGAACACCCCGACATTTTGTTCCGTCCTCTCCCCACGGCCCACGCGGTTCCCCCCTCCCCGAAGCCGCACCAGGGCCTCCCAAATCCCCCGCAACAGTCCCGGATCCCTACAGCTGCCCACGGCATGCTCTGATTTCGACCCCAAAGGCCCTCGATGCAGGCAATCCCGTAAAATACGTCCTGGGAAAACCCTACACAAGAAAGGGAAGGGATAGACACGCGAGGTGGTACGGGCAACAGCGAGCTTCTTTCTGGCTATTTAAAAGAAACATCCCACAGCGGCCCCCTCCCAGCAGTGAGGCCGCACAGGGATGTTACTCACGGCAGATCTGGGGCCCTCGTCGTCCGTAGAGTCGCCTCCTCCGTTGCCCCAGAGAGAACGCGTCTCCGGGCTCTCGTGCAGACGCAGCGTCGAGGGCAAGAGGTGCGATGCGCATGCGTCCCACGCTGGCCAAAGGCGGCGGATCGGCGCGCCCCCTGCCGGGCTTCAAGGTGCAGCGCAGGAAGCTCAAGACCTCGCTGTGTCCTGGGTGAGATCTTACCGCCCGCCCTCGCTTGGGAGTGAGGATCTAGAGCCAAGCGAGTGAGATGGTTAGGGTGGCCCATGTGCAGTGGATTGCAGACGGCAACAGTGGTATGAACTGTTAATCTATGTCTCGCTTAATAAAAATGGGGACTGTTCTTCCCAAAATGCATCTCTGTCTTTATGTATTGATCAGTGGATGGGTAAATAATACTTCCATGTGCACACACAGGCTAGGGTGCCCATAAATTTATTCACATTGTCAGCTGAGTGGCTAAGAAACAAGCACTCTCCTGCAGCAGTGAGATCATGCATACATTCTTCTTCTGAAGTATGCAGGGTGAGAATAGGATACCAGAGTTGAATGGCGTCCCAGAAAGCAGGGGTGACTCGTACCTACTCTATACGCTGAAGACCCTCCTACTTCCTGACACCTCGTCAGGGCCCACTGGGATTGAGACAGGAATGTTTTTGGTGGTGGTTATCCTGAGACTCAGACATAGATAAAGCAAGGCAAGTGCAGGCATGTGGGGATGCCCCAAGGCAGTAGGGCCAGTGGGCAGAGGACCGTTTCTGGTCCCCAGATCTGTTCCTAATCAGTAGAATGTAGGACCCTGCCCAGGTTCCTGCCTCTTCCTCCACCATGACCTGAGATCGAGGGTTTGCCAAGGGCTCCAGAAAAGAGGATCATGGGGGCTAAGTCAACTGAAGCAAAATAAACCATTTTAGGATACTTCCTTTAGAAAATGTCATTTTTTAAGCGTTTATTTTTGAGAGAGAGAGAGACAGACAGAATGCGAGCGGGGAAAGGGTCAGGGAGAGAGGGAGACACAAAATTGGAAGCAGGCTCTAGGCCCCGTGCTGTTAGCACAGAGCCTGATGCAGGGCTCAAACTCACAAACCAGGAGATCATGACCTGAGCCAAAGTTGGACACTTAACCAACTGAGCCACCCAAGTGCCCCAGAAAATGTCATTAAAAAAAAATGCCACAGGGGGGATTCAAGGATAGGGATTAAGGAGTGCATGTGCTGTGATGAGCACATTTGTGGTATGGAAAAGTTGAATCACTATATTATACACCTGAAACAAATACTACAGTGTTTTTTTGACTGGGATTAAAATAAAAACTTAAAGTAAAAAGAAAAAAATAAAAATGTCACGAGGAATTTGACTTTAAAAACTATGTGTAGATTGGGGCTCCTGGGTGGCTCAGTCAGAGTCATCTGACTCTTGATTTTGGCTCAAGTCGGGATCTCACGGTTTGTGGGATCTAGCCCTACATCGGGCTCTGCACTGAGCATGGAGCCTGCCTAAGATTCTCTCTCACTTTCTCTCCTTCTTTTCCCCTGCTCACACACACTCTCTAAAAATAATGAATAAATAAACAAACAAACAAATAAATAAATAAGTAAATAAATAAATAGGTGTAGATTAGTCTTCCTAAAATAAAAACCATTACCCTTGACTCACATCATTGCCTACTTGGGAAAAATGGGAGGAAGCTCTAAAATGGCTCTGGAATATCTGGATGGCACTGAAGGAAAATATACAAGCCAATCTTACAGACATATGGATCAAGTAATAATGAAGTAACCGAAAGGAAGCCAGCAGTGGATTTAAAATAATTTATTATAAACATTTCCTAAGTAATGAACAAATGTTTTATATATTTCCTTATTTATTTGAAACAGCCTCCCCCTCCCAATTTAGAGAAAATTTAGAAAAACTATCTACCCTTAAGATAGTTTCAAAAATTACCAACAATTAGTAGTACTGTAGAACTTTCCAAACTCAGCTTGGTGGGTGACTAGGTGGGGGGAGAAACCTAGATTCTTGAAAGCAAACCTGGAATCATCTCATTCTTTCCATAAATAGTGTACTAGTGAGGAAAAAGTGATAGGATGTAAAAATAATCTGGAAAACCACCTGTCACTCAGGGACACTCTTAATATTAGTTTGTTTGTGTGTGTGTGTCTGTCTGTCTGTCTTCCAGGGATATGGGTCTCCTTGAAAGCCTGATTCAGGGACATTACCCCACTCTCCATCCTGTGAAGCCCTCCCCTCTGCTTAACATTAAGGCTCTAGCACTTTCTCAGCCCTCATTTCCCTGCTGCCCCTTTTGCCACCTGCTCTTCCCTATAACTTTACGGTCATGGTTTAAGAGATTGTGCTTTTTAGCCTGGAGCTGTTGATTGGCACTGAATCGGTTCCTCTTTGCTATGCACGTTGCTTCCAGTCCAGTATAGGCTTATACAAGAGGGCAGGAACACCAATTCCCTCGTGCTGGGCATACCTAGAAATACTGCAAAGACTCCAGAGGGTGGGGACCTCCTCTCTAGCCTCCCATACTTGCTCCATCCATTCCTCATTCCCTACAGGTCTTAGAAAATTTTCACTAAGCCTGCCGGGCCATGGATGCCCTCCGTGGGTCTTTCAGGCAGGCACAAGTGGTTGCTGATCCCCTAATGTTTCTCAGAGACTCAGGAAGGCCACGATGCCCTCACCAAGCTTCCACTGTCAAAATGGCCACTCCAGGACCCTGGAAGGAAACTTGGAAAATTTGTGGATGCTCATATTTATAAAGGGCACCAGAAGTGACCTGGGAGCATCTCTCCATTTGTATGTATTTTTGGGAAATCTCCATCATCTTCCTCAGTAAACCAGACACCCTTCCTGGATAGAGCAAGTTGACTCGGGATTTTCTAACAGCAGCAGTAACAATAATAAATCATAATTGTAATAATAATTATGATGATGGTGATTAACAATAATAATGACAATAGTGTTTATGATGAGAGCCATAATAATAATAAGATGGAAGAATAGACTATAGACCACCATGATGTAGAAGAATATTAACTTTCCATGTGACACAGAAAGACAAAGGCTTTCAATAGTTTAAAATTACTTTCAGTAATGTAAAAATGCTTCAATCTCCTCAGACTGAAAACATGAACCAGAGTAAAACTCCTATTTAATAGGATGGTGCAAGAAAAGTATATCTTGCAATCCCTATCAAGATAACACAAGCATCCTTCACAGAGCTAGAACAAACAATCCTAAAATTTCTATGGAACCAGAAAAGATCCCCAAATAGCCAATGTAATCTTGAAAATGAAAACCGAACCTGGAGGCATCACAATCTTGGACTTCAAGCTATATTACAAAGCTGTGATCACCAAGACAGTATGGTACTGGCACAAAAAACGGACCTCAGGTCAATGTAACAGAACAGAGAACCCAGAAATGGACCCACAAATGTATGGCTAACTAATCTTTGACAAATCAGGAAAGAATATCCAATGGAATAAAGACAGTCTCTTCAGCAAATGGTGTTGGGAAAACATGGACATTGACATGCAGAAAAATGAACTTGGACCAATTTATTACACCATACACAAAAATAAACTCAAAATGGATGAAAGACCTGAATATCAGACAGGAAGCCATCAAAATCCTCAAGGAGAAAGCAGGCGAAAACCTCTCTGACCTCGGCCGCAGCAACTTCTTACTCAACAAATCTCTGGAGACAAGGGAAACAAAAGTAAAAATGAACTATTGGGACCTCATCAAAATAAAAAGCTTCTGCACAGTGAAGAAACAATCAGCAAAACTAAAAGGCAACTGACGGAATGGGAGAAGATATTTGCAAATGATGTATCAGATAAAATCTATAAAGAACTTATCAAACTCAACATCCAAAGAAAAAATAATCCGGTGAAGAAATGGGAAAAAGACATGAATAGACACTTCTCCAAAGAAGACATCCAGATAGCTAATCGACACATGAAAAGATGCTCAACATCACTCATCATCAGGGAAATACAAACCAAAACCACAATGAGATACCACCTAACACCTGTTAGAATGGCCAACATGAAAAACTCAGGCAACAACAGATGTTGGCGAGGATGTGGAGAAAGAGGATCTCTTTTGCACTGCTGGTGGGAATGTAAACTGGGGCAGCCACTGTGGAAAACAGCATGGAGGTTCATCAAAAAATTAAGAATAGAACTACCCAATGACCCAGCAATTGCACTTCTAGGTATTTATCCAAGAGATAGAGGTGTGCTGTTTCAAAGGGGCACATGCACCCCAACGTTTAGAGCAGTGCTATGGAAAAGAGCCAAACTATGGAAAGAGCCCAAATGTCCATCAACAGACGAATGGATAAAGAATATGTAGTGTGCATACACACACACATATATATGTATACACACACACACACACACACACACATATATATATACTCAGCCATCAAAAATAATGAAATCTTGCCCTTTGCAACTATGTGGATGGAACTAGAGAGTGTTATGCTAAGTGAAATAAGTCAGTCAGAGGAAGACAAATATCATATGACTTCACTCATGAGAAATTTAAGATACAAAACAGATGAGCATAACGGAAGGGAGACAAAAATAATATAAATACAGGGAGGGGGACAAAACATAAGAGAATCTTAAATATAGAAAACAAACTGAGGGTTGCTGGAGGGGTTGTGAGGGGGGATGGGCTAAAAGGGTAAGGGGCATTAAGGAATCTACTCCTGAAATCATGGTTGCACCATATGGTAACTAACTTGGATGTAAATTTCAAAATTCATTAATTAGAAATTGATACAGGAACACGAAAAGAGAATTCAAGAACTGAGTGATACAATCAAACGGAACAATATCTGTATCATAGGAATTCGTGAAGATAAGGAAAGAGAAAAAGGTCCTGAGGGGGTACTGGATCAAATTATAGCTGAAAACTTTCCGAATATGGGGAAAGAAATGGACATTGAAATCCAAGAGGCCCAAAGAACCCCCTTAAGATGTAACTTGAATCGACCTTTGGCACGACATATCATAGTGAAACTGGCAAAATATAAAGACAAAGAGAGAATTCTGAAAGCAGCTAGGGAAAAAAAGGCCCTAACATACAAAGGGAAACCTATCAGAGTGGTTACAGACCTATCTAATGAAACTTGGCAGGCCAGAAAAGAATGGCAGGAAATCTTCAATGTGATGAACAGGAGAAATATGCAGCCAAGAATCCTTTATCCAGCGAGCCTGTCATTCAAAATAGAAGGAGAGATAAAGGTGTTCCTAAATAAACAAAAATTGAGAGAATTCATCACCACCAAACCAGCCCTACAAGAAATCCTAAGAGGGATTCTATGAGGAAAATGTTGCAAGGAATACAAGGTACCAGAGACACCACTATAAACATGAACTCCACAGAAAACAC
>CM053567.1:5978320-6217961 GCA_028646485.1 Cryptoprocta ferox | reverse complement strand
GTTGTGTTAGCAAATGGTTGGAAAATCTCTACATGGGAGGATTAAGACTGCTACATCAATTTTTCACTTCAGTAATTGCATCAATGTACTTTTCCCTAAAGAGAATGCCATGGGGCAGGAAGATGCATGCATTGTGATTGATTTATGCAAGGACTGTAACCACCTGAGGAATTTTGCCCCAGTGTCTTCACTTACATTTTAGAAAGTATCACTCACTTGACAAAATCCTTGGTGTGTATTTCTAAAGGACACACTCAGACTAGGCACCTGCTTCTACTGAATCACAGGTCCCTGCTGCTCACCTGGTCTCTGCTCTTGGAGAAATCCAGTTCCTCCAGTCCACAGCTCTCCTTCTTGCTCCAACCGGAAGGGTCTTTTGCAGCTATTCTTCCCTGTTTGAGGGGAGGGGAAGTATATGGATTTTGAGTTCTGTGGGAATTAACTTTGGTATCACCAAGTCCATGGCAGGATTTTTCAAGGATGAATGAAGAGGTGATGGAAGGTGAGCCCATGTGACGACACCTTCAACAGAGACCACACTGAAGGTCCTTCATCAGACCAGGAGGAAATCCAGACGGAGGTAAAAACAGTGAACATGCTAGATGCACGAGTTCAGAGAAAGAATGCAAATCCTGTCTTTTCAAAATGGGAGGAATAAGTGTCTCCACAGTGAGGTGAAAACTGTTTTCAAACAGCATCCAATAAATATAAGAGCCACAAGAATAATCAATATTACGTTATTTTCACCATACTGGTCTCAATCCTCCACACAATGACTAAAGCAATAATTATTTTGAAAATGTTTATCAATTTATGTACTAAAATATCCATTGAATCTCCACTTCTGTTGTGACTGCTGGAGACTGAGTAGCAAGAAAGGTATGAAGTTGTGGTCAAGGTTACAATCTAGTGTGGTGCCAAAAAGTACAAGGTGAAGAACATCTCTCTCTTACATAGTTACAAGAATTATAAAAGAATCAGGGCAGTGTTTGGAGTGGGATATGGGGAGATGTTCTAGATATTTATTCAGTGAGTGAATGGATGGGCACAAACGTACACGTTGGGAGACTCACCTAGAAAGATCAGATGATTGATACTTTCCAGAATCACATCTCTGATTCTGATTCTTCTGGGATGTGTCCAGCAGGGGCCACTCTTCCTTGGTGAATTTTATAGCCATATCTTCAGAAGTTACTGATTCCTAAAACATCAGGTATATTCTGGTTTAGACGGAGCACTCCCATGGATGTCCAGTGTAGGAGGGTTGAGATGATAGCACTGAGGAAGGAGGTGTAGGAGCCGGGTGTGTAGAAAGATCACTATGTCCTGTTGGGGGGTCCCGTCAGTTCACTGTCAGTGCTGAACTTGCTGAACAGTGCTGTCTTGCTCTTCATGCTCAAGACTCAGGTTCCCAACAAACTACAAGGTCAGAAGGCTCAGCAGCACAAATCAGGGACCCCTGAGATGGCAGTCCTGGAGAACAGTCCCCCCTGGCCCCTGGCCTGACAGGTCGTTATGAGGACTCCCAATCTCAATCTTCTCTGAGACCTCAGACACCAGTTATCACTGTTTCTCTTGTATCTTTATTTTGTCTCCATGCTAAAGGATAATGGAAACCTCATGACTCGTTTGGGTCTATCCAGTTTGTCAGAAATTTCAGGAATCTAATTTTATTCTACCTACCATATTCTCTCTCCTTTATGTGTAGTGCAATTAAGAAAATACTACTCCCTCCCCTTTCCTTCCGGTTGTCAAATATGAAAAAAATGTTGATTACTAAGAGCTAAAAATGTGTGATTAGGGACAGCATAATCGTGGTGATTTTAGTTGTATTTTTTAGAAAACTTCAAAAGTGTAAATTCTAATGATTGTAAGAGAAAATACAATAGAATACAATACAATAGAATGGACGAAAAACATAAAATGAGTCTTCATTCCTTCTATGCATCTCTCCTGCTCCTCTCAACACTGAACAAGGCTCACACCAGCTCTTGTAACACTGGATTAATTCTACTCACATGCTGAAACATCTGCCTCCCTATGGGACTATCTCCTCACTCTTCTCTATACTTGCAATCACCACCATCCTATGTCCATTGCATCCAAAAACATGGTTAATGAGTGAATTATCCACCAATGAGACCATGGGCTGGATGATCGAAAGAAGACTTCTCTTATCTCTTCTGTAAATACACAAGCTTAATGGAAGCTCTCATAAATTTGCATAATGTTTGGAAGGAAATTCATTATCGATAAGTTCCTGATGGATAATCACTATCCCAGAATACTGGGAAATTAGAGCACAGACGTCTGAACATCAACCGATTCTGCTTGCAACATCCATTCCAATAGAACAAACCCAACCATCAGATGGCACTAGAGTGTAATTTCAGCAGCAAGAGGCAATCCCCACTCGCCATGGTCAATTAGTCAGTTGCCAGGTATCTTTCTCTGGGATCCCACTCACAGACAGTTCAAGCACTAAGCTGTCAAAGCTGAGGACGGAGAAAGAAGCCTTGAGATCCAGCCCCATGCACAATTTCCAGTTTCACTTGTCACAAAGCCCCAGACTTTCACTTGGATGTGACCCGCAGCCCAACAAACCACAAGTGGTGCACTCTAAGAACAGGGTGCAGGAGGTTGCCCCTATCCCAGGGTCAAATGTAAGGTTATACATTGAAAGGTGAAATATGTGAATTAATATTTCCTTGAGAAATCCAGTTTAGGTGGGCTGGGTTTGGTGAGACCAAATAACACTGTTCCTATTGCCAGAATTGTTCCAACATCACCCCAACTGAGGGCACCTACTGGTTTACCCATATGCAATCTCATTTGCTAATGGTCAACATTTTTTTAAATTTAATATCTTGACTGAATTGGATTTTTATTTTAAAAGAAAAGTTCCTGGAATCACTGGAAAACATATTATTACCAGTTGCCTGAGCATCTCAGCATTCTCTATTTTATCTCAGAGTCCAGGGTCCAGCACAGTCAAAATTAAGAGTCACAAGGAGGGAGTCCTAGACCCACCAGACCTTCTATAAATGTTCACCGTCACCTTTATGACCCAGAAAATGCTCAGGCTGCAGAGCAAGGCATGGAGACTCAGACCTACCTGCCTGAGCAACTGCACAATGACAGGTCCTTCTGGAAGTCTCTGTAATGCCTGTGCTGGCCAGTGTCGCACCCTGCTGGTCAGAGAGCAGCGTGCAAGACTCCCTCTTGTGATCTCCCCTATGGATTGCAAAGCCAGGTGTGTGGACTTCCTCAAGTGTGGGAGGAACACGTGGCACAAGGTCAGCCAGGAGGAGCTGACCATAGTCATCCAGGGAGCTGAATGGATGCTTAAGGAGGCCGTCATGAGATACAACTCAAATAGTGTCCGTGTGTGTGTATGTGTGTGTGTGTGTGTGTGTGTGTGTGTGTGTGTGTCTGTGTTTGATACAGATGTCAATCCAGGAAGAGAAGGTTGGATCCCAAAATTTCTACAGGATGACCTTGCGTGGTTATTTTTCTGTGCCTTTTCCCTTCGTGGCTCAGGTGCGCATACACTATTTGCATTTTACCCAAGATTCTGCCCAATTTAGAATCAAATCAACAATGAAAATTGGATTTCATTTGTGAAAGTCATTCAAGATCTAACATCCATTTAGCCCAGTTGAACTCTTTCAACTAAAAAGTGCAATGCCATCACTCATATGTGGAATATTTAACAAAACAGATGAACATACGGCAAGAAAAGGAAAAATAAAATAAAATAAAATCAGAGAGGGAGGCAATTCATTGGAGACTCTTTAAAAGAATTTTTTTAATGTTTTTATTTTGAGAAAGATAGAGCCAGAACATGAGCAGGGGAGGGGCAGACACACACACACACACACACACACACACACACACACACAAACACACACAGAATCCAAAGCAGGCTCCAGGCACTAACCTGTCAGCATAGAGCCCAATGCAGGGCTCCAAGTCTTGAACCCCGAGATCATGACCCCATCCAAAATCGGACACTTAAGAGACTGAGCTTCCCAGGTGTCCCAGGAGACACTTAACTGTAGAGAACAAACTGACGATTGCTAGAGGGGAGGTGAGAGGTGGTAATGGGCAAAATGGGTGATGGGTGCTATGGAGGGCACTTGTGGGGATTAGCACTAGGTGTTACATGTAAGTGATGAAGCACTAAGTTCTACTCCAGAAACAAGACCACATTAAATGTTTTGTAACTAACGAATTTAAATTTAAAAATATATACTAAAGAAAAGAAAAAAGATATCTTTTACCTCTATCAGCTATGATATTTGAAAATCCAGAATTAAATATGATTTCCTGTACAAAATTCAAATACTGACATTTCTTTCTACTAAGTGTGACATTTGTATGTTTAATGCAGACTGGAAAAAAAAAAACAGTATTTACCTTTCAATGCCATTGACAAACGACCAGATTGCTCCTATATGGCCCCCCTCACATAGGAGTCATTTAAGGATCATGCACTAATTCCCATTCAGCAATGTATATTTTCAGTCTCTCTCCTAAGAAATAGAATTATGACTTAGCATCCATCTGTACCCTGACCTTAAATACCACATCACTACCTAGGTGTCCATTTGAGACTGTTTTCCTGAGGTGTTTTTCCAAGGACCAAGATTGTAATGCAACCGACTGGAAAATTCCTGTGCCTCCTTCTGTGTGAGGGATTTGGCAGATGGGGGTTGGTAGCCAACTCTGTGGGATAAGATAGAGCTGCTTGATGGCTCAGCGATTATGGGTGAGAGAAGGCTCCTTTCCATCATCTTCTCTTCAGTCTCATGGGAGGGGGATCGTTAAGGGAACCTAATTTAATGAACATGGGCCAATAAGGATCCACCCACTTATCTTCTGAAAAATAAGCATCTATTTGTTCTTTACCATTTCCAAGCAATGAGCCAATGTTCACATTGACATGTGTAGAGTTTACAAAATATTGTTTATTTATGCAAGTAAAAACTTTGCACAGTTATGAATTACTGTTTCATTCTGCTCCTCTTCTTCTGACACAAAAAAATTCCTGAAAAGTCTGTCTGCTTCCATGTAGAGCTGTAGTTCATCCACTTTCAAGGTCGTTTGCCATTTCTCTGTGTGGAAGCACTGAGTTTGTTTCAAATTCCTTCTCCTGTTGGTGCATGTTTGGATATTACCGAGAGTCCACACATGCATGTTTGGGCACATGTACTTTAAAAATAAACAGAGTAAGGAATGGAATATTGGGACAGTAAGTATCAGGTATTTTTACAGGGACTCCAGATGCTCTGTCTTGTTTCTACCTTCATGCCTGATTGGCCACTTCTTCTGACCCTTTTAGGATCTGATAGTGCCCAATGCTCCTTGGTGCTGATAGAGGGGAGAAGTCCTCCAAATACCCAGTGTAATCCTCCAAATCTCTCCAATAACATCATCATAGACAGCCAGCCTTAAAGCTCAGAATTCTCCAGGTCATGTGGAATGCCATATCTCATGTAAACAGCCCAATCCATGGTTCCCTCCACATGTCCAGATCACACACAGCTACAACACACAAAACATGTCCTACAAGCGACTGTTGGTGAGTGTGTATGTATGCAGGCATGTGCATCAAAGCCTGTAGTGGGATCCCTGGACTGATTCCTGAGACCTCTGTCCCTTCTTGTTCTTCCTCTTGGTAGCTCTGGCTCTGCCTGTGAGACAAGGGACTTTGTCAATGCCTGTTGCCCTCTGAGGTGGGATGTCCCTGGCTGAATTGTTGAGTCAGTAGTTGTTTTGTTCAGGATGATCCTTTCCCATCTCATTTCAGTATTTGGAGTGGTATATTAGGACTGCATGGGGGGAAGAGCAAATTCTATTTTCCTGAGGTTGAATTCAGACTTGGGAAGGTGGCTTTCTTGGGGGACTCTGGGCTGACATAGACTCCATATTTCCACTTTGGTGGGAATAAAACATGGCTTCTGCTCCTCTGTCCAAGCTGACAAGATTTAAGACCGAGAATTCTCTTTGCCTGGTCTGGCATCTGGCCTCTTCTGCCTTCCCCTCCTACTCCTCCTGTTTCTGCACCACCTGGGGTGCACCCTACATAACTGGTTCCTATACCATCCTCAGTGCCTCAGGCACCATTGGCTCATTCTCCCACTTTCAAAGTAAAGGAGCAAAGAGCACCCCCTTGGGCCGCCTACTTCCCAACCAATGTTCCAGGTAAAAAATTGACAATGGGGGAAAATTTGTCTTAAGTGGTCCCAAGTGAAAGATATTTGGTATTTGAACTAATTTAAGTTTGTTTGTTTAATTACAATAGACCTGTTTTTAGAGTTATCAGCATTAAATATGAACCTTTTATTCTACCTAGGTTTCCTGAAGATCAAATAAACTCATGTTATCTCTGTTCCAATTTGTTAATGAAAAGATGACTTAAAATAATGGCTGGGGTGTCTGGGTAGCTCAGTCGGTTAAGCATCCAACTTCGACTCAGGTCATGATCTACAGTTCGTGGGTTTGAGCCCCATGTCAGGCTCTGTACTGACAGCTCAGAACCTGGAGCCTGTTAAGGAATCTGGGTCTCCTCTCTGCCCCTCCATTGCCCATGTTCTATCTCTATCTCAGAAATAAATAAACATTAAAATAATGGTTAATTTTGTCTGTCTCAAAGTTTTCATGAGTAATTGTTAAGATAGCTTTCAAAGTCTTTGGTAACCTGAAACTTTTAAAGTTTTGTTTAGATAATAAACTGGATTACACTCATTGGACATAGGTCTTTTCCAAACAGAATGGAATGCTAAAACGTTAATTAATGAATGTAGGTTTGTACTTTTTACTTACTGCAGAGAAACTAAGACTATTTGGGTCTGTTGGTAAACATGCTTTGTGCTTAAGTGATTCATAAATTTGTCATCTAAAGAATTCTGCTAACAGTTTACAATTGGTTACTATTATACTTTCACTAGAGACTAAGGTGTTTAAGAGTTAAAATTCTGCTAAATGTAGTTAAGACTGATGGAAATAAGGGAAACAACTCTGTATGTAAAAAAAGTAGAAGATGCAGCTACACCTGGGTGGCTCAGTTGTTTGAGTGTCCGACTTCGGCTCAAGTCATGACCTCACGGCTCGTGGGTTTGAGCCCCGAGTTGTGCTGACAGCTTAGAGCCTGGAGCTTGTTTTGAATTCTGTCTCCCTCTCTCTCTGTCCCTCCCCTGCTTGTTCTCTGTCTCTGTCTCAAAAAATAAACATTAAAAAATTTAAAAAAAACAAAGTAGGAGATGTGTTAAGAAGGATGTACGGAATGGAAGTACATTTTTGTTGAAGGTAAAAGAAAGTAATTTTGTCCTAAATGGGCCTGGTTGTTTGAAGAAAAATAGCTTGGGACAAAATTTGAAGGCAAGTGAAAGTTGTAGAAGGTTCGTGAAGGGAAATCTTTGGAAAGGAATTTTATGTGTGGTCGGGATGGACTAAGATTGCAATAAATGAGTTTTAATAATACACTGGTACAAGATCTGCTTTTCTCTCTGTTCAAAATACAGAGTTTTCTTGGACTGTTGATCTGCTCTTGATAAGAATAATGTAAACAAGGTTTTTTTCTCTTTTGTCTCCCAGGAAAACCAAAGCTTTACATGTCTTCTTTATCAGGTCTTTGATTACTCAGTTAAAATGTTTCAATGTTAAAGGAGCTAAGCTTTGCTAACAACTGTATAACCCTACATATTTGCTTTAGAGATTTTTTTATTCCATCTTGGTTAAATAAATAATTTAAAGTTTTAAGATTTGTAATGATCTGTAATTCTTTTTAGTATGTGTTTTATCACTTTCTAAGGTTTTAACAAATTTCCCAGAATTTAAATTGTAAATGAAGTCTTTGACCAATTAGAGCTTTTATTTGGTATGCTAAGTTACTCTGGAAACACTGTCAAACAAATAATGGTATACCTTAGGTTATATTGTTTGGGTAAATGCTGTAACTGAGCAAATTTAAATGCAACTCCTGAAGTTTTAATATGTTTTGGTAATAAGGTCTTCACTTGATATTCTGATTATTGAAGTGTTATGTGTCACAGAAATAACCAAATTTCCTTATCAATTGCATCAAATTGAACTCTTATCAGATTGTCAACCATCTCCATTTCTGAGATTTTGTCATTTATGATTATTCTGATGCTCTTTCAAAATCATCTTCAAGTTTTATAAAAAGGACTTTTAGGACAAATATAGGTATTTTACATCTTTAAAATCCTAAAACTAAAATGAGTAATAATTTCTGGAACTAAAAAGTTGCATTCAAACTGAACAACAATTAGTAACATTGGACTAAATGAACCGAAGAAAATGGTCATAGTTTTGCAGCTCTTGTTTTGAAGTATTGCTGATTCTCTAATGTTTGCTCTTCCAGATTAAGGAAACCTTCTCTTAAGACATCTATGATATACCAAAATAGGATAATGTATTCATTTGTCAACAAACTAAAGCATTTAACTTTTCTCTCTACCTGAACTCTCTGAAATTCACAAACTCAATGAGTGTCTTTCTTCCATGGCAATCAAACTTATTTGCACAGGTTCAATAAGAAACATGTAACAGGACACCATTAGAAATACTGGCTATTTTACCAAGGCTTTGACTGGAATGTCATGTTTTAAACCTACATGCCTAGACCCAGATATGACTATACAGCTCTAAAAAACTAATATTGACTTTATGAAACATGGAGCGTTATAGCCCCTTGGAAATGTTGGCCTGATAGCTTGCTTACAGAGTTCCCACCAACCTTACCAGGTGAGTAAAGAATGTCACTTCCTGGTAGGTCCAGGAACCTCAGGATATCTTGGGGACCTCACAGAGAGGAATTCGCCCAAATCAACAGGCATTGCAGGCATGCCTAATGGCAACTCCTTGGCATGGCTTCTGTCCGTCCTGGAGAGCCTACTAATAGCTCAATCTAGAGATTCCTTATAAAAAGTTCCAACAAAGCAAATTTTAAAGGGTCTATATGACCGGTCGCTCTCCTTGTTGAACTTGTGTAAACAATTAGGCCAAGTTTATTGAACTGGACTTGTTTTACAAGTGAATTAGCCTTGATTTGGCTATCTCTGGATATGAAGGTTTTCAGAGAGAAAAAACTGCCTCAGTAATTGCATCATTACGGATGTTAAATTCTAGTTCCGATTGTCTTTAAATGTTGTTTGCCTAAACTAGACAACTTGGGTAAACTTTAGAAAAATTGCCACAATAGCACAGGTGTAGACAATCTTCTTGCTTGTTATTCTTTGGGGATAGTAACAGAACCCCATGGATATGTTATTTAAAGAATTGGAAAACGGGATGGATTCCCCCAACAATTGTATACAAAAAGATTTTTCTCACTGTAGACCTATCATTAGATAATGATAGTGCTTTATTAAATCATTCACTTCTGGCTGGGTTAATTCATAAATCTTTAATTATGCAAACCGTATTCTCCCTAAACCTGAACTGACAGTTCCTAGAAACCCACCCCACATAAACCCAAAAGACCTTATTTATTTAAAATGAAATTCTAAAACAGCAGGGGAACTAATTCCAAGATGGAAGGGCCCCTACCGGGTCATATTAAATAGTCCCATTGCAATAAAGACAGAGGGTACTCTTCATGGGCTTTTATATCTCAAATAAAACTTGTACCCCCTTTACAAAAAATCAATGAGCAACATAATGTGCCTTCTCATTCCTGTGAGCCTCACACTTCTCTTATGATGTTCGTATCTTTCTTTTTCATTATCCTTCCTCTGATTTATACTAACAATTCATTTCTACAATGGACACAGCATTATGCCAAACTACAAAATCAGACAGCTTGCTAGATATGTGGGGTTTTGCCCTTGTCAAGCACATCTGAGTTACCCTGGTGCGTTTTCCCTTTACAAGGTACTTATTGGCACTTCCTATGTACTTATATTTCAAGAATAATATATAAAGATATCATGTTTCGTGATAAGTCTATCACTAATCGAAATGTTTCTTCTTGGCCCATGATCAGTAAGACTTGGTATTTACCAGGACACAACTGGACTTTTTCATACCCTCAAATTGTTGAGATATGAACTGATTTTTCAAACCCACAAATTAATACCTGCCAAAGAGTGCCTAAGTTACAAAACCCTACAAACCTAACAAATACTTGAGGCAAATACAGAGTGAAATATTTCTCCAGAAACCCCCTACTGACCTGATGTTAATGCCTTACTAGAGGGAAAACAACCTTAGCATAACAATAGCAAGGCCTCAGTTATCTTAGGAGTCCCTTTAGCATATCAAAGTCCCACTGAAGACCTCCCTTTTGACTTACCTCCCCAACTTCATGGTATATAATGAGCCACTCTTCATAACTCTAGTGCAGCTCTTTCTGCCCATGGGTCCTGTCCCCCTGGCTTTAATAAAATCACCTTTTTGTACTAAAGACGTCTTCGAGAATTCTTTCCTGGTCATCAGCTCTGAATTCCACAAACACCCTCCCATATCATGCCAAAACCTCATCACTATCACCTCTTCCTTCAGACTCCTGGAGGTCCAGGCAACTGTATTTGCATATCAAGGCTCTGGGCTGTTGGAATGTGGCCCTCTGTCAACCAAACCAGCAGGGGGTGACAAAGGCCAGCACAGGAGCCTTACACTGCTTTTCGGAGGACCTAGAAAATGCTGAAGTTTCTCCAGTAGGCGGACAGTCACCATCTTGTGCCTTCCAGTGTTGCATCAGCCTTTTCTGGAGCAAATGGTGAGGGAGCATGAGGCAGGCTGAGGGGCAAAGCACAAGCTAGCACCCCTCTGCCCCTCCCCCCAGGTGGGATCTGTGTAATATTCCTGGGACACTCCTGGCTACCCAAGAACAAAGGAAAGAGTTTTAAGTACTTGCTATGGTAATGTGGGAAACTAAGGCAATGGAAAAATTAAATTCCTTTACTGCCTACAGCCGACTAACAAATCCTTGAAAGGGGCAGAGTAACCTCTCTCTAGGAGCTCAGCTGTCTCCATGATGACGATGATGACACTTTGCTTGGGGCAAAACAGAATCTTAGCTTAACATTATCCCAACCTCCAGGATCCTGTAAATCTTCTTCCTTTATGTGAACTGCCTCAAGATATATGCTGGCAATCAGGCTCCAAGCTGATTTGTATCTGAAGGGTTTCATGACTGGTTTTTTTTTTTTAAACAGTAATAGGTAATAAGCTGCGTTTTTCTAGCAACTGCTAGCCCCTCAAGGTCCTGGAAACCTTGCTTCCAAAATACCTTAGAGACTTTATTCCTGACCCCCTCCCAACCTGAAGATATAAAATGAGTTACCCTTCAGGACCCCATGCAACTCTTCCTTCCCATGGGTCCTGTCTCCATGCTTTAATAAAAGTACCTTCTTGCACCAAAGACATCTTCAAGAATTGTTTCTTGACCCTCGTCTCTGGACTCCACGAACCTCCCATCACCCCAAAACTTCATCACAAGGAGGGGAGCTTCAAACATTTCCACGGAACAGGTTGGCTGAGATTGCCCAATCGTGGTTCCCTGACTCCGAGTTGAGGTAGAAAATTCTAAGGATACTCAGGCAGGCGTCAACTCTTTCTCCAACCTCTCCAGGAAGGCAAGAGCTGCTCCTTGGCCCCCAAGTAGACTTAGAAAACATTTTGATGACTCTGGCCATCCAAGAACAAAACCCTATGTCTCCTAGCTCATCACAAGACTTATCTGGGCCTTCAGGGTATGGGGGGGAGGCTCGTAAATTTTATTAGAGATTCAGTCAGGTCATGGGAATACTGGTTGCATCTCAAGTTTTAGCACTGTCATTTCTCAGGGTCTGAGCTGAAGTAGAAAAGTCTGAGAATACTTCAGCAGTGGGTAACTCTTCATCATTTCCAGGAATGCAAGAGTGATCCCTGGGCTCCCAAATATTCTTAGAAAACTTTGTGGTGGTCCTGGTGGGCCAAGGATGCCTGGAAATTGCCCCAGCTTGCTATGTGGAGAGGGTTTCTAGGATAGGGTAAAGAGGGAACACCAGGCCTACCCTTGTGTGAGGATGGAGCAGGAGTCTGGAGTAGATGAAAAGAGAAGATAGAGGTGGGGGGGAGGACACCTGAGATCGGTGCACAGGGTTGGTCAGTCCTGACTCTCAGGATACACAGGGACAGCCCCGCCAGTGTCCTTACGCCCTCGGTGTTCTGGTACATCAGTAGTCAGCGCTTACTTTATCATGATCATCACGCTGTTCAGAAAGTGCTACAGAATTTCCTTTCTCCCCAGAGCTCATTATTTTCTTATTTTTCATGTATCGGATTTTATATATACTCCTTTCTAATTCAGTCCTAAACTCTCTGCCCATTGCCTGAACCTCCTCTTTAAAAGTTCATTCTGATCAGGTGTGTCTACCAATCTCATCATCTTGTGGAACTATCTCCTGGAGATGTCTGAGGTGTCCCAACCAACATTGTTGCCAGCTGTGCACGTTGCTCACTGTCACGTTGAGGTGTTCCTTCATTATCATCCTGGCATTTTCACAGGAGTGCTCTCTTGAGTCTTCTATTCCCACATTGTGTTGTTTCCCTATTGTGGCTGTGATGAATTACCATCAACTTAGTGTCTAAAAACAACAGAAATGTATTTCTTTTTTTTTACAAGTTTGGAGGCCTGAAGTCCAAAATGAGTCATTTTAATGGTTGTTTAGTAGCATCTCACTGGGGACACCCCTGTCTATTAAGGGCTCTGTTTCTTACACACTCCTTTGTCTCTTCTGATGAAAACACTTTCCTGCAGTGCTCACAGCTGGTCTTAGTCCTTTAAATCCAATAACTTTGCTGAGTGAAATGATATATGGAGAAAATATAGAAGTGATTTGTCAGAATTGTATCATCAAAGATCTAGTAGGAACCTTGAGAACAGACACTGCATATGATTTGTCCATATGTCTTCAATGCCCGGTACATAATAAACATCACCAGCACCAGGCCCCTCTTCATCTTTATCCTCCCCTTCCCTCCACCCCCGTTTTGAGTTACTGACCTTACTAATTAGGCACTATTGTTACCTCTGTGTCCACTTCCTACACTTCAACAAACCCTAAGGTTCCTTTTCCTGAAAACAAACAAATAAATAACCTACTTCAAGTGTAGTAATATTGCTTTTTCCTCCTTGAATATACTTGGCCAGGAGTTTCTGCTACTGGCTCTTCTCTTTCATGCTTCCAGTCATTTCCTTGACTAAAAGCTGGTGCAGGCTGCAGTAAGGTATGTCTGGGCAGGATGGTTAAGATCTCTAGTTCCTGTTTCTACCCTGAATGTAGAAGGGCACACTCAGTTTGGGAGTCAGCTGGAATCTCAGTGCATTGGTTCTGTTTGAGACCATGGTTGAAAGGGAACAAGGGGAGCCAAGGGTGGAATAAAGCCCTAGGGACAGAGTTGAGCCTGAACGATCAGCAGTATGGAGCTAGTTTTCTTAGACTCAGTTATCCTTACAAGTAGGTCCTTATCACTTCTGTTTGCCTGGGTCCAAGAGCTTTATCATGGCTTTGTTGTGCCATTATCTTAGAATCCCTAATTCTTAGAGAACATAAGCAGAGGAGATTTGGAGACAAAAAACGATTAGGAAAATGCCCCATTTTCTGTTAGTCAGATCCTGTTCAATTTCATTGATGAGGCACAGATGGTTCTAGACATCTGGAAAGCCTCTGACTGCTCTTCATTTCTAAGTCGGTGTTTACACAACCTAGGATGTAGTGCACACAATCAGAAGAGGGCATTCAGAGGTGAGGCTACCACAGTTCTCTCAAATATTCACTTTCCCATGGGGCCCTTTCTCCGTGTGTAGGTAGTGGGGCTTTTGTCCTGTGTGTAGGATTCTCTCAAGCACTCAGATTCTCAGACTTACGAAGCCTTACATAAATTTGTTTTGTTCCCTGGGGAGACTTGGTTGGAAAAAGAAGAGAATGGCATAAGAAAATGACAGTGGTTCTCATGGGTGAAGGTGTCCATACAGACAGGTGGAAAATGGCTTCATTTCAGTCAGCAGGTCACTAGGACCAGTAGGTTAGATCAGTCTGGATAATGAGAACATTTCAATACCTCCTTCATGATACCTAGGGACATAGTTGTCCCTTGAGAGCAGAATGGCCTTTAGAGGAGGACAGAGAGTCCTTGTTATTTTGGATGCTCAGACCCCCAGAATGATGGAAATGGGCAGTTATGAATGGGAAAAAAAATTGTCAAACAGGAACAGAAGCTATCAATACATTGGCAATAGAATGGAACAAAAGTTCTTCAGTTCAGTCACAGTGATTTAGGCTAGTAATTGGTCTGAACAGTGACAGACAGTGTGTTTTGCCTGTGAGCTTGTTCCAGACTTCACTAACTCAGGTCATACTCAGTCATCCTATCCTGGGCCCCCTCAGGCTTCCCATGAGGCATAGAAACTGCCATGTTGTATGTTAGTTTGAGGGACATACATTCATCTTCCCATTAAAGTCTGAACTTCTGTTCCCCTAGTTGAGCAAGGAGGTGAAGATTTTGTTTAGTTCCTCTGAATATCTCCTTTTCAAAATCTGCAGCACAGTGATATACTGCTGGACCTGAAGGAAAGGATTCTGGATTTGAGTTCTGAAGCTCCATCTTGGCTTCTAACTAGAGGTGTGGGACACAGAACAAGGGTCATCTTTGAATCTTGGATGCTCCTCTGTTCAATGATCTGTAGTTGCCAAACTTCACTACACAGGAGACTTGATTGGAAAAGTGATTCTAAATATTCAGATTCTTAGCTTAAGGGTTCCCAATATGGGAGCACCTGGGGGTCTCAGTCAGTTAAGCTTCCAACCTCAGCTCAGGTCATGATCTCACAGTTTGTGAGTTTGAGCCCCACATCTGGCTCTGTGCTGACAACTCAGAGCCTAGAGTCTGCTTTGGATTCTGTGTCTCCCTCCCTCTCTGTGCCCCTTACCTGCTCGCATTCTGTCTCTCTCTCTCAAAAGTAAATAAACATTAAAGAAAAAATTAAGAGTTCCCAATATGAAAGCATTAGAGTGGGGACACACCTCTGACTTTCAAAACTATTCTATGTGACTAGAATCAATATGCATCAACTTATATTATCTCCAAGTCCACTTCTAGCTCTAATATTTTCATATTCTAACAATTCGAGTGTGACATTTATACTCAGTTTTTATGGTTGAATAACACACGTGGGGTGTGCATGTACACATGTCTGGATGCAGGCACACATATGCAGCATGAAATGTGGAACTACTCCTTATCCTATGCAAAATCCAATCCCCAAATTCTAGGTAAATGAGAACAATGTTAGTGAGGAGAGAGGGGGGGAAGAAATGTCACAACACGATTTGCACATATTGATGAGTAATCTATGTAGCTTTTTGTAATGAGTGAATTGGGTGATTTGTGAGGGAACCTAAGCACTCCCGAGTGAGCCGTTTTTAACTGGAGTGTCTGGGTAAATGGTAACAATATTTACCAAGATCTAGAACAGTAAATGAAGATCAGTTTGGAATGAAAGTGATAAATTGAAATGAAAACAAGTTACTTTGGGGTGCCTACCAGAAATCCAGTTGGGGAAGACCAATGCCCTAAAAAACTTTAGTAAGATGTTAGAGTTTGAAAGTGTAGGATTTTTGTCAGACAAGGCCCATTCAGGACAACAGAAATCATACTGGATTTTTTTTAATTTTTTAAAATGTTTTATTCATTTTTTTGAGAGACAGCACATTAGCAGAAGAGGGGCAGAGAGAAAGGGAGACACAGAATCTGAAGCAGCCTCCAGACTTTAAGCCGTCACCACAGAGCCTGATGTGGGGCTTGAACTCACGAGCTGTGAGATCATGACCTGAGCTGAAGTCGGACACTTAACCAACTGAGCCACACAGGCGCCCCTCATATGGGGTATTTAAAGCAGGAAATTTAGTGCAGGAAATTGGTTACACAGGTGGTGGATGGCTGAAAGGGCACAGAGATTGGGGAGCCTGGGTGGGTCAGTCGGTTGGGCATCTAACTCTTCATTTTTCTTCAGGTCATGATCTCACGGTTTATGGGTTTGAGCCCTGTATTGGGCTCCCCATTAACAGTGTGGAGCCTGCTTGGGATTCTGTCTCTCTCCCTTTCTCTGCCTGTCCCCTGCTTGTGCTCTCTCTCTCTCTCAAAATAAATAAATAAACTTAAAAAAAAAGGCACAGAGATTAATAACCACAGGCCTAGAGGAGCAGAAGGGAAAGGTGTTATGAGGGACAGAAGCTGGAAGTCCTGAGGAAAGCAGGCTGCAGCTGGGACCGGATATGTGAGTACGGGACACATGCGTCTGAACTGGTGCTCAGATCTTTTAAGTTGGGAGCAGCGCACGAGTGTGCTCTGTGACTGGGGCTCAGACAAATGGGGTGAAGGCAACCTGCAGCCAGGGTTCACAACAGGGGTGTGGAGAGCCAGGGTACACAGCAAAGCAGGTCACAGCTCAACTGGTCCTCTTAACTCCCAAGGGGATAGACTCTGGGTGCTGCTGTCCCCTTCCAGAGATCCTGTCAGGCTGCTGAGAAAGCCAAAAGAAGCCAGCACCTGGAGCCAACCATCTGCTGCTATTGGGGTGCAGGTGGCTGGAGCAGGGAGTGAAAGCAGGTGTCTTCACCCTTTGTCTTAATTTCCCATCTACTGCCAATGCCTGGCATTAAAGGCACTGACAGGAAGCCCGCTGGCCACGGGGTCTGGCAGAGACAACGTGCAGACACTAGTGTGAAGGGTGTCCCCACACTGCCCTAGAGTGGAGGACAGAAGTGGGGCTGGGAGCCCGGAGAGGCTGGTAAACAGTGCTGTAGCAGTACGTGAGACCTTGAACCATGGGAGCATATGGGTTATTTAGAGACGATGTATAACAAGGTGGATTAAACCAGGGTGCGTGCAAGCCCAGAAAAGGGGGAACAAAGGAGAGCCAGGGAAGAAGAGAAAGAAAATAGCCGAACACAAGTCCTCATGGGCAGAAATGGAGAAGGAGACAGAACACATTGTGAAATGTTTGTGAACGAAGCCAGACCGAATGAGTACTGGCCGTGGATCACTGGGGTTGGCCCCAGAATCTTTCCTAAGAGGACAGTGGCCAGGACATGTCTAAGAAGTCACTGGTCTCCTTATTATGAGAAATACCAGCGGCATTAAGGTGGCAAAGGACATTTCCATAAGTTGAGAAGCAAAGAGGGAGACAACATACACACTATAGTTCATTCTGCAAGGAAAGGGAGAACAAAGGGGGAAAAGAGGAAGAGATCTAAGTACTTTTAGATTCAGTAAGGCAGTTAGTTTTATCTGAGACCGTGGGTAAAGAATTTTATGGAAAAACCCAGAACCTGAGAGAGTTCCTCTGATTACAACAGACAGCTTCATCTGCTTGCTTGTCTCCTGTGTAGTTTTCAGAACAAAAAATTCAGCTGATTAACCATAAAGGTATGTTAGCAGCACCAGAACACTTTTTTTAAAAACACACTTTTTTTCTTATTTTACAGCCTTTTTACAAATTGTCTCATTCTAGGAAATTGTGTTTTATTTTGCTTATTTACATCTCTACAGGAAGGAGGCTTCATCGAATAGGTCAGAAAACTTTCCAGAGCAGAGCTGAGGAGATTTATTTCTTCTATTCTGGAAGGGTGTGCTGTAAATCTGCGATGAAAACAGCCTGTGAATTATATCGTGCTCTGCCCGAAAGCTGGGACTCCTAATTTGGGCAAATCAGGGCAGAGGCAAACCTCAGTTCACCATTACCATCAGCCCAAAAAGCAAGGATATCAGGGTCACTGGAGGGATTCTGGAAAGTGTCTAATTTTTCTGCAGCTGGTTTCAGCTTCTTCCTCCACTCAGCTGCTCACCTGAGCTGTGGAAACGTGTTCCATCTCAGGATTTTGTCCTCATCCAGCACAGCATTTTGTGCACATGCTAAGAACACAGGACCAAAAAGCCAGAAGTCTGACTATGGCTGTAACTAAGCCAGTACCTGTGGGATCTTCTTGGACCTCTATCACCTCATCTGTATTAAGGGTGTTGAATGAGATTATCTCCAGGCATCTTGGGCTTGAATAGGCCTTGATTTGATAAATTCTCACGGCAAGTGGCCAGAATGAAGAAGCTACCCCAATCTTTGGCCAACCTAAACTTTGACATGGGCCAGTTTCTTTGGGGCACTTAATGTCCCAGATCAGACAGAGAGTGGAAGACATTCTAGCAACTCCTACCTGTGAAGGAGATGGAGAGGCGTGTATCAGCAGTACCACTAAGGCAGCCATAATTGGTGTCCAGCAGGTGGCCTGTTTACTAGGTGGTTGAATCTCCTCATAGTACAGATCCCAGAGTCTGAATAGCAAAAGCCCACGGTCACACATGTGTCTGAAGCCAGGACTGTCACTTTAGAACCCATCTGAACCATGGTCCCACCTTTCCATTCTACCTGTTTTACCTATTCATTCCCTCACTAACTTCATCAATCAATAAAATAATGAATGGGCCCTAGACCAGCAAGTGGGGAGGAAAAGGTGAGCAAGACTCAGTGCCTTCCCTCCGGAAGCTCAGGGCCTAGGGAGGGCATTTCCCTGCAGTGTCAGAAGCTGGACTAATGGCTTCATTCAAAGAATACAAACTTTAGAGGGAAAGAGAGAAAATCCAGAGCTTTGCTGCATGGAGCTCAGAGTATCTTCACCTCTCATGTTTTGTAGCTGCTGCTTGGCTTTTACTTGTTCTTCCTTTTTCTGCAGCAAAGTGATGTCAGTTCAGTTCTACAGCCCCCAATCTTAACTTCAAAGGAAAGGCACTCAGCTTCACAGCGACAATCCATTTCCAGACAAGGCAGCTGTCTGTGCATTCCTCTGCTGGCTACGTGAAGAAAGCAAGACTTCAGTCATCCAGTAATCTGTGACCAGAAAGCAACATGACATCACTCAGGCCAAGTCTACAATTCCTCATTACCAAATCACCTGCAGACAGAGTATAAATCTAGAGATCAGAAAAAACAGATGCCTCTTGGACTGTTGCATCAGAGCTCAGACTCCCTGTATGATAGACACAGGGTTCTTACCTGATACTCAATTCCCTCTGCCATAATCATTTCTGGGAGATCTAGAAGCAGAGTATTTCTTCCCGGGAGGAAGACTACACTTTCTAATTCCAATCAACAGTCCTTTCCAATAAATGATTTTTTCATGTCTCCAAAATTAATAGGCTCCGATATATAATGAAAGATAAAGACTGTGCTGTTTACACTGTAGGCGAACCAATGATAAACCAAATGCATTGTCGTGTGGGTGTGGACTTTCACAATTTTAGGTGCAAAGTTAAAGAAACATGCTACTGGCCAGCTCTGTGAAAACATCAATGGAATAATGGATTTAACTCTGGCAGGCAAATTTAGAGTGGCATAGGCAATGGCTCTTCCTTCAGAACAAAGACTAAGCTGAAGAGAGTAAAAATATTTTGAGAGGAATGACTGAAAAAAGTTTCTAGTGATATGTGTTCTCAGGAGAAATGAGAGAAAGAACTGGCAGTGGCTCTCAAAAGGAACTTATTTCTGGAAAGTAGAGCTTTGGGGGAGAGGGAACAGACTATATATTAGCTGCCATATAGCTGAGATACTGCCGTGCTGAAGAGACATTGGTGCCATGTCCCAGATAGGACACAGACCAATGGGAAGGAATTGCACGGCCTTAGATTTCTGTTCACAGCAAGGGGAAATTTTTTAAATATTTCAACGTTGAACTGGGCATAGTCTAAGTTATAGAACAAATTAAATTCATCAGACTTCTGGGCAATCAACTAACATGGAATACGTATCAGGGCAGATAATAAGAACAGGAATGATAATAAAGACAATGACAACAAAACAATAGCAATAATGAACTTCCTCAGAGCACAGAGGGCATGCCTGGCTTTGTTTAAGTGGTTTATACAAACAGAGGGATTGTTAAACTGTCCCCAAACAGAAGTTTTCACTTCAGACAATGAGTAATGGAACATCTGGATTTTAGCTGGACACATAGATACTTAGCATAAAGCATCAGCTCCTGGCCCTGTGTCTCTATATGGCCACATGGATGAGTTTGGAGCAACAGAGTAAGAGTGGAATAATGTGGCTGGTTCTGTGCGATGCCTTTGATCATGCTCTTTACTTGCTTTTCAGCCCTTTCCATTACAGCATCTTTAGAACCAGATAAAACAGTCACATGTTTAGGATCAAGGTTGATCTTCCTCTCTAGCCTCAACATGATTTGATGGAGAAGAACCTATCTTCTACCCACACTAGTCAAATTACCCATTTTTGGACTTTTACTTTTATAAAAATAAACTATCTTTTTTCATTTCCTATCTTTTTAAGGTTTTTTTTGTTAAAATAAGTTAGCCTCTACTCTAATTAATATAAAAATGTCTTAATTTTATTTTTATTTTTAAATATATTTTTAAATGTTTATTTATTTTGAGGGGGGACAGAGAACAAGCAGGGAAGGGGCAGAGGGAGAGAGAGAGAGAGAGAGAATCCCAGGAAGGCTCCACACTGTCAACGCAGACCCCAACACAGGGGATACAGGTGTGCTGATGCATAGGGGCACATGCACCCCAATGTTTACAGCAGTGCTTTCAACAATAGCCAAATTATGGAAAGAGCCCAAATGTCCACCAACTGATGAATGGATAAAGCAGATGTGGTTTCTATATACAATGGAATACTACGTGGCAATGAGAAAATGAAATTATGCCATTTGCAGCCATGTGGATGGAACTGGAAGGTATTATGCTAAGTGAAATAAGTCAGTCAGAGAAAGACAGATATCATATGTTTTCAGTCATATGTAGAACTTGAGACACTTAACAGAAGACTATGGGGAAGGGAAGGGGAAAAAGTAGTTTCAAACAGAGAGGGAGGCAAACCATAAGAGACTCTTAAATACAGAGAACAAACTGAGGGTTGATGGGGGTGGGGGAGAGGGAGAGAGGAGAATGGGGGATGGGCATTGGGAAGGGCACTTGTTGGGAGGAGCACTGGGTGTTGTATGTAAGCAATGAATCACAGGAAACTACCCCCGAAGCCCAGAGCACACTGTATACACTGTATGTTAGCTAGCTTGACAATAAATTATATTTAAAAGAAAAAAAAGATTCTCTCTCTCTCTCTCTCTCTCTCTCCCTCTGCCCCTCTCCCCTGTTCTCTCTCTCTCTCTCTCTCTCTCTCTCTCTCTCTCTCTCTCTCTTTCTCTAAAAAAAAATTAAAAAATAAAAAAATAAAATAAAATATTTCCAGTAACTGGTTTTTCCTGGGATCTTTTAAGAACACAGGGATAGGTAATGCATTTTTCTAAAACCTGAGCTTTCTTCTTAAAAGACAAATTGCCACCCTTACATCTATTAGGATTCCCCTCTTACCTGAGAAAATGCAAGCAAGGAGAATGAGAGCAGCAAAAATTAAGAAAAAGATTCTCATGGCTCCAGACATCAGTGGAGAGAGGACAAAGGAGGGACAATTGCTAAAATCCAGCTCTTTTATCAAGAGAAATTGATTATAACAAGTTCTATAGCTCTGAAAGGGCTGGGAGTCAACTTTGGCTTGCAGTGTTCGTTAAGAAGAAACTATTTTTCATGCTCTACTGAATAGTGTGTGGGCTGCTGAATGAGGTATGATGTTTATGGGAAAGTAAGGCAAATAACCCGTCCTCCAGCCTGGATTCCTCCAGTCTATGTATCTGCCTAGATGTCTATTTTTTCCCTCAAGCCCCATCTCAGGTACCTTCTCTTCCAGAAGATCTATAACCCCATTCCGTTTCTTCTCTAAGATGTTACGTGCAACTTACTCTCTTATAAGATGGACCCAGCTGTTATTAATTGGTGCCTGGTATAATTGCTTTTCAAAAATTATAGTATATGGAAATTTTTTTATCTGTCCAATTCGACTATAAGCTCCACAGAAGAAAACGACTCTCCCTCCATCCTTTCCTTTCCAATCACTCCTCATGACAGACCTTTGCAACAGTAGATATTCAAAATATATGTGTTCTTTGACTTATTAACTAATAGCTGTCTAGTTAGAAGAACTCACAAAGTCAAATAATTAATATGGAAATTATTAAATGTTCAAAGTTTTTACATCTGTAAGATATTATTATTATTATTATTATTATTTTAAGTAGGCTTCACACCCAGCATGGAGCCCAACACGGGGCTTTAACTCATGACCTAGAAATCAAAAGCCGAACTGAGATCAAGAGTCCAATACTTAACCAACTAAGCCACCCAGGCAACCCTGTAGGATAATAAGGATAATGGCATTATGATTAAATATGACCATATTTCATATGTTATAGGAATAGCTTTCATTCAACAAATGTGGGTTGGAGAACTACCATGTGTATTTATATGTTACTAAAAATTTTGAATTTTATCCTTAAACCAAAGGAAAGTTATTGAAGGATTTTAAGTAGGAGAGTTACTTGAAAGATTAAAACTCAAATGAGGAATTCCATTTTGAATAAAGCAAAGTGAGCTTCTAACAGGTGGACCCTCCCACTGATAACAAGTAAAACTCCAGAACCAAACAAAATAAAACAAACCCACAAAAAAACTACCCAAATAATGTGAAAGTTGAAATAAATATGGGCATATTTTGGAAAAAAGTCAAAACTTGGAAAAATGGAACAGCACAGAGTATGTTCTCTCTGATTACAGTGTGGCATTACAGAGGCTAAAACAAAACAAACAAGATATCCAGCCTCTTTCTAAACTTGGAACACAAAGACAGAGTGAAGGGAGGCCACAGCTTCTGGAAGTGAAGACCCAGAGAAGGGAGCTTAGGTTATATAATGTGAACTCTCCCCATGTCTCGTGCTCACCCCTGAACCACGTGTGCACCTTGTTAAGATAAAACAAAATAAACACGCAAACACCCCTGAGATTTGAGCTGCTACCCATTACAGATGAGGTGATATTTGCAAATTGAGTTTAATAGAGTCACTTTCCTGTCAAATCAAAACATCAGCACTCTTCGGAAGATGTAGCAGTCTTCAACACAACATTCACAGGGTCCTGGACATCAATCATGTTGAAATAATCAGACAAGGATTTTAATATATCCATTTTAATGTGCTCCAGGTAGTAAAGAAAATACATATGCAATCAATTTTAACACGGGAAATCTCATTAGAGAACCGAAAATATAAAGAAATTTTGATACTAAAAACTACAATATCTAAAAAAAATTAACTGAATTGATTTGATAGCATAGAAAATATGACAGGATCAAGAGTCACTGAATCAATAAAAACTATGTAATCTGCACATCAGCGAGAAAAAAGATGGAGAAAAATAGGCCTTCGAGGGTCTGATGGATAATATCAAAACCTAGATCAGACAGGCCTTTGGAGTCCCAGAATGAGGAGAGAACCGTAATGGGGTAAAAAAGTAGTTCAAGGAAATAATGGCTGAAAACTCTCAAATGCGGAGAAAGACACAAATTGACCAAAGCAGCAAGCGCGGCAAATTGCAAACATAAATACCATGCTTCGGCACAACACAGTCAAACTTCTGAAATCCAAAAAAAGGGAGAAAATCGTGAAAGCATCCAGAGAAAAGTAAAACTTTGAGTTCAGGGAAACAGAAATTGGATTACCATCAGCTTCTCCTCAGAAACGAAAGAGGTAAGGTGACCGGAAGCACACCTTGCCGTGCTGAGGAAAAACAACAGACATGACTGAAGGAAAACAAGCATAACGCTCCCTACCCCAAACTCCATCTGTAGGAAGAGTTCCTTTAAAAGGGGAAGATAGAATAAATATATTTTCAGGGTGAAGAAAACGAAGAGAATTTTTCTCTACCAGAGATTCCCTAAAGGAAATTCTTCAGGCTGAAGGGAAATACAAGAAGGAAACTTGATTTTCAAGGAGAATGAAAAACATCAGAAATGATAAATATCAGAGACACCTGGGTGGTTCAGTCCCTTAAGCGTCCGACTCTTGATTCAGCTCAGGTCATGATCTCATGATTCGTGAATTCGAGCTCTGTATTGGGCTCTGTGCTGACAGCTCAGAGCTTAGAGCTTGCTTCAGATTCGGTCTTCCTCTCTCTCTGTGCCTCCCCTGCTCATTCTGTTTCTCTCTCTCTCAACAATAAATAAACATTAAACATTTTTTAAAGAAAAATTAAAAAATAATAAATTGGAAATTTATAACAATAACCCATTTAGGAAATTTCCTAATATTTGAAAATAAAGAAACATAATTCTAGATTATGTATGCTTCAAAGAACAAATTACAAAACATTTCACACTGAACATAAAGAAATATCAATATATCTGGGGCGCCTGGGTAGCTCAGTTGGTTAAGCATCTGACTCTTGATCTTGGCTCAGATCATGATCTCATGGTTTGTGAGTTCACCACCCACATCAGGCTCTGCATTGGCAGTTTGGGGCCTGCTTGGGATTCTCTCTCTCTCTCCCCCTCCTCCACTTGCTCTCTCTCTCTCTCTCTTTCTCAAAATAAATAAATAAACTTAAAAAAGACCAATATATCAAGTTTTGTGGGACACAGCAAAAGAATCACTTAGAAATTTGTGTCCAAATGCTTATTGTTGACAATGAGAAATGTCTAAACTTATGACAAAATTTCATCTAAAAATTTTTTAAATGAAGGACAATGGGAGCCCAAGTACATAGAAGGAATGAAAGAGCAGATCCTATGGACATTAAAATGTTTGGAACAGATCCAAAGGAATAGGGTGCCCTTCGAGAAACTAGTCAGGTCTTGAAGTTTTAGCTTCCTAAATTGGAAAATTAGTTCACTGATTTGAGATCTTTCTTCTTTTTAAATATAGGCATTTATGACTATAAATTCTCCTCTAAGCATTGCTTTAGCTGTATCCCCTAAGTTTTGATTTGCTTTGTTCTCAATTTTCACTCACCTAATATTTTCTAATTTCTCTTTTGATTTCTTCTTTGACCTATTACTTTGTTTTTAATTTTTTTAATGTTTATTTATTTTTGAGACAGAGAGAGACAGACCATGAGTGGGGATGGAGTAGAGAGAGAGGGAGACACAGAATCCGCAGTAGGCTCCAGGCTCTGAGGTGTCAGCACAGAGCCCGATGCGGGGCTCAAATTCATGAGCCGAAGTCAGACGCTCAACTGACTGAACCACCTAAGTGCCCCTTCTTTGACCCATTACTGACTTAAGAGCATGTTGTTCACTTCCACATTTTTGTGACTTTCCGAAGTTTTCTCCTGTTAGTTCTTTTTGTTCAGAAAGCACACTTGGTGTGATTTCGATCCTTTGAAATCATTGAGGTTGGATTTTTGTCTTACCATCTGCCCTGTTCTGCAGATATTTCAGAAGACCCTGCAGAACATCTCATGGGACCTTGAGAAGAATGTGTATTTTGCTGTGGTTGGGTGGAGCGTGCCGTAGATATCTGTGAAGCTAACTGGTTCACAGTGTCTTCATATCTTCTATTTCCTTAGTAAACATTAAAGTCCTCCATTATTTTGAATTATCGATTCCTCCTTGCAATGTTTCAGTTCTCACTTCATGTATTTTGTGACTCCTGTTAGGTTTATATACACTTGTAATTGTATGGTGACTCATGAGGGTTGACTCATCTATCATTATACAAAGTTCTCTTGTCTTTGGCTATATGTTTTTCCATTCTTTTTGATCTCTTTAGTTCCTTGAATCTAAACTGTCTCTGGCACACAGCATATAGTTGCATCCTCTTTAAAAACTCCATTCTGCTAGGCTCTAGCTGGAATTTAATCCATTTGCATTTAATGCCATAATTGATGAGGTAAGATTTACATCTGTCATTTGCTATTTGTTTTCTAAGTATTATGCCTCTTTTCTCCCCTCTGTTTTTGCATTACTGACTTCTTTTGTGTTAAAGAGATATTTTCTGAGGTATCATTTGAATTCCCTGGTCATTTATCTTGCTATGTATGTTTGAGTTATATTATAAATGACCTGGGGGGTTGCAATGAATTTTTTTTTACATTTTTTTAACGTTTATTCATTTTTGAGAGGCAGAGAGAGACAGCATGAGTGGGGGAGGGGCAGAAAGAGGGAGACACAGAATTTGAAGCAGGCTCCAGGCTCTGAGCTGTCAGCACAGAGCCTGACATGGGGCTTGAACTCACAGACCACAATATCATGATCTGAGCTAAAGTGGGACACTTAACCAACTGAGCCACCAAGACGCCCCGAGGTTTGCAATTAATTTTAAACAATCAAGTTTCGGGTCATCTGGGTGGGTCAGTTGGTTAAGTGTGCCACTCCAGCTCAGGTCATGATCTCACGGTTCGTGGGTTGGATTCTCTCTGCCCCTTCCCTGCTCTCTCTGTCTCTCTCTCTGTCTCTCTCTCTCTCTCTGTCTCTCTCAAACATAAATACACTTTAAACAACCTAGTTTGGATTAATACCAATTTGATTCCAATGGTGAACAAAAACGTTATTCTGTGAAGCTTGGTTTTCTTCCCTTTCTTTTGTTCTTGTTAGGAAGACATTGGAGTTTTGGAGTATGAGAGATTCTCACTGACCTTGAAGAAGAAACTGCTCTTCCAACAGAAGAGCCACAGGGCAAGAAAAGAGAGGCAGCCTCTGCTCACTCAGGACAGCCCAGGGCTGATGGACTGCAAGACAACAGCCACCCACCCCAGGCCTAGGACCCCAAGTGACAGAATTTTCCCAGCAGCCCTGGGGGTGTGCAAGTGGATCTCTTGCCTTGGATTATATCCAAGTCCGGGCCAACACCATGCTGTCAGTCTCGTGAAATCCTAGCAGGGAGTCAAACTACAGAACTTGCTACACCGAGTCGAAGTCTGGACTTTGGACCAATGGAAGCATGAGCGTTACCGTGCACTGTTTTAAGCTGCTACTTTCTGTGGTGCTTTGTTGTACAGTGAAAGAACCAGGTACTGCAGTGTTCTAAGATAAATCTCCTTTTGGAAAGTATATTATGTGTTCTTTCAAGGCTCCCTTGTGGCCCATGACATTGCACTGTGTCCTAAATGATTGATACTGTTTCTGGTCCATCTAATGAACTTACCTCAAACCCTCACCTCCCAGGTCTTTATCCTAAAACCACTTACTACCAGGTCCCTTTGCTCTAGCAGGGCACATTATTTGGGAATTTTCCCTTTAGGATGGGTTCAGCCCAGTGACCTTGCAATAGCATTCACTTGGTCCATGGAAGCCACATCTTTTTGCCCTCCCTAATATTGTAAGTGCAGCCACTCTGTTGCTGAATTTTCTGTCCTGCCACCATACACAACTCCAGCCAGAGCTCTTTGGCTGTAGACACTTTCAAGTGTGGGCACCTGGGAGGTGGAATCATCGCTGGAGGAGAGGTAGGACAGAGAACCCCGGGGCTCTCCCTTCCTCCCATCCACCATTCTCCCACCAGGGAAAGGACAAAGGACGTACCTGAGTGTAAAATGACCAATCATAAGGTGGTAGGTCAAATGTTAAGCAAAATACTGTTAGTCTCGCATGTGAAAATTGAGCGATCAAATTTGAGTAGCTGCTCATAAGGATGAATAATTTTGACCTTTATTGTGTTAAGCTACAAATTTTATTTCCTGAGGAAAAAATTTATATAGTCAAACATCCATGCACAGTCTATGCTGAGTATTGTGAATCAATCTCTGGCATTTTCATTTCCAGGCAAGAAGAGAAGTGAGAAGTTGGTGCCATGGACATTAACTGAGTAGGTATGAGTTGCTTAAAAAAATACACCGTAAGTGCAAGGAAGCAAAGAATGACAATGTATCAATAAACCGAGAAATGACATGGATAATTTCTTGTATTCTATCGAGTTATAACTCCACTAACACAAATGTGGATGCCATTTCTGTTTCTCCATTTTGTTAAAATTAGTACACATAGATAGGTACGCAGAACATGACAGGAGTATACATGTCCATTTCTGGCTCCCAGGCTATGACCATGAGGAAATAACAGCTTCTCTGGGTCTCAATTTCTTCAAATATAAATAGAGATAATAAAATCTACCTCATAAGGTGATCTTGAATCCTATGAGGAAAGTATAGGGGAAATACTCATAAATGATAAGGTACTCCATAAATATGTAGTACTAGTATCTGATTAGGCTGTTAGGCACCTTCAAACCTTGATTTTAAAATCAATAAAAAATAAGCAAAGAAACAAAACAAAGGGAGAAAGAAACAGAAATGATTCTGAGACTCATTCACAGTGTTACTTGGGTAAAGCCGCCCAATTTCCCTTGCCTTTTCTTGAATGTCCAAGACTGGAGGAGTGCCGATCTGGTTCACCGGATCCTCCTTCGGCAACAGAAAAAGTCCAGCTTGCAATTTCCAACAGCCTTCTCATCCTCAGCACACATCTTCCTGCACTTGCCCCGGCCGAGCCAGCACGGCTCACAAACAGCAAACTCACCTACGCCGAGAAAGAGCTGCTGACACATCTGTCCAGGACACCCTGGACATGGGGAGAACATCCAAGGCCCCCCAAGTAACAGGGGGTTTATATGATTGTAAAGAGTGTTTTTAAGAGCCAGCCCCGATTTTTCAAAGAGCTCTCTTTTTCTCAGGATGGAGTTGGGGAGACTTAATTTTGAAGCAAGTGGTAGGCACGACCTTTGTTCTCCATGTGTTTATAGCCTTGCCTGTATCAAAAGTAAGCACAGTGGGGCCAAGGGTCATGTATATTACAGAAGCATAAAAATACATACCTGATACTTCTGTAAAGGTTACAGGATAAAGATGAGAGAGCTATCTTATGCTTTGAAAAGATCCTTGAAGGTAGAGGTGAAGTTAGTTCAGTTCTTTTGGGGGCCTGGAAATCGCCTGTATCCTCCACAAATGGACGGATCTCAGCTTTCTCATTTGTCAAATGAACATTCTAGAAATGCTTGTCTACACTGCAAATTCTTTTAGTGGTCAAATGGAGTAATTCATATGAGAATATTTTGCCAAACACTATTTAGTCAGTTAGCTATTTTTTGTTTTGTTACTTTAAGCAAAAGCTTTTTTACATGACCACACAAAATTTTTTCAGGATAACTTTCATGGACCACGGAAGGTAATGCCTTTGCCAGCCAAGAATTCTTTATTTGCTGGTATGGTTCTTCAGGGGCAACATTTATGTTGCAACTCCTTATTTTCTTTCCTATTAACCACCTTCTTCTCAGTAACCTCAGAACTACATGGAAACTTACAGGTTGGTCTCACTTCTGCAACCATTCACTGGGCTCCTCGTCAGCTCATTTTCCCATCCTCAGTAGCTATTTAGGATTTTATGTTCCGTGTCTCATCAAGGGAGAACACTTCCTCCCTCTCCTTCCCTCTCACATCATTGCTCAGTCACATGCCCAGAGCTGGTCCATTCCTGGAGTGCATTCCATCACCCTGGTGCTGGATCTCCTGTCTTCTGAACACTAACCCAAGAGCTGTTTGTGTTCATGCTAATTGCTGCTTGCTTTGTGCTGACGTTTGCGGGGGAGGGGGAGGATGGGGATGGCCATGGCTGTCCAGGTCGTTCTATGGAGTCCACTGTTAGTGTCAAATCTGTTCCTCAGGCTTTGCTCTAGTAAAGGCCAAGTGCGCATCACCTGTCTCTTCTGCTGGATGTAGTGCACTCATCAAACCTTGTGATAAGAATTCTGACTGGCTCTGAAACAAGTCCCTGATGACTTTTATTCCAACCCGCTTTGATTGGCGGTGAGGGCAGACACAAGCTAATGTTCTACTGCTGTGCCGTGCCACTAGCAGCAGATTCCACCAACCAAGGCTTCCTGATAACGCTTCTAAATAAAGAACCAGTGTCCTGCTTCCTCGCCACAGAACAGTTCTGTGGCTCCAAGGCACCTCCACTTACTAGCTACACCTCAAGCTTCTCAACTCCTGTTTCACTTCTAGCTCCTAATTTTATTATTTTCTCCTTCCGAGTTCCAATCTTCTTCCTTACCTGGGAAGTTCTACACCAGCATCCACCTTGTTTTCCCAGGTCATGTGATTTCCACCTGTCTTCACCCAGATGATGCCCCAGCTCGTCTTACCTCCTGAGCCTTGTGTTACTGAGGTAGGGAGGAATCAGCAGTTTTGGCCTTGGAACTGGATAGGATATGGAAATATGTTGTATTTTTAACCTGACCTACTCTTTGGAATGCCAGGGATTATCTCTAGATGCCTATTTGCTGCCGAATTAGAACACCCATTCTCACCTGTCACCCTGCTAACCCTCTCTGGCTGTGTTTATATGCAGAGCTTATATGCAATGGGCGGAGTAATTATTTATGAGCGCATCTGCTGTTTTCAGGCAGTGTATGGTCTGATTATTCAGTGCTGTACCGTCTGTTGAGGATTTTGTATGCCACCTCTGCTCAAGGGTATTGCTGGGTGCTTTCCTACCTGGTTCAGAATCACAGAATTAAAACTTTGTGTCTCTGGCTTCCTGAGTTCAAAGCCCAGCTTACCACTTGTCATTCTGTCATCTCGGCACAATTATTTAACGTCTCATCCATGTCCCAGCGTCACCATCTTGTATAAGATGGTGGTTACAATAGTATGCATATCACAGGGACGTTTTGAAGCTTAAATGACATAATCCACATCAAGTTAACAGACTGCCTGGCACATGGGAAGCATTCGGTGATGAGTAGAAACCTTAATATTTTCTCCCTCCAAAATTCTGTCTAAACGCTTTTAAATTCTGTTTGCAATTCTCTGGAGATATTTCTTTCAGTTCTGTTTATAATATGCATTCTTCCTGCCTAAGATAAGTACACAAAGAGAGATCAGGGGGCTCTTCACTGTGCACAGCCTGTCTGCAATGGTGATGAGACTCCATCATTCCTTTGTTTGATCCTTCTGAGACCAGTAGCAAAGGCTGGGACACCTCTTACTGGGTTTAGGGGTAGAGCCTATAAGAGGTGGGCAAGCATGTTCTCAGAGCAGTGCTCTTTTACTGGTACAAACCTGACCCTGTAACCTTGCTTTAGTTAGCACCATGAGCTAATGACAATAGGTCATTACCAGCTCCAAATCTCTGTGGCCAAAGTTCCAATTCAGTAACTAAGAGATTTCTCTGTGAGATAGCAAACCCAGATATGATGCCGGCTACAAGAGGCAGAAATCTGGGATTTCAGGCAACTCTGTGTTCATGATTATTTCTATCACCCCTTGCCTCCAGAAATCAGAGGGAGCTGACAAGTCAGAGGTCTTAAAAGTAGAAATTATACACAAGGGATTCAACTTACCTCCTGGAAGTGGCTCAGAATACTCAAGTCCTGCCTGGCACCCTAAATTCAAAACAGCACATTTTGGATATTAAAGTCAGTGCAGGAAATAACACTGGATAAAACAACATCCCAACTCCACACCTCTGCTGTCAAAGGAGAGCAGATCACAGAGGCTGAATCTTTATTCTATTTCTGAAGGCTAGCACTCGGGGTAACCAGTAAGAAGTTTAATTAAAAGGTTGGGGAGAGGTGGGAGAGGGATTGTAGTTTGTTTAGAAAATGCCGCTGTATATTCAAGAACTTCCCATTAGGATCTCCGTGGGGAGCTACTGTTAATCTCGATATTTATGGCGGTCCATAGAGAACCATCAGGCTTTAAGATCTGCCCGCATCACAATCCCATCCATTTGCAATTACCTGATGGAAATTGAGCCAAAATGAAGAAAAAGGCAAAGACAACATAAGACATCTTCCTGCTCAGGGTCATCTCTGGGGAAGACTCTTCAGAGCAGAGGTCTGGGATCTCTGTGAGAGGACAGGAGGCTCACTTATATTTGAAAGTAATGGGGAATACTCTTGGTTAGTGAAGTGAATCGATAAAGAAAGCACATTTACATGCTCCATTTCCCAGGATCAAGGACTGATATGATGGGAGGACCTATATTCTGGGAGTTCTGGCTGGGGCAGTGGAAGGAACACGAGGACAGGAGCTGGGAGACTGGGTGCCATGCACTAATCCTACTGATGCAGGACGTAGGAGCCTCTTCTCCCTTTCCCTCTCCCTCCTCTGGTATTAATGAATTTATTAATTTATCGAGAGAGAGAGAGAGAGAGAGAGAGAGAGAGAGTATGGCTGTGGGGGAGAGGGAAGGGCAAAAAGAGAGAGCAAGAGAAAGAATCCCAAGCAGGATCCATGCTGTCAGCCCAGAGCCTGATGCGGGGCTCAATCTCACAAACCGTGAGATCATGACCTGAGCCAAAATCAAGGGTTGAACACTTAACCAAATGAGCCACTCAGGCTCCCCTAAATTTTTTTTTAATATTTAATTTTTTAAATTTTTTTCTATATTTATTTATTATTGAGAGACAGAGAGAGACAGAGCATGAATGGAAGAGGGGCAGAAAGAGAAGGAAACACAGAATCAGAAGCAAGCTCCAGGCTCTGAACTATCAGCACAGAGCCCGACTCAGGGCCCAAACCTGCGAACCACAAGATCATGACCTAAGCCGAAGTCGACCGCTCAAACGACTGAGCCACCCAGGCGCCCCTCCCCTAAATTTTTTTTAAGTGAGAATTGGAAGGGAATAGAGAAAATTTGTATATTCAACCTATCTTTGTTAATTGGATTATTCATATAATAATATATAATCAACACACACACGTACGCATACATACACCCACCTAACAAAAACCCCACAGTGACTGAGGCTAAGGCTACATGGAATATTCCATCATAACAAAATGTTTAATTTAGAATAATTTTGGATTTCCTGAAAAGCTATACAGTGGAGAGTTCTCACATATCCCTCCCCCAGTTGCCCCTGATGTTGACACTCATGCTAATAATTATTAATAGTTTGGCCATGACCGTTTGTCAAAACCGAGAAATTACCATTGGTGTGTCATATTCCTACTACTAACCTACAGATTTCAAGTCTGTCTGATGCTTTCTCACGACCAGACTGGGGTTTGGGGTCTGGGAGAAGAGTAACACAGGATTGAGGCTCCTCATCTCATCCCTAGTGTCAGGGGACAGTGCTGGAGACATGCCTGGCCACTCCTGATGTTAACCCTGCTCGCTCGGTTAGGGTGCCAGCTCTGTCCACTCCAAAGTGATGCTCTTGCCTCCTCACATTCTTCTTTGGAATGAATCACCTTCATTCAAGTTGGAGAAATTAAACTTCACCTCCTGGAAGGGGGGTGTCTCTGGTACCATCTGCAATTCTTCTGTTAAAACTGTATCCCTTTTCTCACAGTTACTTGTGTACTCAATCATTTATTGATGTCAATATGGCACGAGGAAGTAAACTGATGGTCTTATCCAGGTCACATACAAAAAAAAAAAATGTTTTCAGTAACACAGCAAGCATTTTGTTGCTTTTTGGAAGCTTGTGATTCCTTTAATAATATTTTAAGATATTTCAATTTTCAGTAGCAATACTATAGGGGAGTGACGATGAGGGAGGCTCATCTCCCTAATGTCACATTAAAGGGAGATATTCCCCACCAGGGAAGAATTAAAGTAGATAATTTAGGCCTTTCTCTCAGCCCACTTAGCTGATTCACTTCAGATTAGGAAAAAGAGATCATCAAATTAGTGGGAGCATATGATATTCAGAGTGTATGGATATTTGATATATCTATAGTCTTAATCAAATATCAAATATCCCATATGCTCACAACTATCCAGGAGGCTGTTTGCAGATTAAATAAGATGATGTATATAGCATCTAAAGTACATAGCACTTTTTAAAAAATAATAAAATATATGCCTCAGTAAAGGCACTTGCCAAGTGTACACAGCTCACAAATGTTGGAGCTGGAATTCAGACCCCGCTGACTCCATTATGATATTATATAACTACTCTCATTTTACATGTAAGTGAACCAAAGCTATTAAAGAGCATAGTCAGGATTAGAAATCCAAACTACCAGATTCCAGATCTTTCTTTCCTGCTGGTGCATATATCTACACCTGGTCATCAATGCACCCTCTACTCTGTCTTCCCTTTTTCCCCATTGCCCTTCTTGGGAACTTTCCAGTATCTGAAAAACAATGAGCTGCAGATGGAGCGACACCCACTGAGATAGGGGCTTGACCTGGTAGACCATGGAAACGTCCTCATTTCTGACATGCGTCACTGATCAAGACATTCTTTGGTCTAGAGAGATGTATAAATGTGGGTGTTTCCTGCTCTTTTATCATGGGCACTGTGCTGATCTCTCAAGACCCTGCGAGTCATGAGGACGTTCCTCTTTCTCTTTGCTGTTCTCTTCCTTCTGGCCCCAGGTAAAATGAACATCTTTGCAGGGAACGTTCTAGAGGTGGTTGCCCAGAGAAAGGGTCTGCTTCAGTGAGCACCTGGGTGTGGTCAGCCCGGTGGCCCTGCAGGGGGACATTTACTATGGTAGGTGACCTCCCCTCAATGCCTCTTCTATAAATCCATTGCATTTTCCCTGATTGTCTAGGATGGGGTATCACAGGGTTGAAGAAATAAAGATAGGCCAGGAAAGATGCCCTTTGGTCCCCAACTCCACGCTTATGAACAGAAACAAAAAATTGGGGGGAAATGTAAAAGCTAGGGCAGGCATCTGTGGATCTTTTAAAAAAATAGTTGTGATAGAGATGAGATGGGTAAGGAAGAGAGCCAGAAAAAGGCAAAAAGGGACGAGGAAAGGGATGGAGCTGACACCAGGTTCACGCCAGCCATGGCACAGGCCAAATGTACATCTGAAATTGCCGCTTCTTTGCCACACACCATGAAGCTGGGTGCTTGTGACAAACAGTTCACATCATGAAATGCATGCAGTTCTCCAATGCCAGGGCCTTTAAGAAAACTCTGTCCTACTTCGAATGTAGTGATTTCAGACCAACGCTTCAGGCTTGGAAGGTTTGCTTTACATATATTTTTCAGATGCAGAAACTGAGCCTCAGACGGGCTAGGCAGCTTCTTGAAGTCACACAGATAAGCGGGAATGAAGCCAGGACCTGAGAATTCACAGCAGGACTCTTGCTACACTCTCTGGCTCCTGGAAACCTCCAGTGACTCCAGTCAGATCCTCCTCAAAATTAAAATCCAAGGCTGGGCTCATCCTAGTTTCCAGAGAGCTGGAGAAAGGGCGTTTCAGAGCCTGCAATGAGTCCAAATTGGTACCAGATACTATAGATGTCTCCTTAGGAGGCTCAGAGTTCTCCTGCCAGCTGTACGTGCCACTGGTCTGTTTTGCAATAAACCTGTGTGATTAGATTCTGTGTCAAGTGCACAGGGATCCAGGACTTACGGCGAGCTGTTCATTCCACTGGCCTCGATATACACATTGGAAACTGACCAAGGCCCCCTTTTCAGATCAGTCAGACTTATATAATTAGGTAACACAATATAAGATAATGTAATATAAAATTATCTAATATAAGCAAATGCAACTGACCTACTAATGTGCCATTTGCACACATGCAAGCACACACACACACAGTTACATTAACCTCTAGATGGGTGTGTGTGAAGACCCATTCGAAGCCCTGAAGACACAGATACTCTCTCTTTGCAGAGGCTCTCTCTTTCTGGGCCATCACTGTCAATTGGATATAATACAAGGACTCTTGTGAAGAGGTCCAGTACCTCCAGCCTGGGATGACCTTACAATATTAGAAGGGGGGACAGAGTACTCTCCCCTGCAGTGGGGCCCAAAGTTCAATGAGCTTTGAAATACTGGACTATTGATACTTATGAACTTACATGCAGATGCTAGAAATGATTAGTGCACATGTTGATACCAATCCACCTGGTTTTAGTTTTACGTGTATGTGAATTAGTCACCTTTATGTGTTGACATTAATTTCTTGTGTACATCTGATGCTGTCCTTAAATATATCGGGATTAGGGAACTCTAAAATGTTGATTCTGGTAAGATATCTGTTTGTCCTTAACCTGAAGCAGGTTGCTCTTATGACGACTATTGACCAAGTACTAAGGCCAGAGCCAGTTTCTACACAGAATAGACAAGATGAGTCTTGGGGAACCACTCCCAACACACGCTCCTACTGGCCCTTGAACATGTTTGATGAAATGTGGAAAAGAAATTTGATGGAGCCTTTTTAAGCAATCTGTTCTCTTCCACCCACAAGAGTAAACTTTTCCTTTTCTATATATTTATCCCTGTTTATTACTCCAATCTTGGACCATGTCCCCAGCCTCAGACCTGCTCTATTCTCACGGCATTGCACTTTGACAGTGAGTTGGGGAGTTACCCACCCTGGAGGGATTTACAAGAACAAGGTGATCATTACCCCCAACAGATTCTGATAAAAGAATAATCAATACCTTCTGCTTCCCAAAGCTCCCACACAGCCTAACCCCCAATGTGGTAAGACAAATGTATTCTTCCTGGTCTTTAATCCCTTAAGACAAAAATACAGAAATATCAGAGAGAAAATATCTCCCTACCATCTCACCTACTGGCAGGATGAGATCATAGCAGTTTGTAAAGAAACCTTTCCTAACTAGTTATGTGACTGTACCTGGGAATTGGACGTATTAATCCTGGTGGCTCCTTCCCTTATATAGCCAGGAACGGGTTTTTTGATGAGAAATGCTCCAAGCTTAACGGGAGGTGCATGGATTCTTGTCAGAAAAATGAAGAACTTGTTGCTCTCTGCCAGAAGTCTCTGAAATGCTGCCTGACCATCCAGCCATGTTGGAAGAACATAAATGATTAAATCTGAAGACGCTGGCATTCCAGAGTGACATAAATGACCTCGTTTTGTCTTCTTTTTACTCTGTCCGCTTCAGAGAGAAGACACCGCAATAAAAATAAATGCCTATTTTTTATCAATTTGTCAAGTGCTTCACTTAGAAAGGAAACATGAGTAGCTAACCCTGAGGGTCCCTGCCTACTGTCTTATTTTTCTGTAATTTTTTAGTAAGGGAATTTTCCCCAAACCATCTGATATTTCTTTTTAAAGGAGACTGGTAAAGACCATAAATCAACAAACCTCTCGCCCTCAGGCAGTCAGCCCCAACCACCTGTTGAGACAGATAGATAGATGACAGATAGATAAACGGATAGGTGAAGAAATAAACATATCTATATGGATAGTTATATTAATGGTAAGTAGACAGATAAATTTACTTATCAAGGATTCTCATGTGTCATACACATGTCTAAGTTAATCATCTTGACTCCATGGCTTTAAATGGAGACAGTTAAATACTCCCTATAGATTTGTTCCTTATCCATAAATCTGGAATCCAATTTGCTGATGGGCAGAAGGGTTGTAAGTATCTACAATTGACAGTAGGTTCACTGACCTTGGATCCTGGTCCCAGATTGACTTTCTACTATTTGCCAAATCCCTTCCTGGCTCGAAGCTTTCATATTACCCAGTTCGAGGAAGGATTCCTGGTCATGTTCCCCAGGCCTAAAATCCAGCCTCTGTTCCCTGTTGGGTCAGAAATCCTCAAGGTCAATGTACTTAATCCTGTTGGAATCAACAACCTTTTTTTTAAATGACATTTTGCTGTTTTGACATAATCACAGAATCATGCACAGTTGTAAAACATAATACAGATACATCTCTACCTTTTAATGCAGTTTTCCCAATAGCACAACTAGAGTGTAATACAATACTCACAGGGATACAAAACAAGTCCATCACCACAGACACCCCCTTCCCCCACCCACCACCATGCTGCCCTTTCAGGGCCACACCCTCTTCCCTCCTGCGTCTGCCTCCATCTTAATTCCAGGTACTACTTACCGGCTCTCCACTTCTACAACTTGTCCTTCAGGAATGTCATACAAATGGAATCCTACAGGGGCGCCTGGGTGGCTCAATCAGTTCAGCCTCCGACTCTTGGTTTCAGCTCAGATCATGATCTCACAGTTCATGAGTTCAAGTCCTGTGTCGGGGTCTGCGTTGACAGTGAGGAGACTGCTTGGGATTCTCTCTCTCCTTCTCTGTCTTCCCCTCCCCTGCTTGTGTGTCCTTTCTCTGTCTCTCAAGATAAATAAATAAAAATAAATAAAATAAATGAAATCCTACAGTAGGTAACTTCTGGGGACTTTTTACTCACTGTAGTGGCTGGAGACTCTCCATGGTTGTCGCATGTCTAAGTATGTCTTCCCTTTCTGTCCCTGCATCATAGTCCACGGGGCGGATGTACCTCGGTTCACTGAACCATTCACCTGCTGGAGAACAGCTGGGTTCTTCGTAGTTTGGTGCGATGACAAGTTGTAAACGTTCATGTTTATAGATGTTTGAGCAAATACAACTTCTCACTACTCTGAGAGGAGTCCCGACATACACTTGCCCTGTCACATGGTTGCAGGTTTAGTTTTATAAAAGAATGCCAAACTGTTTCCCAGAATGGCTGTACCATTTTTACACTCCCACCCGGAACACAAGAGTGTCCTGGCTTATCCACACCCTCGCTAGCATCTGCTACAAAATGTCACAATTTTTTATTTTTGCCATCAACAGCTTATATGTGATTTTAGTTTGAATTTCTCTAAAATCTCATGATGTTTAACACCTTGTCCTGTGTTGTTGTTTGTTTGTTTGTTTGTTTGTTTTTGCCATCTTCATATACCTTCAGTGAAATGCATGTCTCACACTTATTTTCTAACTATTTTTTCTTGTTTTTACTGTTGAGCTTTGAGAGTCCTTGATATATGGGTCGTGTGTTGGATATGCTATTTCCAAATATCCCCCCCCCATCTACATTGCATATTTAACCTCTCAATAGATCTTTTGCACAGCAAATTTTTTCACTTTGTGAAGTCCAGCTTCTTTCTAGGCATCATGGCTTCCTTGGGAGTCATCTGAGGTCTTTTTGTGTAGCCCTAGATGAATTTTCTCCTATCTTCTTTCCTAAAAGTTTAATGGTTTCACAGTTACACTTACATCCATGAACCGTTTTGAGTTATTTTTTCTAAAAGCTGTTAAAAGGGTCAATGTCATTCTCATTTTTGTTTTTGCTGTGGGTGTTCAATTGCTGCAGCACCATTTGTTCAAAATGCTGTCTTTTCTCTATTGGATTACTGTTGCAATCTTGTCCAACACTGGAAACTTATGTCCAAACAAACTCCTGGCTGAAATGTTTATACCACCTTTGTTTATAATCACCCCAAACTGGAAGCAACCAGGATGTCCCTCAGTAGGTGAGTTGATAACAAATTGTGGTTCATCCAAATAATGGAATATTATTCAGGAATAAAAAGAGGTAAGCTATCAAGTCACCAAAAGACCCAGAGGAACCTTAAATGCATATTGGTGTGTGAAAGAAGCCAGTATGAAAAGATTATATACTGCAAGATTCCATTTATATGGTATTTTGCAAAGGGTAAAACTAGAGATCATGAAAAGAAGTGATCTTTTGCCCTGGTTGCCAGGGGTTGGCCAGGAGTAAAAAACAGGGAATGTGCTAGGGCACAATATCAAACTATGCTGCATGATGCTATGCCTTTGTTAAACTCTGAGAATAATGCAGCACAAAGCGTGAACTAAGGTTCATTATGCAAATTAACAGAGTTAATTGGGAAGTCAGGGCTACCCCAGGATGGAATGCAGAATGTGACAAAACTATATAATTGTATCATAAATGTATAAAACAACTCTCCTGGAGGCGAGATCAGGGAGAGGATGCTCGCCTAGGTAACTTCGGCAGTTACAAAAGAAATTTGTAATCTAGCCCAATGTACAAAAGCATGGCACTCTAGTCATGATGATGTATTTGTTAGGTAACACAAGCTTAGCAATTCAGATCTTGCTATGCACTTATAGCCAGAACTGAACAATTACGTACACAGCTTGCAGATGTTGGTGCCAAGTTTGGAGAGGGAGTTTACTGATAAGCAAGGAAAAAGTAGAATGACCCGCATGGGGATGGATGAAAGGTGGAGACCTGGCTTGCATATAGATGGTTACACATACAAATATTTATTGATGTGTGTGTGGGGGGGGGTTGGTAATTAAACAAATGTGTATTTCCTTGCTCTGTCAGCTGAGGGGTCCTGGAAGCAAGGGCATTCCAGAAACTATGAGCACACCCAACACTCAAATACTAGTTTTTAATTCCATTCACCAATGGAAAGAGCCAGGGATCTTTGGAGAAGTGGCTGATTCTAAGACTGGAACAGAGAATGTACAAGATAAACCCAGAGCAACTTTGTAGTGCCAGAACATGTGGAAGAACTTCAAACAATGACACAGGTGTGCCATAAGAGCACAAAAATTGAATTAATTTGAGCAAAGCAAGAAATTAAGTAGTGTTGGTATAAAATAGATATCCATGAGTATATAATATATATTCACAATCAGGACTTCACCATACTGACGGAAACCCCAGTCTTTTCCTCGTTGGTGTACCTGTAATGTGACCTTCACAAAAATGCCCTAGAGTGTCCCATTCAGTGAAGTGAGGAAGCTGGATGGGCTGTTGTAGGGGACATCCCCTTCCTCCAGATAAAGCTTTAGTAAAATCGTTTTCCTTGGACAGTAAGCTCTTGCAGAAAACTCTCCAGACATATTCACATAATTACTTTCCCTCTTCCTTGCCAGGACCACTGGGGGTTACCTCTTGGCTTTTTACCATGATAACCTCATGAGCTCCCTGGAGTTAAAACCCAGGAAGGAGTGGGGTCTCTTCGCTCGTGGCCCTTAGTCATTCAGTTCAGGCTTGTCCTCACTTAGCCTCTGGCAATGACCACCGTGTTCCTACCAGTTTGAGGCTCCAGAGACTTCTCCCCTAGTTTAGCACATCTCTGCTGTGACTCTCTCCAAATTTGGGAGCGGTGGTTTGCCCTGTGACCTCAGTTCTCTGATGGGTCCAAGAAATAGCACTGATTTTCAGTTTGTTCAGTTTTTCTTATTTTAAGGACGGGAGTGGCCACTTCTGGGTTTTTCACATGTAGCAGCTGAAACCAAAGTCCCAGGTTGGGCCCAGTGGGCCCGGGTGTATCTCCTCTCCTCTATTCTGTTCCTCTCTCTCCTGCTCATGTTGCTTCTGCTTTATTCTGGTCCTCTCTGTCCCAACGTTCACTCAACAGGTGGTTGGTTATTAACCACATGTCAGGCACCGGGTACTGGGCAAGCTTGTAATGGTGAATGGAGCATAAACATCGTCTCCCACTTGGGTAACTTAGACTTCAATCAGGAAGACCAAGTCACTGAAACATCATGTAATTATAACTTGGGAACAATGTGAAGAAATAAAAACTTGCCTAGGGAGGACAACAGTTCCTGGCCACTTGGGCACGTGGGAAGAACAGGGAGTGATCTCCCAAGGCTGTGACATGGAGGTTCCAGAAGGTCATTTGTGGGAGGAGGGGGCTATTATTCCAGGGAGAGGGAGCAGGGTGAGTGAAGACTTTGAGAGCCAAGACCATCAAGACCTGAATGGAGGCCAGCCCTGCCTCGAAGCTCCTGATAAGGGGCTTTCTTGGATTCAACTAAAAAGTGATAGCAGGGACTTCATTGTAGGGATTTTTAGAAGAGATGTGACAAAAGCCAATTAATGTTAAAAAAAAAAAAGATGCTGGAAGAGAATCAGATGGTCGGGTCCATCAGCTAGGAAAGCGGAAGGAGGAGGTGGCTTGGGAAGCCTGTTCCTCCAGGATTCTGGGGCGTTCTCTAAAGTCAGTTCAGTCACTATCCTCTCAAAACCACTGCCAAAGTCCTGTCTCCTGGTGCTTGGGCACGATAATCACACTGACTTCTTCTGTTATTTAGTGAGAAATGAATTTGACACAGACAAGATATGCGGTTATGGGACCGCCCGCTGCCGGAGGAGCTGTAGAAGGGGGGAGTTCCGCATTGGAACGTGCCCCAACATCTATGCCTGCTGTCTGAAAATGCGGAATCCCAACCCACCGATTTCTCTGACGTACTGAGACCCGGTGGGGCTTAGTCCCCACGATAGCTGGAACTCTGAGCCTTCCTTTCCTGAGTCCTCACAGCTGGAACGTTCCCAGTGGCCCCTGCTAATCCAATTACAGTAAAACCTTGGATTGCAAGTCACTTGTTCTCCGAGTGTTCCAGAAGATGAGCAAATATTTCTAATAAACTTTAACTTGATAAACGAGCGATGTCTTGCAGTTCGAGTAGTATGTGATGCCGAACGTCACATGATCACAACTGAGCCGATGGTCCTTGAAATTCGCTTTGATATGCTAGTGTTTTGGATGACAAGCATGTTTGTGGAATGAATCATGCTCGCAAACCAAGGTTTTACTGTCCTGAGAATCTGCTAAGTGCTTTCACTCAGCGCAGACCCCCATAGGAGCTTCAAAATGGCCTTGTGTGGTTGGGAGAAGGGAAAAAGCAAAGTGGGTTAAACAAGAGTTTCAACATAACAGCCAAACCAAAAAATAATTGAATGAGTCACAAGCCCAAGTGAACTTCTTTTAAATTTTTGGCCTGAACTGCATTAACTGAGCTTGATAGCAAGACTTTTCTCTTCTGATCAGTTTTGCTCAGCAGTTATTAATGTATTTTGTTATTTAAAACAGGAAATAAATCAATATTAAGTGCAATTTATTTGGCATACACTATAATTCAAGGCATAGACCTCTGGGGAGCCAGACAAAAGAAATGCTATGTGATGACAAGAGACTGGCCCACATGGATGTCTGTGGAGGGTCACATCCTGCAGACGCAGGACCAAGCTGATCTGCCTCAGGCAGACTCACTGTCCTGAAATCTGGTAGGGAAAGGGGAGCTTTAAAACATTTGACTTCCCTTTCCTTTCCCAACATTATTTCGGGATGAGCAAATGATTAGTGGGGAAAAGCTCCTCTCTATAAAAGTAGCCCAGCTAATAAATGACAAAGAATGATATTCAAGAGAACATCACTGTTTTGCAAACCCCTAGGGAAATAATGACCTAGCCCATGTCTGTCAAGAGCCCCACTCAAATAAACAAGAATAGGGGCACCCAGGTGGCTTAGTCGGTTAAGTGTCTGACTTTGGCTCAGGTCATCATCTCATGATTTGTGAGTTTGAGCCCTGCATCTTGCTCTGTGCTCACAGCTCAGAGCCTGGAGCCCACTTGAGATTCTATGTTTCCCTCTCTCTCTCTGCCCCTTCCCTGCTCACGTTCTGTCTCTCAAAAATAAATAAACATCAAATAAACATGATATTACATGCCTCCGAAGAGATGTACACAGAGCCAGCCAGGAGCTGTTAAGCTGTGCCTTTTTTACCCAAACATACTCAGCATGCCATGTCGCTTCTTCTGAAAATACATTGGAATAATATAATTCAGACAAAAAGACTCATATATATATATTAGTGCCATCACCACACCTAGAAAAAATCAACATGAATCCCTTACTATAATCGAATAGTTGATCAGTGTTCAAATAGTCCTGGTTGTTTCATAAAGTGCTATTGTCAGAGCTGGTTTCTTAGACCGGGGGTCCTAAAAGTTCTGACCACATACCACATGTGGTTGTTTGCCTCCAGGGCCTCTTGCGTGGATGGTGTCCTATGGTTGCTCTCCCACCTGTACAATACCGTGCTGAAAATCCAAGGCAAGTGTGAGCATTTGAGTTTACCACAGCAGTCACAGGGAGGGGGAACCTATAAAATAGCCCCCAAGGACACAACACCCCAAATGCAGGATATGGAACATGCTTTAGGACAATGTAAGGTCGAATTTAAGTTGTTTCTCATCCTACGTTGGCATCCCCCTTCATTATTCTCATGCTTTGTGTTTTTACAAGGTATTTTCACATGCATGATTTCTTCTGATCCTCACAATAAGCTTAGAGACAACAACATCATCCTGACCTTTTCAGGTGTGGAAACTAAGACTCCGAGAGGCAAGTGCCTTCCCCAGTCAGTCAGGATGGCAGGACCAGGCATAACCCCCCACGGGTCAGGGTCAAATCTGAGGCAGCACAGCGTGGTGTGCCAGAATCTCAACTCCCACTTAGCAGATAACCTCGGGAAGGGTTCGACCTTGACTTCTCCATTGGCAATATGGCCATTCAAACAACATGGACAAGCACAGAGCCAACTTCTGGCCCCATTCTATATATTTTTCATCTTTTTTTATTTTTCAATTTGATGTTTTCCCGAGAGAGAGAGAGATGCCATGCTGTACTTCCTGATATAACAGTAAAGAGAAGCAAGGACTTCTCCAAACTTTTATTAACTCCACTAATAGTAATGGTCAGGGTGATGATAGCAAGCAGAGAGAAAAACTATCTCATCATGGGAAAAAATTAGAGTGGTCTTCCATTGTGGTTTGCCCTGAGGACCTCGGGTTTTGCTTGTTGTCTAGGTGTCCCACCCTTTCACTTCCAGAAGGGACTGGATTCTGAAATAGTCCCCACACCTGCACATATATTCATGAAGTCATGTTGATGAACTCTTCCTCTCAGCCCTGAAGGGAATTACAAAGCCACACTATTTTAATTCCATCGTGCAATAACCAAAGAACAAAGGAGATTTTTCTATTTTATTGTCTCCAGAATTAGCAAGAAATATTTGAGAGCCCACACACACATTCCAAAACTCAATAATATTGTTACTTTTCTGAAGGGTCAATACAGATCTGAAGGCTGAAGTTTAAAATGGAAGACCAGCAATCATTTGACATTAGCGTAATGAATATTGACAGAAAGAAGAATCAAGTTCAAGGGGCATTTGATAATTCTAATTTATACATTTTGCATTATTGGAAGTTGTGGGAGAGAGAGGACTGATAGGGAAACATCTGGATGAGCAGATCTGCCACGAGGTCCTTTCTGGAAAAAAAAGAATGCTGTGAATGCTCAGCACTGGCACACACCCTTCCTTGCCTCCCAGGTTGCATCTCATGAAATCCTGGAAGACATGGAAGTCAGGTATGCAGAGCTGTGCATTGCAGAACATCTCTGGTCCATCTACTTGGGTCAAATGAATCAAGATCTCCCATATTAAGCAGCTTAAAACAATACCATTCATTAGTTGCATGGACAAAAAAAAAGTAAACACTTATAATATTCTGGGTTCTGCTTCCTCCCCCTCTGGATGAATATGGTTTTCAGCAGGTAAACTGTTTTTCAGTTTTCCTATAACACAGAATGCTGGCAGAGGAGGGCTGGAGCCCAGAACATGGTTCTATTAGATAGATGTAACACCAATTGCCTTTGTAACGACTTCACCAACTTTTGTTTATCAAAGAGCAGAACCATCTTTTCACTGGTCCCACCTTTTCAAGGCTGTTCTTTGCCTGAGGATTGGACAGGGCTTGTTTGATCTTAAGATCTGGACAGAGGAAGTGAGGCGTGAGTCTCTTCGGCTCAATTTCCTCTCTAATTAGATGAAATGATTTTAATGAATTAGAACATTCCTTTAGCAGAGTGGTGGTTATCAAAGTACTGTTATATTTTGATTCATGATTCGTCACTATTAATAGCTGAATATTTAACTGGACTTTCTTTTTTTCTTCTTATAGTGAAGGCAAACTTCTAGAGATAAGTTGTCTACATACTCTAAAAGTTACATCTTTTTAAAAAGTTTATTTATTTATTTTTTTGAGACAGAGAGAGAGAGAGAGAGAGAGAGAGAGAGAGAGAGAACACAAGCAGGGGAGGGGAAGAAAGAAGGAGAGAAGCAGATGAAGAGCCCAATGTGCGGCTTGAACTCACAAACAGAGAGATCATGACCTGAACTGAAATCAAGAGTTGAACACTTAACCGACTGTACCACCCAGGCACCCCTAAAATTTGCATCTTTTATAAGAGATCCCAATACCTACAAATAAAGACAAACACAATCATAAGCATAGCTTTTGGGCTAGAAATAAAGGTGAAATGGTGTACAGGTGAGGGGATAAGAGCATCTTTATTTGGAATTATGGTCACAGCAACATCCCACCCCCACCCCCTACTTGATCATCTACTTTCTTCCAGCACCCAATCATCAGCATCTGATGGCCTCTGTGATTAGTGACCCTTATCAGGGGCCAGTTGCCTTCTGTCTCCACCAGGGTCCTCAATGTCCTCTTCAATTTGGAAGATTTCCTAATGCCTAACCATCAAAGGATGGGAATGATCTATGCTAGCACCTCTGTGTTCCCAGTACTGAATTCGCCCTGAGCCCTGGAAAAGTAGCTGCTGCATGATGGCCTGGGGCTCTGCGCACACCTGTTGGTGACCTCAAACCTTCCTGCTTCACTCTGGCTTCCCCAGATGTCTGAGCTCCTGCTAGGGCCACCACTGCCTTCTTCATCTGCTTCCGTCTCTCTCCACATAGAACAGAATGATGTTCATTTACACAAATGACCTTAGACATTGTCTTTGGACCAATATGTCCCCACAAATGAGACACATGTGACAAGCACTACTCTCTCCAACATCACTGATGCTGTATTGGGTGTTTGATGGTTATAACACTCTTGAGCCAAAGCCCACGTTTCTCTGTTGGCATCCAGAATAGGTTGCCTGGGGTATGCATGCCTGAGATAACGCAGCGATGTAAAACTCATCCCTGCTAAGAAGAAGAAGATGGAAGACATGGGGTAGAAGAGCCTTTTGCTTAATTATTATGAGGAGCACCTGGGTGGTTCAGTCAGTTAAGAGTCTGACTCTTGGTTTAAGCTCAGGTCATGATTTCACGGTTTGTGAGTTCTAGCCCCACATCAGGCTCTGTGCTGATAGAACTGAGCCTGCTTGGGATTCTCTCTCTCCCTCTCTCTCTGCCTCTCCCCTACTTGCTCTCTCTCTATGTATCTCAAAATAAATGAACTTAAAAAAATTATTATGAAAAGAGAAAACTCAGACTCAATCACAGATTTTTTTAAAAAAGCAGAACAGAATTGGACCCAATGGTATTAATAGTTTCTGAGGAAAAGACAAGAATGGAAAGAGGAGAGAAAAATGAAGAGTCAGATTAATTAAAATCAAAATGGAGAGGACACAGGGATGAAGGAGAAGTGGAGGAGGCCAAGGAACAGTGGACGAAAGAGCAGAAAGGAAATCTGGAAGGACTTTGGAATGACCCACACAACTTCAGGAAATGACAGTTGTCAAGAATCAGGCCATCCCCAAAATGTTTGACGTTTTTCTGCATGATTTTTTTACAGTAAAATAAATACATTCAGAAGCCAGGGTAGAAGCCATGACAGCCATATTTATGCCCCCATTTCGAGGCGCACCAGCGCTTAAATAAACACTTGAGGAAATTGGTGCTTTTTTTGTTACTGACGTTTGTTCTCTCTCTTTCCTCCTTCTGTTCCTCTTTGCTCCATCCTCTCTTAGTCGCCAAACCCACCCAGGGCATTCAGGCATACTGTTCACTTCCTGAGGAAAATGGCTCAAATGTTTGTGCCACTGGTTGTGGGAAAATAATGCATTCGACTGTCTTCTGTGTTGGAGAGACTGTTCCGGATTTCAGCTCTTCCCCCCTTCAGCCCCCACCCTGCACCTTAGGGCTATAAAGGGAGCCCTACTGCCTGCCTCCGGGTCCTCTGCCAGCTGTCCCCTTGGTGACATGAAGCAATCCCTCTCTCCATTCCTCAGCTTCCTCCTTGTGGCCCTGATGTTTGCAGGTAAATGGGAAACGTGACCTAGTCCTGGGGCCTGAGTCTCTCCACAATGATCCTTTCCAGGTGGGGCCGTGAGACACTGAGCCCACAGGTGCATTCCCTGGTGGGGTTCTCAGGCAGCAGTCTCTTGGTGGGTTTGTAAGTGACCCCTTGAATGTGCTGATGGCCCTGGCTCCCCAGCAGACAAGGTCCTGACCCTGACTACACTTCCTTAGCCTTTTAATACTCACCTACTCCTCATAGAGGGGGCAGCCTGCATCATAAAGGACCCTAAGTTTTCGGGAGCCTCACTCAACAACTATATGGGCAACACACTAGGGGGATGCTCAGCTTGGCTTCCAGGAGGTACTCAGCCTCCACTGGCAGACCTCTTCAGTCCTCATTCACCTCTCCCTCTCCTCTCTCTCAGTCTATCTCTCTCATACTGTCTCTTTCCCTCTCTGTCTCTCTCCCTTTCTCTCCCTCTCCTTCTCTCTCTCCCCCCCCCTCTATCTCCTTCCCTTTCTCTCTCCCTCTCCTTCTTTCTCAGTCTATCTCTCTCATACTCTTTCTCCCCCCTCTCCCTCTCCTCTCTCTCTCCTTTTCTCTCTCCCTCTACTTCTCTTTCTCAGTCTATCTCTCTCATACTCTCTCTCCCTCCTCTCCCCCCTTTCCTCTCTCTCTTTCTCTGTCTTTCTGTCTCTTTGTCACACACATACACACACACACACGTTTGCCCTGCTTCCTTCCCATTCCATCCCATTCTCTACTTGCTCTTTCTTTATCCCTTTACTGAGGTTCACTTATTATACAAAGAACCACACATATTTAATGTGAACAGTTTGAGGAGTTTTGACATTTGCAAACACTCCTGGTACCATCACTATAGCCAAGGCAATAGGCACCTGCAACACCTCCCAAAGTTTCCTTCTGTCCCTTTGTGGTGTTGTTTTCTTGTGGTAAGAACACTTAAAAGACCCACCCTCTTAACAAACTCTGAAGTACACAACACTGTCCCACCACCTGTAGGCATGCACTTTACAGGACGTCTCGGGAATGCAGCCACGCTGCAGGACTGACACTTTGTACCCACTGAGGAGGAGTAACTCCCAGTCTCCCCCACCCTCCACTTTACTCAACCCCTAGAGTGAAGCACCTCACCCTCCTAGGTCTTCTCAAAAGAGAGAGAGCTCTGAAAATGCTCTGCTGTGTATTTACTCTGAAACAGGACTATCCAGAGCCGGAAATGTGGACGACCACAGCACCACAGGCCCGAGAGGACTGAGGGAAGGATCTTCTGGACAAGGAACAAATGGGTCTCACTTGCTACACCACCAAGAAAAACGCCACGTCTTACCGCGTACTCCCCCTTACAAGGGTAAGAAACTCCAGGAATGGTCAGTGAATGAAGAGCTGGGAAGGGGTCTGTGCCCGTGGGGTAGGGCGAAGCACTGGTGGAGGTCAGGGTGGGCTGGGTTTACGAAGACACTATGTATATGGCTGAGGTTGCCCCACCTCTCAGAAAGGTCGTGGGTCTGACAGCCACCCCGATGGACGACCGAGGGTCCCCCGAAACTAGGGACCATGAGGGGAAAAGAGGCAAAAGTATTTAAGGTGACTTGTGTAATCGCTGGCTTCACCAACACTGGGTAGCCAGAGGACATGACACTGAGTAAGACACCTCCTGCTCGCTCCCTTGACCTTGAGTTCATTCACTCTTCAGGACTTTGCTGAATACCTGCTAAGTGCAGGGTGATAGTAAGCTTTTGGGGAATGCCCCAGGAGTGGGTGCGGAGGAGGGGCCACTGGCCTGAGGAAGACAGGGGATGATGAAACCAAAGAGCCCACAGCTGCCTTTCTTGTTGGTCCTGAACCCCCATATGGAGCCTGAAACCAATCTGGAAGGACCCAGAGAAGACAGTCATTTCCAAGATGCTGCCTTAGTCCCAAACTCTTTCCTGACCCTGGTCAGGGAACAAGAGGCTGGACACTTGGTGGGCAAGAGCAGAGAACACACCAGAGGGTAGGCAGAGGGAAGCCAGGGATTCAAATCCTGTGACATTATTCCCTGCATCGTCCTCTCCTCCTTCTATCCCTTTGGAGGTGGCTGTGGGCTCCCTGAGACTCACTAGTCTGGTTCTCCTCCCAAGGGAAGGGGAAAAGACAAGATCATGCTTGCACAACAGTATAAACAACACGAGGCATGAGTCACTTATCCCGATGTAAGTCTATGAGATAGCATTACTATTCCCATTTGATTCACGAGGGCATTGAGAAGATTTGTCCATATTTGTCCAAAATAACTTGTCCAAGATCAGGCAGCTAGCATATGGCAGTCAAGAGTGGAACCTTCAAGAATATAAACAAGACTTCCCAGTGCTGTTGTCTAGGAAGAGGTCTCAGTCCACTCCCTTTAAGACATACCTGTTTCTTTCTCCGAGACACCTTGTACTCACTTCCTGCCTACGCTTCTCCATGGGTGTCACTCACTCTTGATTTTTTACTTGCCTTCCCACTTGTGATTTCCATCCTCAGCGCGTGGCCTCCCTATGTTCAGACTGGCCCTGATTTGAGTCTGCCCCAGCCCAGTGCCACACACAGAGTGTGACTTTGTGACAGGTCATCACTGATCACCCCTATCTCATTCCCAATTCAGAGGAGAAGCAATTAAGACAGAGCATTTCCTCCATAATAAGTATTTTTGCAATATAATTTCCCTGGCATTTTAATTTTCCTACTGCTTTTTCTACGTCCCACTTCATTTGAGTCTACTGGAAAAATACTTTTTATGAAGAAAATTCTCTCCCTTAATGGCTTCTTCTCTGAATTGGGGAAGGAATCTCATTACTTCCTGTATTAGCATAATACTTTGATCTGTGTCTGGAAACACAGTATCTCAAAAGTATAGCTTAAAAGTTAACAACTAAGAGAATATACCCTAAAATACCCACCCAGCTATAAAAGTCTGCGTTGGTGTGGCATCGCACTGTCTTACCCACATTTCCCACCCTTATCCATCACCACAGTGGTCCTCAAGCCATGTGATGATTCCTAGAAAATACTATGCTTTTTCGTGTCTTTGCACAACCCTATGAAGCATGTCTAGTTTTAGCTCGAGACCCCATTTCGATGGTATATTTAACATCCATTTAAGTTTGATAATCTCTGTGACCTTATTTGGCTGTTCTTTATGTTTCCAAATCATTCTGTGCAGACTCGACTGTGGATGGATTATATTAAATTTAAACATGTGGTTACGTGTTTGTTTCCCAGCTGATCCAGAGAATGTCCCCTCCCTTGACTCAGTTATGGCACGCTAAAATGTCCTACATCATTTTGCCTTGAAGGAATGAGCAAGTGAGTTAATTTGCCAAATGACTAAACATCTGTAGGACCCCCCATCTGTCCTATTTTTGTCTTTCTCTCTTTCTATGATTACCCCTTTCTCTTTCAAAAGTTATTAACTTTTTGTATATAACAGCATGTTTAACAAGGCACAAAATAGAATTTTCGGCTGGGATTCAAGGCACTATTGAGTCGGGAGGCAGACCACTCTGCACTGAGGATGCAACCAAAATCCAGTGACACAAGCCTTAAATGCCAGGGTGACTGGCACGTGGAGACGTCCCTCCTTCTCCTGAGGGCAAGGGTTTGGGACCCCTGCACCCAAATGGAGCCACGGGTTTCTTTTTTTTATTGTTATTCTTTTTTTTTTTTAATGTTTACTTATTTTTTGAGAGAGAGAGAGAGAGAGCCAGAGCGCGAGCTGGGGAGGGGGAGAGAGAGAGGGAGGGGAGACACAATCGGAAGCAGGTTCCAGGATCCGAGCTGTCAGGACAGAGCCTGACACAGGGCTCAAACTCACGAACTAAAAGATCATGACCTGAGCTGAAGTCGGATGCTCAACCGACTGAGCCACCAAGGCGCCTGAGCCACGGGTTTGGGCAAGCTCACCTGGAGAACTTATTATGTGTCTCCTGCTCTATGGGGCAACAGGGGACTGACTGCATCCCTTCTGCCTCCAAAATCCACAGGTGGTAGTTGCTCAGGTGAGCGCCACAGGCAGCAGGTACAGAGGAGAGACTGGGGCTAATCTGGAATAGGGCTGTTGTTCACTGGGTGCAGGGTCTCAGTGATGCTAGATGAATACATTATAGAAAACTGCTGTACAAGTGCCTATAGTGAACAATGCGGTATTGTGCACTTAAAAATAAGTTGAGAAGCTAGCTCTTTGTTCAGTGCTCTTACCACAAGGAGAACAAGAAACAAAACAATGGAAACAAAGGGACACAAGGAAGCTTTTGTAGGTGATACATACATTCACTGCCTTGATGGTGGTGATGTTATCATGAGGTATGCATCACATTGTTCACATTCGATCTATGCAGGTTTGTATCTCCTCGTGTATGCGTAAGAAAGGATGACCCCTGGTCAGACCATGAAGTGATAAGAAAATCATTGTAATTGATCAATTAATTCATTGATCTAGACCAATAATAGTAATGCCTACCAGTGCAACAGATTAGGGCAGGAAGAGGGTAACATCACTTCACATTTAATCTGTCTGAAAGTCACACCTCCAATTGGTGCCAGAGTTTATAATACCCAGAGCACCCTCGGCAGTCTCAGAAGCCTTCCCCGTTCAGACACTTAACACTCATTCCCTGATATTGCACCTCTGCTTTCACGCTGTGCATCTAGTTTTTCTTCTTTTTTATTTTTTTAAGTTTTATTTCATTTATTTTTGAGAGAGAGAGAGAGATAGTGTGAGCAGGGGAAGGGGCAGAGAGAGAGGCAGAGAGAGAATGCCAAGCAGGCTCCACACTGTCAGATGCAGGGCTCGGATTCATGAACCGTGAAATTGTGACCTGAGCTGAAATCAAGAGCCAGGTGCTTATCTGACTGAGCCACTAAGCACCCCACTTTTTCTTTTTACTACTTGCCCCTTGCCTTTTCTATCAATTGTCTTCATATATATAATTGAAGACAGAAATTCATCTTTCCTAATCTCAGGGCTTGAACTGTAGAGTGAGGCACCAATTTCACACTCCTCCAGTAAACTGGCACATCTTGGAGGCGCCAGAAAGCCTTCCAGGCACTCCCTCAGAATAAGGGGAAACTAGAAGTCATTTTCACTCTTTTAAAATCTGCCCTTGGCTACCTCTACTCCCTTACAGAGACAGCTCAGCACCACCCCACCCTCCTGGCAGGGCCATCCCACTGAAGTCTGTGTTTGGGAGGGCTGTGTCACTCCTCAGTCTGTCTCACAGAGCCCCTCTGTGCCCAAGGCCTTGCACAACATTCTACATTGTTGTAAGTGGAACACTGGTATTGTGATTCATCTATTACCATTTCTCTTCCCAGCTGCCTCTGATGGGCAGCTCATTTCTCAGGCAGAGCAAAGGTGACATGGAAGCCAGAATCAAGGATCTGATTTTTATACTCTCAGGCTGGCTACAGGGAAATACGAGCGCTCACATACAAAAGAAACCTGTTTCCTACCTACTGCCGTCCTCCACCATATCCCTTCGGACTCAAATGACCCCTGTTCGATTCTTGAGATGGTTTTAAGAGGCTAACATCGAATATCTCTTTGTACAGAACCAGAATCAGATTTCAAAGTTGTCAACTGCAAGAGAAGTGAAGGGCACTGTCAAGAATACTGTAATTATATGGAAACCCAGGTGGGTTACTGCTTTAAAAAGAAATATGCCTGCTGTTTACATTACAACTGAGCTTGCTGACACAGAAGCTGGAGCGTGGTCCCCCTGCCTGGTGTCGGGGTCCTGTCCCTGACCCGGATGGAGAAGGGACTGAGCATGGACTACCTGAGGCATCGTTAGCTGAGCCGGAGAGTCTGGACATTTTATTCCAACAAAAACAGAGATGAAAACCAGCCACGCCTGACCTTAGAGAAAGTGACTTAGCCTGACATGGACAAAATCTTCAAAAATCAACACAGTTTTTGGTGGTAGATGTGAATGTCATAAACTTTCACAGGAAAGTACTCAAGTAATTCCTTCTTTTGTTTTAAAAAAATTTTTTTGAGGGGGCCTGAGTGGCTCAGTCGATTAAGTGTCCGACTTTAGTTCAGGTCATGATCTTGTGGTTTGTGGGTTTGAGCCCCATGTTGGGCTCTGTGCTGACAGCTCAGGGCCTGGAGCCTGCTTCGGATTCTGTGTCTCCCTCCCTCTCTGCCCTTCCCTTGCTCATGCTCTATCTCTCTCTCTCTCTCTCTTTCAAAAATAAACATTAAAAAAATTAAAAATAAAATAAAAATAAAAATATTTTTTGAGGGGTACCTGGGTGGCTTAGTCAGTTAAGCGTCTGACTCTTGATTTCGGCTCAGGTCATGATCTCATGGTTCATGATTTGAGCCCCGTATCGGGGTCAGCCCTGACAGCACGGAGCCTGCTTGGGATTCTCTCTCTCTCTCCCTCTTTCTGCCCCTTCCCCCTCTCAAAAAATAAATACATAAATATTAAAAAAAAGAGAGAGAGAAATATTTTTCAGTACATATTTTGTTCCTAGGCACTGAGAAATGTAACCAATTGGAAACATGAATATATAAGGAGGAAAAAAACCCAAATAAATGAAAAAAAATAAAATGCCACATATTTTGTAATGTGAATATATCCAAGGCAATACATGGAACAGATAAATACAAGAGATTTAAGAAAGGATTCCTGGGGAAATGTGAGCAGGGTTTTGGAGGATGAGTAGGAGTTTCCTCTTTGAGGAAGATAGGAGGTCATCTGCAGTTTATTTTTTCATGTTTCTGTACTTATAAGAGCATTTTATTAATGCCACTGGTAATAAAGAATCAGCATCAGACCTGGGCTTTCCTGGGGAAATGAACTTGCAACTCTCTTTAATCTCATGAGATGAGAATATGCAAACAGTATTATCTGTCCCCTTCAGTTGAGTAAAAGTCACCCTGAATGAAGACCTACTGTGTCCTATGAGTCTCATTGCCTGTGCCCACTGCTGGTGACTCAGAAATACATTTATTATGACCATCCTAAATTTTCATTTGTCACGTGGGCATTGGTGAATGTCCGGGGCTCCCCCATGCCTATTCCTTTACCCTTGTCCTACTGGCATTCTGCCCCAGGGGCTTCTAATCATCCCCTGAACAATGGGGACTTAAAAATTATCTCTACTTACTAGATCCATAGTGAGAAAACAGTGGAATTTGCCACGAAATATGTATAAGTGGAGATTATCTTTAGGCTCAAGGTGATTATTAGTAACTGTTTATAACTCATTTACAAAATTTTGAGTCCATCATTCTTGCTACACCTTCCATGAGTTAAGAACCCTCTCTGCTCATCACAAGGAAACCCCTTTTTTCCCCTTTTCTTTCTCTCTTTTTGGGGGGGTGTCTATATGAGATGGTGAATGTTAACTAAACTTGTGGTAATCATTTTCTGATATACGCAAGTCAGATCATCATGCTGTACACCTTAATCTTACACAGAGCTTACTTCTCAAACATATCTCAAAACTGGAAAGAGGGAGAAAAAAGATCATCATTTCAGATGTTGTTGGGAGCCATTTCTGAACTCACTAAGTTGAGAATACTCCTTGTGAGGTTAAGGCGGGTTTTGCACGGCCTCCCACCATCAGATGGTGACCGATGTCTACCCCCCACTCAATTATTTTTGCCTGAGCACAAACCCCCCCAAGGCGCCTTGTTGATTGGTATTGGGAGTGACTTGTCTCCTTATTCTGGCCCTGAAATGCTGATTGCACCTTGTGAAGGAACTTATTATAAGAATTTCTTCTTTTGTGATTATAGGAGCAAATATTGCATTTCCTGAGAATCCTGTTTTACTTCCCCTCAAGAAAACAGGCTATTGACTCCTGCTCACAAAGAACTAACTGTTGCCTTTGCTATGCTAAAAACAATGTCTTGTATTTGAATGCTGAAGATAACTTCCTTCCCCATATGATAAGCATCCAAATCACCTACATCAATCACTATTGATAAAGATTATGCATGAGTCTTCTACCAATCTATGTTCTGGGAAATTTTTGCATACCAAAGAAATTTATCATCAGAAATCATTGTCTAAGGCAAATGCCACTTCTGTGCTGTGCCCCATACATTTTTTACCATAAATAAAGCTGACTCTCAGGTCAGTGCAGAGATGCCTGCCTGGTGATCAGAAAGAAACTCGTGGTTCTCTCATTCCCTCCCCCTTTCACCAACACCATCCATCCTTCAGGGAGCCCTGGACCTGTTGGAGCTGGACTCCAGCAGGATGTCAATGATAACTCAATAAAACAAGAAAATAAAGAAAGGAGATGCTAAGTCCTTAAAAAAAATCCTTTGGGGCACCTGGGTGGCTCAGTCAGTTGAGTGTCTGACTTTGCCTCAGGTCATGATCTCACCGTTCATGAGCTCAAGCCTAGTGTCTGGCTCTGTGCTGACAGCTCAGAGCTGGAGCCTGCTTCAATTCTGTGTCTCCCTCTCTCTCTGCCTCTCCCCTGCTTATGCTCTGTCTCTCTCTGTCTCAAAAATAAATAAACATTAAAAAAAATTTTAAAAATCCTTTGTGAGATTGTTATGTATGGGCTTTACCTGGGTTACAATAAAGATTCCACAGCTCATATAGACCCCTGCATTCCCAGGGGTGTTTAGAGTGGTGCGTAGACCCCTTCCCAGAATGCTGCCATTCCAGATTTCTTTCTGGATAAACACATTCCATACTTAATTCACACACAGACACACTCGCACGAGGCTGATACTTCAGGGACAGAGCAGATATGGTAAAAACCGGTACATACAAAACCAGAAGCATTACCTCACTCACTCAGTTACTGTGCTTCTCAGAAACAACTGACTTTTCAACAGGTGCGAAGTTACAGTTACGCAGAATGAGTAATTTGTAGAGATCCACTGTACAGCATTGTGCCTGTGCTTAAAATACTGTATTGTGCATGTAAACATTTCTTTATAGGAGTAAGTCTCATGGTGAGTGTTATTACCTCAATTGAAAAAAAGGTAATTGTTCTCAAGAAAAACAGAAATGTTTTGAGAAATTTTTAAAATAAATCTAAATTTCAAACTAGAACATTTATCTTAGCAAACTATGGTATATCTACTTAAAGGGATGTTATATATTCCTCAGGTATAATAAACATAAAAGCAAATAAAATAAAGTGCATAAGATAAAGATTTCAGTACAATTTTCTATCTTAGAAAATACAAGATACAAATTTTTATATATCTGACGTAAAATTAATTGGCAAAAGTATGTCCAAAAGCAAAAATAATAATAATAATAATGATTTTAGGTTCCAATGTTAAGATTATTGGAGATTTTTAATTATTTTATCTTTGAAAATACCCTGTCAAGTTACTGCATAACTCTTAAATTTTAAATATACATTAAAAAAGACAAATAAACGTGCCTAAGGATAAATACATATGTACATAAACAAAGGCATACTTTGATTGTAGGCAAAGACGTTGCATCAAGAAAGTCCTAATTCTAACATGAGAAAGAACTTCTGGGTATGAAGACTATAAAACATTCAAGCATGTTGCCCAAAGAGATTTTGGGATTCAGAACCAACTTTGGGATTCAGAAGAATCAGGGCACAACTGATATTTTTCTACCATCTGCAGGAATTTTTACAGTTCCTCTTGGGGACCATGGAATGAGCCCCGTGGTCCCTGGAGGCAAGTTCCAAGTCAGCAACTCTGTTGGTTACGCTTGCTTTGTTCTTTTCACAGACGCCTGCTTAATGCAGGCCCCTCAGGATAGGGAGGCATTATGGACACCAGCTGTACCCCTGGTGGGAAGAGACCCTTTAGCCAGAAATTGCTTTAGGTACTACAGGGCCAGTCATTCCACGCCTGGCTGCCTCCACTTCTGCCCTCCACACCCACCTTCCACACACAGAGTCCTGCCTCCCATTGCACCCCCGGACCTTCAATGAGCTTTGATCCCTGTGATCCATCCATCCCCCGGAGCGACCCTTTATCGAGGAATCTATTTTCTTCTCCATTCCCCTGGTCTGCTGGGGTGGGAGCCAGGGGGACAAGCTCAGTCAATAAAATCCCCATTCAGCTTCCTTGACTTTGATCACAGCCACACCTAGTTTTTTCTACCTGTCCACATGGTGGTGGTCACTATAGCTTGTAGGCTTGGACTGACTCAGTTTATCTCTTGGGTCACAGGAAACTACCTTACTGGACCCAGGGAGTCCCCTTGTCATAAGAACAAATATTAAAATTAGTGTGTCCAAATGAAGGGCAAATGAGATCATTAACACATTAACACAGTGTCTGCTTCTTTCTTGAGAGACCAAAAAAACTCCCGGGGGTCAGATGACTAACATTAGCATTACCTATGAAGACAGCAGGGATAGGGCTCTATCCCAGCTGTGGGGAAATGACATCAAGCCCAGTTAGGAGGCAGAGGGGTCTGATTAAATGTCTCTGTTAGATCTAGATGTATCTCTCGTGCTCTACCAACTGAGTCAGCTGGGCAGTGGACGCTGGGGTTAAGCATGAGGCTTTCAGGAGAGCAGGAAAGTGTCAGAGTCTGTTTTCTCTCTTCTGTCTGCTTCCTGGGTCCCTTCTGTGATTTGCCTCCACTCTGCTCTTCTTTTCTCTGGGGGCTCTGAGAATATCCTTAGAGAATTCACTGCTGCCTCCTACCTGTCTATCCAAGGCACCTGTAATGGGTCAGTTATTATTCCTATTTCATTGTAGGACAAAATAAGGGTAGAAAGTTAAATGATCCAACCCAAATTAGGTGGTGATCAAATGACATATCCAGGATGTTAACCCAGTTCTCTTCAAGCCAGAAAAGTCCAAGTTTGGACTTTTTTTTTTTTTTTTTTTTTTTTTTTTGTCTTACATGACACTGACCTTTCTAAGAGAACACACTTTTTTTTTCTCAGAACGTTTCCTGGCCACAACCTCAGAAAGATGGACACTGGCTAGATCAGGAGCTTAAGCTCTGGGGAAAGGCACTTTCTCTGCAAGGGCATGTGACTCGGTGAGTCCCATATGCCAACAGATGTGGGTGTGTGAGCAGAGGAAACCGCACTCACCAGGAATGCTGATACTTGGTCCTAGTCATGACTCTAGTAATAAAGTGTGTTGATGCTTTGTGTAACTCCTGATGAACACAATGGGAAAACATGTCCTTCTAAACCCAAGCTCTTTGTGACAATCAATGAATTGTATTTATAGGAACAAAAATGAAACTTAGAATGTCCATATGAAGGGAAACCGAGAGCTATTGTTGTAAGTTACACAAGTACAGTACCTCAATAGACAAAGGTGTGATTGCGGGAGCTCGGTCTCTCTCCTGTGATGAATTTATGTTGAACCTGGAAGAGATAAAAAGACCTATGAAGTAAACAAGATGAGAGTTTGGTGTAGGACCTCTGAGAAAATGATGAATGTTCTCCCTGGCTTAGCCAAGTTCTGGTGAGATTGTTGTCACACAGAGGGCTCTAATATAGAGGCTCATAAGAAGTAAGTAAAGAATTGAGTTAGGACAATGGAAACAAATCCCTAAGGGATTTTCTAGGGTCAGAAGGAAGGGAAACTGCTGATGCTGATCAATCATCTTTTGTCTTTACTTGAAGCTGCAGGAATAAAGTCAAAAGGAAGACACATGAGGAAGAGCCCATTCAGATTCTTGGGTGAGAGGAAGTCAGTGGGAAGATCATTTCAAGGGGCTACTGTGGAAAGAATCATTACCCAAAGAATAAAAACGATTGCCCCAGCCAAAATTGGGTGGTGGAAACCCTACTTATTTTTATTCTTGGTCTAAACCCAAGGGCTGGGTTGACCTTCAAGAGGTTGGGGACCAGCACTTGGTGAAGCCTCTGATGAATAGAGGGATTGGTCCCAAATCGGACAATCAAGACATTCCCCTATTGTTTTTAGGGGAGCATGAGATAATCCCACTGGGATAGTGGAGGCTGAAAATTCTGTTTTCTTTCTCCAGAAATAAGAAAGAGGACATGAACCACAGTAGAAATGCTTCTATAAAGGTGAAGAGCCTGTCTAGTCCAAGGAAACATTAAGTACGGACATAGGTATGACTTGGAGAGGGGAAGGTGAAATCAGCCAACTGCTATATGCTCCTCACTAGGGGATGGAATTGACAGGATTGCAAAACCATAGAGTCTTAAACTTTAAAGGGCTCAACCATGCTTTTGGCCCTCAGGACACATGAACACGGGTTTGAACATGGCAAATTTAAAGGAAGAAACTGGCATCTGGCATTCCTCTTCTCAAAAAAAAAAAGGCAATGTAGTATAGAAACAAATATAAATTTAATCATCTTTTCAAGAACAGCATTTGGATGAAATATTTTCTGACTCCCTGAATATTTCAGGATGATTTTCTCCTGTTCCCGTGAAAGATAATCAGCCATGAAACCAAATCCTTGCAACATAATTTTTCTCTTAAAATCTCAAAGGCACCTTTCCCCATCTGGCATTTAGTGTCGAGTATAACACACATGAGGAAGGTCTGCTTTCGTTCTTTTGCAGGAAGCCCGCTTTTTTGCAGGTTTTTTTCCCCTTTATTCCTCAAACATTTCATTTAGTCATATTTAACTAAAGTTCTCATTTTATTGGTTTCATCGGAAAAAATTGTAAGCCCTACTAACTGGCTTATTCTGATAATTTTCTAATTCATAAACAATTTTAAAATTGTATTTTAACATTACTTCTTTAAAAGAAGGGGAAGGTGGGTGGGGGGATGGAGAAATAGAGAAAGGAATTAAGAATCCACTTATCATGGTGAGCACTGAATAATGTATGGAATTGCTGAGTCACTACTGTACACCTAAAACTAATATAACACTATATGTTAATTATACTGGAATTAAATTTTTTAAAGAAAAATATCAAGTTTTTTTTTAAATAAAGATATGAGAAGTGGTGAACCGTATGGTCAAAATCAATTGTAAATGTACTGAGGCAGGAAAGAACTTGACAATGAGACACTAACAACTGTTGGGCTATAAAACATTGAGCCCAGGGCTAAGCAAGCCTGCAATAATAATTCAATAAGAGTCACTTCATTCTGCTGATTTCCGCTATACATTTCTCACTGAAAATTAATTCACCTTTAAAAACTTTTTAATTAGGGGCACCTGGGTGGCTCAGTCAGTTAGGGGTCTGACTCTTCTATATGAGCATCGTGCACACCAGAATAATTATCTTCTGTGTTGGGACAAACCGACCTTCAGTTCCTTTCAACCCTGTAGTTATAAAAACCAATGAGCCTATGGCCAGATTAATGAGACTGTTCAATGACCTTGATTTTCTAGTTTGTCTTCTGTTAGAATGGTATTGCTCATTCTTCCAACGCTATTCGTGAAATTCTTCCTTAGCGGTTGCATCCAAGTTTGTGACTTGGAAAGAGTAGATCTACATGTAAAGGAAAAGGTAGGTGATAAATCCTGATACCGCTCATCTGCTCCTCTCCCAGATGAGCTAACTTTCCAACATAGCTCATGAAATTCCAAACTATACAGAAAACCATTTCCAAACTATAATTTCACAGCAATTTGAATGCTGGCTGGACTGCTAGAAAAAAATATACCATCCACATTTACCTTAAATCTTTTCTAAATCAGATAAATCTCAATAGCAAAAAGAAAACATACTTTTTGTGGTTTCATCTCCCAAGGGGACTTTGAACAAATGACCCATACATTTGGATACATACATGGTAGAGTATGTATTAAACAGTAATTCTTGTATCTTGTAGCTACACGTTCTCAATCCACAGAGTTGAATTCAGTGTAACAATCATTCATTGGAAGTCTTGAACTTAGCCTGTGTTCTTGGTGTGGAAGCCAGTTTCCTCAAGGATCAAATTGAGATGCTTATGCTGTTTTTTACAATGGAAAAATCCAGAGATGTGTTCAGGACAAATGCTCCAGAGAAAAAGAATTTCAAATTTTAACAGATTTCTTATTTACTGTTTGGCCGTCACACATACCCATCTTGATATCTCTTTTAGGATTGCTTCATTCACAGTTACCTATAAGGTGACCTTTTTGTTGGCAAAGAGAGAAAAGGATCTTTTAGTTCCCAACTAATTCCTCCTTAACTCCTATTTTTATAGGTGTTTTTACAAGGTACAGAAAGGCCAGTGAATCTGGGTATTCTCTGTCAGGTCCCCTTTGTCTTTGCTTAATCTTTCTAGTTGTGGAATGTCCCAAGTGAACTCCTGGTCCTCACCTCTTCTGGGTACCTGCATGACTCCCCTGTACCTTTGCTCACCTCCAGAAGTCCCTGACTTCTCACCAAAATCAATTTTCTGAGTAAGATGCATGTTCAGATATTGTGGTGAATGGTTTAAGTCAGGTGGGAGACCGCCTATGACAAATCATACATGCAGCTGTTATAAAAATTCAGGAAGCTCTCCACACACCTAGTTACAAAAATCTCCAAGGTATATCATATAGAAAAGGCAAGGACAGAGTAAAAAGTGTAGTCTGTCAAGATGTTTATCCAAGAAGAGATATAGATTCATCTCTGTTTATGCATAAATGCAACATCTCTGGAAGGATGGATAAGAAACTGGTAACAACTGTCATGAAAGCCTGGGAGAGGGGATGAGATGGGAAGAAAGCTTCCTTTTCATTTCTTAGTAAGTAAATTTTAAGGGAAATAAACCAAAGTGATACTGGAACCTAAGTAAAGTAGGTGCAGAATGCGTAGTTACACGGGCACCTGGGTGGCTCAGTTGGTTAAGTATCCAACTTCAGCTCAGGTCATGATCTTGTGGTTTGTGGGTTTGAGCCCCACATCAGGCTCTGTGCTGACAGCTCAGAGCCTGGAGCCTCCTTCAGATTCTGTGTCTCCCTCTCTCTCTGTCATTCCCCCACTCATGCTCGCTCACGAGCTCTCTCTCTCTCTTTCAAAAATAAACATTAAAAACATTGTTTTAAATGTTGAGGATCCCAAAGAGCTTTTAAAAAAAAAAAACAGAATGAGTAGCCACGGTAACTGGACATTTTAGCATCCTGTATTACATAAAGCTGCGTGGAGAGCTGTCTTTCCAGGGCTGGCTCTGATGCCTCTTTTTTTTTAAAGTTTCTTTATTTGTTTTTGAGAGAGAAAGAGAGAGAGAGAGAGAGAGGGAAGGAGGGAGGGGCAAAGAGAGAGAGACAGGGAGAGAGAATCCGCCTCAGGCTCCCTGCTGTCAGCGCAGAGCCCGATGCGATGCGGGGCTGGAACTCACAAACTGTGAGATCATGACCTGAGCCGAGATCAAGAGTCAGATGCTTGACCGACTGCACCACCCAGGTGCCCCTGGGCTGCCCCCTCTTCAGGTCAAGACAACTTTGCAGAATGAGGTTAAGAGTCTACCCTCTTCTTCCCAGGGTAGACAACTTCCTGACTTTTAATACATAAATAAGATTTGCCACGTTTAAAACAGTAATACCATGTGCTGTATTTGGCTTATTTTTTTTCATTCAGAAAGTTTGTGAGGCATATCCATGTTGTAACCTTCTGTGGTTGTGGCTGTTTTATGACGTTGCTGTGGGGGAATACAGCATTTGTTTTATTACTGCGCTGTAATACACTATTTGGGTTGTCTTCTGTTGATGGCTGTAATGAGTGAAGCTACACTGAATGTTCTTGTAGGTGTCTCTCGGTGCACATGGGGCTGCATCTGTTGGGGATACACCTGGGAGTATTCATGTTACCAGTGTATGCATCCCTACTGCCCAAACAAAAGCTTCTTGAAGGCAGGAAACCTGTTCACACATCCCCACCTCTGTCACCCAGCACAGAACCTGCTGCTTAGTAACTGCTGCCAGTGGGGACTCTCTTTCCTGGGCAGCCTCGGTGTACCGAGCCATTGGTCAAGCCCCGCTTCTCCTAATACTGAGAAGCTTGTCTATTTTTAGGCAGGAGGGAAGAGTATCCAGTAACTTCTGCCCACAGCTTTACTCAGTAGACCAGATAAATGTGCTCATTCCTGATTAGTGTTGTTCCCAAAAACCTATAAATGTCCCATTTTTGTGTGCTCTCCTCTCCACTCCACCATTTCATCGGCTTTGCTTTCCTGCACAGGAGGGTTGGGAGAGCCAAGGGAACCTCAAAACATGAAGGTCCTCTTCCTTCTCGCTGTTCTCTTCTGTCTGGTCCAAGTCAACTCAGGTAAATGTCTCCTGGCTGGGGGAGGATGCAGGAGCCAGTAGAAGGGACCAGGGAAGGTGGGGCAGGAATCCCTGGATGAGTGACCGCGTGGAGGACTGGGGTGTCTGTGGGTTGGTAATGGGGGCAGGTGCATCGCTCTGGGGCTCAGCTCTGGGCTGTTTGGATCATCCCTGCGAAATACAGGTCCTTTCACATGAGACAAAGGGGCACCTTTGCTCCAATACAAATAGGAAACATTCACTGCAGTCTGGGGAAAGTTTCCAGAAGGAAATGACCGCCACAGGAATTCAGAGCTGGAAGGGACTGTGGATCTTCTGCAGCAGGACTGCACTCTGCAGGGAGGGGAAAGCCACAGCGCGTGGTGGTGCCCTCGCCAGCTGTGGTCTGAGGGGCTACCCACACCCATGCCAGTGTCCCTCCTGCTTGCCGGGGGCCTGTTCTACATGACAGCACTGAGGCACTGTCCTGGGGGAAATAATTAGTTACTGAAGCAGGTGAGACTAGGATGCACATCTCCAGCTCCCTAGGCTCGTGGTTCTTCTAACCATCACTGATGTGGGGCCCCTCTCTTTACTATGCTCTCCCCCTCCCCCAAGGCACGACAGAGCTGAGATGACACGGAGTCACAGGTGGGCCCCCGTCATTGCTAAGCTATTGCACCAGGCTGAATTTTAAATCGTGCAACACTGTGGGCATTTTGTGGTTTTTGTTTGTTTTTTCAGTCATGATAGATAACATTTGTAGACCGGACCAAAGAGCTTTCTTTCAACCAGCTCGTTCCCAAACAGGAAGGGCTTTCTTCCTTTTTTTTTTTTTTTTTTTTTTTTTTTATTGAGACATAATTGAGAGATGGTGGGATCCGAGTTTCGGGTGTACAGTACAATGGTTCCTTGTTTGCATACGTTGTGAAATGACCACCGCCAGGAGCCTAGATAACATCCCTCACCACACACACTCACACTTCATTTTTCTTGTGACAAAGAGAAAATACTTCCCATGCGGGGTGGTTGTTCTTGACGTACAAGTTCACAAGTCGTGGCGAAGAAAAGGTTTTTTCTTTTTTTTTCCCATTGGAAAATATGAAACTAAAACTGAGACCACAGGCTGAGCGTCAGAAATATTTCCACTTTTCCTAGAGACCAAGACCCACGCCTCCATTGTTCCACTCTGTTCTCTGAAGCTTCCTTTCCTTTCTCCTAATGCACTAACTCCCATCTGTCACCACGAAGCATGAGAGCCCTTTTAGAAGAATAGAGGATAAAATATACACCCTCCTGGAGGGTGACCTCCTGGAGACATTCCGAGGTATACGTAGACTGTTCCTGTTTTAAAGCTAAGAAACCAAAACTCTGTGAAATTGGCATCTGTCTAGTAAATATTCAGGGTTGGGCTGTGGGCTGGGGTCATCCTTTATTCTCTGTACCACATGAATTCCATATCTATTCTATTTATCAATAGGGGATATCCCACCTGGAATTAGAGATGTTATCTGCCTTATGCAACACGGAACCTGCAGACTTTTTTTCTGCCATTTTGGTGAGAAAAAGGCTGAGATCTGCTCCGATCCCTGGAACAGGTGCTGTGTACCAAATACTAAGGCAGAAATAAATAATAAGCCAGAGATGGTTGGCAAAAACAGAGAACCCTGAGACCTCACATGTCAGCTTCTGGAAGGCAGGAAGGCCGTTGAAGTATCTTGAGGGCTCAGAAGAATGTGTGGCTTATTGAAGGTGCTCAATAAATGTTTGTGGAATGAATCCAGCAGCAAGGTGAAGGTCTGATAAAAGAATTTTCCTAAAAGCTTGTCCACTCTACCTTTTCTTGTTTTTTTCTTCAAGAGTCTCAGAATTTTGTCATAACGCACCTCCTGTTTCTGTTCCCGGGAGTATGTCTCACTGACCCACAGACAAGGGTGAACCAGAAACCACACTCCAAACTAATCTCATCCTCAGAGAGACAGAAATGCAGTCAACCTACTGGTCTCTTTCCCACCAAATGTCATCTGCCTTTGCATCAAACCCAACACCTGCCTCAACCTACATATTCCCAGGCCCTGACAAGCTTCATTCCTTTCTCTTAATCTCCTCAAGTAATGATCACAACAGGTAATGTGTAAATAGGAGTTTAGTTTGCAAGAACTAAACTAAACACTTGCCTTTAGGTTATCCCACCTGACTGATACAACAATCTTATGGAGTTATGTATGGTGGAAGGGAAATGAAAGCCAAAATGTTAAGCAGATTGCCCAGGTCGGCATTTTCTAAGAGGGATTGTGACATGCCCGGTCCACCAAATGCTCACTGCACTCTGTTACTTCTAAAGAATGTATTTCTGAGCCCCCACAGCTAGGTAGAACTTCCATCCCTGAAGATTCCTACGACTTATAGCCCTTTGCTTTTCTCTGGATCCCACTCACACGAGTTGTCTATACCAAATTTTTGAGCCAGTCATCCGGAGAGTAGTGACTATTAATTACAGGCAGGAAATGTCAGAATATAATACAAGCAAATGTGCTGAAGTAGGAGACCCTGTGCCAAGCTTTTTCTAGACTAATAGCTTAACAAGTTCCCTTGTTTGGGTATTTCTTCTCACGGCCTGAATCCAGGCTGCTGATGAATATGTAGAACTTGGAGTCACCTGGAAAACAAACTTAGGGATTCCTGTATCGATTCCCAGGTCAAGTTCCAATGAACATTTCGTGTAATGCCTTAGGCCTCTCCGCAGGCTTTGCTAAACTCACCAGACAGATTTGTGGGAACCTCTCTCAACTAACTGTAGGCATCTCTACGGAGCCCTTTCTCCCCAGAAGGCTGAAGACCTTTTCCAGGCCTGGTGGGAATGCCTGCCTGGGAAGGGTGTGGACCCCACAGTCAGATTTTGCTCCTGAGTGAAACACACGAGAGCTTCACCTTTCAGACGATGCAATCTGCCAAAAGCACCATCACTCCATGCCCAAAACACCTGTCCACCAGAGAGCACCCAAAGAATAAATTAAATGAAGGAATGGGCCAGAGCCCAGAATGCCGGGGAACTAGAGTCTGGTTCCACCCCTTGCACTGCATATGTGCCATTAGTCAGCTAGTTTCTTTTCTTGGTCTCCTTTTTCTCAAAAATAAAATGAGTGAGCTGATGCAGACCTCTGAGACCCCATCACATCTCACCAGTGTCTTGGGTAGTGTTATTACTTCATCCATGATCTTGGGTGGGGGTCTCCATCAAGGGAAGTGAGGACAGAGGACCCACCTCCCCTAACGTCCTCCAAGGTGTGGTCACAACAGAGCCTGCTGGGAACCCACAGTGGAGTCCAGGACTGGCCAGCGGGGGGGAGGGGATCACCCAAAGCCCTAAACTCTGCTGTTAACATTGTCCCAATGGAAACATTTTCTAGTGGATATTGGGCCTGGTCTGCCTTCAGGGTGGAAAATGTTATCTTTCTTTTATTTATTTATTTATTTATTTATTTATTTTGAGAGAGAGACAGAGAGAAAGCACGAGCAGGGGAGGGGCACAGAGAGAGGGAGAGAGAGAATCCCAAGCAGGCTCCACACCTTCAGCGCGGAGCCCCATGCGGGGCTCTGAAATATTGAACAAATTGCCTCATCTCCATGGTAATTTTTGAAATTACCCAGTTGCGCATGCTCCTAAAAAGTCCTGGAATCGTTCTAAGATGATGTGAACTCCCCACCAAATGCTAGTTCCCAAAGCCAGAAACAGCCTTGGCAAGGCGGGCAGCCGGTCGTTACCATGACTTACCACTAGAGGGCGCACTGCCACCCTCAAGGCGAGTGCAAACCGGATTCTGATCAGGGATCACGGAGCAGCGCGAACTGCTCAACAAAGCAGCAGGTGGGAATCAAACCCGGGCTGAGAACAAAGGGAGCCTGAATTACCCACACTTCTAGCCTGCATTTCTTGGCATCAAGTAAATTATGGTGCTTCATTCATCTCTGCCCTAGGGTACCACCGCAGGTTTGTGGGATTTAATGGAATGGATCAGGATGGTTGCTGGAGTGTCACGCGCCATCTCCTCTTTGGGAGAAGGGGCAGCCAGCAGCACAACTGTGGACAATGAGAGCAGAGGCTCCCTGCTGCCTGCTGCCGCTGGCCTTCTGGAATTTGACGTCAGCGGTAGCCCAGCGCTAAGCACCCTCTGCTACCAGGAGGCTCAGAGGGGAACTGAGATCTAACCTGAGTCTGCCACTGAGCTGTGCTAGGCGACTGCCTCCCCCAGGAATTTATAGGAGTGACTCCGGTAGGATTGTAAGTGCACATACAAACAGAGAGCAATGCTTGAGTTCACTGCATCCTGCCTCTGGGTCCCAGATCTGTTGCCACCTGGGGATTTACCTGCCCCGCCCTTGCTCTAAGACATCGCATCACACAGTCAGGGGCGGCTGGGAGGGGTGGGCAGACCCAAGACGTTGACATGCCTCTTCTTTTGGTGAAACTGGCGTTGGGAGGATGAACCCTCCACCTGTAGCAAGGAGGAGCTGAGTTTCCTGGGGGCTCCAGGGAGCCAGCAGAAGGCAGAGGGAGCGGGCTGCGTCCAACAGGGTCCGGTGTTTTCTATTTGACAATTTCTTTTTTATTTTTTTCTGAGAGGGGAGAGAAAGAATGTGGGCAGGGGAGGGGCAGAGAGAGAGAGAGAGAGAGAGGAGAGAGAATTTTAAGCAGGCTCCACGCCCAGCACGGAGCCTGATGTGGGGCTCCATCTCATGACCGTGAGATCATGACCTGAGCTGAAATCAAGAGTCAGACCCTTAACCACCTGAGCCATGCAGGCGCCCCATAGGCTTTATGCCCTTCCCACAGCTCCTTTTTCTGAGACAAGTATAATCTTCCCAACTGTATCTCTCCACGACTCAGCTCCCTCTTCTGACATGACTCAGTCTGTAACTAGGAATGACAGAAGCGTTCCCTCCCTACAATCAAATGGGCTCAAAGGCCTCCCCCCACCAGCCGAACCTGCCCTGGCCCCCTCCCCTGCATCCCTGCACGGCAGAATCAATGGCTGCAGCTCTGTGTACCCCAGGTCCTCGGTGCCTTCCTCCCACAGGATCTGCCCCTGTGCTGCCATTATTCACAGGCATGTCTGTTTCTTCCACTAGACTAAAATCCTCCAGGCAGGTCTGGGTCTTACTCCTGTTTCAACCATCGGTGACCAGCCAAGCACAATGTGAAATGGCTGAATGAATGGATAAATGAATCCAAGTCTCAAACACAGGTCTTCTTCCGTCCACTGCCACCATCATTTCTGATCCAAGGGCAGAACATGGGGCCACCAGGGGACTGGACACCCACCGTGACTGTGGCCACATCCTCCTCACAGCCTGAAGCTCGCACCCTTTTCTCCCACCCCCAGGCCAGGGAGTGGCAGAGCCCTTGATGGCCACGAAGCACACTCGTGTCCCCCTGGGGGCAGCAGGAGGAAATGAGCAGGGGTTAGAGGAGCACAGAGTCCTCCTGGATCCTAGGTCTCCACAACGAGCATTTGCCTGCTGTCCCCTGTCCCTCGGTCATAGAATCTTAGACAAGAAAAGGGATCGTTTAACGAAAACCATGTCCTCTGAAAGGCAGCACGCTGGCATGGGAAGACTCTGGAATGAGGAATCAAAGTCGTCGAGCTTGGTTTAGTTCTAGATGTAGGAAGACTCTGAGCTCACCTCCTCCATGGAGCACATCATGTTAACTTTGGGACCCAGAACAGATCCTTCTGCCTTGGGCACAGGAAAAAAAAAAGAAATAAAAAGAAGCCATGGTTTAAGAGAGTAACTAGCAGGGCACCTAGGTGGCTTAGTTGGTTAAACGACCCATTCTTGATTTCAGCTCAGGACACAGTTTGTGAATTTGAGCTCCATGCAGGACTCTGTGCTGACAGAGTAGAGCCTGCGTGGAATTCTGTCTCCCCCTTTCTCTATGCCTCCGCAGCTCACTCTCTCCCTCAAATTAAATAAACATTAAAAAAAAAAAAGAGCAACTAGCATAGAAAAGCACTAGAACTCTGTCAAGCAGTGTAGATAAGCTGCAGAGAAAGGTGAGGAGCTGGAGGTGAGAGACTGCCACCAGGTCCTGTGCTGTGACATTACCAAGCAGGGGGCGATGCACATGCAAATGTCATTAAGAGTCTTTCAGACCAAACCCTGCGTCCTCCCCCTGGGCAGAGTCAGGCCGCACAGCTCCTACGGAGTGATTACCTACCATCCAAACATCACCTCCCAGGGAGGCACTGCAACAATAAAGGATGGAATGGGTTTTCAACAAACAAACAAGAACACCCTTTAAAACAGTCCTTTTGGAAAGCCACAGCCCATACAGTTAAACAATAGTGTTGCAATAGCTCAACATATTAAAATTCCTCTTTTGGAACCGCCTTTGGAATCCTCCTCCATAAAACTCAGAAAGAATCCAGTTCAGCACAATCATGAACTGAAGCAGCCAAGGAAACCCAAACCCCTGGGCTCCATCCCTCACTGGAGGGAGAAGGAAGCATCAGACAGACTCACACACCATGAACGGCAGGCACGTCCACAATCCCAACGGTCCTCAGTGTGGCTGGAGGCCAGGGGAACCTGTGGTTTCCAGGCTTCCTCCTCGTGGGATGCCAGGTACCTAGCACCTGTGGGTTTCTCCCCAGATGACGACACGGGAGACAATCACCAGTCTTGTCTATAGGAAACACGTGCTGCCCTGGCTAAGTCTGAGAATTCACACAGGGGAGGGGCCTGTCTGGGAGGCGGTGATCACTCACCAAGGTCGCCCAGACGGGGGCCTCTGGGAGGGCACATAGAGCATCAGCTTGGGGCCCGGGGGATGCACGACTCACGCTAGGTCGGCCTGGCCTCCAGGTCCAGAACTCTAGTGCTAAATGCCAAGGAAGCCAGGTTTGTTCTCAAGGCCGGCCTGGCTGCACTTGGTGCTGAGTACTTGGGCTCCAGCTCCTGTGCTAAGTGCTTCACACGCTTTTATCTCTGTTCATCTACGGAGCAGGTGGGAGTGTGCTCATCAAACAAATGAGACACCTATGCCTACGGCTCAGAGGTGTGAAGCTATTTACCCAGAGCCACACAGCTCTAGGGGGCGGGTTCTGTTCAGATCTGCCCGGGAGCCAGCAGAAGATTGGGGTGAATGCACCCCATTTTAAGGTCTCAGAGGCTTGCCTGAGGTCACGTAGCAAGTTGATGACCGGTTGATGGTGGGCCTTTTCCCCACCCATTTTAGAGAACAGAGGAAAGGATAGCCTATAAAAAAATACAGAGGGAGCAGCATCCACACCCAATGTCCTTCTAGCCTTCCCTAATCTAATAAATAATGTCGTGGGGATTAGTGTGGCCATGGCGTGTTAGCAGAAGACCACACGTTACAAATGGCCTTTTGTATTCCACCCTGGATCTCCAGTGAGATGGAAATTACCAGGATTTTAGAGGGGAAGAAACAGAAGCTCTTCTGAGTGAAGAAAACCCCCCAAGACCACACAGCTAACCATGGGGCAGGAAGGGACTGCACCCCCTGCTTTCTCTCCTGCCCTTGGGGTGACTGTGTGAAAGGAGTCTAGAGCCCAGACTCCTGTATCCCTAGATTCGGGCAGAGGAGGGAGTGAGTTCTGGGCTTCCCAGAACTGCCTGCCCCTCCCTGTCCCCTGTTCCAAGGAGCAGGCCTCACCCTCCCACCCAGGCGCCCGAGTGGGGGTTCGAATCTAGGTTCATGCTTCTCCACTTGGAGACCTGAAAGGCGCTAGAGACGCGGACACTCTGGACTGAGCTGGCAACAGAGGCCGACGGTGACCCTCTCTTACCTTGGGACCCCTCGAGTGTGGGTGTCCGCTCTGCTGCTGGGGCAGTGCAAGGGGAGGATCGGGCTGAGCCCAGGGACCACCCGCCTGGGCAGCTGAGGCAGGGCTGCAGCTCTAGGGTGCCACCAGGCGGGTCTTCACGGCAGGTGCACAAAGTGGAAGGAGCCAGCCAGGTGAGCGGGGTGGGGGATGGGTCTTCCTACAGCTCCCAAAGCAGAGGGAACACAGCGACCAGGAATGACAGGAAATGAGTGAGAGGGAGTGTCCAGGAGCACAGGAGGAAGTTGAGGATGACTGTCCCCCTCCCCCGTGTGGCATCTGGAAGGGGGACTAGACCAGCCCCTACTGGAAGGTGGGGAGGGCTCAGGGATGCTTGCTGGAAGCCATTTCTGAAGTAAAGCAGGTTTGCAAGGCAGAGGCCTCCCACTCAACTGGCAACTGGCCTCTACACCCACTCAACCCCCACTCAATTTTTGCTTGAGCACCGACCCCCAAGGCACCTGGCTGACTGGTATCAGACCTTGTGAAGGAACTTATAGGAAAGTTTCTTCTTTTGTGATTATGGGAGCAAATATTACATTTCCTGAGAAACCTGTTTTTCTTCCCCTCAAGAAAACAGGCTATTGACCCCTGCTCACAAAAGAACTAACATTTGCCTTTGCTATGCTAAAAACATTGCCTTGTATTTGAATGCTAAAGATAGCTTCCTTCCCCATATGATAAGCATCTACATCACCTACATCAATCACTATTGATAAAGATTATGCATGAGTCTTCTACCAACCTATGTTCTGGAAATTTTTACATACCAAAGAATTTGTCTTCAGAAATCATTGTCTAAGGCAATTGCCACTTCTGTTTTGTACCCCATACATTTTTTTCAATAAATAAAGCTGACTCTCCCTCTCCGGTCAGTGCAGAGATGCCTGCCTCGTGATCAGAAAGAAACCAAGGCTCTCTCACTCCCTTTCGCCGACACCGTCCATTCTTCAGCTGGACTCTGGCAGATGCTGTCCCCACTCCTGCATCCCGCTGGCTCCTTCCCTGAGCACAGGTGGGCCACCGGCTACTCAGGACCCTTGGGCTCCCCACAGGGTTCCTGAAGGCAGGAGGAAGGCTTTCCCGCAGGGCTGTGCTTCTCTGTCCTTCTTGCTCTAATGAGCAGCCCCTCTCCACCACCCCCTGCATGTGAGCCAAGCCCACAGGTGGCAGCAGGTCGGGGAGGAGAGGCGGCAGGGCAGCCAAGGCACCAGGGAGCAGAGGTGGAGCCCTTTCCCAGCAGATGGGGCCATGCAGGGAGGCGGGGATGCCAGCCCAGAGCTCCCTGGGAGTCCCCACCTGCCTGACCCGCTGGGGGCAGAGTCATGGTGACTCACAGAACTGGCAGTTTAGGGTGATGCTCAGTGCTGGGTGTGGTGCCTGCCACGGGTGAGCATGACTGAAGGAACCGGAAAAGCTGCACATTTCACTTTATTCCTGTCACTGTCTTCCACAGGGAAGGCCATGGAGGAGCACAGCTGGCCAGCAGCCACCAGGCAAACTTTGTCCCTAAGCCAGGTGAGTGTCCCCACCCATCACAAATCATCTTGAGATGTGTGCTTCCCAAAGCTGTGTTGGCAGCTTTTCAGAATTACTCACTGTGCCTGGGGCACCACCAGCAGGGGGCTGACTGGATCCCTAGCTGTTTCTGGAAGGGCCTGAGGAAAGCTATTGTGCATTCAGAGCCAGGAACCACTGTGGCCTCAAGCATGAGGGTCACGGCCGAGCCATCCCCGAGTGCAGCTCTTCTGTGGGCCAGTGGCCCCTGCTGCTGTCACCTGCACACAGTAGGTGATGTCCCCTCTCTTCAAGCACACAGAGAGGGGTCATGGTGGACCCGAGGACCCTCCCCTTCACTGACGGTCCTGCACACTCCCTAACACTCTTGCACAGTACTTTTTACTGATGTCTCTGGAAATCTTACCAGAGAAGGGCAAAAAATTAAAGTCTGGCAAAGGAATGTTCTCCCCAGATTCCAGAAGGAAAGTCCCTTTGCTTAGATCCTTTAAAGAGCTGGTGCTCTCCAAGTGTGTTCTTCCTGTTCTAGCCTCGGTCTCCTACAACCAGATGTCCTCCTTCAACCCACCCTCATGCTCTCCTACAGGCCTACCTGCAGCGAGAGGCGTCACCCTTTCCACCCACCACCTCCTTCCAGTCACCCGAACACGCTGGAGGACCCCCCCGGGCAGCGTGATGACAACCAGGAGAGTCTGAGAATCTGGGAGGGGCTGGGCTTTCCAGGGACAGTGTGGGTGGTCCCACGCCTCAGGCCTGCTTCCTGCGCACCTGCAGGCTGAGGGCACACACACGCTATCTCTCGGTACCTGTGCAGGTCCCCAGGCCAGATGCTCAGCTTTGAGGACAGTGTGGCCTTAACCAGGGTGCGGAAGGAAATAGTTCCCTAATTGCTAAGACGTTTCTCACTTCCCAGAGAGTCAGGAGCTCATTGTTCAACAAAGGAGGATTTGGTTTCTGTCCTGCTCCACCTTGAGGCTTGCTGGGATCCTGAGGGAGCACCGCCCATCCCTTTGTGTCCCAGGAGGTGAAGCTGGAGTCTTCCAGTTAAGATCCAATCAAATGGTTATGTCTTCCTGGAGAAGGTAAGAAGGTGAGGACAGTGGGCAGGAGAAGTTGGGACCTTCAAGATGAGGAAATAAAATATGGGATAGGAACATGGGCAGCCGTCCTGTTTACGTGCCCGTGTGGACATAGAAAGAGGTTTCTCACACTAGAGAAAGGGGCTTTTCTCTTTGTAAGAGTGTCTCCAAAGGATGAAGAAACACCAGTAACCATCTGTGAGCTCATTCTTGTGTGGCAGATGGATAGAGCTGGAGGGATAAAAAGAGAAGGTTGATTCATATCTCTAGTACCTTATTCCCCAGGAACCTTCCATGGATGTGTCACTACAGAGCTCTGTGACAAGGTTTTTTGACAGAAGCAGGGCTGGGTGTGCTCGGCCTTCTGTCCCAAGATAAACTTGGAGGCACTTGGTGGCTGAAGAGGAGGGGTTTCCTGCCAGAAAACTCCCATAGCTGGCTATAGAGGATGGTCCTAAGAGCTAGAAACACCACAGCCTGTCAGGAAGAGATCTCTGATACAGAGAGGCTCTGAGACACAAGACCACTGCATTGTCCTCAAAAGCAGAGGTAGAGAGACCACCAGGCAGAACACAGACACACACACAGACACAGAGTGATAAAAACAGAGAACACAGTAAGAAACAGATAAAGGCAGACACAAGAACACAGAGACAGAGATAAAGAGAGGCAGGGAGAAAGGGAGCGCAAGGCAGAGAAGGACTGAACTCAATCCACAGAAACAGGGAAAAGAGATAAGGAAAAAATACAGGTGTTAGGGGACGGTATTAGGAAAACACAGACAATTCCAGTTAGGCTGAAATGAAGGATAAATATTGGGGTACACATAATCGTTTTTATTCATTGAGAAAACGGTGTGGCTTTGCAGTGGGTCTGCAGGCTGATACTTGGAGCGTCCTCATCTCCCAGGGAAGAGGCCAGTATTAAAAGTCAGTAAAGTGACACTTTTAATAGAAATTTCAGGCAACCGAACAAGGCAGCCTGTGACACTGACTGCCAATTCTCTTGAAGAAAATCTAGTTCCGAAGAGATTACAGGAACCAACTGGACAGAAGCAAATGTCGCCCCTTTGGAAAGCAGGGCATGCCTTCCTGCCCCACCCCTCACGGGCCTCTCCTGTTCATTATGAACACAATGGGTAGGTGGTCCCCAAATAGAATTAAAATCCAGGCCATCAACAAAGTTATGTTTCTAAAATACTGTGTGTGAAAGCATCTAGATATTTTTGTTAATTCCCCTCCATCCCACCTGCTGTTTTTATAGTTTGTCATTGGGTGGACAAATTCCGCAGCAAGTGTGCAGGTCTGAGCAGGTGTTGTGAGTTATGCATATGTGTGCATAAATAGCGTGCTAAAGCCAAGGGCTGCCCCAGGCCAGAGTGTTTCTTCAAACATATATCTTGTGAAATGCTTATAACAAAACACAAATATACCCTCAACACAAGGCAAGTTTTGAGTCATGGTAGTTTAAGTCAGCGTGTGCATATATCCACGTCTTAGATGTGTGTTTTTCATGAGCTGGTCATGCTTAGTACTCAAAAGAATGAGAATCCAAATGCAGGCAACATAAAAAAAAAATGAAACCATGCATACGGCAACTGTGAGAGGGTGCAGAGGAAGGGGCAGATGGAGAAAGGGAAAGAGAATCAAGGGGTCACAGAGATTGTGTCAGAGATAAGTTACGTCAGGTAAGGGGCAGTGAGGCCTTGCACGCAGTAGAAAAAGGGAATATTTTTGCGGCCCTTAAGTATATTGAACAGAGGGAATATAAGGCAAGTGTAGCTTCTATCTGAGCTAGAGTGAATTCTGTAACTGTGTGTGTGTGTGCGCTCGCGCGTGTGTGCATGGAAGTATGGAAAGTGAGTTTTTCTGTAAAGGTTGTGGGAGGGAGCTGAGGCCTTCCAGATGTGTGGCAGAGAGCAGGAAGGACCCAGGTGTTGTCGCAAGGCATTCACTGCCTGCTCAGGCTCTAAGCTGGGGCTTTCGTGAGGTCCATAAAGCAGAACTTGTGGGTTCAGACTATATGACACAGCCAGAATTTCACAAAGGGCATAGGGAGCCAAAAAAGGGCCAATGTCCTAGACTCAAAACATAACCGGAAGGTAAGAGGACACCGTTGCTCTATTATAGGAAAGATTTGAAGGCAAGATCAGACATAACTTAAGTTACTCTTTAAAGCCCATTGGAACCATGCATTTGGAAGAAGTGAGACAGGCCAGTGAAAGATAATGAATGGGGGTTCCAATTTAGGGGGCTTGTATTCTATGTAAAGGGTCAAGATATCTTTGGATACATCTTGATGTTCCCATGTAGCAGTGTGGGCCCTAGTGGTTACATCATCGGATTTTTCTGAAGCAGCCAGGGATATGGATTTTTGTACAGAATCTTTACTCCTTTAAATGTTGACAATTAATAATCAGAATAAGTTGGGAGACTCTATTTTCCCCATGAGTTTCCAATTCATTAGATGCAGATACCACTCTGACTCAGCTCAATGAGCTATGAAGATTTAGACTTATAATAACCTCAGAAATTCATGATTCCCGTGCCCTTGGCAGGCAGAGGGGAAATGGAGGGCTCAGATGGGTAAACAACTAACCTAAATTCACACAAAGCCTGGCACGAGAACACAGGTCTACAAAGGTCTTCTGTTGTTTTTTATATGGTACCCCACTGTAGCAGTTATACAGTACACAGCAACACATGTTGAGTATCTGTGGGTTTCTGTGGGTTGTGGGAACCGTGCACAGCTTGGCTGGGTGCTTCTGGATCAAGGCACTCAGGAAGCTTCAGTCAAGCTGTTAGTTCATCTGAAAGCTCATTGGAGAAGGACCCACTTCTTCAGGCTCACTCATGTGGTCATTGGCAGAAGTAGGTTCCTTGAAAGCTATGAGATTCAGGGTCTCTTTAAGCTTCTCACTGAGTTGGCCAAAAGTTTCCCTCTGTTTCTTGCCAAATGGACCTCTCCATAGGGCAGCTGTAAATATGGCATCTGGCTTCCCTCAAAGTCAGAGAGAAGAGGGCACCCCAAATTCAACCCACAGTCTTTTTATAAGCTGATTCCAGAAGTGGCATCCATCACTACTGCCTTTTTCTATGTGTTAGAAATGAGTCCATGAGGCCAGCCCACGAGGAAAGAGAGGGGATGACACGGAGCATGAATACTGGAAGGTAGGGATCATTAGAGGCCATCCGAGAGGCTGCCCACACTCTCATTGTCTCATAAACTCGTGCCAGGGGTCCACAAGCCATGGCCAAGTGGCTAAATCCAGCGGCTACCTGTTTTTGGAAATAAAGTTTTATTGAAACAAAGCCATGCCCATTTGTTTGCATGTTGCTTATGACAGCTTTTGCACCACACCTGCAGAGCTGAGCAGCTACAACAAAAACTGTATGATCAGCAAAACCTAGTATTTTTTTGTACTATATAGCCGTTGATACAAAAACTTTTCTGCTACCTGATGTATGCAAGCATAAAACCTTTTTTAAAATATGGAAGAGGAGATGGACAGGGAGATGCCAAATTCAACATTAGCTTGAATTTCTCTCGATGCTCTGCGATTGCAAATGCCAGGGTGAACATGTCCACGAGGCACTTATCTGGGAATTCTCCAAACAGAAGCAGCTCTGTAGTCTTAGTCAAGCAGATGTGAGGCAGGGCTTCAATCCCCCAGTCCCACAGTGTTCTTTTCCACCACTTATATCTGCATACACCTTTCCACTGGAAACCCCACTCATGAAATCTTTGGCTAAAACCATGGATATGAAACATAGTTATATGTAAGTGTTGAATCACTAAACTGCACACCCAAAACTAACATTATACTGTATGTTAACCAACTGGAATTGAAAAACTCAAACAAACAAACAAACAAATGTAGTTATAAGGACATTGAGTGGTAGAGTGGCATAGTCATAATTCAGCATAATCCATGAACCTGAGGGATCTGGGCTCCAAACCTGAATTTTACCAAGTTACTTCATTCCTCATAGCCCCGATTTCCTTATCCTTAAAGTCTAGATTATAATACTGGCCTCACATCTTTTTGTCAAAAAAAAGTCATGAAAGTACCAGTCACAGTGCTAAGTACAAATAACAGTTCAGTAGATTTCAATCATTATGTGTGAAAACTTTGATGGTTTCCCATCACCTCTTGCAACAGTTGCTAATAGATTTATTTCAAGTATCAGTTCTGATTAAATAATAGTGGCAGAAGTCCTATGTGGTTTCTTTTATTCTTTTTTTTAAAGTTTATTTATTTACCTTTAGAGAGACAGAGACAGCACAAGTGGGGGAGGGGCAGAGAGAGGGAGAGAGAGAATGAATCCCAAGCAGGCCCCGTGCTGTCAGCACAGAGCCCGACGAGGGGCTCAAACTCACGAAACCTGGAGATTATGACCTGAGCTGAAACCAAGAGTTAGACGTTTAACCCACTGAGGCACCCAGGCACCCCAGAAGTCCTATGTTTTTTAAAAAAATTCCATGGGGTACTACCTCTTGCTTTTGGGGACATCTCTTTCTCCACCCCAGACCCCAGCACACTGCGGAGTTATAAGAGCCACCTACCTTCCCGAGGAAGTGGCCAGCAGACCATGTGGGCTGGTGGCAAGAGTTGCTATATGATGACTTGTCACTGGGGCTGAGCATGAAATGCAGTGAAAGAATATGATTAGAGTGTAAAAGTATAAACAGAAAGTAATGCATCATGCACACTGCATCCCATCTGGAAAAAAAATATTGCTGTCAGATGAGTAGGAGAGTAGGGTAGAGTCTTATAAATGAAATTTTTATGTACTTATTCCCTTCTTGATTTTGCCCTCAGGACTCAGGAGACTCATCCCTCACCATGTTAGGTGTGAGTTTAGACTCTGGGAAAGGCACACAGCACCACATCACTGCTCAGGCTTCAAATTCCTGAACGAGTTTCAGCCTGCTACAAGGTGTCCCATCTGCAGCCTGGCTCTCTCTCCAGAGTGTGTCTGCCTTAATTCTCTTTGCTCACAACTCAGCAAATCGTAGCACCAATCACACTTCATTCTATTGGGAACAAATTTCTTGAGACAGATGCCAGGAAGTAATAAGTTAGGGAATGATGGGTTGAGGGAATAAGAGGTCACATGAACGTTGACCACTCATTTGAGAAATTTGGTAATGAATGAAAGAAGGGGTAAGGTAATGGCTTAAGGAGAAAAGAAGGGTCAAATACAGGCTATTTTTAAATAAAGACATAAGTGCAAGTGTGGAACATAATGAAGAAACCAGTGGAAAAAGAGAGTAAGAGAGTGGTGTAAGAGAAGAAGGGGTTTTGTGTAAAAGTATATGGTAGAAGAGGTGGAGTTCATAGAGCAGAGAGAAGAGCCACAGAAAAGAGAAATACTTCCTCTTAAATAAGGGGGAGAAGCCAGAATAGGTGAAAATACAAAAATTCAAGGGAGAATCTAGAACATGGTGACCCAATGAAGAGAGGATTGGCTCCCGTGTCCTTCTATTCCCATAGTTGAAACACTTGGTGAAAGAAAGAATTCACTTCTAGAGCCCTGTATATGTCTTCTACATTGGTTACTAAAAGTGTGCCCTCTGAACCATCTGGATGTTTTCTTACTCGGAAAGGATGTCATCAAGTCATGTAAGCTGCAAGGAGAAATAGGAGGAAGAACGAAACAAAACAAGAAAACGCTGTATTCATTCAGAAGACATTTTTTCCCCTTCTCTGGCAGGAGTTGACCTGGGTGTGTCCACAAGTGGGAGAGTCCACCCTTCAACCCCCGGCCTGAATATAACGTGAAGGTGCGTTTGGCGAGCCCGAGAACTTGCCTGCACCACACACCGCAGGTGCTGCCTACGGGCTCACCTCTGGAGAGAACATAATCTTCTGACTGTACTCTCCAGAGATGTTCCACTCCACCACACAGTGCCTCTCATCTCTTCTTGTTTTCTTCTTGTAATATTCTCAGACAGCATCTGGTAAACCTGGCACTCACCTGCAGGAAGGTCAAGGAGGATAATTTGGGGGCATTTGAACTTGTGACCCAAGGAGGGACAGACAGGTGCTCTTTGTGGAGAGTTGGTGAAGAATATGGTTAGGGGATCACTTTATTTTAGTCTCCATTCCCCAGAGCTAAGCATACCCCTGTGTCTGTTGGACCCATGAGTAAAGTCCTAAGGGATAGTTGATGGTGATGGCAGGGAGTCAGTGAGTCGGGCTGGATTAGAGCTGTCCAGTTTGAGAAGAATGGGGAATGGCTGTGTGAAGGTAAAACCTGGGGGGTATGGAGAACCTTGAAAAGCAGCATCATCTCTTCAAAGTAATTTATTTTGCATATAGAGAAACCAGGAGTAGAAATGGTAGTCTAGGATGATTTTAGGATGTGGGTGAGACATCCTCAGCAAGGCTCAGTGTGAGACCACAGAAGTGGCGATAACGCTCAGTTGCCCTCCCCAACAATCTTTGACTCAGAATTTCAGTCAAGCCCCTGGGCAGAGAAAAGAGGCAGTGCTCTACCGAGACCTTCTTCCTCTGGACCACATCTGGTTGCTTGAGAACCACACTGTCACTGTTGTGTAGAGGAGCAAGGGACCTGGGGAAAGTCCCCTGGGCATCAGTAGCTCATCTCCCAGAGCCATCAACTGACACCATATGTAGTAGATAATGTAAATGTCTTCAACACACAGGATTTTTGAGAGTTACCATGCCCACCCCCCTACCCACCCTCCATTGGCCCAATTGTATGCACAACATTCTCAGCCCTTCCCCCCAGCCTTACTGAAGGAGCTGTGGGGTGGTCAGCATGTTAGAGACTTTAAATCTTAGATCTAGTTTTTCATGAATTCATGGCATGTCTCCCAAATCAAATCCAAACCTGTCCACATGCTCATCCACTTGACCTTGACCAAACTAGACTATTCACTGCTCCCTAAACTTGCTCTATGCTTTGCCACCTCTGTGGCGGCTCCTGGGGAGAAGAGTTGTCTTGGGACTCCTGGTGAGTCCCTCAGGCCAAACTCTTGTCCCTTCTTGGCACACCTCGATATTCCTCCCCTTTTTTTCTACAGTGGATGAAGTACAATATCAAATAAAGTGTTCACAATACAGGGGTGTCTGTAGGAAGCTAAAGGGACAACAATGTTTGCTCATGCCTGGGAGAAGCAAGAATGCCAAGAAAACTTGTTGGCCAAAGATGATATGAAGTATTTGTCCACACCCAAGTGGTTTGGTGAAGACAACTCAGTTAGCCTGTGTGAAATAAAACCCATACTTCCCCTGGTCCACTTTCTGGCAGTGAGAAGTAGCTCTCTGACTTGGGTTTGGAGGGGAGACAGTATCTTCTAATGCAGAAGGCAGAGCTCAGATGCCCTCCAGAGCTCTGAAAACTTATCAGGGCACAAAGCAGGGCAAATGAGACGACATGCTGAGCTGAATTCTAAACCTCTCTGGAGGCCTAATTCACTGGCAAAACAAAGTACCTCCATAGATGGTCCCCAACTAGAGGCCTACAGTTTGCTACCTTTCTGGAAGAAAAGGTAATCTATGGTTACATAGTTGGGAAGGTTTTATTTTTCCTGTTTCCATGTTTCCATTATTTTAGAATAATAATTAAGCTAAAATAACAATGATAAATCGGAAGGCTAGAAACCAGCTCACGTACACCTATAGTGGAAGAACACATGAATGGTAGAAAAATCAAGAGGCCACAACAAGTTGGCATCGACTTGCAACCCCATACCACCATCTCAAAGATCGCACTCCATGCTAAATCTTGAGATGTTGCTAAGGTATATGGGGGGCTGTGTATAGCAAAGCATTATTCTCACTGGTGACAGTACAGTAATATCACAAGGAGAGGAATTAACAGAACTTTAATATTGTATGGTTTAGAGCATGTTTGAAGACAGTCGAAGTCCAACTAGAGAAACTGAGATAGATTTAAGAATCTCAAATGGCATGAATTTAATATAGACAGTTGGTCATAGAAGAGAGCTGAGAGGCCAAATGTATGGTGAGTCACCTCAGTATTTGCAACAGCAGAAAGGCACTACTGTCCCTAGGGCCAGAGGGAACAAGGGAGGAAGGAGGTAATGTTCCCAAAGCCTGGGTTATGGAGCACCCAATAGACACTGGGGTCAGGGTGGACCAGCCTGGTGGGACCAGGGATGAAATGTCCTCCCATCTTCTGCCAAGGCATCCCTTTGGCCAATCTATACATTGCCTGGAGGGCAGGAGTTCCTGGCAAGTGTATACAGTTCCCTGCAGTTCATAACATGGCCATTGACTCCCTGGGTGGGTTGGGGCAAGTCACTCAACCTCTCTATGCCTCAGTGTCCTCAACTATAAGACTGGGATAATGCCTTTCTTTGCCTGTGTACCTTACCCAACAGTGGTCATGACAAGATTAAAATGGCTATAAAGGACAGTGGCTGGCCCTCCATCTTAGACTGTGACAAGATAAAGAAAGGAGTGGTTATCTGGATTCCCTTGCTGGGAGCCCATGCCATAATCTTTAAGCTGCCTTAATATCGCTAACCATCCTCTCATTGGTAATTCTTCCTGTGGGCCACATGGGTGATACTTGGGTCCCATGGTAATTTTCAGTGAATTTCACAGCATGAACTCAGAGGCCTTTCGCTCTGGACTAGTGGGATACGTGTTCCTCTCTGCACTTACTGCTGACGTACAGAGATGCTCAGAGAACTAGGGAACTTGCTCAAGGAAACCCAAAGAAAAAGTGATAGGCTAACCAGTAACTTCTTTCTCCAAGCCCAGTGTTCTGCCCTCCACATAGTACTGCCCCGTACCCAAAACTTGCATCAACCACATCTCCACTCCGTATTTGCAAAACAGAATTAAAAAAAAAAAAAAAAAGATTAGCAGAAAGTCTAACACAAAAAGTTAAATAACTGATATCTCTCCTCCTCAACCTTATCAGCATTTGGAAACCTCCGTTAGAGGGAGAGAAAATCCGGCATGTCCAGCACACCAGTGTGTGGGGTCTGCATTTGAAGGTCTGTGACTCAAGGCCCTGGGGCCAGGATGTGGCACCAGCTCCTCCTAGTGCATCAGACACCACAGGCACATATTAATTATTAAGTGGGAGAGGTGTAACTGCTAGAACTTGAGAGGTTAAAAGTATTTTTGACGTTAAAAACAAAAGTATATAAGCCACAAAGAAGGCAAACCACAGTTACCAGTAGAGGAAAAGTGAAGAACCTTGTCTAACTCTTCTGGGGTTTGAATTTTTACCACAAACACGCATAACTTTTATAAACATTTTCAAAATGCTTCTCAAAATTCATTTGATAGTGGGAAGGGTGCGACTGCCATAGCTCTTCCCTCAAGCCCTTGCTTCCAAATTAGCTGGTGAGGAATAATGGCTTTCATTCTCAAAGAACCCCTTATAAAATAGTGGCATTGCCTTAGAAATGCCTTCCAGTCCTTGAAGGAACCAGTTAGACCAGGAGTTCACTGTGGAGGTCTGTATTCCTTGTGGAAAAGTAAATCATCCCCTGTGACCTGATGCTGGGAAGAGCACCTGTACCTGGGCTGAGAGCAGGTATGGCTTCTCTACAACACCCACCCCACCCTCTCTTTTGTCCTGTGTGAGACTAAGCAAGGCTGTCCGCACAGCCACCACCCGCCCCACCCCACACTCACTTCCTTCCCCATTGAAAAATGTCTGCTTTGTCTTAAATCTCAAACTTCTGAGGAGATTTTGATTTTGAAAAGATGAAGTGTCTACAAGTCCAAACTGTTCTTAAGTTATCTAAATCTGCCTTTTACTGTAAAGTACCTTTCTTCTCCCTTTCCACAGCACTGTGGCTGGAGCCCTCACTATGACACTAATCAGAACGCCCCTGTCTGTGGCATATGTGACTGCATGCACATCTGCCTTTACCTACATGGAGGCTCCCTGACAGAAAGAACCAGAACTTGACCCTCTTTGCATCTCACCCCCCTTCCATCCCACTGATCCCAAGCATATGGCACTTGTCTCTATTGATGGGAGGTGTTCAGAGTTTGTTAATAGAACCCGATGGGTGCACTAGGATCCCAAATACACAGTTCTAGAACTAATATACCCCGGGATCGGTGGATCTGTTGTAAGTGCATTCACACAATGCAACAGTCAGGCAAAGTCATGGTGACTTCAGCTCCCAATTAAATAGTCTATTGACAAATATAACCTTTAAATTATTTAAGTCTAATAATTTAAAAAAATAAGTTGGCCCTTTAGAACTGAATCAATATCCAGTGGAAATCACGTGATCCAGACTTCCTTGAATGTTCCGGAACCATGAATAACCAGAAGTCTTAAGTGTGCCTTCCTAAGGCCTTCATTTGTATAGGGAGTGTCATCAATAAGGAAGAGGTGCCAGTCCACCAGATACATCATCCCAGCATTCTCCTTCTCTGATGAGGGAAAATGAGACACCTTGACTCATGAATTTGACAGTTTTCAGATGATGATGAAGTGTAAGCCATGTTTCACCCAAGTTATTGTCTTGTGTCATGCATCAAGGAGCATAGGGTCAGGGACTCTGGAAAGTAGCCCATTTCTCCTTCCTTTCCTACCATCTGGAAGCTGATCCCATTTTGTCTCAATTTCAGGCATACCTGTGCCGGCTTGGGGTGTGACCCAGACTGAGTTTACAGTTAGATTCTGAATATTTCCAAAGCTGGACTGCTTTGGTCCCAGGCGAGCTTCAGACTCCCCCAGGGCTTTAGGAAGAAAGCTCAGAAATACCACAGTGGGGACAAGGCAGGTCCAGACTGCATGCCCTAGGATGTCTCCCCAGAGAAGGGGGTCTTTCCCACCTATAGCTATAACCAGCTCTGAGCCAGACCTGGACCCGCTCCTGGAGCCTAGACTAGGGCATCAGGATACTGTGTGCTCACCTCAAGTTTGTTTCACCCTTTAGGTTTGCAATTAACTTGGGCTGAGTGGGCGTGGTCTGTGGGGTAAGAGACACAGGCATGATGCATCAGGAAACACGTCATATTGTCATCACTGTACTATTACAGGAATTGCTGCCGTTGCTTACTTGTACCTATGGCTGTGTCCTGCAACCCTTATAAAGTGGACGAACACGCCTTCCCACCCAGTCTCAGCGTGCTGAGAAGCCTGTCGGCCATGAGAATCTATTATCTCCTCTTCGTGTTGCCCTTCCTGTTCTTGATGCCCGTTCCAGGTAAGATGGGTCGGGAGATGAGTGGGTTGAAGGAGTTGCAAAGAGGTCAGTCCCTCCCCATCCTTCAGGGAACTTTAGACCAAGGAGATTTGTTGTAGGGGAACAGACGTCACCATTTTTTTTTTTTCTGTTGAGAATCATAGCTCACAAAGACAGTTGGAAAGCTTCATGGAAAGACGGCTTTACCCATTCATGAGACATAAAAAGAATGATACAAAAACTTTTAACAACAACGGGAAAGATTGATTTAATCTGAGCCAGAAACACAGACTTCCGCTTACTAGCTTGCTGGTTCCAAGTAGAGTCTTTGGGCCTCTTGAGAGCCAGGGGACCACGGCCACCCCAGCCTTTGCCCCTGTGGGTTCCTGCCAGAGTCCCGCTCCAGCCAATCCAGGGGTCCCTGAAGGATGGACAGTGTCAACGAGAGAGTGATGAGAGAGGCACAAGGCTCCTTTTTATCACCAGGCAGGCATTATCTCTGTCCTGTCAGTTTTGGTGTCTTTATTTACAGGTCAGACAATAACATGACATCAGAAGATGGAATTTCTACAGTGGATAATTCTCTGTGCTAAGATGCTTTGATCAGCAGAAAGTGTACAGAAACAGGTTTTACAGAAGTATTCTAGCAGAACTACTCCATTCACAGTGAGGTTGAGTAAATCTTACAGCTAAGAGAATAACAGGATGTTCTTAGTGAAAAGCAGGATAACATACACATTTGTTTAAGTCAGTAACACTAAGATTAAGACATAGGTTAAGCGAAATAAAGAGAGGCTAGGAGTCATTCTGTCTGGCTCACAAGAGGAAGAATGTATTTTGAGCTGGGTAGTAAGTTGCTTGTGCAAACTTTTTTCTTTGATGCTGAATGCGTAAGCACCATGGGGGCCCTATATGTGTCAGCCTTTGTATTGGGTTTTTATTTTAACTACTCTTTTTCCATCCTCATCACAGATGTCAGTGTGAGGAAAGGTATTTGTAGAATGTAGGCCTTGAGGAAGGGATTACTATACATCACCAATTAGCAAAAGTACACGGATTAAGTTATGTTCTGCCCTTACAGGTTTCTTATCTCCAATTAGGCTCCTTATCTCTGGGCCAGACTTAATTGTAACTCTTGTGTTCTTAACCCCTTAGTTATCTATGTTTCTCAAATCTACAAGGGCCTATTGGAAGAGTCTTTTAATGAATATCTACAGTGCTTTGATCTAGAATCTCTTATGTAGGAATATGCTTTTTCTCATGAGGTATCTGTGTGGAAATTTCGTCTAATTTGGAATATTGTGAGGCCTGGTCAATACCAGCAGGCTCATTCCCAACATGAGCCAGTAGTAGCAGAAGGAGATACCAGTTTCGCTTCTCATGGCAGGAGCTGTGCAAACGCTGCCATCTCCTCGCTCTGACTGTGTCATTCAGCGAGGCCTGTGTAGCCCCCAGCAGGTTCCCGAGCTTGGGTGCTCCCGGTGGCCACGCCTCTTCCCCCCGCCCCCCAGGCCACCACGGTGGTCCTCAGCTGAGCTGTGGCCCACAGAAGCCCAGGTGACTGGTTGCTTAGTCCTTCCCCTACTTTACTTTTCATTTTATAGAAAAAAGAAAAGTTAATTAATTAATTAATTTTTTTAAACATTTTAAAAAATGTTTTACTTACTTTTGAGACAGAGAGACAGAGCATGAGCCCGGGAGGGGCAGAGAGAGAGGGAGACACAAAATCCAAAGCAGGCTCCAGGCTACAGCACAAAGCCCGATGCAGGGCTTGAACTCACGAACTATGAGATCATGACCTGAGCAGAAGTTGGATGCTTAACCAACGGAGCCACCCAGGTGACCCGATAATTTAAAGAAGAAGAAGAAGAAGAAACCCTAAAATAAAAGAAAAACAAACAATTCTCTTGAGTGATTAATAGTGATTGGAATAATATTTTATTTAAAAAAGGAAATTACAAATTGGTATTGACCAAATCCCAACCAGTATCTTTATACCATGTGTTTTCTCATTTCTTTTTTTTTTTAATGTTTTATTTATTTTTGAGAGAGAGAGACAGCGTGAGCAGGGGAGGGTCAGAGAGAGGGGAAACACAGAATCTGAAGACGGGCTCCAGGCTCTGAGCTAGCTGTCAGCACAGAGCCTGACGCGGGGCTCAAACCCACGAACCGCGAGATCGTGACCTGAGCTGAAGCCGGACGCTCAACCGACTGAGCCACCCAGGCGCCCCTGTTTTCTCATTTCTTAATTGAAAGAAATGTATATGTTCGCCCCACGAGGTATACAACTAGGATTATAAGTGAATTCACTTTCCAACTACCTGACTCTAAATAAAAGTGTATATTGAGGGTGGGTGGGTGGGGGGCAGAATAAAAGAAAGGTAACAGATCAGTTATTTGGGGGATTCCAAAAGCCACGTACTTGGACCAAGCCTTCCACATGTTCTGCTTTTTCACCGCAGGAAATGGAGGAATTATAAGCCTCCTGCAGAAGCAGTTTTGCAGCTTAAGAAATGGTCGGTGTGCTGTGCTGAGCTGCCTTCCAAAGGAAGAACAAATCGGCCGATGTTCTCTCAGTGGCCGAAAGTGCTGCCGAAAAAAGAAATAAAAGAATCCAGAAACCTGCTGGGAGTGGTGTAAAGTGTTGTAAGAGGCTTCTTGGAAGTTTGTAGAAGCAAAATCAAATTAAATATTTTTCTCAAAACAATTAGAAGCTTGATTTTTTTTTTAAATTCTGGTGATTGTGGTCGTTGTTACCAAACTGATAGCTTAGAAAGTGTTACTGGACTCACCTTTAATTCAACCACAGGATAATCTGGAGGAATCCCCAAGGGAACCTCAGTTTATTTTCCCAGGGTTATCAGATTTGACTCCCTTTTTGCAAATTATGACCCCAGTGAAACCAGACTGCTTGTTCTCCCTGAAATAGTCCCTTTGCCTTCCTATCACTGGTGTCTGCACCGGCTGACCTCATTGCCTGCTCAGCTGACCTCATTGCCCATTTGTAATCACCCTTCCAGCTTCATTTGCAAACTTTAACCCATCCCCCCTTCCCTCCTCCCCCTCCCCAGGCCATCGCAAATCCTACCTTCTCCTTAAAAAAGAGCTGCTTTCCAGAATGAACAGGAGATTTCCTCTGATTCACTGCAGGGTTCTGACCCAGTGTTCCTTCTGTGAATCTTGCTTGATCGCTGTGTCCCGTGCATTTGCATATTTCCAATCTCCATATTTGGTTGCATCACTTTCTAAGGGCAAGGACCTTGTCTTAATCCTGCCTGGACTGCCTAGTAGAGAGCCTGGAGCATACCAGCCGCTGGGTGTTTAGCACGTTCCAGTGGCTTGAAGGTGCTAAGGTCTGAGGCGTGTTCTCCCCATGTTGGTCCGGATGGTTCCAGGAGATGGAGGCCCATCTTCACCGACGCCAGCCCTGTACACAGGAGAACCTGGCTGTCAGGAAGAGGGGGGCAGACTCCCAAGGAGAAGAGCCTGGATCCCGCTTCCCATCAAGAAAGGGATGAGCAGCTGTGGGAACTGCCCTCCTACGGATGCAGCTGGGGAAGCAGGCAGGCTGCAGAGGCCGGTGACAGACGGCGAGACCTAGGTCTCCTGCGGGAAGCAGATTCCAGGTCAAAGCACCGGGAAGAAGGATCCTAGCAGAGCAGAGATGGGTCAAAGTTCAGGCAGCACAAGACACTGTGTTCCCAGCACTGAAAACCAGAAACCGGAGAGGGGCATCTGGACCGGGGCGGAGCTCCCAAAGGCAGAAGAGGGATCTGTTGCATCCTGGCCAGAGTTGCCAGGCTGAGCACCTTGGAGTTAAATTTCGCAAGCCCAGAGGAAAACAAAACCACCCGACAGGGATTGGATGGATAATTCTAGGAACACACACACCGGTCCGGGACATGCGCGCTCCCACCTGCAAGGTGCAGACAGTCGTCACAAAGGGATTGCATTGGTAGCCCTGCTCTGGAGCTCTAAGGTGGATTGTTCTGGAATTACTCTGGGTGGTAACGATGTGTCACTGTAAGTGCATCAACTGTAATGGATATACCCTCTGGCCGGATGTGGATAGTGAGGGAGGCTGTGCCTGTGTGAAGACAGCGGGAATGTGGGAAGTCTCCATACCTTCTGCTCAGTTTTTCTGTGAGCCTAAACCTGATTTAAAAAATAAAGTCGATTAAAAACCTAAGGTAAAACTTTTTAAACAACAAAAAGCTAACAAATTTCTCACCAGAAAACCTGCACTATTAATTTTTTTTTTTTAGTCAGAAGAAGAATGCTAGATGGAAATTTGACTCCACATGATCAGCTAAGGTTCTATCTCAAAAGCAGAGACTGTCAGCTCCTTAACAAATAAAATAATAAGAGGGGCGCCTGGGTGGCTCGGTCGGTTAAGCGTCGGGCTTCAGCGCAGGTCATGATCTCACGGTTCGTGGGTTCGAGCCCCTCATCAGGCTCTGTGCTGACAGCTCAGAGCCTCGAGCCTGCTTCAGGTTCTGTCTCCCTCTCTCTCTGCCCCTCCACTGCTCGTGCTCTCTCTCTCTCTCCTCTCTCTATCACCAAAATAAATAAACATTTAAACAATTTAAAAAATAAGATAATAAGATGCATGCTGTCTATAAGAAACCTATGTGAGATCTCAAATGGAAAGACAAAGATTGATTAAAACTTAAAGAATGGAAAAAAGCTAAGGAAACATTGACCTAAAGAAAACAGAATTGGCTATGTTGGCTAATTACCTATAAATCAAAGTAGATTTTAGAAGGAGTATTATCAGGAATAAAAGGGGATATTTTTTCCCAGTATTAAAGTGGTTAATTCACCAATAATGCATATTAGATAATATATACTAAATTAGAATGCTCTTAATAACAAAATCCCAAAAGTCATAAAGGAAAACTGATAGAAAGGAGAGGAGAAATGGACACATGAGCAATTACAAGTAGATACTGTGACACTTCATTTGTAATGAAAAGAAAAAGCAGGAAAAAAAGTATCAGTAATAATATATAGATGACATGAACATGCATGCAGTGTGACCTAATTGAAATTTATAGGACACTCCATGCAATAATCACAGAATCCATTAAAATGTTATATAATATAGCCCATCCTGGGCTGTAATGCAAGACTCAAAAATAAAAACAATTTAAAATTATTCAATATATATCATACACAGACACACACTGTGTCTGTCCACAGTGGAATTTATAGAGATATCAGTAACAGAAAGATATCTGGAAAAATCCTGAAATATGTGGAAATTAATCAACATGTTTCTAATGAGTAAAAAGAAGAAATCACATGGGAAGTTAGAAAATATTTTAAACCCATCAAGAATGAAAACAACTTACCAAAATTTGTGGAAATGCAGCTTAAGCAGTGTTTAGAGAGAAATTTGTAGCATCAAATGCTTTTAAGATAGACTTAAGTATGGGGCATCTGGGTGGTTCAGTTGGTTGAGCTTCCGACTTCGACTCAGGTCATGATCTCGTGGTTCATGAGTTCAAGCCCTGCATCGGACTCTGTGCTGATGGCTCAGAGCCTGGAGCCTGCTTCAGATTCTGTGTCTCCCTCTCTCTGCCCCTCCCCTGCTCACGCTCTGTCTCTCTCCCACTCCCGCTCTCTCAAAAATAAAAACATTTAAAAAAAAGACTCAAGTAAAGCTCACAAATTAACAATGTGAATTTCTACCCTAAGGAACTAGAACAAAGGTGGTAAAACCAAAGTAAAAGGGTAAAGGTGACTAAAGAAAATGGACACATAGTAAAAAAAAAATTTTTTTTTTAAAGATACTCTCTTTGAGAAGATCGTAACATTGTTAGAGCTCAAACTAGGTTCGTTAAAGGGGAAAATAAAAAAACGGAAATCACAAGAAGACTCAGATATACACACTCCCTTTAGGCAGGCGGGAAAATGAGAAAGAACATTTGGGCATCTCTGGGTGGTGTGGACAGAGACTCCACCAGATGACAGTAATTCACACCTTTTACCTCGAGGCACACACTCATTACCTCCTGCAAGGTCAGGCCATAGCCTCTTTATTTTCTCTTAAGTTTAAGATGTGCTGGGGTGCCTGGGTGGCTCAGTCGGTTAAGCATCCGACTTTGGCTCAGGTCATGATCTCACAGTTTGTGAGTTTGAGCCCTGTATCGGATTCTGTGCTGATAGCTCGGAGCCTGGAATCTGCTTCAGATTCTGTGTCTCCCTTTCTCTCTCTGCCCCTCCCCTACTTGACTCTCTCTCTCTCTCTCTCAAAAATAAATAAACATTAAAAAAAAAAGATATGTGGCCAAAAGCAACTACATTTCCAATGCAATCATTATCTAAATTCCAACGGCTATTTGTACTTTTTTCTTTGGAAAATGTCTATTCAGATCCTTTGCCCATTTTTAATTCAGGTTGTATGTTATTTTACTATCAAGTTGTATGTTTTCCTTACATATTTTGGATGTTAACCCCTTATCACATATATGGTTTGCAGACATTTTTTCACAATCTGTAGGTTGCTTTTTCCTTTAGTTGTTTCCTTTGCTCTGTGTGGTCAATAGACACATGAAAAGATGCTCAACGTCACGAAGCATCAGGAAAATGCAAATCAAAACCACAGTGAAATATCGCCTCACACCTGCTAAAATGGCTAGCATAAGAAAATAAAAACAGAGGTTGGCAAGGATGTAGAGAAAAGGGAACTCTGGTAAACTATTAGTGGGAATGTAAATTGATAGGGCTACTATGGAAAACAGTAAGTGGGCTCCAAGAAAGAAAAAAGAAAGAAAGGAAGGAAGGAAGAAAGGAAGGAGGAAGGAAGGGAAGGGAAGGGAAGGGAAGGGAAGGAAGGAAGGAAGGAAGGAAGGAAGGAAGGAAGGAAGGAAGGAGGCTATATGATCTAGCAACCCCACTTCTGAGTATATACTAAAGGAAACAAAACCAGGACCTTGAAGATGTATCTCTGTCTCATGGTCACTGCAGCATTATTCACAATAACCAAGGTATGGAAACAACCTAAGTGTCCATCAATGAATAAATGGGTAAAGAATTGTGATATACATACAATGGAACACTAATCAGCCATTAGAAAGAAGGAACTCCTGTCATTTGCGACCACATGGAAAACACTGAGGGCAAAATGCTAAGTGAAGTTAAGACCGACACAGAAAGGAAAAAGAACTCCATGTTGTCACTGATATGTGGAATCTGGAAGAGTTGACTACGTAGAAGCAGAGAGAAGGACGGTGGTTGCTGGGAGCAGAGAGTTATATAAGATGAATTAGTCTAGCGATCTCGTGTACAGCATATGAAAACCTGGGAATTTGCTAAGAGAGTAGATTTCAGGTACTCTCACCATACACATGAGAGATGGTACCTATGTGAGGAGATACGTTAATTAGCTTGACTGTAGCAATCATTTCATTATGTGCACATATCAGATAATTTTGTATACCTTCAATATATATGATTTTTATTTTAAAAAATTAATAAAAGAATCGATTGAGGAGTAGGAAATGGTGTTAGTAAATACAGATTTCCCAGCTCACTGAAAAATACGGTCTACAGAAATCAGGGGCACTTTTATGATCCAATTAATATTTGGTCTTATTTTCAACTTGATCAAGTGAGTATTTCTGAAAATATTTACATTTATTTATTTTTGAGAGATGGTGGGAGACAGAGCTAAGTGGGGAAGGTGCAGAGAGAGAGGGAGACACAGAATCTGAAGCAGGCTCCAGCCTGTCTGTCAGCTCCGTGAGATCCGTGAGATCACGACCTGAGCTGAAGTCAGACGCTTAACCAACTCAGCTACCCAGGTGCCCCTCAAGTGAGTATTAATGAGGAATTTGGTTGGTTCCAACAAAGCTTTTGGAGATACGTATAATATGGAGGAAGAGGAAAATAAACACTAAATGAATCTACATTTGAAAGTAAAAGTTCAGTTTTTCATTAGGAAGCTGTATAGAAACCATCAGGGACTCAGACCCAGGAGAGGTTGAGAGAAGGAAAGGCCCTTTTCTCTACCTTCCTAAGTTCTTAGCTGGGACCTAGGAATGTAAATTTGTCTGACAAAAATTAGATTGACATCATGGGACGCCTGGGTGGCTCAGTCGGTTGAGTGTCTGATTTCATTTCGGCTTGGGTCATGATCTCACAGTTCGTGGGATCGAGCCCTGCACTGGCATCATGGAGCCTACTTGGGATTCTCTCTCTCCCTCTCTCTCTGGCCCTCCTCTGTTCACTCTCTCTCTTTCAAAATAAATATAACTTAAAAAAAAGATTGATGTGAGAAAAATATAATTTATCAACATGTGCCATGTGCATACATGTGGGAGAAACTCAGTGATGAGTAACTGAGGGGAGATTAGAATTTATAGAGCATCACAGCAGAAAACAATAATGCAGACAAGTGACAAGACAAAGGAAAAGTTTAGGCTTTTAGGGCGGCAAACGTGGGAAGGTAAGGACAAGAGTTCTGTTAGCAAGGTTTGTTATGTAGATGACTCTCAGAGCTGTCTCTGGGCGGGTAAAAGTCTAGAGTCCTCAGTAAGATCCTAGGCTTGCTTTTGGACAAATGGTAGGGGAGAGCAGAGAGTTGTGGGTTTTTGTTTTTGTTTTGACATCTGCTATTTCTCAATTGCCTTCAGCTCAAAATAATCTTTATGTCTAAGTGGCATATTTGGGGTGGCATATTCTGATGTCCTACAGGGGACAACAGCAGAAAAGGGATGACAGAGGGAGAGTCTAGAGGACGAGGTGGCAGAAAACGGGTGTCAGGTCCATTGCTACTTTTCTGTTTCTTGCAATGACTCACACGTCTGCCCCATCCCTTGTTTCCAATAGTCACAAAACCTTGTCACATACAATGGCCTTTGGGGTGTGGGGCATCATTCTGCGTATGAAGAGGAGGAGGAGGGAGCTGGTGCAGGAACACAGAGGCAGGATCCAGACGTGGGGGGAGACGCTGGCAGCTCAAGTTTGGGTTCAATATCACATGAGCACAAGCGCCCTGGGAATCCTAAGAAATATTAGAAAGGGATTTACCCACCTGCATCTATGAGGGCTCGAGCTTTCGGTGTGTGATTCAGATATAAAAGGAAAGGCTGACGCCAGGAGGTTGAGGGATTTGGTTTCATGCCGGTTACATGGACTTATTGGGATATTACTTGGGAAGTGCTAAGCACAGTTCTGGGCACAGAAAAGGGGATTGATGAATTGTAGCTATTGTCTTACTCTATCATTATTACGATGATCATCATGATGGTTACCAGATAAAGGAGTAAAAAATGCATGAGTTATTTGAAAGCTTTAAAGCTCTCTTTTCTCATCTTTTTAAAAAAAATTTTTTAATGTTTGTTTGTTTATTTATTTATTTATTTTGAGAGAGAGACAGAGCGCTAGCAGGGGAGGGGCAGAGAGAGAGGGAGACACAGAATCCAAATCAGGTTCCAGGCTCTGAACTGCCAGCACAGAGCCCAACGCGGGGCTCGAACCCAGAGCCATGAGGTCATGACCTGAGCCAAAGCTGGACGCTTCACCGACTGAGCCACCCAGGTGCCACTCTTTTCTGATCTTTTTTTTTTTTTTAACATTTTATTTTTATTTTTGAGAGACAGAGAGAGACAGATCATGAGCAAGGGAGGGGCAGAGAGAGAGAGGGACACACAGAATCGGAAGCATGCTCCAGGCTCTGAGCTGTCAACACAGAGCCCAACGCGGGGCTAGAACCCACGAACTGTGAGATCATGACCTGAGCCGAAGTCGGACGCTCAACCGACTGAGCCACCCAGGAACCCTGACTTTTCTGATCTTTTAAGATAAATATCCTATAGTGTTTTCACAAATATAGAGACCAGAGGAAAAAATATATTAATTTTAAAGACTGCAGCCATTTCTTTTTTATTGAGTCTGCTCAGCCACCTCTTACAAAATTGACCCTAAATAAAGAAAGTCCTCCTTGGGACGGACAGGGAAGGATGATGTAGGTGTTACGTGTCTCACGTGTGTAGAGCAGATGGTTGTGGAAGGGAGGGAACAGAAATAGGAAGGAGCGCTGTGTCTACTGTTCCCACCAGAGGCCCCTGCCACGACCCCAGGCAGCAGCGGGGAGGGCGGGTGGCACAGGTGTTCCAGAAGCCAGGCCGGGCACGTCCTTGAGTGGCCCCAGCATCTTCATTCCAGGAGGTCAAACTCAACTCCAGACTCTTACCAGTAAAGCTGGTCTCAAAGGACTTGGGAAAATCAGTTAACCCCTTTGGGTTTCATTTAAAACAATGAATTGTTATCTGGCACCTGTGTCTCCACTCTGCTCCTGCATGTGGCAAACTGTATGTTCCAAACACGCTCTGCCAGGATCGAGCTGGCTTCCAGAAAGAGATGCAGTCCGAGTCCCCCTGCCCGGGACCCTACAGGCCCTTGTGACTGTGTCAGCTGAGGGAGCTGGCAAAGTGACACTAAGGGGCCGCTGAGGTCACAAAGCCACACCTGGCTTTCTCTTTCCCAGGACACATGCCATAGGCCCCTGGAGGCCCTGTGTGACAATACTGCCTGGAAAGTGTGGCTTGAGAGACCATATGGAGAAACAGACACCCAACAGGCTCCAGCTCATCCAGTCCCTGCAAGGAGCCTTCCAGCCCAGGTGTTCGGCGTGTGCGTGAGCCATGAGATGGTTCTGGCCCCATCTCACTGCCAACTCGTGAGCATCTCTTAGCTCCAGACACCCAGCCGACCCCACTTTATCTTTAGGACCGTGAGAGATAATGATGAAATAATAAATTTTTAAGTTTATTTATTTATTTTGAAAGACAGAGTGCAAGCAGGGGAGGGACAGAGAGAGAGGACTGAGCAGGCTCCACACTGTTAGCGCAGAGCTGAACGCGAGGCTTGAACTCAGGAACCATGAGATCATGACCTGGGCCGAAATCAAGAATCGAACACTCCGACGACTGAGCCACCTAGGCGCCCCAAAATAACAATTTTTCAAAGAGCTAGGTTTGGGGCTGACTTGTTTTGCAGCGATAACAGGAACACCTCTCCTTCCCCTATTTCCACCTACCTCCCGACCATGTAATGCACCGACAGTGACATTTTCCCACTCTTTGCTGAGATGCCATGATGTGGCCTCAGAATCTTTCTCAATACAGCACTCCAGAAAGATTTGGTCATTATGGCCAAACAACCAACTTCTTTAATTTTCCCGGACTGGAAGCCTTTTCACATATCTTCCAGCTGTGGCATTCTATTAATTAAACTTCACCTTCCAAGCAAAGGGAGGAATTCACAAACACAGGAAAATAGATCCCAACTGTGTTAATAAACGCAAATATAGAGAATGGCTGTCATAAACTCATCCCTTCACAAATACTAAGAGGCAACATTGAGCCAGGCACTCTGCTAGGCAGCAAGAATGGAAAGAGATGGCTGTCAGCCAAGAGAGGTCTAATCTTGAGATCAGCAGCATATTGCATTGTGTCTAGGCCGGCATCTGTAATAGTATCTATTACAGTAGACACCAGCTGCCGGCAGCCATCTAAATATAAGCTCTATTAATTAAAAGTTAACAGAATTTAACATTCAGATCCTCAGTCATACCTGCTCAAGCGCTCGATGTGGGCCATGGCTGCCATTTTGGGCATCACAGATGTAGAACACTCCCATCATTGCAGAAAGTGGGACACCACTGGTCCCTTTGGTCTCATTGCAGCCCTCTCCCAGTGAGTCAAAACAGCAAGGCAGAGTCACAGAATGTAAAGAAAATGGAAACTCTGTGCTCTTCTGGAGAAAGGCCTGCATCGTGACCTTGAATGGTTATATTTACACAGCATTTATAAGTTGCCATCCTACTTTCCCTACTCAGAGAAAAGCTTCCTTGAATAAATGGTTTGGATTCTCAATGCAAAATCACGACTCCATTTCCTATGGCTTTTTGCTGTTGTTTTTGTCAAGGTAATTGATGTCTTAAACTATGAAGTCTTACTTTAGTACTTAATAATGATACGTGGTGAGCATACAAGGTGTAGACCAAATATCCAAAATCTGCATGTATTTAGTGAGCCACCGACAAAATAATGGAGGGTTGCCACCTTGTTGAAGATTGTACACATTTTTATATTTATTCACACAAAAGCCCATGATGCCTCTGGAAGTTTCCCCTCCTTCCGAGGGTCCCTGGGCTACTTGTGCCCTCCTGACACATGTAAAGGGGAGTGAAAGCACACCCTCGGAATCATACGCCCGTCACCCAGAGCTTCATCACCTGATGGGGCCACATTAAGTTTTATCAATCTCTTCCTCATCCCCACAAAAATTACTCTGCGATACTTGAAAGGGATCTTACAGATCATGCTTTAAATAGTTAATCTTAAAACCTTTCACCATCTTTCCTTAGCCCAGGCATGAAATCAAAACCTGAATGTTTTTTTCTATGTTCCCTGGCATTCAAGATTTTCCTTGACTTCCAAAATCCTTATTCTACTTCTAGCTTAAATTTTCCATTTTCTGCTCCCAGTATTGAATTCCTGTTCATTAAAGCCACAAGCTTGTCCTCCTTTTCATCTCCTTGGCCATATTTGCTATCTTGATCTAAAACTTCAGATACCTCATGTCCCTCTTATTCTTTATTTTCAGCCTGTTTTAGTATCGATTAGCCTTCATCTGATTTTAAATGTGATTTTGGTCTACTGTTTACTGGACTTTCATCATCTTCTTTGTTGGGAGTTTCATTTTTCATTTTTTCTAAACTTTTAAGTTTTACCCTTTAAAATCTATGACTGTTGTATTGTTGCAACGGTCTTACGTGTCTTATTAGGACTCTCACATGGGAGGAATACCTTTCTGATTTCAGTAGCAGGAAGAGGGTGGCATTTCTATGTGAATCATGAACTAATGGGCTTGTGCTCTGGTCTAAGGCCAACCTTCCCACTTTGATCCGCTTCTCCTTTCTCTTGCTTTCTCATGGATGACACTCTTCCCTGCTCTCCCTCTTGTCCCTTCTACTGAATCTATAAAAACTAAAAACAAACACACATCACTTCTTTGACACTATGTCATTGATCAGCTATTGCTTCTTGTCTTTGCTTACTTTCTCAGCAAAGCCCTTTGGAAGGAGTGTCTGTCTAGTCTGTCTCCACCTCCTCCCCTCCTCCTCTGGGGGCCTGATACCACTCAGATCTGGCTTGTCCCCCTCCTCTCACCAAATGGCTCCTGTCAATAAGGGATCACAATGGGTGATCTCACTCAGTCCTCCCTTGGTGCATTGTTGATCTAACCCCTAATTATGTGGCAAAGGGCTTGGCTGGCAGCATCTCTGGCTGGAATGACAGGTAGCAGACAGCCTGGGAAGTGTGGAGGAGCCAGCTGCCAGGTAGGTTTTCAGGGGAGAGCCATCAGTGGCTGAAGAAGGAGTGGGAATGTACGCATAATATTTAGGGAATTAGTAAAAAGGATGACTTTCAGTATATAAGTGTAGGAGACAAGACAAAAGCTGTCAGCCTATCCTTTTCTTCTTCTATTATTATTATTGCTATTATTAGCATTATTATAAAAGTACTGTTACTGGTGCCAGTAAAAGTAAAAAGCCTCACAGCTACTATGTAGATTTAAGTGTGACTTTTTATTTATTTATTTATTTATTTATTTATTTATTTATTTTTAATGTTTATTTATTTTTGAGAGACAGAGAGCACATGAGCGAGGAAGGGGCAGAGAGAGAGAAAGAGAGAGGCAGAATCTGAAGCAGGCTCCAGGCTCCGAGCTGTCAGCACAGAGCCCAATGTGGGGCTGGAACCCATGAGCCGTGAGATCATGACCTGAGCTGAAGTTGGACACTTAACTAAATGAGCCACCCAGATGCCCCTAGTGTGACTTACTTAAACAGATTGCTACAAACACTTATTCTATTTTTAGGTGAATATCACTAAACTAAAATAGATCTCTACTTAGTGAAAGTTTCAAATGTGGATCAAAGGATTCTAAAGCAGAACAATTTTATCACTAAGTTGTTTCTGGACACACACGAAATGTCAGAAACAGACTCAGTTCTTTCAGATGGTGGAGAGATGGGTCACTGAAAGCCACTTTGGTGGCACCCAGTGGATGGGGACAGGAGTTGAGAGATGTGCTCAGTAGAGAAGCTCTAGGATAAGGCAAGTTAATGGGTCCTCATCAGACCCACAGGCTATGCCTTGGCCAGAATATTAAAGAAGACATTTGTTGATACTCCAACCTTTTTCCAAAAAAGGATTTGACGTGATCTTAGTGTGATGGGGGGTGGGGATGGTGGATCAGTGTGTACCACCAAGAAAAGAAGCTAGAGAACACCCTGGGGTCTCCTCCTAGATTAATAATTATCCGTGATAACTTTCTACATTAGCATAGGATTGTGAATGGTGCATGGCTAGAAGTGAAAGTGTGTTTTGCCTTAGTATAAAACAAGAAGAGCCTACTAATTAAGTCGATGGCATTACTTCTAAACATACGGAGGGGTCCAGTCTTGTACTCATTGGCACAGGATGAGAAGTACAGATAAGCTGAGGCCATGAACAGTCGTCATGATCCAGGAGCCCCTTGTGGTCCGACGATGTGCTCCTGGCCCTTTCCAGAACAGTGAAGAGAGAGCATTGTACAGAGGACCATCAGCTTTGAGGCTTTTCCTAACCTTCAGCCAAGAAAAGTGTGCTTGTTAACAGAGGTTTTCTTAGAGGGAGGGAAGGAATATCCCAGATTGCCTGAGCCAGTCGCAGTTTATGCCTGTGGTCCTAGCCTAATTTAGGAGCAAATGCCTTGCATTCTAACAAGTGTCCCAGTTCAGATGATAAATTATCTGACCAACTTGCTAAGGGAGCACCAGCCTGATTTGTGCCTCAATTTCCTTGTTGATAGATGATGGTAATTTAGAAAACCTTTAAGCAGAACTCCTGGGTCATTCTCTCCCTCTCCCTCTTTCTCTCCCCTCACAAGTGCACACACACACACACACTCACAAACTCACATACTTGTTTATCTCCCTATGGCTGCATTCCTTCATTTGGCAAATGCTGTTATGTTTTCTTCAGTAGGAAAGACTGCAAAATAAGTTCAAAGGGCTCAAATACAGGCTCTATCACTAGAGGTACAACCAACCTGCATTTGTTTGCTTAAAGAAAATGTCTATCTCTTGGTAGTTGTGCGAACTAACATATCATTTTTAAGATTCCTCACTCATAATAGGTACTCAAGAGAAATTTGTCCCATTCTCTTTCACAGGAGTGAAGGTCAAAAGAGGCTTAATATTATTTTATTTAATTATGCAAACTTATTAAGTAATACTTGAGTTTAATAAGTGAAATACAGCAGTGCCTAGGTGGCTCAGTTGGTTAGGCATCTGACTTTGGCTCAGGTCATGATCTTGCAGTCCTTTGGTTTGATCCCCATGTCAGGGTCTGTGTTGACAACTCAAAGCCTAGAGCCTGCTTCACATTCTGTCTCCCTCTCTCTCTCTGCCCCTCCTCGACTCGTGCTCTGTCTCTCTCTCCCTCTTTCTCTCTCTCTCAGAAAATAAATAAACATTAACAATTTTTTAATTTAATAAGTGAAATCCAAGGGGGAAGTGTATGCATGTACCTACAATTCCAGGTTCTTTTTAAAGACTTTCTTCCATGCCCAAAATGGCCAAAGTTTCACTACAAGCTTCTAGTTCCATGGGTTTAACAAAAGCACAATTTAGTCAAAATGCAAGTTTTAAATGCAGCACTTTTCTGAGACATTCCAGACGCTGATGGAAGGAAACTAATGTCTTGGTGATTTCTGGAACCCTAAAAAGACTTCGTCACAGTGCAAATTGGAATCCTTGGCAGTGATCCTAGTGAAACCACAACTCTGCATAGAAAGGTATTGGTTAGCCACTGACTTCTCCTGAATTCCGTTTTTTTTCTTCCCCACCTCCTTTTTTTAAGTTTATTTATTTAGAGAGAAAAAATGAGTGGGGGAGTGACAGAGAGAGAGAGGGAGAGAGAGAATCCCAAGCAGACTCTGCACTGTCAGCGCAGAGCCCGATGTGGGGCTCAATATCACAAACTGTGAGACCATGACCTGAGCTGAAACCAAGAGTCAGACGCTTAACCAACTAAACTACCCAGGGGGTCCTAAGTTCCTTTTTCTGAGAGGGGGCTAGGAGATGGCACTCTACCATCATCAAGTGTACAGAAGGAGAGACTGGAGTTTGAGAAGGCTATTTCAAGATCATTCAGCTAATAAGTGACAGAGCAAAGACTGAACTGACCACTATCTGACCCCAAAGGTCTTTAAATATTAAACAAGATTCCTTTTGTTTTCATTCCCCCTAAATCACTACTTACTTCAGAGTTTGGATGATCTCTCTGATGTCTGCTTCCTGGTAGCCATCTCTCCTTTGACTCCCCTACATTAGTGACCAGTGTTAGATATGCAGAGAAGTCTGGTTCCCTGTGTCCCCTTCTGTGTCCATCTGTCCTTTCTTCCCCTCTCTCCCTCATTTATTTCCTCCCTCCATCCTGTTATTCATTCATCTATGTATTGGTTCTTCCATACAAGCACTCATTCATTTAAACACATATTTGGCTACCCTTTCTACACCAGCATACTGAGGATGTGAAGAAATAAAATAGGATGTGTTACTTTAGAAATTCACAGTTTAGTGAAAAAGACATATAAACAATATGAAACAAAACTGGGAAGGAGAGAGGGAAGAGATGGAGAGGAATTTCAATGTTTTACCTCGTATACTGAAGTCAGCACTCCTTAACTCCTTTCCCACAAGGACATGCTGATGCAATATCTGTATTAAGAAATACTTTGATCCCTAAGGTCTCACCTGGTTTGATCTATGCAAGAGCTCAGCATTGTAATAGCTTGCCTAGCTAGAATGGATCAACTCTGTCTTTTAAGTGGGTAGCAGAAAAAGAAATTATTGGGAGTAAAAAAGCTGAGAAGATCATTTCCATTTACAAATTCCTTCTCCTTTTTTAACTTCTAAAAAGGAAACTTCTCTTCGTATTCCTACAGGGGAAGCTGACAGGTGTGAGAGACCTGCAATTACAGTGAGTGAATAGATAGATGATTTGCTAAAATAACTCCGAGTTTTAGTGATTTTTTTTCTCAAAACAAAAAAAAGGCACCAAACCTCAAGAGTCATAAGCAGATATGGCAATCAACTAGAAAATGTTGACCTATTATATAGGTCTTGCTTTTTGACAGGAGCAAGACCTGGATCTGTAACCATGTGTCCATAGGTAACACATTCTCAAGTCATACCCAGGCCCTAATGGAACATGTTTACTAGGAATAGAAGCTTGTTCTTTCCAGCTTTTACTCTTTCCCCAGGTCACCGGCCCCCACTGATGTGCACCGAAGAGACACTGTCAGACTTTGCGAGTTCCTGCTAGAATCCCAAGAGTTAATTTCCCATCATGAGGCTACTGTTCCTTCTGTTTCTCCTCCTTGTGTGTCTTATCCAAATGATATCGGGTAAGCTGTGGCTCCTGTTGGTAGGATGATATGATAAATAGCCTTGGAGAGAAATCAGGCCAAATTGTTTCATAATCCAATGATGCATCGAAGTCTGTAACGGCTGAAAGAAGCATACATATACTACACACTCTCTTTTACAAATAAGGAAAGGGGAAGCTTAAGAAAACTTAAAAGATTTTCCTAAGATTGCTCTTAACTGGTTGGTAGCAAACTCATGACTAATAATGGCAATAGATAACAATTACAGGGGCTTTACAGAGTACAAATTATTTCCATGTGAATACAACAACACTAATAATAATAGCAGATAATATTGACCACTTCCTCTTCACCAACCATCACAACAAAAACTTTTCGTGTCCGGTCCCACATGTACCTCGTAACACTATTTCTGGGTAGGTGTTCCCTGTCTCCCAAATGAGACCAAAAAATGAAGTGACTTGTTCAAAGTCATTCAGATTGTACATAGTGGAGCCTTTGACTCAAGCTCAGGAGGGTTTGGTTCCAGATGATGTTTTCATTAAATATTCAACAATCCCAAGAAATAAATTTACTTATTGAATTATACATAAACATCAAGTATTTTAGTTTGAGTGTGTCCCGTGCAATATTTGGAATATACTTATACTAGTATGTTATTTATCTGAAATTCAAATTTGACTGGATGGCCTACATCTTACCTGGCATCCCAGTGGCATGTGCCACGTTGTGCTGTGGGCTGAATCGTGGGATATTAAGAGTCACAATTAAATTCTTGCTCAGATGATACAAGCCCATCATGGCCACAAGAGTGCTCTGTTCACTGTCACTGCTCAGACTAGCTGATGAAGCAGCCACCACCGAGGGTATTGCTGATTGCTGGGTCAAAGAAAAGAACTTTGAGGAATCTGACGTTGTCAGTGAAAGGCTCCAGTTCTAAAAAGACACATTACTTCTGATTAAAATTTATTAACTGAGCAAGTCTTCTGGCCCCACCCAATCACGCAAAAGATAAATCCTACTTTGGGTCAAGAAAATAGAGAGACAGACCTGTGTGGTGAACAGCCTAATGGAGATAAAAAGTTGGATGTAGATATATATATAGAGAGAGATGCAGATATGAATATACATGAATATACATTTGTATTTATATAAATGATATCAATTATAAACATATATGAACACAACATATTCACATATATTCATTCATCTTTATAAGTGTAGGTGTTATATATACAATTTATAAATTATATAATTATATAATTATTATATAATTATCTTTACCTTGCTTTCTTATGAAAAATTAGGAGAATCCGTGCCTCCTAAAGGAAAACTATGGACCTCGTGGAGCAAGAATCAGAAGCCAGGTCTCCTAATTCCTGGCTGAGTCTGCCTTCTATCACAACGTGGTGCTTTTAAAAGCCATTATCTTTGATGGAAACTCTTCTTACTCATAGTTTCCTGCTTGTCATTCTCTTTCTTGCTTTCTTGACTTTAGGCATCATTCGAGGTCTCGCTCCTCTCAAGTTTCTTCCTGAATTGTTATAGTCAGCCAGCTTGATGACATATCACTTTTTTTTTTTTTGCAACTTAACTCACAGGAGCCCAAGAAGAGAGGTGATCACTGGGTGGCATGACAGTGGTGTTAAAAATGTCACAATGCACAGAACGACTCTCATCGCACAGGAGATGGGAGGCAGAATATTCAGGACTGAGGATGCCCACTTACTCTCCAATGCTTTTTGTCTATTTTGTGCTACGTGCTTGTAAGATTTTGCCCTTTTGCAAAAGAGGAAGGCACCTTAGGAAGCTTTTATGGAGAACACATAGAGTATATCCCTAATCTCATAGCACATCCAAGTCATTTGCTTTCTCTGAGCTGAAGTTCCTTCATCTGAAAAAGAAACACACTATAGTGCAGAAGTGAATAAATGTTATTTGGCAAAGGACCAGGTAATAAATATTTTAGGCTTCTGGACCATGAGGTCACTCATGAGAACTCACCTCTGCCATGAAAGCCACCATAGACAATATGTAAACAAACAAGTGCAAGTGTCTCCCTATGAAACTATTTATGGACCCTAGAATTTGAATTTCACATAATTTTCACGTATCATGAAATATTTTTCTTCTTCTGAAGTTTGTTTCTACAGTTAAAAAAAAAAGGCAAAACAACCGGATGCTGACAGGTCACACTAAAACAGGTAGAGATTGGTTTTGTCCCTACTGACTGCAGGCTGCAGATCCTTGCTTTACAAGATGGATTCTGAGGACACCTGGGTGGCTCAGTCAGTTTAAGCATCTCACTTCTGCTCAGGTCATGATCCCACGGTTCACGAGTTTGAGCCCCGAGTTGGGCTCTGTGCTGACAGCTCATAGCCTGGAGCCTGCTTCGGATTCTGTGTCTCCCTCTCTCTGCCCCTCTCCCGCTTGCTCTCTCTCTCTCTCTCTCTCTCAAAAATAAATGAACATTAAAAAAACTTTTTTTAAAGATGGATTCTGGTAGCTTTGGTTAAACATGCTTTACTGTTTTATTTTTTCTCACCTCTCCTTCTATTAATAGGGCATGGAAAAAGGGGGAAATTCCTTGAATGTGGAAAAATGGGTGGTGTCTGCAAGCAACAGAACACTCATGGTTGCTCCATCCTGCCTGCACCATGCAAAAGTCGGAACAAACACTGCTGCAGAATCTAGCCGCAGCCCTGGAGGGTCTCCAGAGCCGCACACCAGACTCGCCACTGCTGATTTCCTCTGAATAAAAGCACTGGCACTTATGTGGGTCCTGTGTCGGCTCTTTCCGAGGAATGCTTAAATGGCGGGTCATTGAACTGATGGAGGCAAAGGGGTGTGGGATTTAAATTCTAAGCTGGGTCATCACCACTCATTACCTCATTCACTTTGGACAAGGCCTTTCCTTTTCTGTGTCTCAACTTCTGCACCTATAACTATTCTAATGGTTCTCCAAGCCACCTGTAATCTGTTCATGTATGTCTGTTAATGTCTACTAATCGATGGATTGAGAATAAGAGCTTGAGGGGTGTGTGTGTGTTTGTGTGTGCACATGTGTTCTTGTACATGTGTGTATGTATTGACGATACACAAGAAAAGTTGCTGAGGTTTTGTTCTCATTTTCATACCCCTTAAGGACTCTTGGGTATCAAGGAGTGGCTCCCAGTTAATTATTGAAGAACCAGGGAAATAAACTGATCCGAAAATTCTAAAAGTGTAGAAAGATCAAAGTTGGTACCCAGGCATCAAGCCATGGAATTGGAACTCAGCGATTACAGAAACCAACCCATAGTTTCACAGCAAGACAGAGCAAGGTAGGGATTTTCTTCTCTCCAAAGATGCCTTTCCATATACAGCAGTGGGATTCCTTTCAACTCACTTTCTTAGAACCCAAGGAATGGTTTTCTGCACAGATAAGATTTGGAATGTGTAGCCAAAGTCTGCTGATTGGAAGGGGACATACCACCTTCAGTAGGAACTTACTATCTCCTGTTTTAAAACAGAATACAATTTTCATCTGTTCTCTTGATAACAAATCAAACTTTCCAACACTGCTGCTGGGGCTGCAAAATGGTAAGGCTACTTTGGAAGTTCATTTGGCGGTTTCTTGTAACGTTCAATGTATGCTTGTCATTCTGCTCCTCAGTGCCACCCAGGAAAAATGGAGACATATGTTCCCACTAAAAACCTGTCTGCAAATGTTGATAGCAGCTTAGTTTATGTTTGCCAAGAAAGGCAAACAACACCGATGTCCTTCAACTAGTGGATTAACTGTGGCTCATCATAGAATAGAATCCTATACAGAAATAAAATAAAACAAATGATTGATTCCTGTAATAACATGAGTGGACTTCAAAGGCCTTCTGCTGAGTTAAAGAAATCATATATAAAAACTACAGGTTATTTGATTCCATCTATAGATCACTCTTGAAACACCAAGCTAAAGGGTTAGCCAGAACTGTGGTGACCAAGGGTTAGCTATTACAGGACAGGATGACAATCCCGTAGTACAGGGGAATTAGGGATAATAAGACTGTTCCCTATAGATGTGTGGTAGTGGATACTTGACTCTACATTTGCAAAACCCTTAGGATGTTACACCACAAAGTTTTATTTTTACTATATATATAAATTTTAGGGGCACCTGGATGGCTCGGTTGGTTAGGCGTCTGACTCTCAATTTTGGCTCAGGTCATGATCTCATTGTTCATGAATTCAAGCCCCACATCAGGCTCTGTGCTGACAGCATGGAGCCTGCTTGGGATTCTTTCTCCCTCTCTACCCCTCTCCTACTGCTCCCGCATGCATGTACATTGCGAGGACCCAAGAGAGACCTGAAAGAGTTCCCAGTGGCCAACTTGAAACAACTTCATCAAAAAAAATGAAGTGTGAATTATAACCCAAATATGAAACAAATAGCCATGGGACCATATTGGTATGAGTCAGTCCCTCTTCCCCACCTCCATTTAACATTTTTTTTAATGTTTCCCTACAGCTTCAAAGATAAAATAAAATTTCTTCAGAGTCTAAGCCCTCTATCCATTGGCCGACCTTCTCTAGCTTCGTTTCCTCACATTCTGGCTCTTTTACCCCCTTTTTTGAGACCCAGCTCATATATGGCATTCACTGGGAAGGCATCTTTGTACCACCCAGATTGGCTATGATTTCCATGTCTGTGAGTTTTCTTAGCAGAACATGCCTTGAATCCACACCCCCAGGTTCCAGTACACCAGTCCCATTCCCAGCACAGAGTAGGTACTGAGAGGTACTAACAAAATAAAGGAATCCATAAATAAAGAAAATGGTATCATGAGGCCTCAGCCTCCAGTTTAATTCTGGGTACGTACATTCAGCATGAATTCTTCAGGTCACTTAATTCAAGGTAGATTCCTTAAACATGAATTATTCCGTTCACTTCATTCTTACACAACAGAAGCTCCTTCCAGGGCATAGCCCTGGCAAACGAATAATACAATTTCTTTTTCTCCTCAGGCATACACTTGTATGTGAGTCACAGAAATGAGACATTTCACCATGCCTATAACCTGTAGAAACAGCAGAAATGATTTATTCTTGGAAGAAAGACTCAAGCTCCCCATGCATGGGAAGAAGAAATAGTTCAGTCTTCCCCAGGAACCCCCCAAATTTTATTACTCAAGAATGTATATTCTCATCTGTACCTTCTCGACAGGTACAGCTTCATGGCCTCATGGCTCTGGCTTGCTTATTACACAGGAAGACAAAGCCAGTCTGTGAGAGCTTGTTAAGAACAGAAATTTTGTGATGTAGTTTGGAGGCTGAGATAAGACTTCAAACACTCCTCTTGGGTCGACATTACCACGGACCAGCAAGAGTGCCCCCAGAGATCCATTGCAGGATTGTCAATGTCCTTTGGAAGCAGTACATTCACACTTTGATTTTTTGAAAGATTTTTTAATATTTTATTTTTGATAGAGCACAAGCAGGGGAGGGGCAGAGAGAGATGGGGAACAGAGGATCCAAAGTGGGCTCTGTGCTGAGCCACCCAGGTGCCCCTAAAACTTTGGTTTTTATATTCTGGGACACTATTCCACTGGGAATAAGATGATCCTACAGCCCCTAGTCTGGGGAAAGAAGATGTACATACATATTCCATCAACCATAAAAATGTATTCATACAGGTAGGCCCCAAAGCACTTTAGGAATGTGACTAGTCCTTTGAAGTTCACCCACAATTCCCAGGCTTAGAATCCCTGTGTTCAGGTTTTATCAGATATGTCTTTAAGATAAAATTAAAGATTTAAAATTCAAGTCCCTAGAAGAAAGGACCCAGAAAAAAAAAAAAAAAAGAGAAAAAAAAAAAAAAAAGGACCCAGAATAATCAGGGGCACTGGCTGAGGTAAGAGAGGTTTCCAAAAGAGGGAAAAAAAATCCTCCCTGACACAAAGCCAGGCCTGAAGAAGGCTTCTTGTCCTGCCTTTTAGAAGACAGGAGAGAGAAAGCATACATGCAGCCCTGAGAAAGAAGGGCCTCCATGGTCCCTGTAGTCTAGTCTTTCCAGCATGGGTCATTAGCAGAAGTCACCAACTTTGGAACCCTGCTTACAGATGTCATGGGGCCTCAATCTAGCGATAGGGCCATGCACACCCTTTGTGGAACAACTCGAAGGTGGGTGGTAGGTTCTCTCCCTGATTTCTCCCCATTCGTGGATCTCAGCCTTATTTCTACTTTCTTCAACCTGTCCTCTTCCACTGGGCCAAGTAGTTAGAACTGAGCTGTCCACAGAGAGCTTTCATAAACCTACTTATCATCGGGCTCTTGTGCCCTGTCGTCATGCCATACGGTTGAGGCTATCACAAAAGGCCCCCTGCCCATCCTGTCTTCATCATAGCAGCTGTGACCACAGCAGCTCTGACACTGAGGCCACCCATCCCTGGAAGCACTGGTATCTCTTTACCCTAGTGCTGTAACCAAGAATCACATTGTGAGAAGCCCTGTAATTCTCTCCTTTTTCATCCCCCAAAGACATTCCCTCACAACCCACCATAATGTATTTTTCTCTTCTCTTTGATTATGGGGCACTTGGGTGGCTCAGTCATTTAAGCATCAGATTCTTGATCTCAGCTCAGGTCATGATCTCATGGTTTATGGGTTCGAGCCCCACGTTGGGCTCTGTACTGGTGGCACAGAGCCTGCTTGGGATTCTGTCTCTCCCTCTCTCTGCCCCTCTCCCACTCACTCTCTCTCTCTCCGTCTCTCTTTGCCTCAAAATAAATATACTTTAAAAAAAAGCCATTGAGAAAACTGAGGTTGGGTCACTATTCTGAGTGTTGCACTGAAATCAGTCATCATGCCCAGTGGGTCCACAGTAAACAGACTTTCGTTGACCCAAAGCAAACAGAAGGAAGGTGGTGGCTGGGGGCACACAGCCCTCCCCAGCTCCTGTCCCCTGGTGCTCTGAAAGGCACGAGAGCCCCGAGCAGTAAGACATAGGCATGGAATATTTGGATGGGTTTATCTATATAAAGATAGAATATTGGAGGAGGAGAAAAGTAGTGACAGAGGATTTGGGGGGAGCACAAAGCACCCCATGGGTGTCTTTCTGGAGGAAGCAAGTTCAAATCCTCAGTGACCTGCCAGACCCTCGTGGTGCTCACCCAGAGAAGCCAATTTTCTCCCCCTCCAAATCCAAGTAGCGGCAGTGCTCTGTAAAGCCCCCGAGCTGTTCTGTGATACTCAGCACTTCTGGGTGTCAGGAACAAACACCAGGCAGGAAGTGAGGTGCCCCTCTCCCTCTCTCTCATATTCTTACCACCCCTTGTTCAAGATGTGGAGCAGAACACACTTCAAGTTTCTTCCAAAATGCCATGGTTCTAAATACATGAATTGCCTCCTTCTAGAAAACCTCTAAGGTTCCTCTTTGCCTGCTCTCACACACAGTCACTAAACAGGATACCCGGAGAATGAGGATGGTGAACTCTAGTTCAAACACACCTCAGCGGGCTTCAAGGCTTCAAGAAAGGAGAACGTATTTGTATGAATGTCAACAGATTGGACAAGAAAGCAGGTCACAGTGTAAGGAGATGCCAAAGAAGGTTTACCTGGAATTACTTGAGAGATGAAGAGGACGACGAAGATGAGAAGGGAAAATAGTCTCATGGTGCGAAGACAGTGCAGACCTCCTCTGAAGCTCCTTGAAAAGAAAACACAAATGGCAGGCGTAGTAAGGTTAAATAAAAAGTAGTTTAAAGTCGTTTATCAGTCTGATCAGAGTGACTAAACACGGAAGAGAATGTCCATTGTGATCAGAGCACTAACTGACAACGTCCACTCACTGGACAATGAACGCCCAAAATAAACAAGAGTAACGATTAGCAACGTTTGGTGCAGACCTGGGGGAATTTCTTTTGTTAGTGCTTAATGAATCAAGGTCCAAGGAAAAACAATAATGGTAGTGGTCATAAGATCAAAATGGCGAGGATTGATGGAGAATTTACAAAAAACCTGGGATCGTTTATAGGATTTTTTTCTCCAATTATTCTCATGGAATTAGTATAATCTGCTCCTCCAGCTCCAAGTACAAATACAGTCACACGAGGACCTTGTATTCTTCCACTGATCTCTCCAGTGCTCAGTAGAATGAAAACCATCACCTATGTCTGAAGACTCACCTCACAACACTCTGTTCTCCCTGAAGAGGTGGTGCCTCTGTTCTCCCAAAATCTGAAATCTAGGCTCTGCTCAGCCATGTCCTGTGTTCTTAATAAAGACTGGTCCTGCCTAGTCTGACCAGTGAAATTCTACTGTCCCAGTGATGACCCTGCTGATTCAGGTCCTTGTCCCTGCCACAGTCATGTCTCATGACTGAGAAAACCTTGTGTTCTTGGCTCTTGTCCTGCCAAGCAAACAGTCCCAGCACAGGCAAAAACCGAGGGGCTTTCCTTCTAAGCCATAGCCTGAAGAAAAACAAGTTCTCTTCCCAAACTGGTCCCTTGTCTTGAGGCAGGAGATTTAGTGAAACCAACCCGTCATGTTTTACTTAACCTGCTGTTTATCTTCTCTGTTCCTGGGGTTTGGCTCAGCTGACCCTGACTCAGAATCTCAGGGAGCAGGAGAATGACATTTCAGTTTTTCTTCACCCAGAAAATCTTGCGTTCCTAAAAAACAATGATGCCCTGATTCTGAATGAACCATTGTCTACAACAGATGTTCTCAGAATTGGCTGACTCCAGGATTTTTGTGTCTTTCCCTCTTCCCCCTGGGTCATAGTTGATCACTTATCTTACAGTTAAGTGATTAAGTAGAACCAATCATGAAGACCATACTGAAGGGGACTGTTATCACCTTCCTGCGGCCAGAAGTAAAGGGACCTTACTTTATGCAGGTACTAATATGATCCCTACATGTACACATGAGGAAAATACGACTGGAGATACTTGGTATGTAGTGATAAAGTTTGTACATGGTGAAATCAAAATTAGAGTCAGAAGTCTGGTTCCAGATTCTGAGTTCTTTACCACTGCGGGATAGTCTGCTAGTCTCTTGACATAAGCACTGGCTCTTAGAATCCAGTAAAAATTATACATTTTAAAAGAAGAATAAATTGGCTAATAATAGCTTTCCATGGACAAGTGATAATTTAGAAATTAGGACTTAAAAATAAAGATTTTTATGATATTAACCCAGCCCATGTAAAAAATTCACTATGGGGAAATGTGCAAGAATAAATAAGGATATTTTTATGAAGAGTAACAATGGTGACTTCCACCAGTGGTTATTATTGTTTATAATGACCTTGAAGCTTGGGGGCACCTGAATGGCCAGTTGGTTGAGCGTCTGACTCTTGATTTTGGCTCAGGTCATGATCTCACTGTCGTAAGATCAAGCCCCTCATCAGGCTCTATGCTTACAGCATGGAGCCTACTTGGGATTTACACACCCCTCCCCCTTCTCTCTCTCTCTCTCTCTGTCCCTCCCCTGCTTGCACTCACTCTCTCTCAAAATAAATCAATAAACTTAAAAATAAATAAATAAATGACAGTGAAGCTAGCTTGAAATATGAGGCATAGGCCCCAAACAGTAAAAAAACAAAAAGCAAACAAAATTCCAACAAAACACCCAAACAGAGAAGCCACCATGCTGACACTGACATTCAGTTCATGATAAAGGTGGCTTTCATGTGAGTGGTGACAGAGGGCAGTGGATAAATCATGTAGAGTTGATTGACTATTCATTTGGAGAAAAACTATTTGGTAAAGTGGAGCATGAAAATAGATTATAACTTTTTTCTATGTATTTTTAGATGTTTCAGTGTTTCTTAGAGAACAAGTGTGCATAGCTTATGTAGCTGAAAAAAATAAAAAGTCTTAATACTTATTATTGTTATTCCTAAAATTTCAGAGGACTAAATATGTTAGGGTTTTTAGAGTCATACTGACTATGTCCCGCTGAAATTTGTATGTTAAGACCAAAGCCCCAGTGGACGGTATTTGGGTGGCCTTTGGGAGGTGATCAGGTCTCTACAGAAGAGACCCCAGAGAGCTCCCTTGTTCCTTCCACCATGTGAGGATACAGTGAAAAGACAACCATCTATGAACCAGGAGGTGGTTCCCTTCCCCCATGGAATCTGCCAGCACCTTGATCTTGGGCTTCCAGCCTTCAGAACGGTAAGAAGTAAATACATACACTGTTGGATCTAAGCCACTTGGTCTATGGTATTCTGTCATAGCAGCCCAAATGAGCTAAGACACAGACCAAATACGAAATATGTAATATACACATGATTAATGATACTCTTTAAAATCTTACCTGTGATGGTGAATCTGTAGCCCTTTTCCTCTAATTAGTTTTTGCCAGATATCAGTGGGCTTTTCAGGAGCCTGCTAAGGAGCCCCCTGATACCTGGCACCTCTCGAAAACTCCACTCTTGGCCCCGTTTCTCCCAGAAGCTGATCCTTCAGAGTGTCTGACTATCCATCTTGAGAACATGAATTCAAGAGCCAGGTAACTGTAGAGAAAATAGACTAGGACAAAGCAAATGTGGAGAAATCTCTGGAATCAAACTAATAGTTAATATGGTCTGTTGTTGCAATACTTGTGGTCTCTCAGGTGGACAGGAAAGGTGTTAAGAATTTCAATCTGGGGATGCCTGGCTGGCTCAGTTGGTAGAGCGTGTGACTCTTGATCTAGGGGTTGTGAGTTTGAGCTCCACAGTGAGTGTAGAGATTACCTAAAAATAAAGTCTTAAAAAAAAAAAAAGAAAGTCTGGCCTAGACACTGCTAACTATGTCCCTCTGATCATGGTAGAAATGGGGCACATATTTCCCTGGGTGTTTCCTGGGACATAACTGGAGCATTTCTGTGGTGGGAGGTAGGTTCCCATAAGTATTTCTCTGTGTCCTATCTGTTCAGTCTCCCAATTACTAGCAACTTCTGTTCTTTGAGTAAGAAATTTCTTTGCACGTACTCTTGTTTCTAGTATTAAGAGGACTCAACTAAATGCACAGCCTAGCTGCACAGTGTGGACAGACGTCACAGACACCAGGAATGCTCAAGTCCTGTGAGTCCTGTAGGCAGACTGCGTGGGAAGCCAGTGCCCACTGAGAACACCCAAGAAGCTAACATTTTCGCCTGGATCTGGATAGCTTTGCAGACACTCATTTACAGCTGATAACAGTCTGTTGTTCATGCATAAACTTGCACCGAATTTTCAATAGTTGTTCAGTGACGGGGATCCGGTCATAGTGATGGTCTGCATTGTTAGTGACCACAGCTCCAGCCACACTCTTTTCTTTCTCGTGTGACTGTTCAGGTTTTGGAAGAACGCCAGTAAAACTTACCTTTCCTCTTTGTCCTCCAGCCTCCCGGGCACCTCACACTACTTCCTGTCTCCTCTCCCCACACCCCCACCTCCAGGTTTGCTTTGTACATTGTAGAAAGCCACCGTGATCTCCAGGTTTGCTCCCTTTGCAAAGGCAGGACAGTGACATCTGTCGTGGAGAGGTGACTTAGTCAGGATACTACAGCAGACATCATGCCCTGAACAAGAAAAGTGAACAAGGAAGACACAAAATAATCACAGCAATCCAGGCAGGAGCCACGTAGTGTAAGCCTCTGACCTGAAGTTGAAGTTCCTTTCCAGATGGTCTCCCTGTGCACCTGTGCGAGCCGCCACCACGTGCCCGGCACCGTGCTCCCTTGATCGCATCCTCCCACTTTGGGAGCAGAGCTGGTCCCAGGACCAAGCTCTGTCCTTGTATCGCCTCAGCACACGGCGGGGGATCCTTTCCTATCTAGCCTCCCTGTGATTGTTAAGGAAACCATAACTTCCCTTCTAAGCATACAGAGTCCTGTAGACCAGCCAAAAGAAAAATCTTCGATTATGTTCTTTTTACTGATGGTGTCATCTCTGACCAGTTATGTAACTAAGCTGAGTGTGGTTTCTACATCTGCAAAGTGGGGCTGATAAACCAAAACACTCCAAGGATTACACATGTTCTGTGAATGAAAGGGTTTTGTGGGATCCCTGAGTGGCTCAGGCGGTTAAGCATCCTACTCTTGGTTTCGGCTCAGGTCATGATCTCATGGTTTTGTGAGAGTTCGAGCCCCACATCGGGCTCTGTGCTGGCAACATGGAGCCTGATCAAGGTTCTCCCTCTCTCTCTCTGCCCCTCTCCTGCTCGCTTGCTCTCTGTGTCTCTCTTAAAATAAATAAATACACTTAAAAAAGAAAGGCTTTGCAAAATTTAAAGCATAATAAAAATTTTATTCTTAAATTGTCTCCCTTCCCCTGACTCCCCTTTCCCGGAAAACAACGGTTTCCTTTAATCAACCCTAAATGATGAAGTAATTGATTAGTTAGACTCGAACATTGTTTGCTTTTATTTGGACAGGGGGAGCCATGCTTTGGACCCCAGGGTCAGGGCTCCTCTGCTGCTCCCCTTCCATCAGCTCTTTACTTTGCAGCAAACGGTGAATGCTCGGCAGGGTCCTTGGAAGGGCTCACAGTTTGGGGTCCCTTGCTTGAGGCAGATGCCACCACGCAGGTAGCAGGGTCTTTTAAAGTTGAATGCCCTGGTGGCAGCTGGAAAATGGAAAGATGTTTGTATGAGGCCGCAGGCTTGGGGCGGTGGGGGGACCCTCGTTTTCCCAGCTGGATGTCTACAATGAGCGGTTTGGCTCCAAGATCTTCCCCTCTCATTCTCCCATGAGACATTATGGTTGGCGACAGTCACTGGATGGATGGTTATTGCTGAGGTAGGGACAACTGGCCATTAACCAGAGGGCAAGCTGTGGCACCCAGTGCTCCTCGCTAATCCCCCACTTCCTGCCACCCCTCATTCCTCCCCACCCTCACAGAACCATCTGAAGGAGATCTTGCCCCATGAAACTCAAGGCCACCACTGTGACATGAGCGTCAAGCAGTCCCTGGGCAGAGCCTGTGTAAAGGATCTCTGTCTCTACACCAGGTGATACCAACAAGGTGAGCCAACGGATTCTGTTTCCAATCATCCGGTTCGTCCACAGGGAAGGGGAGGGAGCAGCCTAACAAGCCCTTTGAACAGGATGTCTGAAATTTCCTCCAAAGGAGTTTTTAAACTTTGCAGGAAGTTATTTTGGGGTATAGACATGGCCTCCAAGTAGCTCCCTGATGCTTTACTTTTCAACTGCAGTTGACTTAGGGAAAGGAAACAACAACATGATGATAAGAATGGGCGTCATGCTTGGTATTTACCGGGCAGTACCTGGAAGATGATAAACACAGCAGTGAGGAACACCTGGAGGAGTCTCATGCTGACAGAGCTGAGCGTCCCGACGGCCTGATGGAGAAAGTCAGGAGGACAACGTCAGAAGCCCAAGGTTCTGTGTCAGAGGAAGCCATAGCAGCCCAGAGGTTGGCGTAGAGATGACCTCCCTCTGCCCGCGGCCCAGCTCCTCCATCAGCCCTGGCCCTTCTTGCTCCCTGAGCCCCCACTGCTTGCCTCATTTTCTCTCAACATGTAGCTTGAGACACTGCTATCTTTTTTCTTCTTTATTAATTTTTTTTATTGCAATGCCAGTATAGTTAACATACAGTGTTATATTAGTTTCAGATGTATTGATCCAGCAATATATTGTCATGGAGCAGACTCGGTTCTTGTCCACTCTTCTATGTGTCCCTTCCTGTGTGGTGCTGCACAATATTAACTGGCATTCAATATGATGAAGTATTACCCATCCATGAAAAGAATGAAATCTTCCCATTTGCAATGATGTAGATGGAGCTAGAGAGTATAATGCTAAGCAAAATAAGGCAGTCAGAGAAAGACAGATATCATATGATTTCACTCATATGTGGAACTTATGAAACGAAACAAGTGAACAAAGGGAAAAGAGAGACAAACCAAGAAATAGATTCTTAACTACAGAGAACAAACTGATGGTTACCAGAGGGGAGGTGGGTGGGGGATGGGGGAAATAGGTGATGGGAATTAAGGATGCACTGGTAATGAGCACAGTTGATGTATGGAAGTGCTGAATTACTATATCGTACACCTGAAACTAGTATTACATTGTATGTTAACTAACTGGAATTTAAATAAAAACTTAAAATTATTTGCTTATTTTCAGCTGTGCAGGGGTCAAGGGTCAACTGTATAATCTTCCTAATAAATTTTTCTAATGTGGCATTAAAAAAAAAAAAAAAAAGAGCCAAGACCTCTCTTATAGCTCTTGCCAGGATTCACGGCCACTCTCAGTGATTCACTCTTACAAAATAACTTTTCAACTACTTAAGTTAAAAACAATTTTATTCCTTTGTTAACTGACAGTGCATTGAAATGACAGATTTTATTTCAGAAAAAAATGACATGTGGATGATTGAGTCTTTCTAAGAACAAGGTTTCAACTTACTAGTTTTTGCCTTTTTTCAACATAACTTTTCTGTGACCTTTGATACATGTCTTCATCTAGATCCTGAAAATTTTTGTGACTTCATCTCTAGATATTTTATGGTCTCTCTTTCTATTTGAGTTATAATCTTCTCTCTTTTTTTATAACTGGCTACGATTTGCATAGAAAATGCTGTTGATGATCGACAATAATTTTGCCCCACCGGTTGGACTTGTATTGGTCTTCTTGTGATTACTTCTCAATGGATTTTCAAGCATAAAACCATAAATCTATAATAATTATGATTTAATCCCCTTGATTCTGAGGGACATATTTCTTATTTTCTCATCTCATCGAACTGCATAGACTTGCAATTACTGGAGCATGTGGAGATCACTTCACCCAACCTACTTGCCTCACAGTGGGGAATCTATGGTCAACCTAGAAGGTCGAGACAGTGTCACAGCCAAGTCTGCAGGAGATGTCCCTCATTTTGTGGGATTCCCTTCCGGTCACCACAATGCAAATTTTGCCTTATTTCCCCCACTTTCTTCTTTCTTGTTCCCTTTTTCCTCCCTTCCTGTGTCAAAGATCAACTTCCTTAATACCTAACAACCAAACAAGATTTTTCAAAAATAGATTAAAAAAATGTTTTTAAAAAATAGATGCTTCAGTAGTTACTTGTTACATGCAACTTCTTCCATGAAAACCTTTGATTTTCTTCCAGGACTTGATTACAAATTTCAACTCATGTGTTAAGCACAGGCTGTGGTTTCAGCCCAGATATGCCCTGGGCATCAGAAACCGGTTGTGTCCAGTGAAGGAACTGAGAGAATTTTAATGACAAGAGGATCATCCAGTGCTTCCGTGACCTCCAGAATAAGTCCACCACTCACTCAGGGTCCAAAATCTAGATGATTTAGTTCATATCAAGATTTCCATTTAACTAGTGAGAGCCAGAGAAAATCACTTTGGGTTGAGGAATTTGGGCTACCACTGTCTCTAAGCCCTGAGAGAAATCTCTGGAGGGTGTAGGTAAGGGCAGAAGAACTGTCCAAAGTAAAGGTGATTGATATTTTTAAGGAAAGAAAGTAAAATTGAAGGGAAGGAGGGGAATAGAAAGAGAAAGAGAGAGAGGTGAGTATGTGTGGGAAAGAGAGAAAGATAGATAGATAACATGAATCTCGTAAAATTCTCCCTGAGCCTTGGGGCAGTAAAGACCCCGAGGTCTGCTCCCCTGGAAGGTGCCCTCGAGAAGGGCAGGCACCAGAGCAGATGGCCCCAGGTAAGCACTTCTGTTCTCCTTTCTACAATGAGAAAACAAAATACTGGCTGCTCTGTTTTCAGTCCACTCCCTGGCCTGTGGAGGTCTGAGCTTATTGACACCATTCTGACCAAACAGTCTCACTGAATGAACCCTTTCTCTCTCTTACTAGAAAAAAAACTATCTCCCTGCCATCATGAGCCAGCTGGATGCCCTATGACCTGTTGACCCATATTTCACGTAGGAGACCATGAATTCTTGAAAATTCAAAACTGGGTCTGTTTACTCTTTGTCTCCTCAGTATTGAGCCCTTCTGCATGAACCAGACAGAGAATAACTTTAGCCTCCATAGGAGTAGGAAACTCCCTTCACAAAACCATAGACACTTGGAATTCATCTCTGTTTCTTGTACTAACAGGTCACCTATCTCCGGAGGCTTCCCAGGTTCTCCTGAGCCTTCCCTTCCCCGCTCTAAAGAGCCTCTGAACCTCTCTCCTCAGATGGGGAAACTGCTGCCCACTGCTGAGTACACTCCACCTTGCTAATGTCCTGCTCCAAGGAAGAATCCGGGCAGGTGACCTTCAAGCTCCCAATATCTTACTTTACGTCAGTTTAAATGAACTATATCATCTTACACATGTAGAGAGGTGGCTTTTGGTCTTCTGTGACAGAGCTGTGAATCTGAAAATAAGCACCAGATGGGCCCAGTAACAAGTGACAGGCATCAAGCCCTTGCCACAGGCAAAGCATCTTGCTAGCTGCTCTCTGTGATCACTGTATTTCATCCTTAAGACAACCCTTAGAGGTAGGTTCTAACAATGACTCTGTTCTACAGATGAGGCAACAGGGCCACACAGTGGCCAAGCAGGAACTAAACTCAAGTTGGAGTCAAACCTATGCTCTTAGCCACCGTGCAAATTCACTTCATGCAGCCTAAACTCTTCCATAGAAATAGCTTCAGGTGTCTCGGGAATACTATGCATAAAAATAAGTGGTACATTGAGATTTTAGATGCTAGGTTCAGGTTCTGGCTCTGCCTCTGACTTATGAGTCATGTCACCTTGATCCCTCATCTGCAAAATCACAAAACTGGGGTAGGCAACATCCCAAAGCCCCCTGCCCTTCGCTCAGAGATTGGTGATCCTAAGGCACTTGAGAGAGGTGTGCATGCGCCCATGGGAAGAGAATCAAGTGTGAGTGGGAAGGAAGTGCTTGCCTGGTTAATGGGACCTTCTGCCTGATACTGAGGGAACTTGGCCTTGAACATCCAGCCCTGTCCCAGATCCTCCCCAGTCTGCTCCCTGCCGAGCACTCACTCACCTCCTCTCCTTCCTGTGGGCAGCAGGGCAGCTTCCTCAGCCTCTTCTTCATTCTCCAGCACTTGTTCCTGGAGGTGCCCCTAATGGCCTGACCTTGTTCTGATCACACTGTGCTAGTTAACTAGAGAACCCATTGAGTGAGCAATTTCCAGAGGAGTAGCGTGCTCTTGGCACTCACCCAAGGGCTAGCAACAGGTTCTCCTATTAGGACTCGTGAATGGGGTTTTCCAGTGGAGGCTGATCAGCAAAAGTTTTAGGGGACAGGAGCCCACTGATGTGCCAGAGAACTTAACACTGTCACTGCTTCTCAGGAAGGTCACGGGGAAGATACTTCCCACTACCAAGAGCCAATTAGGCACCCTCATTTAGGAGATATGAGGTGTATTGGAGGGTGCTGCCTTAGAGAACATATTACAAGAAGGGAAGCTGAGGCTGTGAGGACTAGAAGCAGTCTAGAAGACATGGAGCAGATGAGAAGAGGGAGGAGTAAACTTCTATGAAATTGTCCAACTTTGTTAGGGCTAAGATTATAAACAAGTGGAAAAAGTAAATTCTCTGTGCAGAAGGGAGTAAATCAAAAGGAAATAGTGAAACACAGCAGGAACAGAAAAGAAATGACATATGTTGAGGGGAGACAGATATTGAAACAAAGCATTAAACCATGACTAGATCAAAGCCTTAGCCATTGAATGAGGTGTAAAGTCAATAAAGTCATCCACCCAGGAAGAGTGAAGAGTTTTGCTGCCTTTGGTGTGTTTCGGTGTGTTGACAGGGCTCCACAGAAGTACACTGGAAATAAGTGGACAAAAACAGTTTGCATTGAAAACTACAAAAATCATTTGGGAATATTATTAAAAACTGCTCATAGTGGTACTTGGGTGGCTCAGTCAGTTAAGCCTCCAACTGTTGGTTTTGGCTCAGGTCATGATCTTGTAGATGGTGGGTTCAAGCTCCACATCAGGTTCTGCACTGACAGTGTGGAGCCTGCTTAGGATTCTCTCTCTCCTTCTCTCTCTGCCCCTTCCCCACTTATGCTTGAGTCCTCTCTCTATCTCTTTCTCTCTCTCTCTCTCTCTCAAAATAAATAAAAATAAAAATAAAGTGCTCATACACATGAAAAGATGCTCAACATCACTCATCATCAGGGAAATGCAAACCAAAATCACATTGAGATACCACCTCACACTGGTCAGAATGGCTGAAATTAACAACTCAGGAAACAACAGATGTTGGTGAGGATGTGGAGAAAGGGGAACCCTCCTGTGCTGCTGGTGGGAATGCAAACTGGAAAACAGTGTGGAGGTTCCTCAAAAAATTAAAAATAGAACTACCCTACAACCCAGCAATAGCACTACTAGGAATGTATCCAAAAGGATACAGAAGTGCTGATGCATAGAGGCACATGTACCCCAATGTTTATAGCAGCACTTTCAACAATAGCCAAATCATGGAAAGAGCCCAAATATCCATCAACTAATGAATGGATAAAGAAGGTGTGGTTTATACATATAATGGAACACTATTTGGCAATGAGAAAGAATGAAATCCTGCCATTTGCAACAATTTGGATGGAACTGGAGAGTATTATGCTAAGTGAAATGTCAGTCAGACATATCAGACACATATATATATATATATATATATATATATATATATATATATATGTCAAGTTTGGGTTAACCAAGAGAAACACTAGAGCCAGAATACCTAGGTTGTGGCTCCAGGGACACCCCCTGGGCAGGTAGCTTCTCAGCTCTGGGCCTTAGTGTCTCATCTGGAAAATGAGTGCACAGAATTGGAATTTCTGGGCAGATTCACAGGAGCAGCACATCAATCAAGTGAGGGAATTATAGAGAGACAGAAGGTGAGCACTCTCAGCCCTCACTGATTCTCAATTTCTCCCTCTCTCCTGGTCCCATTTCCAAGGACACAGTATGCTTGTCTCAGCACCATTCATCAGGAAAACCAATCCCTCTGCTCCTACAATTTTCCAGTCACTTATCCAGAACCAGGCTACAAAATGAACAAAATATGATCTCAGAACATGAGGGGCCTTGGGCTCGATGAAACAGATGAACTCTGTTACAACTCATGGCTGTCAACTGTAGTTAGCACAAGGGGTCTTACAGGAAAGAACAGTTGTTGCTCTTTCTATGTTGTGGGGGTGGGGGCTTGGGAGGGAGAAATTGGGAAATTTTTTGCTATGGAGTTAACCCTTGATCTATGTCCTAAGAGATGAGTTGACATTTATGTGGCAGGTGCCATGGTGAAGCGAGTCCAGGAGAAAGGAAGATCTGGGCAAAGATCTACAGGCATAGATTTCAATGTGAATTTCAGAAATCACAAATAAGTCTTTTGGCTGAGGTACAGGAAAAAGAAAATACTGTAGTATATATAGAATCAGATCTTAGACAGTTGAATTTGTCCTATATGCAAAGAGAAGACGTTGAAGGATTTTAAACAAGAATATGACTTTGTCAAATATGTAATTTAGAAATAACTTGGTGGTAGTATGTAAGACAGATTCAGGAAGGCCAGGTAAAGGACTATTATCAATCAGAAACTTTTGTGTTTTTTTTTTGTTAAATTTTTTTAATGTTTATTTATTTTTGAGAGAGAGAGAGAGAGACCACAAGTCCACAAGTGGGGGAGGGGCAGAGAGAGAGGGAGGGAGACACAGAATCTCAAACAGTCTCCAGGCTCTGAGTTGTCAGCACAAAGCCTGACTCAGGATTCAAACTCTGAACGGTGAGATCATAACCTGAGCCGAAGTCGGATGCTCCACCAACTGAGCCACCCAGGTGCCCCAGAAACTTCTGGTTTTAAAATGGGAAAGTAAAGATGGTGATTCTCCCCATTCTTCTCTCAAGAACTCCCCAAAAGAAAAAGAAAAAGAAAATAAGAAATAAAGATGTAAAATTTACTATCTGCAAAACTAGTAGATATATATTACTCCAAAATAGGATAAATAATAATGAATCATCATCAAATTCATGATGTGGCTGGATTAGAGGGAGACAAGAAAGGCTCTTTGTGCATAGAGGTCTCGGACAATGCTGCCAGAGCACAGTTCTGCAAATCATGCCTTCACCATAAAAGACAAACCAACAATCCCTTACCTGAAACAGTGGGATCAGGTGAGTGAGCAGCGAGTGGGAGATTCTCTGAACCCAGACTGGCACCACATTTCAAGAAGGAGGAAGGAGCATGTTGAATAAGGAATCACATGAGAGTCTGTATTTGTAGGGAGCAGTCTGGTTATGAGGCAGCAGTAATGAGTCTGGTTATAAGATGGCACAAGGTATGTCATTATGATTGATCAGCCATTAAAAGAATGCATTCATATCTATAATATTGTGTCATAGGGAGGATTCCTGGTAGCCATCTGTCTACTCTCTAAAAAAGCTTCTTAAAAATAGATGGTCCAGGAATATTTCACCTGGACAAAGATGAGTCACCATCAAACAGAAACCAAACATAATCTCTCCAAAGATGTTACCAAAAAAAAATTTTTTTTAAGTGAGGAAGGAGCAGGAGAAAAAAAAGTTAGAATAGTAACCCCAAACTGAAAATAGTGTCATAAAATGGATAAAAATTCTGACTTAATAGAGCACCATAAATTAATGAAGAGGCTGAAGAAGTTACTTGTTTTGAAACAGAGATTGAACACAAATCAGAGACACATTAACCCATAAAAGGTATTTTGAGATAAGAAAAGATAAGAAACCTGTGCTTATAGAACCAAGGTAGGAAGTGAAGGAAGAAAATAAAACCACAACGGAATGGAGGCACACAGAAGAGATAGCACAGTTTTGGAAAAAGAGCAGAGGACAATGGACTGGGATAGAGTACAGTGGGTAAAATGTTATGGAAATACATCAGAATTCATGTGGAGGAGCAGGAAGAAATGACAGACATGGAAGAGAAAAGAGAGTAGGCATACACATAATCAGTGCCTCTAAGGAGCAATTGGGAATACTTTAAAGATAAAATTTTAAGAAGGATTTTCAGCTGATAAGAAGACTCCAGGCTACTAAACTAAAGAGGTATCCTAAGAAAATCTGACACAGAACAATCAATAACAAATTAATATCTCCATATAATTTATGGATTTTTAATAAAAAGAATATTCAGAATAGTAAGGCCAAACAATCTAGTTGCCAATATTATCAGGAAGGCCCAGACTTGTTCAAAGTAGCCTTCAACACTAGAAGACAATGAGCAATTTCAGCAAAGTCTTCAAGAACAGGAGATATGAGCCAGTATGTTTTTTTACTCAAAAAACTACCCTTCCATTATAAAGGCAATGGGTATTTTTAAACATAAAAGGACTCAGGAAGTATAGCTCCAGTGAGAAACTCCACTTGGGGAAGTGTGCTAGAGGGCTGAGTTCAGCCAAAGGCAAGAAGGATGCTGTGTAGGATGTAGGTGTTGGAAGTGAATGATGAGCTGGTGTAATGGTGACAACAGGTGTAGAACCCATTGCAAATGTTACAAAGGATAAATGTGAAATTCTACAACTAGCGAATGATGGGAAGGAAGGGGAGGAAATGTCAACTGATGCTCCTCCCCACCTCCCTGCTTTTATAGCTGGAAATCAGGAGACATTGTGTAAACATGACAAATCAATGAACACACACCTTAGTGAAAGAAAAGTGATATTTTCAAGTAAAATTGGGTAGTAAAGGCTATAGTGAAAATTGGTAATTAGGTCATTGTGCACAATAGGGAACCATCAGAGAAGATGGTTAATTGATTTCTTTAAAATTATAGTCGGAAAAGAGATCATTTACAATATCAACATGGAAAATGTTTAGAAACTTAATAATGGATGTATAAGAAATATATGAATAAAACTTAAAATTCACTGAGGACACAAAATAAGGTTTTAACAAATACAAAGGAATACCACATTCAGAGATTGGTAAATTCAATATCATTTTAAATCAAATTTTCTTTCTCTTTCTTTCTTTCTTTTGAGAGTGTGAGAGAGTGTACATGAGCAGGGGAGGGGCAGAGAGAGAGAGAGAGAGAGAGAGAAAGAGAGAGAGAATCCCAAGCAGGCTCCATGTTGTCAGCACAGAGCCCAATGCATGGCTCTATCCCACAAACCATGAGATCATGACCTGAGCCAAAATCAAGAGTTGGGTGCTTAACCAACTGAGCCACCCAGGCACCCCTAAGTCAAATTTTCTTAAATTTGATGTAATTTATCATCTACCTATCTATCATCTATCATCCATCTAGCTAACTTACTATCTCATAAACCCAATAAAGAAAACCAAAAGGACTTTTATTAATTAGAAAAATGGATTCACTCAGAGCAAACCCAAAATCTTCACACATACAGCCCTGACTTGGCAACTCTCCTCCTCCTCATCTGCCTCCTGCCCCCTCCCACCCTGGGTCTTGGTATCCTCTTCTGGAATGGTCTTCCCTCACAGATGAGCATGGTCCCATACCCCTGAACTTGTCCCCTGTTCTCCATTGCATTTAACATCCTATGAACTATTTGAATTCATTTTCTAGAGCCACCATCACAAAGTCCCACAAACTGCGGGACTTCAATAGGGATGTATTTCTCACAGTTCAGGAAGTTAGAAATCCAAAACCAAGGTGTCATAGGATTGGTTTCTCCTGAGATTGCTCTCTTTGTCTTGCAGGTGGTCGTTTTCTCATGGGGTCCTCACATGGCCTTCCCTCTGTGTGCTCATACCCCGTCCCGTGGCCACATTTCCTCTCCTCATGAGGGCACCACTCATACTGGGTGAGGCCCGCTCTGATGGCCTCACTCATTTCAATTCAATCACCTTTTTAAAGGCCCCATCTCCAAATATAGTCACATTCTGAGGTCCTGGGGGTAGGATTTCAACATATGGATTCTGGGGGATATCATTCATCCCATAACACTATTTTATGATTTACTCATCCATGCTTTTATTCCTGTCTCTCTGTCTCCCACACACTGGGATGTAAGTTCTGTGCTGCAGACATTTTTCCTTTTTGTTCTCTGCTGTATCCCCAGTGCTTAGTACTGTGTTTGGAGTATAGAGGAAACTAGAAATTCAATAAACATTTGTTGAAGGGATATATTATTCCTTTTATCTTAACTCATCCACAGAGCTGCCGAGTAGATTTAAAGTTAAGTTATTGCTTTTGTTTATTTCCCTTATAATAAAAAAAATATTCTCTAAACTTTATTTTCAAAAGCCTCAGACCCCAAATTTTGGGGCTCAGAGTCATGCCATGCTGGCTGCCAGACCAGCCTTCAAGATCACTCTCAGATCTTTTCCACTGTGTCTTGAAATCTGAGCCTTTCTTTACACCTGCCAGTTCATCTCTGGAAATGGTGGGTCTGGCCTCATCAGCAGTGCAGTGGCCAGGTTCCTGCCACAGGATGTTGGAGAAACCAAACTGACTTCCTGGATTGCCTGCCTCCAGGTTTTCCAGAATTCTCCAAGGCTATTGGAGCTGGGAAGACACCATTACTGGGCATACCTGTAAGTCTAATTTTGGCTAGGCCTGCTACTCTTTATGGTTACCAGATATCAAAGTCTGATACCAGAGATGCTTTTTACCCACACACCAGCTGCTGGAGCCCACACAGTTATCAGAACAAATGAGGCCCTCTTGACAGAGTGTGGAGGCAGGATATTTCTTCTGACATTCTCCCTGAAAACCCCAGCGCACACCTGGCCACCATCAGCTTCTTTCTGCAACACTGCGAAACTGGGAGAAAGTGGAGCCGGCACATCAGGAGCAGTACCATAAGCATTGTCACACCTCAGCTGGAGCGCTGGAGCTAGTAGTGACTCATTTTCCCTTTCAAGGGTGCCCCTGATGTTCACACGTCTTTAAGACTTCATCGGTGCGGGCAGGGCGAGGGTGTGGGGAAGGACATTGCATTCCGGAGCTGCCTCAACATGCCTCCAGCCTTCCTCCCTGCCTTCTGTGGCTGGGAGCCTCTGCCCCCCACCTTCAAAGTCTGTGAAACAGCCTTGTACTTCTCTCATCTGCCCTTCCCTGAGGCCAGGCCTGTGTGGAGAGAGGGGAGGGTCTCCTTTCTTTCAGGGCACCACAAAGGGCCTGTGTGGCTCCCTCCAGAGCCCCCAAACTACACTGAGCTCAGCGAGCACTTCTTGGAGAAGGCCAAGCTTCCCCAGAACAGAGTCATACCAAAAACAAACAAAACAACATTGGCTATTATAGTGACGGCCAGAGTGGAGAGAGGATGAGGAGTGGGAGAAGGGAGACTCTCACGGTCTCTTCCCTTACAGAAGAGGGAGATTCTACTCTCTGAAGCTGGGGGGCCCCTCCTGGAAAAGGAGTCTTCCTGCCAGGTAGACTCTGAACCTTCTGGAGCCAGATAGTGCGCTCCAGAATATATTTGCATATATTTACGTATATTACACATTACCTATATTTTACAGAGAGAGAAAGACAGAAACAATGTGAACAAAACCAAGCTGCTTTAAATGACAATTTGTCAGAAACAAATGTCCCAGTCTCTGGTTTGCCCAGTCTTGGTAATTTTTGTGCACTACCGATTAGTTTTATCATTAGTTTTATCATCTTATGGGTTTTAACCATTTTTGTTAGCTTTTCAGAATTCTAAAGTGTTTTCCTGTCTTTTAATTTCCCCTTTGCTCTTTTATTTTTCATTTCCCTGTGCTAGCTTTAATGAGAGCAATTTTTAAATTTATTTTTTTAATGTTTATTTATTTTTGAGAGAAAGAGCGAGCAGGGGAGGAGCAGAGAGAGGGCGGACAGAGGATCTGAAGCAGGCTCTGTGCTGACAGGAGAAAGCCCAACACGGGGCTCGAACACATGAACTGTGAGATCATGACCTGAGCCAGAGTCAGATGCTTAACCAACTGAACCACCCAGGCGCCCCAGAGCAATTTTTTTTTTAAAGATACAAAACAAGCAACCAATAAAAGAAAATACATGAGATAAATCATCACTGGTCACAAAAGAGCATAAATAGTAAGATGTCACTTTTACTTAAATATAATAAATATATACAGAACAGGGTCCAACAGAATATGCATGAAATAATAGTCCTCCTGGAAGGGCTGGGTTACAGGTGGTTCTCAGGTTTCCTTTTAATCTATATTTTCAGATTTTTTCCCTATGTTAAGCATGAATTGCTTTTGTGATAACAAAAAAAATGGAAGAAATAAAAAAACAAACAATGAAAAGAAGGATCTGGGATATATTCAGGTTATGTTGAATACTTTTTTAAAATTTTTTTATTTTTTTTATTTTTTTAAAATATGGCTACTTGTGTATTTCTTTTTTTTAATGCTTTATTTTTGAGAGAGAGAGAGAGAGAGAGAGAGACAGCGTGAGCAGGGGAGGGTCAGAGAGAGAGGGAGACACAGAATCTGAAGCAGGCTCCAGGCTCTGAGCTGTCAGACGCACAGAGCCCGATGCAGGGCTCGAACCCACGAATGTGAGATCATGACCTGAGCCGAAGTCGGTGGCTTAACCGACTAAGCCACCCAGGCGCCCCTAAAAATTTTTTTAAATGTTTATTTATTTTTGAGAGTGAGAGCAAAAGAGAGCATGAGTGAGGGAGGAGCAGAAAGAGAGGGAGACACAGAATCTGAAGCAGGCTCCAGGCTCTGAGCTGTCAATACAGAGCCCTATGCGGGGCGCAAACCCACAAACCATGAGATCATGACCTGAGCCTAAGTTGAATGCTCAACTGACTGAGCCACCCAGATGCCCCAGGTTATGTTTAATATTTTAAGCCCAGTTTGGGCAGCAATGCCCACTCAGGCAGTATTTTTATAGATTTTTCAATTTTGAAAATTGGTAACAAAAAAAAGAAATTTTCAAATTGTCCATTCCTAGGATTTTCTCTAAGTAAACTGTACATATAATTTATCAATCTCTAGACCATGTGTTTTTAAGATTTTTATTTTTTTAAGTAATCTCTCAATGTGGGGCTCGAACTCGCAACCCTGAAACCAGGAGTCGAAGGGTCCACTGACTCAGCTGGCCAGGCTCCCCTCTGTAAAAACGCTTTCTAAATCTCCTGCTGCTGGACCTGAAGGCTGTTTCCAGACAGGAGAAGCAGGGCAGCTGGGTGGTAGGAAAGGTGGATGTGGAAAGGCACACACTCCCCATTGGTATTTTGAGTTGAGCCCCCCTCATGCGAGCGTGTTTAGCCCCACCTGCTGTGTGCTGCACCCCACAATTGTAAGCACCCTCCAGCTCCTGCAAGGGGGAAACAATATACCACCTGACGCAGCCACTCCTGAGACTGAAAGAGATCAGTCATCTAACGTCATCAGTCCATTGCCTAGAATGCAATCTTAAACAATAGTTCTTGTGAGTTAGGGGGAAAAGTACCCTCTAGGGACTATTTATTTTGACCTAAATGTTATTCCAAGCTACTCTTTATTTCCAGCACATTGCTTTAGGGTACATTAGCATCTTTTAATATTTTTATTGTTTTTTACAATGATACAATTTAATTCTGGGGGAAAGGTGAGGGAGGGAGGGAGGGTGGAAGAGAGTTTAAAATGATTCATGCTTCTTTAAAAATTATAAAAGTTAGGAGAGTATGAAAAAGAGAGTATAAGTGGCCTGAAATTCCAATTCAATGCTAAACATCTTTTCAGACACTGAACATATTTATACATACATTGTCTTAGTGGTACCACAGAATATATGCTGATCAATACCTGCTTTATTCATTCAATAAGCAATCAAGGACAGTTCTCCACATCAGTAAATGTATGCATATACATTTAAATACATTACTGTTTCTATGGGTGCAAGAAATTGCAATCTAAGAATATATCATGATTTATTTAATAAATCTCCTATTTACATTGATTCCAACTTTCCACTGTTACTGCGCAATAACATGATGAATATTTGGACATATTTTTTGTGAACTGTCCTATGTATTCCTTTGGATGAATTCCTAGAATTGGTACTGCTAAGTCAAACGAAATGCATATTTTAAAACTTTGTTTTAATGTTTATTTATTTTTGAGAGAGAGAGAGACAAAGACAGAGCATGAGTGAGGGAGGAGCAGAGAGAGAAGGAGACATAGAATCCGAAGCAGGTTCCAGGCTTCTGTCAGCAGAGAGCCCATGCGGGGCTCGAATTCACAAACCATGAGATCATGACCTGAGCCAAAGTTGGACGGTTAACCAACTGAGCCACTCAGGCGCTCCTAATGATATGCATATTTTAAATATGTGTATCGTCAAAGGCTCCATAGGAAAATTTGCATGAACTCACAGTCCCACCTGGAGAGCATTAATGTCTGTCTCTCTCCATTTACCCCCCAAGTTAGGTCTTGCCAAGCTTTTCCAACTTAGCCAGTCTAAATCTACAGAGGTTGAAATTTTTTTATAAATCAAATATTTCAATTTCTGTGTGTGTGGGTGTTGCCTCTTCCCATCCACAGCAAAATGTTCCAGCCACAGTAGCAACTAAAGCCCCAAACCAAATTACGCCACCACATCTAACCACAACCATGAAATCCATAGAATACCTACAATGGTCATAAAATACATTTGCATAACTTGAATGGATAAAAGGATACAACTATTCTTTAGATAATAAAGAACACTTACACATCAGGAGCACAATTTCCTCAATGTTAAAGAGACATTATTATAAACCACTCTTTCCTACATGAATATATAAATTTAATTCAATTCAATCAAAATCCAAATGAGCTTTGTAAAAATGGCTTGAGTGTCATTTCTTTTAGTTCATTGGGAACTAGATAGACCTATGACCCTAGCTAGGAGCACAACTGAAAAGGAGGGGAATGAGATTTGTCCCAATATATTTTAAGAGAATAGCTACAGTATAGAAGTTAATCAGAGAGGAAGAGTGCAGAAAGAGATGTTTTAATGAAAATGAAAGGAATAGAAATCAAACCATGTAGGTGAGAATTTAGCATTTTAAAACAAAGGGGGAAATTCAGATGTGTTAATCACTAGTTTGAGGAAACCGAGTAAACATCTGACTGGAAAAACAAAATGTGATCCCCAATGCATTCCTTCTATCAAAATAGACTCTAATTATCACAGAGGTTCAAATGTAAAGAAAAAATCAATTAAAGTACCTTTATGATATTGATATAGGGTAGAATGTTCTAAGAATATCAGGAACCAAAGAAAAAGACAGAGAAGTTGGGCAACATAAAGTTTCAGACACTACTTTATAGCACATTTAAGCAGATTTTAAGCTGCTCTACTGAAGCAAGCAGTGTCTATGAGCAGGGTCATCAAGAAGAAAATAGACCAATATACAGAACAGGGGCTCCTGGGTAGCTCAGTGGGTTAAACACATCCAACTCTTGGTTTCTGCTAAGGTCATGATCTCATGGTTTTGTGGGTTTGAGCCCCACGCCAGGCTCCATGCTGACAGTGTGGAGCCTGCTTGGGATTCTGTCTTCGTCTCTCTCTGTGCCCCTCCCAAACAATATGCAGAACAGATATAAGAACCCAGAAAGGTGATCATTGTGAACTTTTTTTGAGAGAGAGAGAGAGAGAGAGCAAACAGGTGTGGGGGAGGGACAGAGGAAGAGGGAGGGAGAAAGAGAGAGAGAGAGAGAGAGAGAGAGAATCTTAAGCAGGCTCTGTGCTCACCTCAGGGCTCAATCCCATGACGCTGGGATCATGACCTGAGCCAAAATCTAGAGTGAGACACTCAATGGACTGAGCTCCCCAGGAGCACCATGAGACTATTTTTATAGGGACGGAGAACTTTTGGGAGCCATTTCTGAACTCACTAAGGAGAATATTCCTTGTGAGGTTAAGTTGGGTTTTGCACGGCCTCCCGCCGTCAGATGGTGACCGATGTCTACCCCCCACTCAATTATTTTTTGAGCAACGACCCCCAAGGCACCTTGTTGATTGGTACCAGGAGTGACCTGTCTCCTTATTCTGGCCCTGAAATGCTGATTGCACCTTGTGAAGGAACTTGTTGTAGGAACTTCTTTTGTGTTTATGGGAGCAAACATTGCATTTCCTGAGAATCCTGTTTTTCTTATACTTCCCCTTAAGCAAATAGGCTATTGACTCCTGCTCACAAAGAACTAACTTATGCCTTTGCTATGCTAAAAACATTGTTTTGTATTTAAATGCTAAAGATACCTTCCTTCCCCATATGATAAGCATCCAAATCACCTACATCAATCACTATTGATAAAGATTATGCATGAGTCTTCTACCAATCTATGTTCTGGGAAATTTTTACATACCAAAGAAATTTGTCATCAGAAATCATTGTCTAAGGCAAATGTCACTTCTGTGCTGGGCCCCATACATTTTTTACCATAAATAAAGCTGACTCTCAGGTCAGTGCAGAGATGCCTGCCTGGTGATCAGAAAGAAACTCGTGGCTCTCTCATCCCTCTCCTTTTCGCTGACACCGTCCATCCTTCAGGGAGCCCTGGATCTGCTGGAGCTGGACTCAGGCACAGAACCCTATGCATCAATAGAACAATAATGTATAATCATAATGAATTATTTAATTGATTTCAACAAGAAATCAACAAGTAATTTCAACAAGGAAAAGTTGAATTAGCATACAGCGGTGTCTGTTTAAGAAGAAATTGAAATGAAATTGTAACCCATCCAGTTTTCCATACAAAAATGTTATGACTAAGTCTTTGAAACTTAATTCTCAGGGATAGACTTCCATCTATCCAAAAATCTTTGACTGATTTTTTATTTCCTAATGTTTATTTTTTTCCTGAATTAGTCCTAATGTTTATTTATTTCCTGAATTATTTATTTCCTAATGTTTCTGGAAAGGCAAACGAACACAAATAGTGAGTAAACCCAAGAGTAGAGACAATACATCCTTCTTCTGTCATATCATTCTTAGTGTTACACAGAATTCTGGCATTTCAGTAAAGAGGTGTCATTGAAGATATGTGAATTATGTTGAACTTCTTAAGCCCCAAGTCAGTATCTAGAGCCCACCCTAGGCTTTTGTTAATAAGTCTTGCTCCCACTGCTTATGATCCTGTCACACGGTAGAGTGACAAGTGCAGGTGTCATTTATACAATGTGGAACAGCTGCACTGGCCTGGCTGACTGCATAGCTTGTGGCCAGCACACCACCCTAAGTTATCTCTAGGGAGCCCTGCCTTTAGGTATTAGATCTAAGTACGACTCACAGAAGGATGGTGTGTGCAAGAGCGTCCGAGCTGGAGCACGAAGACCTCAGAAGTCTCTGAAAATGATGGCGGAGGCTTCACGGCTACCATCTGGATGTCCCAGCTGTGCTAAGAAGCTCGCCACCGTTATCTCTTCTAACCCTCAAATAATCCTGTGAAGGAGCTACCATTATCATAGAAGAACTATTATCTGTATCCTTCTTTTCAGAATTTAGAAACCGAGAAACAGAAAGGTTGAGGGGCTTGCTGGAGGTCTCAAAGCTAGAACATGACAGAGCCAAACTTCACACGCATGGTGCCCATTCTGACCACATCGCTCCCACTCCCACTCCTCATAATGGGACCTGGCAGGTCAGCCCCCTTCTCTGAGCCTCAGCAGGGGTTATGGGACAACACCTGGGGGCTTCTAAAATCCCCATGGGTAGGTTCACACTCTGGTCTGGCTTCCCACAGAAGTCTGGGAATGGGGCACAGATCCGGTGTGAAGCCTGAGCTGTCAGGAAGCCAGGAAGGGTCAAGGAGAATCACACACACACACACACACACACACACACACACACACACACACCTGGTTTACTAAGATGCAAACAAGACTATTCTTCTTTTATCTCACTTTGCCCAATAAAATTGTTCAGAAAAAAAAAGACTGTTTGAATTCACCCAGGGACAAACCACTCACCTCACTGCAGCATCTTGGCCTGAAGATGCAAAGAGCCTACTTCACAAAGTAGATTGGGAAAAAAATAGAAAAATCGCCTGTTTTCCACTTTGCAAGAAGTATTTAGGCTGTCCAGGCTCTGACTTAGTCTCCCCCCGGAAGTGCTGATCTGCAGAGGATGCTCAGAATTAGGGTGCTGCCTTCAGTTTTCCTAGATGAGACTTGCCAGGGTAGGGGAGGAACAGAGCAGAAATGGAGTTCTGGCAAGATGTTAATATACGGTTTCCCCTGGGCAGGAACAGGTCACCAGGTAGCAGGTGACAACAACTGAGGATCTCAAAACTGTCCACCAAAAGTTCTCCAGCCCCCACGGTGCCCTTGAAGATTAAATTCTGAACCCCAAGGTCCACACAATGCATTCAGGCACTGATTAAATATCATTGAAATGTCAATCTTTTCTAACAAGTTTCATTGCCTAGATAACCTTTCTCGAATTTAGGGTGCTAATGACTGTCAATTTTGGAGTGACTTCCACATTTATATCTTCAGCCCCAGTCACTCTGGCGAACTCCAGACTCAAGCACATCTTTTCTAGATATGGTCCCGAGAATCTCGCTCCTGGCATCTGAAAATAAACTTGGGACTCTGCATCTCCCCAGCTCGCCCCTCCCCTGGCGGCCATATCTCAGGATGGAAGCCACCACTCCTGCAGCTAGGCACGATGAAAAAATAGTTTTCTAATCCCTGTTACCCCACGTTCTCCATCGGCAGGTGCCATTGCCTCTACCTGTAAAATAAACTCTGCATTGGATGTTCATCTGCCACTGCCATCACTACTTGGGCTGCTGTAATTGTCATTGTCACTGCTTTCTGGGCTGACACTGGGGGCCACTGTTGTCCTTCTCCCACACAGCAGGCACAGTGAGATCCTGTCACTTCCCTCCTCGAAACTTCGAAATGGTCTCCCATCCCTCTTCAAATCTCAAGTACTTACCATGGTCTGTAGGGACTGTGAGACTGGCTCATAGCTACCTCTGCCCTCACCTCCCACCTCTCTACCTCAGTTGCTCTGCTCCAGCCATACCGGCCACCAGGCTTTCCTCGAGGATACTCTTGTGGTCTACATTGTGTTCTCCCCAAATTTATATGTTGAAGTCCTAGCCCCCAATACTTCATAATGTGAGTACTTACAGTCTTTGAAGAGGGAATTAAGTTAAGATGAAGCCACTGGGGTGGGTGCCAATCCAATATGCTGGTGTCCTTCTAAGAGGAGGTTAGGACACTAACACATTCAGGAAGAAGAGCATTTGCAGACTCAGGGGCAAGATGGTTGTCTACAAGCCAAGGAGAGAGGCCTAGAGCAGATCCTTCCCTCAGTGCCCCCAGAAGAAAACAGCCCTGTCAATATTGCGATCCCGCACCTCCACCAGAACTTCGAGAAAATAAATTTCTGTTGTTTAAGCCCACCAGTCTCTGGGACTTTGTTATGCAGCTCTGCTACCTAATACAGATGCCATCACTCAGGAGCCCTGCCGCTCAGCTCAGAGCACTAGCCTTGGATTTGGGCAAGAGCAAATTCTTCAGAAAGAGTCTGTAGTCATACAGTATGTGCAGTGTGAAGGGGGTGCTGCTTAAGGATGCCTTCTTTCCAGGGTTCATGAAACATGCCCACACCACCGCCACAGGCTCTCCTGAAAATTCTCCTGGGAACTGCCATCCTGACTCCATCCCCCTTACCCCCAAATGCTTTTCACAAGTTCCATAGTGAGAGACAAACATTTGAGTCTTTAATCCAGAAACACCCCTGAGCTAGTCTACAAAGTACAAGGATTCTTGCAAGACAAACTTCCCTACTATGTAGTAGAGTCCGTCCCTTATAGATGGGGTGGCTAGGACAGATCCCAGAACCGTCGGGAGACAAGATGAACAAGAATCAGTCATGGCTTGAACTGGGAGGTGAGAGAGAGAAGGGCACTGATGATGACTCATACCCATGTGGAGGGTCACGTCCTCCATGAAGCCTGGGGCTTGGGTGAGGAGGGGGGGCTAGGGAGGGGATCAAGAGTTGTTCGAAGTAAGAGGCTGGCTCAGTTTGGGGCATGCTAAGTTAGAGCGGTCTGTGGACAATGTATAAATCACCAGTCGTGTTGGAAAGAAGGACTGAGACCATACAGACGGGAGTTTTCTGGAGTTCCTGGACCACCCTGGGTGCCTAAATGTATACACTTTGTGCTGCAGGATGAAAGTCTCCTGTCCTTGACCACGTGTGCATAGTAGCGACCCCCTAGACTTCCCTTCTGACTGCCAGACAGCAGCCAGGTGTTCATTTAGAGAGGAATTCTCCGTTTATTGACTTAAGTTCATGGGACCTTGGGACACCTGGGTGGCTCAGTTGTTTGAGTGTCTGACTCTCGATTTCGGCTCAGGTCACAATCTCACGGTTCGTGGGTTTGAGCCCCGCGTTGGGCTCTGCACTGACAGCACCATGGAGCCTGCGTGGGTTTCATTCTCTCCCCCTCCCTCTCTTTCTGCCCCTCCCCCGTTTACATACACTCTCTCTCTCAAAATACATACATAAACGTTCTAAAAAATTCATGGGAACTTACGTGCCATGTGCATGTACACCCAGGATCCTCTATCATATCATTCTGCTTATTTCCTTCAGGACACTCGGCCAGCACCTGAAATGGCCTATTTATGCATCTCCTTGTTCAGTCTTGCTTCCACAGGCTCCAGGTTCCGTGAGGCCAAGGGCTGCAGTTCCAGCTGTGACCGTCTACCTGTTCCCTGCTGAAATTCCACATTCACATTACATGGCTCTACCCTGCAATTCTGTGAAAACATGTCCCCCAGTCTTCACGGGCCAGCCCCACAAGCTTTTCAAGATAAAAGCAAGTCTAAAAAATTGAGGATTAGAGCCATTTAGCAATTTTCCACTCATTCCACTGAAGTTTGGACTCAAACGTTTAAAATCGTGAGCACAGGCTAAGCCTTCCGTTTAAGGAGCCCTGATCTTCCGGAGCAGACAAGTGGACAGCACCCTTCTGGGCTCAGAGCCCAGCTTGTCCCTCACCGTGTGAGCCTGAACACCTCTACGCTTCTGTTTCCCTCCTTGTAAAAAGGAATAATAATAGTAACTAGTTACTATTAACAGTAGTAATGAGTTACCACCATAGGGGGGTGGTGCTAGCACAGGTCTGACACAGGGCAGGCAGAATGCTGCATGAGTGTTTGCTACTGTCATTACCATGACATCATCATTGCTGTTGTCACCTGCTGTAATGCCTCCGACCCTAAGCTCCTCACAGAATGTGTAAATCCCATGAAGCCCTGTGGCCGTTTTAACCAGAATTTGACTACTCATCTTTCTGTGGTTTTCTCTGCTGTCTCTGCATTTAGGAGCTAAGTGGAAAAGTCTCTCAGGCATCCTTCATCCCACTGGGGAGAGTTCCAGGAGATGGTCCTCTCTTAACTACTTGTCCTGCATAGGGCTTTCCTCTGCCACAATTTCGGCCATTTCCACAAACCATATCCTGCTGTGCCCTGGAAGAGAATATGCACCAGGTACATCCTCCCCGCTGAGCTCCAACCCTTCCAAAGCAGGGACAAATGAATAGTTGTTTTACATCCATGTTTTTAAAAGGTAGGTTTCATTATTATTCAAGAATGATGAGGACGACCCGTCAGGAGATGACTGCCATTGTAAACGGAATTTTATTACGGTTCCCAAAAGGAGGAGGGCATACCGTGCCATGAGTGGCCACGTGCGGAGCAGGGCCAGTCAGCAGGCAGAGAGTGCAGGGGACTGTGGGCACGGGCTTTTGTTGTGGTTTCACATGAAGGAGTGGGCGAGGTGGGGACACAGGTTTAGGACTGGGTGGTCTGAATAAGCAGCGGGCTCCAGGGCATGGGGGCTGCCCCTCCTTGTCTGGCCCCTGCCCTGCGGTGATACAGCAGGTGCACAGTGGCCCCGAGTGTGAGAGTCTGATGGTGGAGGTGGTTGGGCTGTGGGCTCTGATCTGGTGGGCTCGCACATGAAAGCGTTTGGAGTATTTCACAATCTCTAGGAATCAGCTGCCCCTGGGGGACAGGCCCTCCAGGGTCAGCCCGGCCCCAGGTGTCCAAACAGCAGAACGCAGGAACTAGAAAGCATGTTGTCGTCGTCCCCAAGTATGACGGGGAAAGCACGTTTCCTCCTCTGCGTGAGGGCAGGAGACTACCCGCCTTACTTCAGCAGCTCATCTGCCTCGTGGCAAAGCACAGCCTTCTCTGCCTTCCCAGACTCCATGGTCCTGCTGTAAAACAAGCCAGGACTCCTGTTTGCCATCTGGGTGATGCCTCGGACTCTCAGCTCACCCCCAGAGGTGACACACAAGGTCTGAGCCCAGTAAATGATTAAGCCCTTCTTCGTTCTCAGTGTTGACTCTAAGTCACTGTTTCCAGGAAATTTATGGAGTCCCTGCCCTGGGCCAAGCACAAGCAAGGTCACGCGTGCCTTCTTCCCCCTCTTGAGCCAGAGAGCAGGGCTCGCTCTTCCTGGGGGTCGAATGCCCACTGTAGCGCCGAAGATCATAGGGAAATATTATTGAAAAATAAACCACAATAGAAAGCTGTGTGAGTTGACAGTTCAGAACTACTGGTATTCAAATATAGGAACACATTGATTGGATTACAAAAGGGGGGGACCTCATGGCCAGATCATGAGCAGAATTCAGCCAGGTGGGGAGTGAGTTGCAGAGGGTTGAAGGGGAAGCAAGGCAACTCTGGGGCTCAAAAGAGACAACCCGTATCTTGATGGCGATGTGGGTTACATAGGTGAACGCATTTGTCAAGGCTCATCCTACTGGACCCTCAAGATCTGTGCTTTTCATGTTCTGCAAGTCATGCTTCAATCAAAACCTGCCAAATACAAAGTATGAGCTTTGTAAAAATGTCCATTATGTCTATAAGTTAAAAAAGAATAAATAAATAAGCCAGGAGGAGTAGGGGGAGGGGGGTCAAGGATCACTTCTATTGGACTTCTCACCAAATTCTCTGGAGAATTCAAGAACTTTCTAAAGTGCAATACAAATGCAAAGTTTCCTGCTACCTTTGTTATGCCTGGCAGGACATGTCTGTGCGGCAAGAACTCATCAAGGTCCTTGGCACATTGGCTTCAGACTCCTCAGCCCATCCGGCCTGGGGTAGGAACACAGATCGGTGGTGAAGTCGTGTGTGCAGCTCCCGGATGTCAAGTGCATGCTGACAATGGGAGTAGAAGGGAAAGTGGCATCTTATCTGGACTTACCTGCCCAGAGACATAGCTGAAGGTGATGACCTGTAGTCTGCCCCAGGGACAGCCTGGATGGAGTGGGCTGCAGAGGTCAACGTCAAAGCCAAGGACTGTAGAAGCCCCAGCCCCAGTCTTATGACACTGACTTTCCCTTAAGCTGCACACACCTGAGTCAGCATAGGTGTGCTCTGAGAACCTGTGCCTGCAGGAGCAGAACCTGCACCTTCTCCTGAGACTCTGAGCCCCTCTCTGCTTGGATATTTCTGTATATGAGCCCCCAGCAGCAAGCAAATAGAGAAAGCTCTCTCCCAAGCAGGATGGGGTAGAGCACTCCAGAAAAGTAACACCGTGCTTCACCATTTAAAACACTCCCTCCCTGTGTCATCTCATTTCCTTCCCTACACAAACAGAAAGGGAAAGACAGACCTGGGCCCTGATTCTGAGGAGACCATAGGATAACAGGGAGGAATGGCAACTGTAGGGTAACAGGGAAGAAATGGAGACTGTAGGGTAACAGGGAGGAATGGAGACTGTAGGGTAACAGGGAGGAATGGAGACCGTAGGTTCACAGGGGAGGAATGGAGACTGTAGGGTCACAGGGGAGGAATGGAGACCGTAGGGTAACAGGGAGGAATGGAGACCATAGGGTCACAGGGAGGAGTGGAGACCGTAGGGTCACAGGGAGGAGTGGAGACTGTAGGGTCACAGGGAGGAGTGGAGACCGTAGGGTCACAGGGGAGGAATGCTAGGTTACCTGCCAGCAGCTGTGGGGCTTCATTTGCTTCCTGCACACCCACCTTCTCCAAGTACTCATCTCCCACCTCAGACTGGTGCGTGAAACACAGGAGGTGACCCAGGTGGCTCTCCTAACTTGTCTGGAACCAGGGTCTGTACGTGCTCAGTGCTACAGGATCACTCTGCACATCATGTTCCGTTCCCAAGACAAGACAGGCCAAGGGGGAGCTATAGAAAGAGGAGGGAGAGAGGGAGGGAAGGGAGAGAAGCAAGAGCAATGAAAAGCTAACATCACTGTGCTTTATGCCCCACAATGTAGAATAATAAGAAAACCACTCAGCCTCGGCTCAGGTCATGATCCCAGCTGATAGCATGGAGCCTGCTTGGAATTCTCTCTCTCCCTGTCTCTCTGCCCCTCCCCAGCTCACACATGCTCCTGTTCTCTCTCTCTCTCTCTCAAAATAAATAAATAAACATTTTTTAAAAATAATAAGACTCCAGGATTGTTTAAGGGACCCTCAGCACAAACTGAAACACTGATGGGCAACCAGGAAGGTGTGTCCCCAGAAGGGAATGACTCTTGTAAGGGAGGGGAGCTGCTTACATACGCACAATCAAGGTTCCAGTATTATCTATATTTGACAAATGAAAACATTTTTTTTGTTTTGTTTTTGTATTACAACCTTCAAGGAGGTTTGGACCAAATCTCAGTTGATGAAAATATGCAGCATATTCAATGATTCCCAAGAATCATTGGGTGGAAGAGGGGAGGATATGAGTGTGAGGTTTTCATGTTTATCAGAAGGGACCTGAGTTTTTGTAGCCGCAGAACAATGAGAGAGGAAGCCCATCCCGCTGGTGGTGGAGTGGCGGTGCGTCTCCCACCATTAGGTGCGTCTCCCACCACTAGGGGGTGACAGTATACCCCTCAGGCTGGGATCCTTTGTTCCTAGGAATGATCCCTTCTGTGCCCCACGTCAGGGATGCCAGGTGGTGCTTTACCACCGTGCCCACTAAAGAGAAAGCAATTTTGGAGGACACAAAAGAATCCAAAACTCAAGGGAAACTTAAGTTGGAGAAAAGATGCTATCATATATACCAGGTGACACCCACCCAACCCTGCCTGCCAACAGAACCCAGGGTCTGCCCACCACCTCCCTTCTGGCAACCACATCCTTCAGGGCAAAGCTTCCCAGACATCCCCTGGTGGAAACGTGTTCTTTTGGGTGTGTGTGCCCATCTCTTGATTTCTTTTTTAAAACGTAAAAATGATCAATCCTATTTCTATTATTAGATCCAACAGACATAAAGGTACGTTTCAATAAATGTAACTTCTTACAATACATGTATTGTCACAAATTATTGCATGTATTATTATTATTGCAATAAATATAATTTCAATAATCAGAACAGAAATAACAAGAAAAAGAATCTCTCCACACACACATTGTTCATTAGAAACGTGTTGAACATAAAACCATCATTGTTCTGCTTGTAACATTCTGTACTTCCTCCATTGGGATTAAACAAAATTTATGAGTGATACAGTGATAATCCACAGTAAAGGCCTATGAACTTTTGGACACAGTCTCCAACAGGAGTTAAAGTTTGCTTTTTGAATGTTAATATTTACATTAATAGGACAATAGCTCTACTGTCAGTGAATACTTGAATCTAAACTATTCCTAGGCTTTGTCTCAAGACACTGATAAAATAAATATCTCACGCGGTATTGACAGGAATGAAAGCAGGGGTGTCAAGAATAAGTAAATCCTTCAGCAAGCTCAGAATCTTCTTTTTTTAACTTTTGTGCAAAATGAAGACAGTTATTCTGTATTTTAGATGCCTTTAGCCCTTCCTCGGTTCCAACAAGCAATGGTTTGATTTGAATCGTATTTCAATGACATAAAGGGATTCTGGACCTGTGTTTCCAGTGCCCAGATCTTATTTGAGGGAATTTAAAATTAGAATGCTCTACCTACCCCATAGGCTGTTCGGTGATAACTCTTAGCCTCTGTGCAGTTAATTTACGAAAAATATCATAACATTTGTTCTGTTCTTCCAGGCGCTTAACTTTAATTTTTGCCCTTTGTTTTCATGCCTTCGTTGTCTGAAAGTATTCAGATCATTAAAAAACACTGTCTTTACTGTACAGAAGCTTGTTATTTTGATGTAGTCTGGGTCTCCCTCTCTCTGCCCCTCCCCCACTTGCACTCTGTCTCTCTCTCAAAAATAAATCAACATTAAAATTTTTTAAAAAAATAATGTCACTACATTTATTTTTTCACTTACAGAAAATTTTAGTGTTCCACTGGTTTTATGTTTTTGACAGAACTTTTCCCCTTGAAAGCTGCAATTTGCACGCAATTGATGATTGTCTTTTAGATTCTCAAAATCTAAATTCCCTGGCTGCCTTGTCTCTGGCCAGCACTGATTTAGAGCACAGGGAATACTCGATAAAGAGACAATTGGGTCTGTGGACTCTGGATGGGTTGGTTAGTACATGACCCATATATTCGCGGGGGACTCGTTTTCTCACTCTAGGAATCAGCTAGCCCTGGGAGTCTCTCCAGGATCAAGCCCTCAGACACCAGAGCATCAAGAAGACAGAAAGTAAGAAAACATAGTCACTAGAGTCCGAGTAAACACTGCCTCAGCTCAAACGCTTACTATGGGGGCCACTGATGAAGCTTTATTACCATTCCATCCTGTGTCCTTCTGTTAAGTTTGGGGCTTCGCTGACAGAGTCACTTGTCTTCTCTATCATTCCCCAGGTGTTCGCTGAGCCCCTGTGATGGGCAAGGTCAACCGGGGCTCCTGATGGGGAGCCACTGCCTGCCTCCCGAGAGCTTCTGTGGGTGGCCACCGGAGCATAAGCAGTTCCAAAATGGCCTGGAGAAGCTTAAAGGGGGTATGGGCAAGTTTCAAGGGGGCGGCTCCTAGAAGTGAGAGCAGGCTGGATTCAGAAGGACATGGAATTAAGTTGGGGGTGAACACAGAATGAAGGGCTACAGGTGGGTTTGGAAGGCGCAGCAGGCGGGGTGCGTGAGATCAGCTGAAGTTGTTCCCGCAGTCAGGAACCTTCTCACTGCCCAGATGGAGTAAACAGAGATGTTCTCTGTCAAGGACTAGGGTGCCGAGTTGAAACCCTTACTTCCCTATTTTCTCCACTGCAGTCAAAAAGATTCTTTTATTCTCACTGGTAAAAAGAAAAAAAATGTATCAGGATCTATCCTGTACCAGGGACTCTCTTAGGCCACTGATGATACACTGATGAGCAAGAAGGTCAAGATCCCTGCCCTTTGGGAGCTTAGGTTTTTGATGAGAAGGAGAAACAATCAATAGAACAAGAAGCCTCTGCCCTGTGGGACGCACATTCAGGTGGAGAGACGAGCAGTTAAGCAGTTAAACAAGAAAAGGTCTAAAATAAACAAACATAAAATTGCATTATAGAGACAGACACAAACTGCCAAAAAAAAAAAAAAAACCCCACAAAGCACGTCAAGGGAACAGAAAGGGATGAGGATGAGTCATCCCCAAGGTTCCAGGTATGATGCATAGTGACAGGCAGGGCTGCAGAGCCTCAGGGCGCTTGCCCAGGTCCGGGGCTCAGGACAGGTGAGCCTGGGTCCCAGTGAGGCGGGGGCTGGTGCGAAGAGCTGCAGGCAGACCAGCACCAGGGAGGTGAAGGCCCGTGCAGTGGCTGTGGGCTTGGCACACCCAGGCAAGAGAGGGCAGGGGAGGGGATGAGATCCAAGACAAAGGGCCGGGCCTGAGCATGTAGCATCTTGAAGGCCACAAGCTGTTTTTCTAGGCATCGTGGAAAGTCATAGGTGAGTAATAAACAGGGAAGTTGCATGATCTGATTGACACCCCAGAAAAATCGCTTTGATTGCTGGTGGAAAAGGGGGTTAGAGAGAGAAAGGATTGAAGGAGGTAACCAGGTAGGAAGCTGTGCAGCCGACCAGGAGGAAGATGATGCTTGTACTCAGACCCTTCCCCAGAGACAGGAAGACAGTGTCTGCCTTGTGCAGGAATCACAGCCACGATACGACACATAAGCGAGCAGCAGGGCCCAGGTCAGAGATCTTACTCTAGAATGTTCTGTTTACACCATCCCTTCCAAATCTTCATCTTTCTGGCCTTTACCTGACATGAGTAGGTGAAAGTCAGCAGTCGACACTTGGTGGCCCATGTTCAGTGGTCTGTGTTGGGTGACCCATGTTTGTGGCACATGTCCAACAGCCCACATTTGGTGGCCTATGTTCAGCAGCCCATACGTGATGGTCCATGGTCAGTGTCCCATGTTCAGGGGCCCACGTTTGGTGGTCTGTGTTCAGGGGCCCATGGTTAGCAGTCCACATTTGGTGGCCCACATTCAGTGGCCCATGCTCACTGGTCTGCTTCAGTGGTTTGTGTTCAGTGGCTCATGTGTCGCCCTTAGAAGTGAGCTGAGGGGTGATTCAGTTGGTTAAACATCTGACTCTTGATTTTAGCTCAGGTCATGATCTCATGGTTCATGGGTTCAAGTCCCACATCAGGCCCTGCGCTGTTAGCACAGATGGGATTCTGTCTCTGCTCCTCCCCAACTCGTGTACATGCTCTCACTCTCTCTCTCTCTCTTTCTCTCTCTCTCTCTAAAAATAACTAAAAAAAAAAAAAAAAGAAGTGAGCTGAGAGTCAGAGGCATCACCAACATATACTCTAATAGAAGCACACAAGCAATGATAGATTTGGAGAAGGCTGACTAGAGTTTGGCGTCTCAAAACTTTTCAAGTCCTATTCCCAAGTCAGAAATTATAGAGCTCTGGTCAAGTGGTGTGATACGCAATAACAAAACAATAAGTTCACCGATTCTGTTTCCAGTCAATTTGTTTTGATAAGTGGGTTGGTTAAGAAAGCTATTTTTAAAACTATGTTCCCAGAAGTCTTTGTGGTGAAGAGAGATAAAGTTGAAGTTTTTAACAGAGGTTAGACTTACACATAGGTTTCTTTACTACTCTTTCTCTATTATTAAAAAGTTAACCCATTGTTCAAAAATAATGTAAAATGTGCACATATCACAGTATTGCAATACTGCTGACACGTTATGGGAATTGTAATAATATTTTTCTTTCTACTGGTCTGGACCTAACCAGACATTCTTCCAGAGGCAAAAGCAGGAACTCAACAGTATAGTTTATTTTACCTTTCGCTGCATGTATGTCCATCTTCCTGATGATTTTGCTGTACTATGAATCCACACAGTGCCTAGCAGATGACCCAGTACTAGGGGCTTCTAGTAAACATTCATGAATCCATTGACTTGACCAAAGTGATGGCATGAGTTTACAGCAGAATTAGAGCCAAGACTGAAGACTCCCAGCTCCACACCTTGTGACCTCACCATAGCCTTTCAAGCATTCAGTGAGTCCGAAGTCTGCTTGGCAAGCCCTTTGCTTGCTGTTTTTGAAACCATGTTCCTACTCCCTGAATCGCCAGTATCCCACAAATAACTCTCAGCTATGCCCAAGGGATTTAGAAAACATTGTTTCAAATTCTACCAGAACTATTGAAATGATAGCAGTCTTGACAATTTTATTTCTACCTTTTGTGAAATTATATGGTTATTTTGTTGAGAGAGAGAGAGAGAGAGAGAGAAAGCAGGGGAAGGTCAGAGAAGAGGGGGAGAGAGAGAATTCCAAGCAGGCTCCTCACTGTCCACACAGAGCCCAGTGTAGGGCTCTAACTCATGAATCTTGAGATCATGACCTGAGTCAAAACCAAGAGCCTGATGCTCAACCAACTGAGCCATCCAGGCACCCCAAAATGATATGGTTTCTATTTGTTTTTAGTCAGTGCTGTTTCGATTATGTGTTCTGAAATTAAATGAAAGAAGATATTCAAAGCATCCAGGGCAAAAATGATCTCTGACATCCCTCTCCTCTTCCCCGTGGCCTCCCCACTTTATAGCAAGTTCTAGCGGTGGCTTCACACTCTCTACCACTCCCTTAGGAGAGCCTGTCAGAGGGCCCAGTATCTGTGGGATCTGGCCATCTGCAAATTCTGCAAAGATCTGGAGGGTGTGTGATGGTGTGTGTAATGGAGGTCTGAGTGGAAGGGGGTGTGTGGAGGCCACCGTGCCCACAGGAGGGTGGATGACTGGGGTGCAAGGGCCATGAATGAGTGGGGTCCAGCAGTAAAGGTGTCTCAGTCCAGATGTGTATCAGGAACCACTTTTGTTTGACAGCTAAGCGCTGTCACCCTCAGCTATGCACATTCAGTACTTGACTGAGCACCTAGCATATAAAAAAAACGCCCAACAGGTACAAACTTAGGAGGTGAAGAGTTCTGGAGATCTAATGCAGGCATGGTGACCACGCTTACTAACATCGTGCTGCAGAGCTGAAATCTGCTAAGAGGACGAGTCTTCAACATTCTCCCGTCACACACAAAAGGTAGCTATGTGAGGTGATGGACATGTGTTCATTGACTGTGGTGATCACAGTATATACATATATTAAATCAGCACCTCGTACACCTTCAAGAAAAGAGAGGAAATAGGGTGTGGTCCCTGCCTTCCAGGAGCCCCCACACATACCCCCAGCATCTGTCTGGAAAGCTTCTATTAAGAGAGGCACACACCCCATCATAGCTGTCGTGGGTCCAGGTGGTGGAGGGGATCACCCCAAATTTGCATTTAGGAAAGCATTTTCCCCTATCTTTCGCCATCTGTTCTTAGGCAGAACAGGTACTGTTTTACGGTAAAGGGAAATAAAAGCGGGGCACGGAAGTCATACGCTCCAGTCACACATCTAGTCATTAGTGACTCAGGGTCTGGCTCTCATTGTCCCAAACACCAAAGCCCAGCGTTCTTGCCGTGCAGCACCTCGAGCCTGGCCAAGTGGAGAAATAAAAATAAAATTAAACTAAAAAAATAAACATTGCTGGGAGCCACACTGGCTTCGCTGGATGACACAGTCACAGCGAGGAAATGGCAGCGTTTGCATAGCTCCTGCCCTGAGAAGCGAAACTTGGTATCTCCTTCTGCTACGGCTCCCTATCTCGGGGCTGAGCCCGCTGTTATTAATTGGGTATCGCAATGTTTCAGATCAGACCAAAAGTTCCACACAGACACCTTTTGAGAAAAATTATATTCCTACCCCTACAAAGGAGATTTTTAGATCAAAGCACTGTAGATATTCGTCGAAAAGCTCTGCCAATGGGCCCCTGTAGGTCAGAAACACAGACTATAAAGGGGTTAAGAACACAAGAGTTACAATTAAGTGTGGCCCAGAGAAAAGGAGCCTAATTTGGAGATAAGAAACGGGCAAGGGCAGAGCATAAGTTACTACATGTACCTTTGCTAATTAGTGATATATAGCAGTCCCTTCCCCCAAGGCCCACATTCTACAAATACTGTCCCTTGTACTGATATCTGTTATGAAAATGGATAAAGAATAGTTATAACAAAAACCCAGGTGCAAAGGGTTTGCACACCTATGACACACATAGGGCCCCCATGGTGCTTACATCAAATAAAAAGCTTGCTCAAGCAGCTTGTTAACAAGCCTAAAATACATTCCTCCTCTTGTGGTTAATGAGCCAGATAAAATGACTCCTAGCCTAGCTATATACAACTTAACCTATGTCTTAATCTTACTGTTACTGACTTAAGTAAATGTGTATGTTATCCTGTTTTTCACTAAAAACATCCTGTTATTCTCTTGGTTTTAAGATTTACTCAACCTCACTATAAGTACATTACATGACTCGGTTGTAACCTGTTAATTGAAAACAAAGTCATAAAAATTGCCGAAAGACCAACCCGTACAAATTAAAGTAAGTTTATTACTATCTTAATCTGGGGACTGACGTCAAGAATGAATGGGGTGGTTCTACAAGAATACTTCTGTAAAACCTGTTTCTGTACACTTTCGCTGATCAAAGCGTCTTAGCACAAAGAATTAACCACTGTAAGAATTCTATTTTCCGATGTCATGTTATCGCCCGACCTATAAATAAAGACACCAAAACCGATAGGACAGAGATGCCTGCCTTGTGATCAGAAAGAACCTTGTGGCTCTCTCGTCCCTTTCGCCAACACCATCCATCCTCTGGGAACTCCTGGACCAGCTGGAGCTGGACTCCAGCAATAAATTAAAGAAAAAAATAAATAAAAATAAATAAATAAAAGCAAGACAGCAGGGAATCCGCTCGTGCAAATAGGGAGGACAGAGCGTACCCCTCAAGGCCGCGGCCACCATCACTGGTGCAGCCCGAGGCTTGGAGGTGGAGAGGCCACGCTCACCGGGAGCCTGAGAAACCTCCAATCTCCCTCTGTGTCACTGTCACCTCTCAAAGCCCAAGGCGTTCCCCACAGTGATGAACCCAGACCTCGGCCACCATGAAGGAGCCACAGACAGCCTAGCACCTCCAGCCAAAGAGGGTCGCAGACACATAGAGGGTGATCCATCCATGTCTTAGAATGAACGGACTAACGAATGAGGAACTGGAAATATTCAGATTGATTAAAAGGCACTTGGGGGCACCTGGCTGGCTCTGTCAGTTCAGCATCCGACTCTTGGTTTCGACTCTGGTCATGATCTCACGGTTCATGGGTTGGAGTCCTGCATCGGTTTCTGCACTGACAGCACAGAGCCTGCTACGGATTCTCTCTCTCTCTCTCTCCTTCTCTCTCTGCCCCTCTCCCACTCATGCTCTCTATCTCTCAAAACACATAAATAAACTTTAAAAAAGGCACGGGGGTGGGGGCGCCTGGGTGGCTCAGTCGGTTGAGCGTCTGACTTCAGCTCAGGTCATGATCTCACAGTTTGTGAGTTTGAGCCCCATGTCAGGCTCTGTGCTGACAGCTCAGAGCCTGGAACCTGCTTCGGATTCTGTGTCTCCCTCTCTCTCTGCCCCTCCCCTGCTCGCACTCTGTGTCTCTCTCTCTCTGAATCTCTCAAAAATAAACATTTTAAAAAATTGAAAAAAAAGGCACTGGGAAATTAGGAGAATATGATTTCCAACAACTAAAAATTGTGTTTGGCTATTTAAGAGTAACGAACGGCATACCTGTTTAAGCAGGAAAGCTCCCTGTGAACAAGGTGTGCACCCTTTCCTAGCAGCAGAGAGCGCCGCAGTGCAGGTAACTGAGTTTATCTGTGGAGCCTGGCTGTTGCTCATGACTCGGGAACTGGAGCCGGACTGTCTTGCATTCACTTCCCGCAGCCCTGACCTCACCATGCTGTGGGCAGGCCTTGTTTACCGTCCTGGCCACCTGCAGGTGCCACTGCTCGGGGGCAGGGGCGGCAGGGCAAGTCTCAGAGGCAAACCCAGCACAGCCAGCACAGAGCCAGCGGTCCGCAAGTGCTGAATGACTAAAAAGGAGGAAATCTGTGCGTGGTCTGCTCCATGCTGATCAGCCTTGATCAGGTCCAGCCCACAACACCCCCAGCTGCTTCCACTGATGATACAAGGAAGACACGCTCCTGGAACTGGGGCGTGCCAGGGGCTCAGACGGCAGGTGACGCCTTCCTGGCACAGAGCAGAAACAGGATGATACCTTTACTCCTTAGAGCAGGGGTTCTCAGCCGGCAGTCATCTGTCCCCTGAAAGATAGTTGACAATTCTGGGGACGTTTCTGACTGTCCTGAGGGTGCTGTTGGCATCTAGTGAGGGATCCTGCTCAATGTCCTACAATGCACAAGACGAGCCCCACACAACAGAGAATTGTCAAGTCTAAAACGCCCACTAGGCCGAGGGTGTGAGGTGCTGCCTTAGAGCAAAGGGTTCAAGCCCAAGACCTTAGACCAAGGCCCACCTATGGACATCTTCCTCTCTGTGGGTACCCTTAACTGGCAGCCCAGTGCAAGTGTGGTCTGGCCAGAGAACATGGGCCTGGCCCTGTTGGGGTGAGGAGGTCAGGGGTAGGAGGCAGATGCAGGAAGTGGGGTTCAGCCAGTCTGTCCACCTTTTCTGGAACCACAAGCTCTGAGGGCTAAAAGAAAACTTGAGGGCTGATTGAAGGAAAGTCCCAGCAGACTCTGCCTGCCTTAATCTGGAAGGAAAAAGCCTCCACTTCTCCCAGAGACAGGCTGAACCACAGCTCCTCACGCACCTGGCAGTCACTCCAGCCCTCTTCCGCCCCGTTTCCTCACTTAGAAAGTAGAGGCGCACCTGGGTGGTTCAGTCCATTAAGAGTCTGACTTGGGCTCAGGGCATGATCTCATGGTTCGTGGGTTCAAGCCCCACATCGGGCTCTGTGCTGATAGTTTGGAGTCTGGAGCCTGTTTCGGATTCTGTGTCTCTCTCCCTTTCTCTGCCACTCCCCTGATCACACTGTCTCTCTCTGCCTCTCAAAAGTACATAAGTGTTAAAAAAATTTTTAAAAATGAGTCCAACTCTTGATTTTGGCTCAGGTCATGATCTCATGGTTTATGGGTTCGAGCCCCACATCGGGCTCTGTGCTGACAGCTCGGAGCCTGGAGCCTACTTCAGATTCTGTGTCTTCCTCTCTCTCTCTGCCCCTCCCCTGCTCGTGCTCTCTCTTTCTCTCTCAAAAGTAAATAAACGTTAAAAAAATAAGAAAATGGAAATTTAACAGAGTGTGTCTCTGCAGCATGGGAACGAAAACGGACTTGAAAGCCCTTTGAACGTTGCAGTGGATTATACAAGGCATATTGAACCACCCCACTTTCTAGTTGCTGGAAAAAAACCCCCAGAGCCAGTCTCCCTCCCGGGGACATGGACCCTTCCTGTGCCCACCACAGCTCATTGCAGGGGCCGAGGCCATGGAAAGTACTGGAAGGGCTCTCGAGGCTCCTTCCTCGGGTGAGAAGGGGAGCTAGCAGGGTCACAGGAAAGGCTGTGCAAATGTATAGGTGAATCGTAAAGTGAGGACAGCCACAGAAACCCTCCATAATCACGTCAAGTGACAAAAGCAATTCACTGAATAAGGTGTAGCATGAGCACACTGGTGTGAGGAAAAGAGCAAAAAGAAAATCTGTGTGTGTGTGTGTGTGTGTGTGTGTGTGCGCACACTCACATAAGTCAGTGCAGGGAAAAAAGACAAAAAAGCCTAAAAAAGAAAATCACCGAAAGTTAACAATATTTATCTCTGGAAAAGAAAAGGGAGCTTGGAAGGGCCGGTAGTGAATAAATCTTACCATTAGGCATTCTGTACACGTTTAGCGTTTGCTTATTTTATAAGCATAGCAGCATGGATTACTGTAAAAAGTTTAATGTTTAAAAAAGAACCTTTTATAGGCTGGGTTCTGCTATGTTTAACTACCTATTAACATTAGCAAATTCCACGATCGCACACAAATGAAAACGATGCAGACATCGTGTCTGCATTTGATATATAGCATATCTGTTGTGCACTGAGAGTAAATAACAGTTATCCAAAGCCAAGAATGAGGGCCGACGGCTTTCTGAAAGCCACCCCAGTTCCAGTGGCCTGACCCTCTGAGCCCAGTGTCTTGAACCCCAAATGGAGGCTCTCGATGGCCTGGAATAGAATGAATTCAACCAACCTCAACTCAAGACAGCCCGGTGGGGGCCACATCCTGGGCAGATAATAGGAATCCAAACTTCATTCTGGCTAAGTCTCTACCTTCAAGGAAAGTGAGTAGGTTTTACTCTTCACCTACACGAAGAGTAAAACCAGTAAGACCCACTGGCACTGAGTGCCAGGCATTGTTCTAATTCTGTAAGAGCATGTATGTCATACAACAATCTGAGGCAGTAGGTACTGTCACTACTACCACATTACAAAGGGGGAAACTGAGGCATCGAAGGTGACTTGCCCTTTGGCCTCCTGAGCCCACAGGCACACTATGCTTTGCACACTATGCTTATGCTGCTGGGTCCGGGGACTGAGGCAGGAGGCATGAACAGGATGTTACCATGAGGCACAGGCTCTCTGGGAAGAAGGTGACCCAATCCAGATTACAGACTCGAAGCAGAGTAATGGATTTTAGCAATCAAATGACACAAACTCACCTCTTTTTTCTTTAAACTTTTTAAAAAACTGTTTATTTCTGAGACAGAGAGAGAGAGAGAGAGAGAGAGAGAGAGAGAGAGAGAGAGAGAGAGAGAACCAGCAGGGGAAGGGCAGAGAGAGAGGGAGACACAGAATCCGAAAGAGGCTCCAGGCTCTTAGCTGTCACCACAGAGCCCAATGCGGGGCTCGAACTTGTGAACTTTGAGATCATGACCTGAGCCGAAGTGAGATGCCCAACTGACTGAGCCACCCAGGTGCCCCCAAACTCACCTCTTAATAAGCAAGACACCAAGGCCCAGGAAGGGACTCAGTAAGATCCTGGTTGGGCCCTGGTTGGGGAAGCCAGCTTGGTTTTCTGGAAAGGCAGTAAGTGCCCAGCAGCACCTGCTCATGGAGACAAGAGTTTGCCATGATTGGATGGCCTGGCTTGGAGCCAGTGTGCTCATGGCCAGGGGTCAAAAGTTTACCGAGGCACAGGGACCCTCATTCCTCGTTCAGCACCGAGCCTGGCCTTTAGCAGCTTACCAAACAGGGAAGCAGCTTTGTGTGGGGGCGGGCTGGGGCACTGGGGGAGGTAGTGCACCCCCAACGTGTCCTGCTAAGACAGCTGCTCCATTACCATTCTGAAACGCTGCACCCTCAACACTTAAAACGTAAGACTTGCTTTGGTTCTGAACACTTTGCAAGGATGTTGGATTTTGAAGTCCCCAGATGAAGGTACGATGTGCAGAGACAGGGTGTAAGATGACCTGCCCCCCATGGTGCTGGTGCCCAGCTCAGAGGGGCTCACCCTGAAGCCGGCCTGGGCAGCGTGAGCTCCGTGAGCAGAGGCCAAACTCTGCCTCCACATTGCCAACCTGGTGGGAACCCTGGAAGCCACGTATCCTGTGCAAAGATCATTTCTTCTAATCCTTGGGTGTTTTCTTCTTTGCCCACTGTTCCTGGGCGCCTCTTCCCCACCTGCCATGTCCTGATCTGCATAGTTCTTGACCCCTTCTCCCTATTCTGAAGAATCACTGGACCAGAAACCAGAAGACTCAGCAGCCATCCAACCTAAGAACTGTGGCGTCCTACGCAAGTCAGCTTAACGTGGTTGAACCTGTTTCCTCATCTAGAAAATTGGGACATGGGGATAATGGATCTACTGTGCTCATTTCATGGGTCTGACGTGATGATCACACAAGTGTGGGCTCAGCCGTGCATTACAAGCTTTTCCAACTGTGCAAATGTACCAGGCCAGGGTGACCAACGGCTGGTAGGAGGCCTCCAGAACAAGCAAGGGGTTCCTGAATGGGATGTTTTTCCCAAGCTAGAGTCGGTGGAACACCTCATTCACTGTGGTAACACTCCACCTCGCATGAGGTCTCACGCAGGCCCTAACGATCAGTTACTAGGTCAATGTGTGCAAGAGCAAACCCGAAACCAGTTAAGGATGGATGCATCTCCAACCACCATGTGGCCACTGAACTTTCATTATGTGCCACCTGTTGTCATGGGCTTAGTTTCTATGAAACGCAAAGGCTAACTGTTTTGATATAAAGGGAATAAACAAACAACTTTAATTCAAAGGAGAGAAGGAACAGTACTGTGGTACAGGTACAACGTGCCAAAAAGCTCCAAAAGGAGGAAGATATTACAGCTATTGGGAGGTCAAGAAAGGTTCATGAGCCTCAAAGCAGACACAGAATTTCAGCCCGTGTCACTAGGAAGGATCTCCCAGGCCCAAGGGAAGCAGGATATGGAGGGCAGCAGTGACGCAACAGGTAGACATGGACCGGAGTGCAGGGAGAACCTGAAAGATACTCCAGGGAAGGTTGCTTTGATCCAAAGAATGGATGTCTTCAATTATCTGCTAAGGACTGTAGCGTTTCTCTTAGGACAGAAAAGAGGATTTAGGGTTCCTCCAGGCATTGACCTGCTCAACTGGCTCCTTTTACAAGAGGGGCAGTTAATTATGGCTTAAATTCATGATCCCTTGGGGTGGCCAGTTGACTCAGTCAGTTAAGCATCCAACTCTTGGTTTCCGCTCAGGTCATGATCTCACAGTTCATGAGTTTGAGCCCCATGTCAGGCTCTGTGCTGACAGTGAGGAGCCTGCTTGAGATTTTCTCTCTCTCTCTCTCTCTCTCGCTTTCTCTCTCTCAGCCCCTCCCCTGCTCTTGCTCTCTCTCTCACTCTCTCTCTCTCTCAAAATAAATAAATAAACTTAAAAAAAAATTCATGATTCCTGCCCAAATCTAATTCCTGCTGCCTGTTACAAATGCTCTCTCTTGCACTCAAACAGGTTGTTGGCCTTTGAAACCTATGCATCAGCATCTATTCAATGGGATTAACAGTACCTGGACCATACAGTTGTTTTGGGAATTAACCATGATAATAGCTATGTGAGTCCTTGGCTTGGAGACGCATCTTTCCTTCCAAGGGATCACAGCCACCTTCTCTGGTAGGGACTTTTTTGCAGTACAAACACACCTGCAATGAGGAAATGCATTCCAGAATTATCTAGTTGGAGGCGATGCCATCTGACAGATCAGGAACTCCACAGGTGGGAAGCCACCTCTGTCAAATGGCCAGTCTCCCACGGACCTGAGACCAGAGCCTGGAGCTCTTCCCTCCTGCCACTGGCTCCCAAAAACCGAACACCAAACGGAGACTAAAAGTACCTGAGATATTTCTCTGCAGCAGAAGAGGCTGGCCCCCCATGTTTATTCCCAGTCTCCCATCCCCTAAAAGTCCAAAGTACAAGTGTTGAGGATATTGGTGAACTTGTCAAGATTGTTGTTGTTGTTGTTGTTGGCTTGCAGGGAGAGCAGGGAGTCAGGTGCAAGGTCAAGGTCGTCACCTTGAGCTGACAGGACATTGCCTCAACTCCATTGGCAGCTGTATCCCTTCAACCTATGACACCTGTATGCGCAGCTGGGACGAGTGTTGCATGGCTTTTGAGCATTGTGCAGATTTGGAAATAAAGGCTCAGAGAACTTGAACAATTAGACCAATGGCACGTAGTTGGTAACCACCCATTATCTGTTTCCTGTTTCTCCATCAGCCCTTGCCTGACGTATGTCCCACACTCCATGTACATTGTCTTCACCAATGTTAATCAGTTACTTCCAGGTTGCTGGAATCAATGGACACTCTTTCAGTCTTCACCTTACTAAACACCTTCTTCCTGAAGGTGGTTCTTCTTCCCTTGGCCTCTGGTTTTGTCCTCTCTGAATGTTCTCTCTCATTGTTCTTGGTCAGCTGATCCAACTCTACTAGACCATAAACATGGAAGTCACTCGGGGATGTCTTTTTGGACCCCTCTGCTTTCTCTCTGCACCCTTGCTCTGGGGAATTACATGCACCGCTTTGGCCTCCATGACCAGTTCAGGGCTGACGACTTCTCCATCTGAGTTGCCAGCTTATACCTGAGCTCCGGATTTAGAAATCTCTGCTTGGATGTTGCCCACGCCTCTGAAACTCCACGTATCTAGAGCGCAAGTCTTCATCTGCATTTCATCCTTGCAAATAGCAGCCCCATCCACCTGTGATAATATTTGCCTGACTCTCTCTCCCTTGCTCCCCACACTCAAACAGACTTTTTGATTCCTCAAGTAGCTCTTAAACCTTCCATTTCTTACCATCCTCACCACCACCTAATTCTCTTATGCTGGATTCATACAACCATCTCCTAACTGGGGGACCTACTCAACCTCCACAGAGCAACCATGTGGATCTCTGCAAAGCATAAACAGGACCATGTTACTTTCTGTCTTAAAACCTTTCCATAGGTGTCCATCAATGGATGACTAGATAAATAAAATGTGGTATAGACATGCAATGGAACATCCTTCAGCTTTAAAAAGGAAGGAAATTCTGACACATGCACAACATGGGTAAACCTTGATAACATGATATGAAGTGAGGCAAGCCAGTCACATCAAGACAAATATTGTATGATTCCTCCCACGTGAGGCTCCTAGAGAAGTCATGCTCCCAGAAACACAAGCTGGAATGGAGCTTATCACAGGCTGTGGGAGGGAGGATGGGATGTTATTGTTTAATTTCAATTTGGGTAGATGAAACATTCTGGAAATGGATAGTGGCCATAGTTGTACAGCAGTGTGGATGTGCTTGATGCCACAGAACTGCACACTCAAAAATGGTTAAAGGGGGGGGGGGCGTCTGGGTGGCTCTATCAGTTGAGCATCCGACTCTTGATTTCGGCTCAGGTCATGATCTCACAGTTTGTGGGTTCGAGCCCCACATGGGGATTCTCTCTCTTTCTCTGCCTCTCCCTGACTCACTCTGTTTCTCTTAAAATAAATAAACTCAAAAAAATTTTAATGGTTAAAATGATGAATTTTATGTTGTGTATATTTTACCACAATATACGTTAAAAAATTTTTTTTCAACAGTTTCCTATTGTCCCTGGAGGAAGATCCGCAATTCATACCAGAGCTCTGAGCCCCTCCAGCCTGCCCTCCTCCTCCCCAGCGGCCCCTCGGTCTTTCAGCGCCAGCCACACTGCACCTCTGTCCATTCCTTCTATGAAAAGCCTGTAAGGGCTCTGGCCCCTATGCCCAGAATGCTCTTAATCCATCTCTCCCTCTTGCCTGGACTTCACTAATCCCTTAAATCTCAGCCTCAAATCCCAAGCTCCGGAGGGACTAACCTCACAGCCAGATGAGGTCAGGGACACCTGTCTTGTACGAGCGCTACTGCACACATTCCTCTTCCGGACTCTTTAACACCTGCAAAATTCTTTAATATGTGTATGCCATGCCCAGACTGAGAACCCGTACCTGTCTTGTCCGTGTCTGTGTGCACCAGGCATGGCATCAATAGACAAGGCTTCCGAGCGCGTCTGTGGGATAAATAAAGTCGTGGTGTGCAGATCGTGTCCCAGAGGCAAACCCTTCCCTTTGTTGTCTTTGTAGAACCCCTCAGCTCGGGTGGGGTTGGGATATGGAGCCGGAGAGGGAAGGAGGGAAGGAGGGAAGGAGGGAAGGAGGGGCAGACCCACTCCTAGCCCCCAATCAGAGAGAATCCCTCTGTCCCTGCAGGTCCCAGAGGGGCTTCTGGACCTTGATTCACTCCAGCCTCAGGAGAGCCTATGTCCCCGTGAGCCTGTGAGCTCCCTAAAGATGGGAACCAGGTTCTTATGCATCTCTGCCTCCCTCAGACCCAGCCTGGCACCTCTCCTAGGGAAGATGCTTATTGTTCATATTGGTTGAATGCGTAAATCAAAGAATAACCTGTCTAACCTACTCAAGCCTGCTTTTTCTGTGAAAAGGGAATTGGTCATCCCCTCAAGGCCTACTTCATAAGGTTCCCATAAAAATGGAAGTGAGAGGGATGCCTGGGTGGCTCAGTCAGTTAAGTGTCCAAATTTGGCTCAGGTCATGATCTCACGGTTTGTGGGTTCAAGCCCCGCATCAGGCTCTGTGCTGACAGCTCAGAGCCTGGAATCTGCTTTGGATTCTGTGTCTCCTTCTCTTTCTGCCCGTCTCTGCTCATGTTCTTCTCTCTCTGTCTTTCAAACATAAATAAATGTAAAAAAAAATGGAAATGAGATTACGTGCTTCCTCAATTTAAAAAATGCCACTAAATGTAAGATTCACATTTCTTTACCTACTTTTCAGTGGAATGGGGGAGCCCACATTCATTTTTATCATTATTATTTAGTATACTTTACAATTTCATAGAATTTTTATTTCAATATCATTATTATTCTCTAATAACTATATTAACTATAATTATAACTTCAAGATGATAAGATGAAAAAGTATACATCGACGAACCTAAGAAATCCATTAAGATGTGTGAGAACATAGAGCAAACAGTATTGCATGATTTGTGGTTACTAGGGGCAGCAGATTAGAAAGATAGATTCTAGGGGCGCCTGGGTGGCTCAGTCGTTTAAGCGTCCAACTTAGGCTCAGGTCATGGTCTCACGGTTCGTGTCGAGCCCCACATCGGGTTCTGTGCTAACAGCTCAGAGCCTGGAGCCTGTTTTAGATTCTGTGTCTCCTCTCTCTGCCCCTCCCCGGCTTGTGCTCTGTCTCTCTCTGTCTCAAAAATAAACAAAATAAATAAATAAATAAATAAATAAATAAATAAATAAATAAAAAGATAGGTTCTAGAGTATTACTGTTGGCAATTCTAATTCAGGGACTGTTTTGTAATGATGTCCCAGATAATAAGGAAGAGCTGTCCAGCTTGGAAACTGGTCTCTAAAAAACTCATAAAATTCACCCCGTTCTTTTCCTAGAGAGGGAACTAAGGATGGTAGATAGCCTATAATTTGTCCCATGTCACACACGGTTGGTTGTACCTAAGCTCTGACTCAGGACTGGCCTCCCACCTCATTGCCCCGGGGACTCCCACCAGACCATACTGCCTCCTTCTGCCTCCAGCTCAGGCTTTCCCAGATCCTGATGACTCTGAGGGGGAGTTCCAGACGTCTGCTATCATAATCTATTCTCGAGAAAGAAAGTCAGTGTACAGATCACCCCTGGGAAGAGCTGGCTACAGCAGAAGGGGTCTAGGGGATTTCCGCTGGGGATTAATAATTGCACACACAAAACTGGTTTTACTTCCTTTAGGGTCTAGTAACTCATTTGCTCCACTTACCAAAATAAACTCCCCTGGAGTTTCTGGTATGCTTCTAATTGCCTCTGTTTTCAAATAATGTTAACACTAAAAATCAGTCTGGCAGGCATTCAAGCAACAGGTGGGTGTGGTTGGCTTTAGTGTGAAACTAAGAAAAGTCCCCATAAACCAAGGGCCTCAGAGAGCCCATGTGTGCTCAGATTCGGAGATTCTGGAAATGGAGACCACAAGCAAGGGCGAACAGAGACTAGCTCGACCCTCTGGGCAGCACCAGCCACCCTAACCAGAGGGGCCAGATCCTGGTGTCCAGACACAGACACACCAGCAAAACCACCAATGGTCCCCATTTTACCAAAGTCTTAGGAATTTGAAGACATGTCTCCACTCTGCCTTTAGTTTCTGTATCTGTGAAACATCGGGCTGTGTTGAGCTGGATTCATTGGGTCCTTCCTTTCCTAACTCCCAGAAACCTTTTTTCAAACAAAAGCTCGTTCCCCAGGCCTGACCCAGAGAGTGGATGTAACTGCGTTGTTCTGGTTGAAGCCATTGCAAGGTCCAGAGTGCAGGTCTTGGTTTGTGGGACAGCCCCGAGATCTCTGTGGGACACAGGAGCTCTGCAGAGACAATGTTCCAGTCCCTTCCCATTCAGCTGTCATGAGGCTATGATTCTCGCAGGCAGTACGTGGCATTTCTGCGCATAACTGTGAAAAGCTGCCATCGTGCAGGGCTCTGCCCTTGGTCCCATGCTTGAGCACAGGCTTGCAGCTGCCGGAGGGGAAGCACTTGGCCATGACCACAAAGTTACCTTCGTTAAGTGTGTTTACAGTCTAGTGAGGGGCACTGCCCAACCTTCAGTTCTGAGAGACAAAGTAACATATAGGCGGAGGGGTACTGGCAGCTGGGGGGCAGGTCAAGGACATCCCTTCAGAGGCTTGCCCTACTAAGGGTAGGAAGAAAGAGTGTGGGTGGAGAGAACAGAGGAAGGTCCTTAATTAGAGATTTCCCTAAACTGTAGGACTCTACTGATCTCACTTCTTCAAAGCGCACTGACCCTTCACTCATCCTTGCAGAGGAGGGAGATTGGACACCTGATTCAGCAGGGGTGAACCTTGAGGAGTTATAAATACTGTGTGATTGTGCTTCTGTGTAGTAGAGACAGGTCCAACTCCTAGAGACAGAAAGCAGAAGGGAGGTTTCTTGAGGCTGGGGTAGGTTGGACATCCGACTCCTGATTTCAGTGGAGGTCATGATCTCCCGGTTCTTTGGGTTTGAGCCTTGTGTCAGGCTCTGGACTGACAGTGTAGAGCCTGCTTGGGATTCTCTCTCTCCCTTTCTCTCTCTCTCTCTCTCTCTCTCTCTCTCTGCCCCTCCCCTGCTCATGCTCCTGCTCTCTCTCTCCTCTCTCTCTCAAAAAATAAACTTAAAAAAAAAAAGTATTCTACTGTAGGGGAGCCTGGGTGGCTCACTCCATTGAGCATCTGACTTCAGCTCAGGTCATGATCTCGCAGTTCGTGGGTTCAAGCCCTGCATAGGGCTCTGTGCTGACAGCTCAGAGCCTGGAGCCTGCTTCGGATTCTGTGTCTCCCTCTCTGCCTCTCCCCTGCTTGTGCTCTGTCTCTCTCTATCTCTCCAAAATAAATAAACATTAAAAAAATTTAAAAAAAATTTTTTAATTAGAAAAAAGTATTCCACTGTAGAACACAGATATATTATCAATGCATTATAAAAATGGAGTTGATCAATGATATTGAAGAACGTCCAGATGAAAACTGGAAATAAAGCAAGCGGCAGAGCAGTATCACAGTATGTTGCCTTTAAAAATACACGTGTCTGACGACATACATAAACAGATGCCTGTACAGGTGCAGAGGAAAATGTCCCAGACAGAGAGAAACCACATTGATTGCTAGCAAGTCCAACATCTGTGAGAAGTAGAATTCAGGGCACCTTTCAGTTTCTGTTAATCCATGTCAGTATTGTTTTAGCTTTTTACAAAGCGTGTATCGTCTGTATAAAGGAAGCCGACAGCAGGGAAGACGGCTGTGAGAGCACCCTCCCCGCAGTCCGCTCTGCCTGGGTTCGATCCTGGGCCCACCCCTCAGGAACTATCTATTGCTCTGTGCTCATAACATGAAGAAGAACAGAAGCCGGAGCTGTGCTTAGGGTACTGCGGAATCGGTCAACCGGCTGGATTTTCCTCGACATACCATTCTGAATTGCAGAGCATCTATCAGTACTCCCCTTCAGATTAGAGAGCGGCTGGCTAAATTGCATGTATTTTATTTTATTTTATTTTATTTTATTTTATTTTATTTTTTAAAAAAGTTTTTTAAACATTTATTTATTTTTGAGAGACAGAGCACAAGTGGGGGAGGGCCAGAGACAGAGGGAGACACAGAATCTGAAGCAGGCTCCAGGCTCCGAGCTGTCAGCACAGAGCCCCACATGGGGCTCGAAATCAAAGACTGTGAGATCATGACCTGAGCTGAAGTCAGATGCTTAACCGACTGAGCCACCCAGGTGCCTCAAATTGCATGTATTTTAAATAAGATTTTTCATAACAAATTTCAGTTAGTACAATATATATGTATATTTATTCTAAAGAACTTAAGAAATAAAGCTGCTAAATGCAAAAGAAAGAAAGAAAGAAAGAGAGAGAGAGAGAGAGAGAGAGAAAGAAAGAAAGAAAGAAAGAAAGAAAGAAAGAAAGAAAGAAAAAGAAAAGAAAGAAAGAAAAAAAGCAAGAGCTGTCCAAAATGGCACTTACTGGACATCTGTCAATGACTGAACATCTCTCTGCATCTGTCCATTGCTTTCACCTTAAACGTAGGAAATGCACCAGAGTGACATCTAGTCTGTCTACCTCGGGGGCCGATTCCACCCCCTTCGTGGCCTCTCGTGGCTCTGCAGACTGGACGCATACACAGGTGTGAGAGTCCCCACCTGTACGTGGCCTGGGGGGGTTGCTCAGTCAGGCTTTCTCCTACTTTTTCTTCCTTCCCAGGGCTCAGGAGCAGCCCCCACATACACAGCCGAGACTAGGCCTGGGAGGAGCGCCAACCTGGGCATCAATCAGTTCAACTCCACGATGAAAGGCCAAGTCTCACCTGATCTTGGCAGGGGGGCCCCAAGGCAGGGGCTACCCGGCGCCTCCCCTCCCCACCTTTCTCCCCTCACCTGTGCGCCTGGGTCTCATGCTCCCAAGGTGTGACAAGCACCTGACACAAACAGTCCTGCCTCTAGGCAGCGGCCAGCCTAGAGACCAGCAGCCAAGGACGTGACCTCAGCAGACCACAGTCAAGGTCTGGTGCTTGTGAGAAAGCCAGGGAAAGGGCTGGAAACTGTGCCCCCTGCTTCTGGGACACACACCACCACAAAGCAGAATGTAGCCTACAATCTCTGAATAATCGGAGAGAATAAATATGCACAGAATGAATACAGGTAGGGCTGACTCACGGCCTGACTCTTCAAGCCTCCTTTCCCTTCCCACAGGTAATAGGTAAAAATGGATTTTATCCCCCCCCCAACACATAGATTTTTCTTTTACTTTTCTCCCCACACAAATGTCCCTAAATCGCAGTCTCCTCCTTGAAGAGAACCTGACTCATGCTTCTCTATCCTAAAATGTGTCACGATTACCATTCTCTAGAAAGCAATAGGAATGGAGGCCTGAGGCTGTAAACCTGAGGACTTCAGTTTGGTTTGGGGACACAGTAGGACAGAAGGGGGCTGTCGTTAGGATGCAGAGTCAGGCTGCAAGATTCTAGAACGGAAACTGGGGGAGCCAGCTGGGGGTAGGGATGGGAGGAATGGGGCCCCAGGAGTATGGTGTCCTGGAGGAAATGAAGGTTAACCAAACAGGCACGGTTGCTGGGAGGGGTCCCCGCGGACTGGACACTTACACAGCAAACTTTCATCTCTCACGGTTCTGGAGTCGGGACGTCTGAGGTCAAGGTGCAGGCAGGCTCAGATGATCACTTTCTTCTCTGTGCTCGCCTGGCACTGAGAAACGAGAGAGGTCTCCCTCTTACCCTTCTCATAAGGCCACCGGTCCCAGGATATCAGGCCCCCCCCCATGACTTTATTAACCTTCATCACCTCCTGAAAGGCCCCTCTCCAAATAAGGCCACACTGGGATTAGGGCCTCAGCACAGGAATTTGGCGGGGACACAATTGAGTCCCTAGCAGCACTATTCTGTTCATTCATCTCTTCCAGACAGTGACTGGGCATCTATGGCAGACAGCAGAGCCGCCCGGGAGGAGAGGTAATAAGGTTTCCTCTCAGCCCCTCCCCCAGATTTCACTGAGTTGGGTGGGGGTGGTGACAAGCCTGTAAAGTACACCAAGGGGAAGGAGGGTGTGAGGGAGCAGCTCAGAGGCCCTCAGCCATGTTTAGGGTCAAGGGTAGAAGTCAGGGAGGGCTTCTCGGAGGAGGTGACGGGGACCAGGAACACAGCTCACCAACAGGAGCCCCCAGAGAGCAGGGCATGTTCTTCGCCCCCACGGTGCTCAGCGCATAGTTGTTATGTCATAAATGTTGAAGTGTAATCGAGTGTATCTTTGATGAGGAACGATCCAGACACCCACAGAGAGCGTGTGGATCAGCCCGGTGCCTGTGAGCAGGCAGTAAACGTAGCTGTTCTCACTCTTCCTGCACCCCGTTCGGGGCAACGTGAGTCCACCGCCATCCCTCTGCCAAGGTAAACGCCGCCAGCACCAGTGCCTCCGACCCCTAGGAGCGCTGGTCCAATCTCCCTAGCTCACGAATGGGGGAACGGAAGCCAAGAGAGTGTCCCGGCCGGCAGCTGCCAAATGCACCTGGCTCGAAGCACAGAGAACAGATGGGAGAGATACGAGAAAGGCTGGACCTCGCCAGGAAAGGTGGCCTTTCGCCTGGCCTGGAGCTTCCTGATGGCCATGCGAAAAGGGAAACAGGAAGGCAGAGGCTCACTGCAAACATAGACACCTGCATCTTACCTGCACACACTCCAACATACTCCCAGCACAACGGAGCCCAGGGGCCAGGTTCTCTCCCCACCCGTTTTGTCCTCTGTGACCTCTCGTCCCCTTCAAATAGATGGACCGCTCGATTCTTCTCCTCCTCCTCCTCCTCCTCCTTTTTCTTCTTCTTCTTCTTCTCCTCCTCCTCCTCCTCCTCCCACTTCCTCCTCCTCCTCCTCCTCTTCTTCTTCTTCTTCTCCTTTTCCTTCTTCTTCTCCTCCTCTTCCTCCTCCCACTTCCTCCTCCTCCTCCTCTTCTTCTTCTCCTCTTTCTCCCACCTCCTCCTCCTCCTCTTCTTCCTCCTCTTCCTCTCCTCCTTCTCCTCCTTCTCTTCTTCTTCTTCCTCCTCTCTTCCTTCTCCTCCTTCTCTTCTTCTTCTTCCTCTCCTCCTCCTCCTCCTCTTCTTCCTCCTCTTCCTCTCCTCCTTCTCCTCCTCCTCCTCTTCCTCTCCTCCTCCTCCCCCTTCCGCTTCCCCTTCTCCTTCTCCTCCTCTTCCTTCTTCTTCCAGCACAGGCCAGGGCTGGGCTCTGTGCGCCTGCTCCCCCATTTCCAATGCCACCTCTCTTGTGGCAGTGCCTTCTCATTGTGGCTACTTGGGACCCTGCCGCTGGGGGGCTTCTGGCCAAACGGCGAGCAGCCCCCACCCAACCCCACCATAAACACAAAAAAGGACTGAAAACATTGAAAGCCCGTGTTGATACGGGGCCAAAGGTGAAAGAACGGAGCCTCAACCCCCAGGTTCCAGAAATAAAGGGGAAACTGAGCCAAGGGTGGGAGGCAGACAGATAATGGATGCAGACTGGACCCCCAGGGCTGGAGGCTGGAATGTCAGTGCCCACATCAGGCAGGACTGATGTCGCAGATAGCTGGCTGCAGCCGCCTGGACAAGTCTGGGGCTTGCTCTCACAACCTCACCAGATGGAGGACGCCCTATGATGCTTTTCTTCTCAGACGAAGTTTGCTGCATTAGTTCGCCCCCTTCCTCCTCTGAAAACGACCCCTCCCCTGACCTCCACTTCCTCTCTCATGGTTTTCTTTCATGCTCCCTTAAATGTCAGTCTCCTCTGAGATTTGTTAAAAACCATCTTTCCCTACAGATTTCATTCACTACCATGGCCGCCTTTACCATTTCTGTGCAAATCACGTGCCTTCCCAAAGCCCACACCCGCCTCTCACCACAAGGCAGCACAGCCCACTCACCTTTCTGAATGGCTGGGAATTCGCTCCCTTGAACTGCTGGGTGAGGGTGCGGGGTATGAATACCCCGGCTCCCACATCCCCTAGCCTGGGAACTCTGGACCTTGTCCTCCCAAGATCCCCTACACAATCCAGCCCCGGGCATCCCCTGTGGCCTCAATATCACACATTTTATCAGCTGTTCTGACTCACCCACATTATTTCTCCCCTCACTTACTAATACTCTTTACACCTCCCAGTCACTATGTCTGCTCACAACTCCAGGAAAACCCAAAGCAAGACATGCTCCTTCCACTCAAATATTTATGCAATCAGCCTTTCCCCAAATCAGTTGCACCTATTATTTACTCCATCTTGGTATATGACGTCACCTTTCATCTAGCCCGAGGCAGAAATCTCACACATTTAGTGTGCTACCGTGCTCAGTTGACTTTGGCTTCTTTGCGTCCCTTGACTCCATGTTTCCGTACATCCCTCTTCATGACCTGAGTGAAGACCTCAATCCCTCCACCAATCCCTCATCTTCCCAGGTCCCATCTCGCCCTCCTCCATCCATCTCCCACACTTCCCTCAGGCTGTTTCTAAAATGCCAGCTGCTCAGCTCATTTCCAGAGATTCAAATCTCCCAAAGCCTCTCGCTAAGGAGAAACCCCAAACTGTTCAGTGTTACATTTAAATACCTAAATATGCGTCCGCTGCGAGCGCTGGGCTGGCCCGTCCCATGCCTGAAACACATCCCCCACAGAGCAGCTCTCCAGGGTCATCGCCCTAACTACCTGTCTGCTCCCCTGTTGCCCCAGCTGGACTTGTGCAGGAAGCCTGCACAAAACCCGATTCCTTCCTGTGCCCCAAGCCACCCGAACATCACCCGCCTGGTGCATCATGGGAATCGAATTCGTGCACCTGACTCAGCCAACGAAAGAATCAATGAACTTGCATGTAATGAACCCTTGCATATGTTTTTATTCACCCAACATCTTAGCCAGTCTGAGTGTTTAGGGAACTCTAACTTCAGAGCTTAATAGGAGGCAAAAACGCCCCTTGGTAGGTGCTGAGTATGTGATGGTCTTGCTTTCCCAGAGTCCCTTGCAGCTGGCCCTGTGAACGAGGCTCTCCCACCTGGACCCAGGGCTGCTGGGACACCAAAGACCAGGGTAGGACTCAGGGTGAGAAGGGCAGGGAAGGGAGGTCCTGCAGTCAAATCCTCATCTGCCTGTCCCTCTCTCTGTCTCTGTGTGCCTCTCTCTGTTTCTCTTCTCTTTCTGTCTCTGTCTCTTTATTACCTTTTTATTTCTCTATGTTACTCTCTGTCACCGTTTCTCCCCATCCTTTGCTCTCTCTTAATTTTTCTGTCTCTCTCAGTCTCTGTGTGTGTGTGTCTCTCTCTCACAGTCTGTGCGTGCATGTGTCTCTCTGTCCTTCTCTCTGGCAGGCCTGCTGTGGAAGTATCTGGAAAGTGGTGCTTTGGTACAGACTGTGCTCTACAGTAGCAGCCGCAGTGAAGGCCATTTCCTGGTGGCTCACGCATGGCGGCCACGGCTCAGGGGTCCTCACTGACCAGCTCTGCAGCACAGCCTGGACAGTGTTCTGGAAGCTGAGCTGTAGCCTGGCTCTCTGGGACCCCCCATCGATGATCCTGTGAGCTACTCAATATCCTCTTAAGAAACTCCTCTCTTGCTTAGGGGTGCCTGGGTGGCTCAGTCGGTTAAGCGTCCAACTTCAGCTTAGGTCATGATCTTGCAGTTCTTGAGTTTGAGCCCCACATCATGCTCTGTGCTGACAGCTCAGAGCCTGGAGTCTGCTTCAGATTCTATGTCTCCTTCTCTCTCTGCCCCTTCCCTCTCCCTCAAAAATAAACCAACATTTAAAAAAAAAGAAGAAGAAGAAACTCATCTCTTGCTTAAACAGCCAGGGCTGACTGTGTTGTCCCCCCAAATAAGAACACTGACCAAGTCATTAGGAAAGCTGCTTCAGAATTATGAAAACTCGTCATAACTAAAACAGTTAAAAAATCTTTAGAACTGATGAGAACGTGAGAGATCCTTCGATATTCGCGGACACAATACCCCAGTGTGACAGTTGAAAGATTGAGTTTCCAAGCCCTGCAGCTCAGGAAGACTCAGCCCAGCTGGAACCCGGGCCATCTGACACCTGGACGCCACACCAGGGGCTCACCTCCTCGGAAGCCACCGTTGGACTCTTCCTAGGAACCTATGTCTAGTTGGGAAAGGAAAGGTTGGATGTGACAAGATGCTCCACATCATCTGTCATCAGGGACATGCAAATTAAAAGAAGGACACCACCGCACACCTGTGAGAACGACCACAATCTGGAAGCACCTAGAACACCAAATGCTGGTGACAACGTGGAGTAACAGGGACTCTCACTCACTGCTGGTGGGAACGCAGAGTACGCAGCCCCTTTGGGAGACAGTTTGGCAATTTCTTACACACGAAACAACCTCTTACCATATGACTCAGCAATTGCACTCCCTGACATGCGTGCAAAGGAGTTGAGGACTTATCCCCACACAAACACCTGGCCCAGATGTTTACATCAGCTTTATTCCTAACTGCCAATGCTTGGAAGCAATCAAGATGTCCTTCAGTAAGTGGATGGATAAGTAAACTGTGGTTCATCCAGACAATGGAATATTACTCAGTGCTGGGGCACCCGGGGGTTAAGTGTCCGACTCTTGGTTTCAGCTCAGGTCATGATCTCACGGTTTGTGAGTTTGAGCCCCTCATTGAGCTCCATGCTGACAGTGCAGAGCCTGCTTGGGATTCTCTCTCTCCCTCTCTCTCTGCCCCTCCCCCACTCAGTCTCTCTATTTCTCTCAAAATTAAATAGATACAATTTTAAAAAATAATATTATCCAGGGCTAAAAAAAATGAGCTATCGAGCCATGAGACAACACGGAGGAACTTTAAATGCCTATCACAAGTGAAAGAAGCCAGTCGGAAAGGATACAGACTGTTTCCACCTCTATGACATTCTGGAAAAGGCAAAACTATGGAGACAGTAAAGAGATCAGTGGTTGCTGGGGGGGTAGGGGAGGGAAGGATGAATAGACAGAGCGCAGAAGATATTTAGGGCAGAAAGACTACTCTGCATGACACAGTTGTGGTGAAGACATGTCATCATACATGTGTCCACACCCACAGAATGTATGACACCAACAGTGAACGGTGATGCTATGGACTGGCTGTGACAATGACATGTCGATTTAAGTTCATCAGTTCCAACATATGTTCCCTCTGGTGAGGGATGCTGATGGAGGGGAGGTTGTGGGGAGCGGAGAGGAAGTATAGGGAAATCTCTGTACTTTCTCCTACATTTGGCTGTATACCTACAGCTGCTCTAAAAAGATAAAGTCTTGATAAAAACAAATTGTTTCAGTGATAGAAGAGGCCCATAGATTAAAAAAGATTTGAGAGACAAGAAAGGAAGGGAAGGCAAGGGAAGGGAAGGGGAGGGAAGAGAAGGCAAGCGAAGGGAAGGGGAGGGAAGGGAGAAGGAAAGGAGACTGACATTGGTTAATTAAGGAGAATGTTCACTGCAGAAGCAGAGAAGGGAGAAAGCAGCCTTCGCCTGTTGGAAAGCCCATCCCTGTAGGTTAAATGAAAAGGAATCAGAAGCAACCAGCTCAGCCTTGATCAGGGAAGAGGGTGATGTCTGGGGCCGTCTCACAGGGAACACGGCTCAGCTATAGAGACTCCCGCCTAGTGTCCCCGAGGCTCCTTGCTCAGGCTCTCCAAGCCGCCCCAGCGCGGGGCCGCTAGCCCGAGCTGCCTTCTCCAGGAGCCCCATCAGCAAAGCCCAGCCTCCAAAACCAAACAGAACTGGCCGGAGGAGCCAACCGCAGGTCTCCAGGCTGAAGGCTGAATCCAGTCCCAGCTAGACGGAGAAAAGTGTGTCCACATAACTCGCAGATTACCCGGGGCAAACGGCATGAGGGGTTATTTATTAAAATTTTACTGTGTGCATTGTGACACCGCCCTTCAGATCACAAATGCGATTGTGCAATCCTGTGCCCTATAAATACAGACACTCCCGCCTGTGGAAGCCTCCGTGAGCTGAGCCTCCGAGGAGCCTCCTTTGCCAGGCGTCCCGGCCCAGCCTGCCCACCGCCATGAGGGCTCTCTACTTCCTGCTGCTGACGCTGTGCCTTGTCTTCTCCAATCTGGCCCCAGGTGAGCTTTGGGACAACTTTGCCCCTGGCCGGGAACTCAGGGGCTGAGTTCCGGGGACAGCCACCCCTTGTGTCCCCAGGGGGTGGAGTGGCAGAGAAGCATCCACAAGGTTGAGCAGCCGGCTCGGGCAGATGGCATGGGCAGGCCTGCTGAGCCTGGGGTTGAGGGCCATCCCCGGGAGGGACAGATTCAGCTCTCTGCCACTGACTGTTGCTTGGGGGACTCAGTGCAGTCGGTGCTTGGCAGGGATGGGGGGCCAGTGTTGGGGAGTCCAGCATCTCCCGGCCCCGTGTTGGCCTTGGACAGCTAGAAGGTCCACCATGTGGAAGGGACCCCTCACTCCACCTGCAACATGGCTCCTCACACTGGGAGGCCAGCAGAGGGAGGGGCAGGCTGCCAACCCCGGCTCACCGGGTGAGCTGGGTGGGGCCTCCCAGGGGCCCTCCTGTGAGCAGTGCCACCTGCCCCAGTTGGGACAGGAGATGCCAGTTCCTCTGGGTCAAAACAGCAGTGCACCTGTTGTCAGTCAGAGGAGGTGGTGGAACCGATCGGGGGACATGCTTTATCCTGGTCCTGCCACTCACTCACTGAGTGGACTTGAGCAAACCATGCATGCTGGGCCTCAGTTTCCCCATCTGCAAAATGAGTGGGCCACTGCAGGTGGCCCTTAGAGCACAAAAGCTCCAGAATTCTCTGCATCACCTAGACATGCTTCTCCAAACAGGACTCGGCCCCCCCATCTGAAAACTGGGTACAAGAGTATTCTAACGCAGAGTTTGAGTGTTTCCAGCTGGACTCTACAGGAACGGTGGATAAATCAATCTAGTGAGTTGCCACCATGTGTTTTCAAAAGGACAGAAAAGACTAGCACGTGCCACGCAGGGGGCATACGTGCTGTGTCCTCGTCCTCTTATTCTAGCTGGTGTGCGAATGTGCGTGTTCGTGAATGTGCGTGTTCGTACTCAGTGGCCGTGCAAAGTCCCTTACTGTGGTTCAGTTCAAACTCACAAAAGTTGGAAAGTCACTCTGTTAATCCTAAGAGTTATCTTCAGTCTACTATCTCTATTTATGACTATACGCATGTCATTCAAAGCACGGAACATAAAAGTGTTTCCAAGGATGTGCAGGAACAACCAGGCTTAGCAAGTAGAGAAATACTGGCAAACAGGACTGAACATTTAGCACACACAGGATTCACTCAGAGCCTCCCAGGGGAATCTACCCTGTGCTGTCCTCTGACAGCACGTAAATCCTGTCTGCACAGCACTGCCAGGAAACGGAGTCTCCGTATGGGGACGGGACTCAGTTTTCTATAAGAAGGGAGCTCAGCGCAGCTCCTGGAACATGCCACTTGGGCCCAGCCTCACACAGTGACTCACCCCAAGCCCTCACGTGGGATCAGTTCACTCCCTTTTCTGGGAAAGCCGGTAGGTTCATCTAGTCACGCATGGGGAAACCGAGGCCCACATGCCCCGAGGTGAGTGACAGCTGTGCGGTCACTGAAGGAAACCATAACTTGACATTCTCTTTTAGTAGTTTTTATCTCTATCAGAAAAAAAAAAGTGTTGCTTCCTTTTATCTTATACAAATCTTATGTCTTATTTCTGTGAACATGGAATGATGTCAAAATGTCAGGGCAACTCGGGTCCCTACCTCTGCAGGACGAGAACCCAGCCAAGGGGGACAGAAATCAGGAGAGTCTGAGGCTGTTTGCCCGCTGATTCGATGAATATTTAGTTAACAGCTACTGTGTGCAGGCATTGTCCCGGAAAACACAGCCCTCGATCTCATGACCTTACATTCTAGAGGCAGAGCATGACAAGAAACCCAATTTTATAATTAATTATCTAATTACCCTTGTGTTGTGAAATGCCACTAAGTACAGGGTGGTAACGGAACACGTCACAGTGGGAGCTGACCCGGTCTTCAGGGGCCAGGGAGCTTTCTTGAGGAGGCGGAGAGGGGAAGGAAAGATGGACATCACTTTGGTCTTCATGGTACTTAAAAACAAAACAAAACATTTTTTTAATTTCCTTCTCAACATTAAAAACTCAGAGTGTGTCGCATAAAATTCAGATTTTTATCTTCTCTTAATAACACAAAAAATGAGGGGCACCTGGGTGGCTCCGTCAGTTAAGCATCTGACTTTGACTCAGGTTGTGATCTCACGGTTCGTGAGTTCAAGCCCCGAGTTGGGTCCTGAGCTGCTGGCAGTGCAGAGCCTGCCTAGGATTCTCTCTCTCCCTCTCTCTGTTCTTCCCCTGCTCTCTCTCTCTCTCTCTCTCTCTCTCACCTCTCTGAAAATAAATAAATAAACCTTAAAAAGTATACAAAAAATGAGGCCACATTCCCACACAGCACCAGGGAGCTGCAGCTTCGGTGGCCACTGTCCAGACGGACACTCGTGTCACATCACCACATATCCTACTGCTCCCTATCGCCCCCCCTCAGACCACTGCACCGACCGTCAGCGTTTGCCTGGCTGCCGTGCGTGTCTGGGTCTGCAGTCTTAAGTGAAATAAACTGGTGAAAGGTAAAAGGGCAGTGGGGGGACTAAGGACAAACTGGACAGAAAGGATATCAGGTGGAGAAGCCCACAGAGGAAGAAAAATAGAAACCCCAAAACTCTCACTTTTAACATAGTGCTTGGCGCAGGTCTTTTGGGGAAGGAAGAATCATTATCCTTGTTTTGTGGATAAATGGCGTGGCCACACTCACACAGGACTGGGACAGGCCCAGTGAGGACTAGAACCCAGGCCATCGGCTCCCACGCAGGCACTGCCCACCCTCAGGGCCCAGAGTGTCAGCACAGAGAGGAGTCACGGGGACGGCGTGGGGGCTCTGGGGCTTCGAGGGCCAGGAAACCACCTGGGTGTGGGACAGTCCCAGGGACCTTTAAACCGAGACGGTGAAGGAGTCAGAAATGGCTTCTTCAGAAAGTGTATTCGCAGCGCAGAGGCTGGTCAGGGGACAGCCACGTGGACACAAGATGCAGACGGGACGTTCTGTTCTAGCTGCGCCTTTCTCCCAGGTGGTCAGCACGTTGCCATAGCAACACTAACCAAACCCACAGACAGAGGCGTGGGCCACTCCTCAGTATCCTTCCCTCCTCTCCCTCCGGGACGCGGCGAGAACTCCGGGGTGTCTGGGCCTCAGTTTTCACCATCTTTAAGATGAGGGATTGGGCAAGATGCCTCCTGGCTCCCTCCTTCTGTGACCCTCGGTCTCTGTCCTGCCTTGCCCACACCTGAGCGCCTCACTCTGTGGTCCCCACCCCAACCTGCTTGCCCGAATTCCTTCCACCTGTCTGACCTCTGGCGACAGCCACCAGGAATGTGCCTGCTATGGCCTCTGGGTCTTATCCGGAAAAACGTGCTCTCCCGTACCTCAGACATAAGGGCCCTGCGGCCTCCAAACCAGGCTTTGCAGAAGGCACCTGGTTAGCGCCACCCGGGAAACGGAGCCGTCCTCACGGAATGCCACACGTGGCTCTTCACAGCTGAAAAAAAGCAGCTCTACGCATATCACCACTGTCCCAGCCTCTCCGCCATGCAGCAACTACTCTTATCCCCATTTGATGTATTTTGGGAGAAAGGATGTGGGTAATGAATCTCAGAAGAGTTGACTTTCAAGTACCAGCCAGCAAAGAACAAGTATTTGATTCCAGCTGTGACTCCAAATCCCATACTCTTTCCACAGGCTTCCCAAAGACGATGTGTCACGAGGCACATGCGTTGATCTTGAGTATAATCTAGACAGGGGGCGCCTGGGGGGCTCAGTCGGTTGAGCGTCCAACCCTTGATTTCGGCTCAGGTCACAATCCTGAGTCTTGGGATCGAGCCCTGTGTTGGGTTCTGTGCTAAGCATGGAGCCTGTTTAAGAGTGTCTCTTTCTCTTTCTCTCTCTCTCTCCCCCCAACCCCCGCCTCTCTCCCCTGCTCGCATTCTCTCTCTAAAGTAAAAAAAGAAAAAAGAAAAAAAAGAAATAATCTAGACAGGAATGGAGTTAAAACTCACGCGCTCGTAAGAGGCATTGCTGATTTCCAACGCACGAGTTGCTGAGCACGGAGCTCATGAGCTGCTCGTCTGCAGAAGACAGTCTCTGGTCTGCAGTCATACTCCAGTTCGGTTTGGAGTTCTGTTATTTGTTTTGCAGGAGTGGCTTGTGCATTTGATTTTGTCCCCAGAGAGCTTGCAAGTGAAGTCTGACCCTTTCTAGCCCCCACCGACGGCTCGAACGGCACCAGGCTCCTACCCTGACAAGCAGCCTCTATTCCAGTGCCCCACCTGCCCCCGACATGACTGCCACCCAACCACCGTGTCCTGACCAGGGAAGGCCCCACAGCTCCTCTGCTGAGGCCCAGAGGGCCCCAAGAATCCGATTTTGCAGCTGTGAGCAGCCTTGCTTGCTCTCGCCTCCGCATCCCTGTAGGCCTCCCCGGAGGTGTGGGCTCTGCCGCCCGTTTTGCGAGAATCCAGACTGCGTTCCTTGGCTCCCCATATCTGTGTGTGTTTGCTCCTCACACATCTCAGGCTGATGGGTCACGTAGGTGGTGCTCTGGCCCCTGACTTTCTGCAAGCCTGGCCTTTTCCTGCACGTTCCGCAGTGCGGTGCCGGCGGGAGACACAGGCTCGGACCCTGGGAGGTGGCGATCGCGGGCCGCGTCTTTTCCAAAACCCCTAGCACGCTGGCAATTTGCTCTCGCCTCTGCCTGCTGGCTCTTTAGCCCCAAAATTTTCTAACGTATTCAACGGTTTCGCCTGCCAACAGTGTTCCAAAACCTCACAGGTGGCACTCATGGCACAACACGAAGGCCACCTTCATGCCCACGCTTTGGGGCAGAGTGGCAGCGAGCGAGCTCCGTTCTCAGCAGCCTGACAGCCACACACCCGCGCTCATTTCTCTCCCCTCCCTGTCTCCCGTTCCCTGAAAGCCTCTTCAAGAAATGCTATTTTCGTGGCTCTTCTACGTAAGGTCTAAAGGTCCCCGTGTGTGTTTACCTTCTTTACAATCAGTTCCACCTGCTCTCCCTTGAACCACGAGCGTCTGACCTGAGCGGGTTATACTCCACGGTCAGGAGTGGGGGCTCCTGCTTGGTGCAGATTTATCTTCTGAGGACTCTGGAACGTCAGCCTCTCCAGTGCTCGCTGCCTGGACCATTCCTTCCTCCCTCTTGTTCTCTTCCATGCCTGACCCACGGGCACATATGTCCTAATCAGTCTCCTGCCGCCTGATCGTAACCATCCTTTATTCGACCAACACCTATTCCTACCCCTGACTAGTTGCTGTTGCATTTAGGTGGGATTAGGGACAATCCAGCTGTCACTGGCTTGAAAGTGGACACATGTGAGGGAGCCCCCATTTTTTCCTCAAGCACAGAAGCCGGCCCAAACCTGTTTTCTCTCCTTCTCACCCCTCATTCTTACCTAGAAGTGAGTTTTCTCTTTCCCAGGTTCCTCTGGCTCGTGGCGCTCCACGGGTTGTGTTGGACTGCACACAGTCCACGGGACTCCACGGGAGCTCCAGTGGGCTGCCACGGGTTGTGTTGGACTGCATTTCTCTGGCCGGCTCCGTGAGGACTCTTATCCCATTTGTTTTTGTTTTTTCTTCTGTTAGTCTCCTGATGAGTACCTCAAGTGCAACAACATTCAATGCAATAGTTCACAGCGACTACTGCCTCTTGGCCATCTCAAATGAAAAGTTTTCAGTGTTTGACCATTTGGTGTGCTGCTTGTTGTAGACTTCCATAGATATTCTTAAGTGGATTCAGAAAGTTCCCTCCAGTGTTATCTGTTAAAAGGTTTTATCATAAATCAATGTTGAATTGTCCCAACCTTCTCTGCATCTGTCAGGGTGATTATATGATTTTTCTCCTTTAATTGTTAATAGGCATTGACTGATCTTCAAATGTTAAATGAAAGCTTGAGTTTGTGAAATAAACTGAACCTGGTTTTATTCTGTTTGCTGATATTTTACAGAGGAACTTTGCCTCTCTATGGATCAGGGACATTGAACCACAGTTTTCCTTTCCTTTCCCTGCATTACTGCTCTTTTTGGACAGTGGCATTTAGATCATGTTGACATCACATCAGGAATGGGCAAATGTTCTCTTTTTTGTGATTCTGAAAACCCGTGTGTCGTGTACACATTATTTCTTATTTGTTATTTGGTAGAATTTGCTAATGAAGTCATTTTGGCCTAGAGTCTCATTTATGGACGCAATTTCTTTGATAGTTATGAAACTATTCATATTTTCTAACTCTCATTTATTTTAGTAAGCTGTATCTTTCTAAGAACTTTTCTGTCTCAAAAAAAAAGACTTTTTCTACCTCAACTAAATTTTCAAGTTTGTTCAAGTGAGTATTCCATTTTTCTATATGAAGAGAAAAATAATTCTAATTTTTCTATTTCAACTAAATATTCAAATTTTTAAATTTATAACAATTTTAGTTTTTTATATTAATAGAAGACGTTGGCCTTGCTTTCTTTCCTGTATGCTCCCAATCTTGACAAGATAATTCTTTCCTGTTAGTTCTAACTAAAATTTGAAAACCAATGGTCCAGTGATTCTCATTCTTTGTGGAACATTAGATTCATCTAAGGAGTTTTTTTTTTTAATGCCAGTACATAAACTCCATCCCAGGACAATTAAGTCAATATTTTTAAGTGTATCTCAGCTGATTTAATGTGTATGCAGCATGGAGACCCACTGGTCTACACTACAATTTCTCACCCTTGGTGCTATTGACATTTTGGGCCAGAAAATTCTGTTACGAGGGCTGCTCTGTGCATTGCAGGCATTTGGCAGTGCCTCTGGCCTCCACCCACTAGATAGATACCTAAACATCCGCCCCACATCCCCCACAGTTGTGACAACCAACAATGTCCCCAAACATTGCCAAACATCCAGTCACCAGACAAGCATGGTTCTAGATCAGATGAGGTAGCTGTGACAGGGATATGGATTAAATAAGAGGACAATTTCAATCGGCATGAAAACTATCTTTCCAATAAGCAGAGACACATGACATCAGAATGGACTGTTCCCCAGGGTGGTGATGGCCTGTTGTGTTAGCTCGAGCGGTAGCCATAATAAAATAGCACAGGGTGGGCTCCTTTAAGAGAGGAAATTAATTCCCTCACAGCTCTGGAGGCTAGAAGTTCAAGTTCAAGGTGTCAAGATGTTTGGTGTCTCCTGAAGCCTCTCTCCTTGGCTCCCAGATGGCCACCTACTCTTGTGTCCTCATATAGCCTTTTCTCTTTGAGTGTATATCTATCCCTTTATATATCCAAATGTCCTCTTCTTACAAGGACACCTGCCATATTGGATTAGAGACTATTTTTATGACCTCATCTAACATTAATTACCTCTCAGAAGGTTCTACCTCCAAATGCAGTCACATTCTGAAGCACTGGGTGGTTAGGACATCAACATATACATTTGGATGGTGGGGACACAATTCAGTTCTTACACGTATCAGTGAAGGCATGCAAAACAATGGCTTGATAGTCACTAATCCGGGATATTATAGGGCAACTTTGTGCTCTACTGGATAGAATACAAGACTAGTCTAGAGACCTTGTGATTACGAGATTCTGGGATACTGGGGAGAAGGCAGAATACATTCCAACTGGGCCAAACAGGGAAAGCATTATAGCATAGCCATACTTCCAACCTTCCATGGAAGGACCACAGATTTCAGCAGAGATGGTGACAGGAAAGATGGAGGAGCAGGAATTCAGGTCAGAGAGGATGGTACAACTAGGCAGCGTGGGAACGGGGAGATGTTTAGGAATGCCCATGGGGTTAGAAGTGAGCTTCCACGTTCCTGAAACACAAGGCGTGTGTTTGGGCAACAGTATGGGGTGGTAGAATACTTTACATGGGGACTAACTTGAATCCCTTGCGTACCTCAAAGCTCTCTGGGCAGAAGGAAACCCTACTCAGAACCCCACTGCTCATCATTGGCTGACACAGACCTCAGACCAAGGGCGCTCTGCAGGGGTCTCATTTCCTGGGCAGCCCCGGAGATACACTGAGTGCAATGTTCTTGGAAGACAGAGTCTTGGCAGTACTCTGCAAAGAGTTGCTTTACCTAATGTTCTAAAGTCACTGTGGCCACAAGCCATGAGTCTCAAGTGTTTTCTCTCCCTTCTTACAGGTGCTGGCTTTCTCACAGGTCTCGGCCAGTGGTCTGACCACTACATATGTGCCAGGCAAGGAGGAACCTGTAGCTTTTCTCCATGCCCACTCTTTACCAAGATCTATGGCACCTGCTACAGCGGAAAGGCCAAGTGCTGCATGCGTTGACTCTGGACTGGGAGTGACGGACAAAGCACTCAGAAGTCAAGTAAAGTCTTTGTAATGGTTGTTTTAATAAAAGAAGACTTTTTTTTTAAGCATCCTTCCTTCAGATCAAAATGAATCTTGTGTCTCCTTCTGGGAGAGATTGAGAAAGTAAGAGGGTTAGTACAGGGATGGGGGGGGGGGTGCTGACCAGGCTTGAGTGGCGTCACTTCCACTGCATTCTGTCACCAAACCAACATGTGGGCAATGAGACCCAGGATGCATGAGGAAGAGATGACACAGAGGAAAGCTTCCCTGATTCTAGAAACAGCTCATCCCAAACTCAACGTCTTAGGCACCTGGTCAGTGAAATGGATGATATGCAGAGCCCAGACGGCTGCCTTCTTTCCTTCCTGGGCCTGGGGCAGTGGGTTGGTTCGCCTTAGCATTGGAGACCCTCTGTTATGAGCACAACACTCCTCCCGTGACTTCCACTCTCATACCTGGACTTCTGCTCCACAACCACACAGCTGCCAAGAGCATCCCTTACGACCACAACTTCTCACCTCACTCCCTTGGCCTGTAGACACCTGTTGGTGGAAGAGAATGGGTCGCTTTCCCTTTTTTCCAATAAATTTTTTACCACTCTTGACGACACATGTGGTTCTGTGGTCTCCTTATCTAGCAACGACAATCCCATAATCCACATCAATACATTACAAACACAATTGAAAATCAAACACTGTAGAAACAGTATAAAACCAATGGCAGGTTTCGGCAGAACAGCCCTCTTCTGTGAGGGAAAGGCGAAGTGAGGAGAGGCTCACTGGTGTCTTGGACACTAACCTCCTCTGGGACTTCTCTGTGACATACAAGCAACATATGGTCAGTTCAGCACATCCAGGCCTCTCCCTTCCCCTGAAAACCTAATAATCCAGAGGCGTTCTGTTTTGAAAAGAAACCTCAGGCATGCCATCAACTTCCCTCTCCAAGATATGGATGCCCACCAGGGCATCTGCGTGGCTCAGTCAGTTGAGCTTCCGACTTCAGCTCAGGTCATGATCTCATGGTTCATGAGTTCGAGCCCCGTGTTGGGCTCTGTGCTGACAGCTCGGAGACTGAAGCCTGCTTCCGATTCTGTGTCTCCCTCTCTCTCTGCCCCTCCCCTGCTCACACTCTGTCTCTCTCTCTCTCTCAAAAATAAAAAAAATAAAAAAAGGTTTTTTTTTAAGATATGGGAGCCCACCCTAGGAGCATTCCTCTGGTTGTTAAATCAAAGACAGATTGCCGGATGACCCTTCCTACTCAGGACAGCCGACGTTTGGGTTTCCCAAGACCCAGGTCCTCAGGCAGAAAAAAGCCCACATTCCAGGTTTACCTCACAGTTTAAAAGGTTGTGGTAATTTTTCCTGCCCTGCCAGGAGCTCTTCAAGTGACCAAAAGCACATTCTTATGGATCCCCAGCCACAGACAGGGAGGGGACTGTCCCTGGCAGAGGGTGCCACCATCCCCAGAAACCAGAAAGACGAAGAGGATTCCTGCAGCACACCCAACCCTAAGACATGTGGTCCCAGGGCCTCCACGACTATGCAGGGAGCAGCCCTGACTGCGCGTTTTAAAAATTATTTATGTATTTATTCTGATAGAGATAGAGCACAAGCAGGGGAGGGGCAGAGAGAGAGGAAGAAAGAGAGAATCCCAAGCAGGGTCCATTCCGTCAGCGCAGAGCCTGATGCAGGGCTCAAACTCACGAACCATAGATCATGACCTGAGTGAAAATCAGGGGTCAGATGCTCAACTGGGCGCCCCCTGACTGCACATTTTAAGAGACTGCAACTGACCACGCTCTCACCTGCTCTCGGCACCCCTCCACTCCGCGCCTTCCCCCTCCATCAAAGGTTCTCTGAGCTCTTGCACTCACCTGCCCCACCATCCCCCCACCGGCCCTGTGCCCAGAATGTTTGCAGGCTTGCAGCTTACAGAGTGGCCAGTACCCCCCAGACCCCATGCTCCTGTGATGAGGCCCTCCTGCTTCTCGCTCCCTGATCTTAGCAGGACCACAACTGCCTCCCCCCATGGAAGAGGCACACTCCCCGCCCTTCTCACTGCCATGCCCACTGGTGCAGGGTCCCCTTTGCTGAGACTCAAACACAAACAATATTGGCTAAGACATCCTGGAAGGAAGATGGTTCTAGAGTTAAGGGGGTGCGTACGGTTGTCTACAACCCACCTCCCTTCTGAACGGTTGCAAGGACTAATTTCTGGCCCCTATGATAGCAGTTGCGTTGATGAAAAGGAAGCATTGATTTGAATAAGCTCAACACACGCTCCCAGGCCCAACTTTATTACCGCAGCTGTCCTTAAGGAATCACGGAGTCAGGTTCCTTTATAGCCGATCAACATGGTGACTCCCCAAGTGCAGAGTGTCCACTGAACTAGACTGGTTTTGCACAGTCACCCTTTTAAGGAATATCTCCCACCTCCTAATTACTTTTGCCTCTTAGGGTGCCATGGTAGATGGGAGCCTAGCTTACACTCTGCATCTGCTCATGAGACTACGGTGACGGCGAGCACTTGGACTTGCGTGTCAATGAGGAAATCACTGGTGAGGGCCTTTACCATCTCTGCAGCGCGTCAGTAAAGCTGGACTCCGCAACCCATATCCTGGGAAAAGGGTAAAATGTATCACTAGGGCACGTTGTTAACCAGCACGGACACACACAGGGGCTGCCAGCGTCTACCTTGGTCACAGAGGTATTTCGGGGAGGGGGGGGGATGTCATGCGCCATCTAAAATACACCTTAGCTTTGCCTCAGCCTTTTAAAAAAATGTTTGTTTATTTTTAAGACAGAAGAGAGAGAGAAAGGCAGAGAGAGGGAGACAGAAAATCCCAAGGAGGCTCTGAGCTGTCAGTGCAGAACCCGACACGGGGCTCAAGCTCATGAACCATGAGATCATGACCTGAGCTGAAATCAGGAGTCAGACACTTAACCAACTGAGCCACCCAGGTGCCCCTGCTTTAGCTTTTTTTTAAATTTTAAAAATGTTTTTATTATTTTTAAGAGAGAGAGACAGAGTACGAGTGGGAAGAGGGCCAGAGAGAGAGAGAGGGAGACATAGAATCAGAAGCAGGATCCAGGCTCAGAGCTGTCAGCACAGAGCCCGACGTGGGGCTCAAACCCACCAACCGTGAGATCATAACCTGAGCAGAAGTTGGACGCTTAACCAACTGAGCCACCCAGGTATCCCCTGCTTCAGCTTTTGATAGTAAGATCATATGGTCTCATCAGAAAGCAATGTGGCATCGTGACTTCCGTGGCTCATGGGCCCATAAGGCATGTCACCGAATGCAGTAGAGAGATGGGTCATGGAATTGCGATGAACCGAAGAATCATTCATGCTTTGATGGGCACTAATACATGTTGGCCACTCATGATTTTTTCATAGGTTTCCCCACAAAGGCTCTCCCTTAATAGTCCAATACTCCAAGCTTTTCTCCAATAAAAATGAATGAACAGGAGAGAACTGGAACTCTTCACACACATGGTGGTCTTCAGAGTAAAGGCATCTGTATCAGTCAGGGTTCTTCAGAGAAACAGAACCAACAGGATGTGTGTATAAATATCGAGTGAGATTTAAATCTCACTTTATGTTAAGTGAGATTATGGACACTTGGTAAGCCCAAAATCTAATGGGGACAGCCAACCGGCTGGAGATGTAGAAAAGAGTTGCAGTTCAAGTCCAAAGGCTGTCTGCTGACAGAGTTCCTTCTTTCTTGGGGTAGGTCAGTCTGGTTTAGGAAGGCCTTCACCTGATTGGATGAGGCCCACCCACATAATGGAAGGCAATCTTCTACTTTCAAAGTCCACTGATTTAAATGATGTGTTATATATATATGTTATCTTCTGCCTATTATGTTTTGATATCTATAAAAAATGAAAAACAAAACAAAAAAGCCTTCCTGGTGGGGAAGAGACTGCCCTTCCCAGGGTTAGCTGACTCTTACAGAGAGCAAAGTCCCAGCCAGGAGCATCCCATCCAGAGCCACACTCCTCTGTCTGGCCCATGCACCCAAGGAGGCAACATTCTCCCAGCTCTGTCATCCCAGGGCAAGGTCCCAGGTTACCAGAGTCTACCCCTCCGGCCTAAAGCCTTCCAAAATTGTTCAAACAAGCCAATCCCAAACTGTGAAGCCTGCCCGGCTTTGCCTGAGCCTCCGAAACGTCAATGAAAGCAGAGGCCTCCCCGCCTCCCCGCCCTTCTGTATTCTGCCTCCCAGCCACACAGGCATCCCCACCTGCCCCTGCACGGCGTGCTGTGCCTCCCATCTCCAGGACCCATGAGTGTCATCCACCTTGTGTCCTTGAGCCTCCCCTCAGTCTCCCTGTGGCTGCACCTGACTGACCATCTCAGGGAAGAAGACAGAACGCTTAGTGTCAAGAACGGCATGTCCAGTCACAGCCCAGAGGGGACTCGGGAGGTGCCCCATAATGGCCTGGCTGGCTGACTGGCCGTCCCTACTGGGCTCTGCCTATTGCGGAGGCTCAGCGGCTGCTGGGGCTCCATGTGCTGCTCTGCTCTGTGCTGCCTCTTTGGGGCGCTGACAAGGCTTTTGACCTGAAACCAGGGACCTCCTTCTCCTGGAACTCAGGCTTCGCTTCCCTCTGGTCCTGGCTCAGCCGGAAGGGGAGAGGTCCTCCTGCCCTCCCCCACGAGGCTCACACAACAGGCTACCACGATCACAGAGAAGAGGTCTCCCCTGCAGCCAGCTCACTGAGGGTCAGGTGTGGCTGATCTGCGGGCAGATGAGAGCTGGGCGCCCGTGAACTTGCTCCTGCGGATGAGGCACCTCATTCACGTTCACCCTCCTCGTGTTCTTTCTGCCAGTGAGGGGGTGTTCCTTCAAGGGAAGCCCATCGCAGTGCCCCTTCTCTGTCACCGCTGCACCCGACCCCACGGGCTGTCATGGGTCCTTCGGCACTGTGGCTTGGCATTTAACAAAAAAGGGGAAGGAGAAGGAATATTTCATTCCACGCCCCCTAAAATACCTGAGGAGTTTTCCAGGCTGAGTAAATGTACCCCCAGGGGTGATAAGAGGACTCAGTGAGACAATGTGCATACGGCGCCAGTCCGCACGATCCCTGACCCACGTTAAACACAGGAACGGAAGTCATCTTTCCTCTTCTCTGCCTTGCTCTTGGAGGTGCAGCTTCGAGGACAGAGACGGGTCATCTCGTCCAGCGCTCAGCGGGGAGGAGCCTGGCTGGCCATCTGCACGCAGCCCTCTGTCACCTGGTCCACCTGGGTCATTATCAACTGGTTTTTCTGCCTGAGTGGGTTCAAGAGCCTCCATCCATGACATGGAGTCTGACTCCCGGCTGAATCAGAATATCTGTGCAGGAAGAGAGAGGGTCCCTGCAGTCGGAGACTCAGAAGATCACAGAGCTAGATCCATCGGAGTTGAAAGGGAAAAGGGCCTTGCAAGCCATTCGTGGCGGGGAATGGGAAGGAGATGCTGGTCTTGGCCTTCTCCACCCCCTCCTGGACCCTTGCTCTTCCTCCCTTAAGATCGTGCCCAACGTGCTGATTAAACCATGAAATGCTTATGAAAATTCACCCAGCAAACTACCAATGCTTTCACTGAAACATCTCAATGTCACCAAAAGCCATTAATGGTGTCTCAGTCCCATCCCATCACATTGGGAAAACTTTCAATTCTTAAAGAATGTCCTCTGGTTATTAAGATGTAGGCTCATCTATTTTCAAACTTCAGTCTCACCTCCTATTGGACGTTCCTGCCCCCGAACAGGCTATGCCTGAGGAATGGGGTGTGTGAGGGCTGGGGAGGGGGTCCTACCTTGGCCCCTTTCTTCCTCATACTTGGTCCTCTAGATGGGGGTGGGGCACATAACATTTGCTCTTCCAGAAGAACGCACTTGAGATTTGCAAGGTTTCTGCCCCATTTGTGGACACCGGCTGCTTCCCCTGTGCTACAGGGGTCTGGCGTCCCCCCTCTTGAAGGGCTGCCCTTGCTGACCCCACGGACCTTCCCCCACCCCACCTCCAGCATGAGACATGGGGCTTAGGCTCCAGCTCTCCCCGCCAGTCCCCTCCGAGTAACAGCCCTCAGCCCCCAGCTTAGCTATCTTCTCACCCAGTAAGTGGCCTGCTAGTAAAAGGCAACCTTGCGACCTAAGTCCAGCCATTTCCAGCGTCCCTGCCAGAAACGTCCAGATCCTTGAATGTAAAGGGCAGGTATTAGGAGCGCCCCCTGTCTTTCCCCCCTGTGCCTCTCCACACCCCAGTGGCAGGTGCACCCTCTCTAGTCATAACTCAGTGACCCAGCACCTGTGGAGGCCGCTGCCTCACCTGCAGGAGGTGAGGAGGGCACAGTGGATGTCTGCGCTCCCCACCGGGACCCGGCAGGGTGAGAGGCTCACCAGGGGACATCCCACAGAGAGCAAGAGGCCACATTCCCTAAAAACACAGCGGTTGGCGGCGATGCAGGAAAAGGCGAATGTGAAGGGAAAGAGCAATTGTATATGAAGCGATTTGGACTCACCCTTTCCTTTTCCTCCACTCGCCAGTGAACAGCCCTGCCGCCGCCTGAGCAAGAAAGAAGCAGAAGCTAAGCACTCAGCGAGGCTGGACGTCCCCACTCTTCCGGAACGGCCTGGGGCCGGGGGGGGGGGGTAGGGGTGGCGGCTGCTCATCTTTGGAGGCTCCCCGAACCCCCCCCGCCCATCAGAACCTTCCTGTGTGACTACCCATAGGAAACCGGCTCATGTGCAATTCTTTCTCACATCATATTTTCAGGCAGGAAGCTCTAGGCCTCAAGGTCTGCCCATGAACTCACTGTGCAACGCTGAGGGTGCACCTGCAGCTCCCAGGTGACGCAGAAACCTGCAGGCTCAGGGCGTCCACAAAGGACCCAGGAGCCTGGATGAGGACTTTGCACTCCTGGGCGCCATCTAGTGGCATCGTCTGGCTCTGGGACTTTCTCAACGCCTCAAAGCCAGAGCTCTGAATAACCAACTCTCCAGTTAGTTATGTAACTTCCAAAACCAATTCGCTGAATACGATTTTCCCTAATTACGTGTTGTGGCATAACTTTAAATTGTCTCAAACAACTCAACAGAGCCCTTTTGTCACAAGGCAAAGGAGAATAAGAGTGGGACTACGGGGGTGGGGTGGCAGGTCAGGGACTGGGGGGTTGGGGTGACAGGCCAGGGACTGGGATGGGGGTGGGGTGACAGGTCAGGGACTAGGATGAGGGTGGGTGACAGGTCAGGGACCAGGGTGGGGGTGGGGTGAGAGGTCAGGGACCAGGATGGGGGTGGAGTGACAGGTCAGACACCAGGACTGGGGACACAGGGTGGTAGATGAGATGCTAGCAGGAGCACAAGAACAGAAGCGGGCACACATGCAGAGCAGAGGCAGACGTAACATGCAGCACTAGAGTCCGGAACTCCATTAAGGGAAGGCTCACATCCTGACACGGGAAACGGACACGTCAGAGTGTCTGAATGAAACATGAAGCAGAGACTGGGGGGAAACTGCAGCAATGAAACCAATAGGGTGAAGACACGGCACATCTACAAGTTTCACAGGTGGGACTGAGCCACCGGGAAAGGAGCAGACTTCAAGGTGACAGGTGAAGTCAGGTACAATGTCTTCGACACAGATCTGAACACCTCTTGAGGAACGCGGACCCAATCAGCTCTGGGGGATCCCTGCACATCAAAACTTCCAGGGAACTGTACTGATCGCCCTTGGCCGCAACAGCAGACATCTGCACATCTCAGTGTCTTAGCAGATGCCCATTCCTCACCCAGACGTCTGTGTGCCCCGGGCTGCGGGCTGGCTCCATGCGTTACTCATCCGAGATGCACGCATCACGACCAGTGGCCGCTGCTGCCATGCTCCCCTCGCGGAAGCTGAGTGCTGAGGGGCTAAGCTGAGATGTGACGTGGTCACTTCGTCCCCGTTGGCATCTGGTCAGGCCCTGAGTCAGGGGAGGGGGGCAGAAACCGCACTGATTGGGAGGCGTTGCCAAGCATGGCTAAGAGAAGGCACGTCAGAGCATGCATTAGCCATGATTTTGTTCTCTATCCAGATGCTTTGACGCTAGGGTCTTGCTCACGCTGGAGGGAACCCCCTCCCAGAGCTGATTGTTTCCTAGGGACGGCCAACAACTGCCCCTGAGCTTTCCTAGTGCAAACCAGCCAGTCAAGAGCCCAAACCCCAACCAGGCTCTCACACCCCAGACCACTCTCCACCTGCCCTACCACCCCAGGGCAGGGGCCACACAAGGAGGGGCGGCCCCATGCCTGGGAGCCCACTGGTTATTCAGACCACCCAGTCCTAAACTTGCACCCCCTGCCTCATCTGCTTCTTCTTCTGGAAACCACAATAAATGTCCATGTCCACAGTCCCCAGCACCCTCTGCCCGCTGACTGGCCCAGCTCCCCACCCCAGATGTCTCCGAGAGCTGTGCCCTTCCTCTTGCAATTGGTGAGCAACAAACTATCTTTTCAACCCCAATTATCTCCTGATCTGTTGGCCTCACTGCATCTCAAATTTTCTATCAATTCACTGTATTTTAAGGAACCACCTAATCTACCGGAGCATCCGATGAACCAGGCTGTCCTCAGGCCCACGTTTGGGAGTGCAGACAGCGTTAAACTCCCCTCCGTGAGGTGGGTGAGGCACGTGCCTCGAAAAGGGATCCTTGGCCAACACGACACCCCGAGAAGCCAAGCGAAACTTCAGCTTTCACCGCCCCCCCCCGGGTGTTAGTTAATGTTGGTTTGTTATTAACACGTCCAGTGGAAACTGCACCTATGAATTCCACCACCTTGTTTACCAGCTCTTACAAGGCAGGAGGCCACAGCCATTTGTTCAGGCCCCTGAAACAGGCACCAGAGATGGACTCGCCCATTTACGGGTTCCTGGAGGGCAGGCGCAGCCGCGCACTCTTCCCTCACTTTCCCACGGTCCCGTGAACCTCGCTGTGCAGTGTACAACACTGCACCTGTTTCCCTGGGGGACGCTGCCTGGCCACTGCCCCCAACACACACCGTACCCTGCAGTTCCCCAGGGGTGTGTTTCCAAATTCGCCCACCGCAAAGCACGTCCGTGAGCTTGGGCCAGGCCTCCGTGACCTCTCGCACCCATCTCTGCTCATAGCAGCAATTTGTGACCTAAAATATGAGGAGAAGGGAGGATTACAGAAGAGAAAGCACACCCCCACCCCCTCAATCCTTCACGTGGGTCACAGGTGGCTTTTCTCCATGCTCACACTCCGTTCTACGCATCGTGCGCTGCTTACAATGGGCTGTGGGTTCCTCTAGTGACAGACAGACCGTGTGTAGGCACAACTCTGTGATGTGGAGAAAGGTGGAAGCCATGCACGTTTCTGGCCTCACAGAGTGGGGTTCCAAGAATCACTTTGGAGCTCAGAGATCACAGCTCGTTTTCCCAGTGGTGTGGCCAGCTGGTCAAGGCATGCCACACCCCCAGCCAGGCAGCGCCGTCCTGACCGTGCTCGCTGCTGCGTAACCCACCACAGCACAGTCATGTACGGCACCAATTTGATCCGTTCCTCATTCTGTGGACCAGGTCTGAGCTGAGCTCTCCAAGGACGGGCCGTGTGTATCTGATGGGTTGCGCTTGCACACTGGGCAGTCTCCGATGCCCTGCTCACATCTTGGGGTGGGGGAGGTTCCATTTCCAAGCGCTCTCCAAAGTCAGGCTCCCGCCCTCCCACAGAGATAGGGACCCGGGGGTGCTATCTCCCTCAATGGTAAACTCTCAAAGACATGGCCCTAGTATCCTTGGGAAAGTCCTGGGGTGTGAAACTGGCAAAGGATTTTTTTTTAAAGATTGAAGGGGCGCCTGGGGGGCTCATTCAGTTAAGCATCCGACTCTTGATTTTGGCTCAGGTCATGATCTCTCGGTCATGAATTTGAGCCCTCTGTCAAAGTCTGCACTGATAGCACAGAACCTGCCTGGGATATTCTCTCTCTCTCTCTCTCTCTCTCTCTCTCTCAAAATAAATAAACATTTTAAAAACAAGATTTAAAAGGACAGAGAAAACATTTGCGGTGACAAATGTTCTAGAGTAATAGACATCACATCTGTCTTGGTCAGAGGCTGGCCCAAGATTCTTCACAAGACGGGCTCAGGGTGCAGAGAGAGAGAACAAGACAGAGACAGAGGAACAGAGAGAATCAGAAAGAGAGAAGTTGCAGGATCCTTGCAGCCTAGCCTCAGAACCTCTACAACCTAACTTCTACACAGGTTTGGTCAAAGCAAATCACAGACCAGACAGATTTGAGGGAGCAAAGAAAACACTCCACTTCTTCATGGTAAAAGTAGCAAAGTCATGTGGCAAAAAGGTGGGCACCTGAATGTGGAAGGAACCTGTGGCTGTTTTTTCCAGTCTAACACAAAAGGGTTAGATGCAGGGGTGTTTACACATTCGCAATACACAATCCTCTAGCTTCTGAGATTTCTGCACGACCCCATGCCCACTCACCATCTGTCATTCCATCACTGTCATTTGGGGTGGGAACCACTTTTTTCTAACTTAAGGCTAGCCTCCAGGGACAATAAGCCCTTTTCTCCATGATGTTTTCTACTTTTCCTTTCAACCCCCACTCCCAAAGCTTCAAGGCAGCACACGCTAACTGTGGCTCTTATTCAAACTGCTGCTGTCAAAGGAGAAATACCCTCCTTCAAACTTCTAAGTCATTGAATTCTTTTTGTAATGTACGAAATATAGGATACATATAGATGCCTCAAATAATACCTGGGAATTAAGGAAAACATTTTGTTTTCTAAACTTGAAATGTTGAAGAAAGTACGGAATACCAGAATGATCTCTCCCCAACCATAAACACTCTCTAACCCCAACACTAATTTCTATATCTGATTTCAATTTTATATTCCTTTCCTAGTAGAGAACAGTCCTGTTTACAAAATATACAAATTGCAACATCCTACCTTTTCAGGAAAACCAGAAAAAGGAGGATCTGGGGACTGGAAGTCAATAAAAGGAGAGGCCATAGTAGACAAAAGGGACTTTTGTCAGCGAGGTTTTGAGAGAAATGAAGCTGAAGGAATGAAAACCCAGTGAAGATGAAGTGCACCCTTGTATGAGCTTCGAAGGAAGACAGTCAAGAGGTTTACAGGTTTTGATCTCCAGTATCGCAGCTGAGTCTCTGAAGCAGAGAGACCCCCAGAAGGGCAGATTTTGTAGTTCTGATGAGAAAACCAGAAATGCACTGACAAGTGAATGGAAATGGACCTGGTAGAGCGGGGAGCCTCTTAGGACAAGCAAGCATGATCTTCACTGAATCAAAGTATTTTATGAAAATCAGTGAACTGCAAGGAAGAAGAGGAGATGTCTGACTTTGTGGCTTTGCTTTGGTAAATGATAAGTGATGACGAGAGTTCTGTAGGTCTCCTTGCTTTGTAGATTCACTGGGTGGTCTGACTCTGTTTTCCCTTCCAGACGGTAAGTTCTTCAGCTGTGGCTTTTCCTACCACTGGGCTTTTGTAGGGAGGGGGGCCATAGCCCATGTAATTAAACCGCTGTGATCAGGACAGCAAGATCTGACAGTAAGTGACAAATGTGTCCTTGACTCAAGAACGGTGGCTGGAAACTCCCCCCAGAATAAAAAGAAGGAATGGTTTGGCTAATTGCCTGCCTTAGGAGTTAAAGACCCCAAATTCATCATCACCACCAGCGTGGCTGAATACCACTACTTCCTTAAATTACACTGTACACAGCACATGAAAATAGGTAGACAGACAGCCTGAGACGATGTTTTCCGGTGCACTGCCTGACCTCCTGCGCATTGCAATCTTGGTTCATCCTCGCGCCCATCTGGAAAATGTGTGAGGACAGAGAAAGAGATGGATTTGAGAGTGAGATGCAGAGGAAGATGCCAGTGTGAAATCCCCTGTGAAACTTGAAATTTCAAAAAGACCTGTTAACGCCTCCAATCCCACTCCATCCACACAAAGGCACTCGGACTAGTGGTTACCAGGGCTGTCGAGGCCGCGCCCAGTGTAACCGTGTCTCGTGACCAGCCTACCTGCAGTCACAACGACCACGTAGTACCTCTCCGGGACCCCTTACAAAGTTTGGGGAACGGAAGAGAAACGCTGCTGCCCCTGTGGAGAGGACTGATCTGATTTGTGCTCACCCTCAAGAGCACCAGAAAACGCTCTCTGCTAGCCGGGGTAAACCCGCATGGACTCTGCACCTCCCCTGCCCCCCGCCCCCCGCCCCCCGCAGTCGCTTCTGGGGCCGGAAGCCTCCACGACTCGGGGGGGGGGGGGGCGGGCAGGGGAAGGGGCGGGGGCGAGGAGGCGGCCCGGCGGCGGCGCGGAGGATGCACGCGGGGGCCCTGGGGCTCTGGGCCCTGCTGCAGGCGGCCGAGCAGAGCGCGCGTGAGTGCCCAGGCTGCGCGCCCGCCCCGCGCACCCCTCCCGCCCCCCGACCCTTCCGGACGCCCGTGCCACCCCTGCCGCGGCGGGCAGCCTGCCCCGACCCGCGCTCAGCTCTGCGCGCGGGCGCGAGCCGGCGGCACCCCGCCCCCCGGTCCCCGTCCTAGGGGGGACCCCGCGGGTGCACGCCCCCTCCCCCGGGGCCTGGGCATGTGCATTCCGCCCTTCCCTCCGCCAAGGCCTCCTGAACTCAGCCCGGGGCTGCGGCGCGCGCTGTGCCGCCCGCGGGCCTGATCGCGCCCCGCTCTCCCCGCCCCGGGCCGGCCTGGGGGTCGCGGCGGCGGGGGAGGCGGCCGCGTGGCCCCGGAGAAGCGAGAATCCGCCGCGGGGTGCAGGACCGGGCCACACGGAGGCCGTCGGGTCCCGCGGGGAGCTCGGTCCCGGCCGAGCAAGATGGCAACGCCGGTTAGCGCCTTTGCAGTTTGAACTTGTAACTCCTTCAGTGCCGCCGAGGAGGCCCGCGCCACTTCCGCCAGGCTCCCGCCGGAGGCTCCAGCGGGCAGGTGGGGGTTTAAGGGGACCCCAGCCTCCGGACCCCCGGGGCCCCGCGCCCGTCCCAGCACGCACGCATTTGGTGACCCCCGCCGGCTCCGGCCCTCAGCCTTATCCCTGGGAGCGAGTTGTTGCCTCCGGGTCGGCGGGGTCGCAGTTTGAACCGCAGTCCCTGTGGGTCTCCCTGGGGCATCCCCGCAGCGCTGTTTCAGCGGAGTCTGGGCCACGCACGGCCTTCCTCCGGAAGGAGTGAGGTCCGCTCCAAATGTCCCGGGTCCAGCGCCGCGATTAGCAGGCCTCAGGACCCCACCCCGTGTCAGTACCCACCCCGGGTGGGCCCGCAGACCTCCTTCCCTCCTTCCCTCCCTGCACGGAACAAACTAGGGTCCCAGCATTGCTCGGCCTAGGCAGGGCGGTGACTCCTCCAGAGACTCTTCCTGATGGAGACCCTGGTTTACCTCGGGGGGTGGGGGGTGGGGGGGAGGGGAAGCAGGAAGCCCAGGGTGGTCGGAACTCCCAAACAGAGCCTCTGGGCCCGGGAATAGCCGCTCTGCCCCCTCGGTCCAGACCCGCAGCGTTCCTGTCTGCTCTTGGGGCAATGCTGTTTCCACTACAGTTCACAGCTCTACGTGCCCATAAATTCATCTTGAACTTTAATATTGGAAAACCCAAGCAATGATCATATAAAACAATTACAGTGAATTAGTGCATCCACTAGCACTGGACAGATTCAAGCACCCCCCACCCCACGTCACCGACTGGGACTGCAGATCCCAACCTAGATTTGTCTAACTCTTTCCACTAAGAGTTACTCTACCCTAGCATCCTCAAAAATTAAAAAAATAAATCCCCAAAGAGGAGGATTAGCATTTTTAAAAAATATTTTTTAATGTTTATTTTGAGGGGGTGGGGAGAGAGAGAGCATGAGCAGGGGAGGGGCAGAGAGAGAGGTTAACACAGAATCCCAAGCAGACTCCAGGCTCTGAGCTGTCAGAGCCCCAGGTGTGGCTCAAACTCATAGCAGTGAAATCACGACCTGAGCTGAAATCCTTTACTGAAGGACTGAGCCACCCAGGCCCCCTGAGGATTAGCATTGTCAATGCACATAGCAGGGGCCAAGTATTTTGTGTGTACTGTCCTATGCAATCCAACAGCCCCTCTGTATGACCATGATCTCTTGGGCCCCCTGGGAGGTCCTGGCGCCCTCACTCCACCGGGCGCCTGTCTAGAACACCTGCGGGCTCTGCCGGCTCCTGGGCTGGGCAGAGCAGAGAGCCCTTCGGGTGTCAGGGATGCAGGGTTGACAGTCACTCGGTCTCCCTCCAGCCTCCCATTCACCCTCGTCTTCCGTCCGCAGGCCTTTGCTCGGTGATTTACTACTTCACCACCGGACAGCTCCTCTGGGCATGGCTGGCCCTTTCTGCGCTACTGCCTGGCTTCCTGGTCCAGGGCCTGAGCTATCTGTGGTTCCGAGCAGATGGACATCAAGGTCATTGCTTGTTGATCATGCTACACCTCCTTCAGCTTGGCGTGTGGAAGCGGTAAGGATGGGCGGCCTCCTTTCACCTCTGGAGCCTGATTTCATAAGTGCAGCGGGAGCGTATCTATTCTGTCCTTAGGGTCGTAAAAGTTCAGGGTTAGGAGAATGCTCCAAGCCACCGCTTTGATACGGGCATCCTCTCTCCCATCTGGCACTTCCTTGAGCATCTCTGTCATCAGGGGCTCCTTCCAGAAGCAGCTGTGACCCTTTGAAGGCTTCTTCTTGTCTTTGGCCGAATTGTGTCTTGCTTTTGTTCCCATTTGTTGGTCAAGGCTTTGGAGCCATAGAAAATGACTGGCTTAAGGAAGTTGCATTTAAGCCTCGACTACCTTAGTTGAAGAAGGTGATACAGATTTAACCAGAGCCGCGGTAGTGGAACTGGCCTGGTTACATTTGCATTAAGGCTTTCTTTCAGGATGAAGCCATTTGGGAACCACACCCAGTTTTCTCCCCCTCCCCAAAAAAAAATCAGCCTCAGTGGGTCTAGTGCCCAGTAGCCTTACCTGTGGTTCACCTCTGCAAGTAAGATACTATTGTCACTGGGAGTACCTTGATACCTAGAGTGTCACAAGAGATCTGTCAGTGGGTTTAGGCCAATGGCTCTTAGGTAAATTTCAGCTCTTAGCCACCTCATAATCCCATAGCTGCCGGGAATTTTTTAAAAAAGGGAGATGGGGCTCCTGGGTGCTCAGAAGGTTAAGTATCTGACTCTTGATCTCAGCTCAGGTCATGATCTCATGGATCATGGCTCGAGCCCTACATCAGGCTCTACGCTGGCAGCACAGAGTCTGCTTGGGATTCTGTCTCTCCTTTTCTCTGCCCCTTCTCCCTCTCTCTTTCTCTCTCTGTCTCAAAAGAAATAAATACACTTTTATAAAAAGGGAAAAAAGTTCAGGGATCATACCAGTGAAGCCATGCTGCTCAAGTGTTTGTTAAGTTCTAGACGCCAATGATTGGAAAGGTGCAGGAAGTCAGTGCAAGTTTGAGGTCTTGGGCTGTGCTGCTGCCTGCTGTGGGTGGTTTATGCCTTCAGCCTTTCCCCAAGGCTTCCTCTGGAGGAGCTGAAATAAGTTTTCTGATTTCTCTGCTGAGTCTTCTGAAGAGGGAATGATTCCTCATATGGAATCAGTCTCAGAAAGGAAGGACTCCTTTCCACCTAGCGTAGAATCTCAAATAGGACGTAGTGGGTGTGTCTAATACAGACATTAAGCAACCGCCCCAAATTTCACTGGGCCACTCAGAGCTGGAGCCCTCCGTCTCTGAAGGCACTGAAAGTGCATTTGCAGCCACAGCAGTTTTGCCCAAAGCTGGACCTTTGTGTTCAAGGCCTTTGTGCTGGGCACCACCCACCATAGTGGGTATTTTCACCTCCTTCCCTCAGCCCACCCTACTAGGAAACCCGCTAAGGGCTGTGGTGCCCTGTCATCATCATGTATGTGACTTTGAGGAAAGATAACCAAACATTTGATAATTCAAAAGGAGAGTTCAGTGAATGCCAGTCAGTTGAGAGAAGCTTCCGGAATAATTGCCCGATAAATCTGCCTTCTAGGGCTGTGTGGGACCCTTAGGCCCATCCAGTCCAGTGCATTCTTCAGGGATGGGACTGTGTCAGGCCCAGGATGTGTCCATATTCATGCTGCTGGCGTCGCCTGGGACTCCAAAGTATTTTATTCCCCACATTCCCTCACAGTTTTGTACGTGGTGCTAAGAGTTTCGGGTACACACTAGTGTTTTTAAACACTAAAATGGATAAGGGAAGAGAGTCATGAAAATTAGATCGCAGGAAACACAGCTAGTCATCTGTATACAAAAGTAAGTTTAAAGGGACTAAAAAAAAACCCCACATAATTTACAAGGACAAAAAAAAAGACATGAGAAAAGGCAGGAAGAGGAACGATAATGCTAGAAAACAGGATAAAGTGAAAACAGATGGTTGTTCACAGTGAACCACAAATTTGGCTCCGTGTCTCATAAACAGCCCGTGCAAGCAGAAGCTGCAAGTTTTGCCGTGTTTCCGAGATCCGAACACGCAAACAGAATTCCTCTTCCTTAGAAGAAAGCTTTCAAAGTAGAAATAGAAAGTAGCCATTCTGCGGCTCATCCTGGAATGGGCCAATTGGGTTCCCAGAGAGAAAACCGGTGAGGTGGGGTCCTTATTCCAAGTCCACCCTGATTTTGCCAGACTCTCATGGAGCCTGCAAAGCCTTTCAGAAAAAGTGCAGTTTTGGGAAGCACCTGTAGGGGGAGCCAAAACAATTGCATTTTGTACAATCCCGACTGGCCTTGAAGAATGGATCACACTTTAACTGACTTTATAACCGAAGGCAGGAGAATCTACTAATAACAGAAAAACTAACAAAACACAAACCTCTTGAGGCAAAGTAGCTTATGAAAAATACAAGGGTTTAAAACATATATGTATTTTTTATTCCAAATGATATATACTATATTAATGTGAAGTCTGATTCTATTCAAGTGACCCTGACATTCGTGACCCCTTGTTTAAATAAAGTCACTTTTCTCCATTTAGTTTTTACATTTCCACTATAATGATACATGTTGTGGACATCTTTTTTTTTTAATGTTTATCTAGTTTTGAAAGAGAGAGAGCGTGAGCAGGGGAGGGGCAGAGAGAAAAGGAGATACAGAATCTGAAGCAGGCTCCAGGCTCTGAGCTGTCAACACCAAACCCAATACGGGGCTCGAACTCTCGAACTGTGAGATCATGACCTGAGCCAAAGTTGGATGCTTACCCGACTGAGCCACCCAGGCGCCCCGTGGACGTCTTTTTAAAAAACATTTAAGCCTGTGTGAATCCATTTGGAACCTCGGCATGAAACGATGGAGGACTGTCTAACTCATCCCAACCTTAGGACCTGTCCTGGTTTACAAAGTTTTCTTTAGTGGAAGCTACAAGTTCTTAAAAGGAAAGTTGAGGTGAACTGTAAGGTTATGTATATTTAAACGTATGCAAAATACAGCCATGCTCAACATCACTCATCACAGGGAAGTGGGACTCAAAACAGCTTCCAAGGCAGGTGGAGAGGCAGAAAGGCTCACAGAGATCCTGTGCCTGGTCACCTAGCACTTTGCTGTAAATGTGAGCGCAAGGCAAGAATTTTCTAGATGGGAGACAGATTGGGCTGCATTCTGCAGGGAGGGACTTGTCACTAGGGAAAGAATTTGGGTTCTACCCTCCAGGCCTGTGAGACCCATTGGAAAGGTGTAAGCAAAGGACTTACACAGTCAAATGAGCCTCTTAGGGAGATGGTTGTGGGGACAGGAAAGACAATCGAACACTGTGGGGAGAGACCAAGGGCCGGCAGGCAGCGGGAAATCCGGGCAGGAGCCAGCGGGGACCCAGATGGAGGCATCAACCCCAGGGATGGAATTTGACGGGAGCTACTGACCAGTCCTCTCCCTGCCTATGGGGGCCCCCACCTGGCCTCAGCTTTGATCCTGGGCACCCCCAACAGCTTTCCAGTGATCTCAATCTGCAATAGGATCCAGATCCCCATTCAGGAAAACCAGGTGGACTGTATTCCCCTTGGCTGCTCTTTATTTATTTCTTAGAAATGAGACCCAAACCCTCAGCTAGACCCTAAGAGGCTCATGCTGGCTGGCCCCTGCCTCACTGCCTCTGTCATGGAGCCACTCTTTCAGGGGCCCTCTTCTGGCCCACCAGCCCCACAAATGCTCTCTTAGACCTCGCTCCCCAGCTGCCTGTCCAAGGTGCATGCACCCCCTCCTTTCCTGGGAGCCCTCCCTGACCACGCTGTCCTCCATTCCACACACTGGTTCCACCATGATCCACCATCCACACTGCTCGCTTCCATACAATTTTCTTCCTGCTTAAACTTTTCATGTGCATATGGTTTCTTTTCCCCAACTGAGCCTTGGGCTTCTAGAGAACATCTTTCCTTTTGTGCCTTCTGCTATCTCCAGCAGGTGGCGAAAGCCCAATGAAAATGCACCTTGAGCTAGTGAAGGCTTCAGAGACAGATGATTCAGGACTGAAACGGAAACATCCCCTGATGTTTACAGTTGTGGCTTTCTGTGTTGTTGTTGTTTTTCTTAACATAATGTTCCTGTCAGAGATCACAGCTTCAAAGGTGTGGTAAGAAATCAGTCCGCTCTGGGATTCCCAGTCATGAAAAAGGAAACCTTTTCTTTAAGCATCTTTCCTGGGCCCTTAGAACCATGAATAAGCCCGTTTCAAAGAGGACTCCCGTCTGCCCGGACCATGGACGTGTTGGCCAGAGATCACAGGGAGGCTTGTTGTCTGCACGGCCAGCATCCCGGGGAGCTCCTTAAAGAGGGAGCTTTTCAGGGAATGTGAAGGTGTGTCATGCTCTGATTGAGGAGCAGGTAAATTGAAAGGACTTCCAGTCTTTCTTAACTTGGACAAGACAGGTTCGCATCCCAGTTCCACAGTTCGTGGACTTGGTGGACATGTGCTGCAGGCAGGTGTAGTGACCCCCCTTGTTCCTGCTCGTGAGGGACACCGGGGCGTGAGACCCTTGTGTGGAAACCCAAAGTCCACGGCGCCAGGTAGTAAAGGAGGGTGACCCGTGTCACCTTCTAGATAGTCTTCGTCACAGGGCAATATCGGCAGAGGTTTCTGGGATGGGTTTATGGGAAACAGAAAGGAACAGGAACATTTCCTGATTCATTTTCTCTTGTGTTGATAGCTTTTCGTGGGCAGTAGGAAGGTCGCCCAGCCTGGGGGAGCTGCTATGTTCCCGTGGTCTGTGACCGCAGAGTCCCGTGGACCGCTGGGGACTGGTCTCCCCTTCCTGCTGTCCTCCGGGCCAGGCCTGCCTCCTGGGACCAGGCAGTTGGCTGTCTCCAGACCCGCAGCATCTTGTCAACTTTGTGTGCTTGGTGTTGACCGCCGTGCAGTCCTTTCCAAACCTTGCCCTCCTCGCCTCTTGCTTCTGTCCCCCGGCCTGGCCTGCCTCTCTTTCTCGTGAAGGCCCCTCCGAGGCAACAGTCCCTAGGGTTCCATCCTTGGGCCACTGCCGTCTCTACCACAGTCTCCTGTGGCCACTTGGACCTGCAGCTACAGCCGCTGCCTCTATGTCCCCGAGTCTTCGTCATCGGTAGCCCAGGCCTCTGAGTACTGTGTCCACCGTCCTCAAATGCCTCATGTCTGAGGATGACATATCCTCCTGGCCAGCCTAGCGTCCCCCCACGAACTCTGGCTTGTTTCTGTCAGTACGGAGCATCCTGTGTGGCAGCTCCCTTATCTGTCACCAGGTCCCTGGCCGTCCCCAGATCTCCTTGTCTGCTCCTCCCGTCCCATCCGCGATCTCCATTCTCACTCAAGCCTGCATCCATTATTGCTCGAAGTAGGGCACCAGCTGTCTTCCTGATCTGGCTTTCTGTAGCACACACGGCACCTACACACGTACATGTATGGGCGTGCACGCATGCGTGCGCGTGCACGCACACACACACACACATGCTGTGACAGTAGTCCAGGCTGACTAACAAATACAACAGACTGGGTGGCTTGCAATAGACACTTACTTCCTCACGGTCCTGGAGGCCGCAAGTCCAAGATCAAGGTGCCGGCAGATTCGGCTCTTGGTGAGGGCCGGCTTCCTGGCTCGCAGTCATCTTGCTGTGTGTGCTCACGTGGCTGGGCCCTGGTGCGTGTGAGCAGAGGGTCAAAGAGTGGTCGCCCTCCCTCCTCTCGTGAGGGCGCCCCTCCCATCGGGGAGGCCACCTCAGGGCCTCATCTAAACTGAATTCCCTCCCAGAGGCCCCGCCTCCTAGAACGTCACACAGAGGACTAGAGGCCCCGCCTTCTAAACGTCACACTGAGGACTAGAGCTGCAGCATAGGAATTCTGGAAGGACACACACATTCAGTCCGTCACATATACACACGAACACAGTCACCCCATACCCCAGACACGTGGCTCTTGTTTCCAGGACAAAATCCAAACCCCGTGACCTGAAATTCAGGCCACCTCGCAGGGCCACCCGAGCCCCACCTTCCCGTCACACTCAAGGCTCTCTCTTGCCGGTCCCCAGCAAAGCGCCCCGTCCTTCCTTGTGTGGCTCTGTGCCTGTCCCTGTTTCAGAGCACACAGAGTTCCACATTCTGTGAGGGCGAGGACGAGAGTTTTCTCATCCCCTTATGCTCTAAAGCAAGGACAGCATGGTGCCTTGCAATATGCATTTGTTGGGTGAGTTAACTCCCATCCCAGCAGGCACTGGGGTGGAAGACGCAGGCCCGGGACGGCTCCAGCCCTTGCAGGGCTCCGAGCAGAACCCGGGGGGCCTCTCTGGTCCAGGCTCCCATCATGCCCCGCCCCACTCCCGGCCGCCGGAGAAGACCGGTGCAGCATCTGAACCGACCTGACCGCTTCAGCCCGGCGTTCTCTAGACTACTGCCTGGGACGGGCGCCTCGGCGGCTCAGTCGCTTAAGCGCCCGACTCTTGACTTGGGCTCAGGTCATCATGTCCTGCTTTGTGAGTTCGAGCCCCGAGTCGGGCTCTGCGCTGACGGTGCGGAACCTGCTTGGGACTCTGTCTCCTTCTCTGCTCCTCCCCTGCTCGTGCTCACTCGCTCTCTCTCTCAAAAAAAAAAAATAAAATAAATAAATAAAAAATCTAGAATGCTGCATATGATAGGCCAGAAGGGGTGTGGGCATCCTGTGAAAGCTGTCACAGCCTGACTCTGCACCCGAGCCCTCGCTCATCCTCAGGCACTGGGACGCCGCGTCCACTGCTCTACGGACGGAGCAGGAAGTCTCCCGCCGAGGCCAGCTGCTGCTGCTGCTGCAGGAGGCCGACCTGTCGGCCCTCCGCCTCCTGGAAGCCCTCCTGCAGACGGGGCCCCACCTGCTGCTTCAAACGCACGTTTTCCTTGCCTCGGACTTCACGGACATTGTGCCAGGTGAGACACGTCGGTCCCCCGAGCGCAGACTGCCCAACGTCCCGAGGCGAGTAGAAACGGACGCCCCAGTTTGAAACGCCCGGCAGTCCCAGATCTGCCCCTGCTGGGGAGAATTAGGGCAGCCCACACTTGGTCGCCGAACGGGCTTCCTTTGTGCGGTCCGCCCGCAAGACAGAGATGGTGCGTAGTCACATGACCCAGGACGTACTCGGGAAGGGAGCACACGCTGTGCCTCAGGGACATCAGTGCCTGTTTCTCCCGTGTCCTCAGGCACTGGCCTAACGACGCAGCCAGAGGCCTAACCCACTGAGAGCAAATCTCACCCGCGAAACATGTCACCAGTGTCACCAGCCTGCATTTTGTACGGCGTAGGCTCTCCCTCTCGCTCGCTCCCTCCCCCCTCATTCTCTCACGGTCACTTCCGGACTCTCCGCCGCCAGCCGCCTCCTCCTCCTCCTCCTCCTCCTCGCTCTTTGCCGAGCGCCCACATTTGTACGTGCTGACGTGGCGTACCTAGAACCCACGACTGCGCCGCCCTTCTGTCCATCTTTACGGTGCGGCCTGGCACGATCTGTGTTCCGGCTGTATTTCTCTGGCTAAACCCCCGCGGGAAGGAACACGGGCTCCACGAACACCTTCCCCACGCATGTCCCGCACGCCGGTCTCGCTGCCGAAGCCGGGACCAGTGTCTGCTCAGCAGAGTACGGGTGGGACGGAGCTCCGTGCTCAGGCATTCCCCTGCCGCTGCTTCGTTATCAACGCAGCTCGGACGGAGCGCTGCGGCGCTCAGGGTCCCGGGCCCTTTTGTTAAAGGGCCTGGAGAGGAAGGGCCCCGCTGGCTTGGCGGGAAGGAGCACGCGCTGCGTGGTGCGGAGGACCGCCTCCTGCACGCCCTCACTTCTTCCTGTGCGCGTGCGCACCTGTCCGTGCCGGCGCGTGCTGCTCCCGGCCCACCGGGGTGCGGGGTTCGGGATCCCCCGCAGACGCCCTTGTCCGCTTGCCTTCCAGGCGTGAGCGCCCTGTGCTCCTGGTCCGCGCTGTCCTGGGCGCTGGTGTGCCGGGCCTGCTTCCCGGGCCCGGCGAGGCCGGGCCGCGCCGGCGCCCGCTGGGCCGCCCTGCTGTGCCAGCAGCTCTGGAGGATGGGCATGCTGGGGGCCCGCGTGCTGAGTCTGGTCGTCTTCTTCAGAGCTTACCGCGTCCGGGCGCTAGTGTTTGGAGGTAAGCGCGTAACAGACCACCCGGAACCGAATGCCTCTTTTTTTGGATGCGTTTTGTTTTATCTCCCATCATTTACGTATTTATTTTGTTATGATTTTTTAAATTTTAAATCCAAGTTAGTTAACATGTAGTGTCCTAATGATTTCAGGAAGAGAATTTAGTGATTGATCGCTTAGGTATAAAGAACTTAATGCCTTAAAGTAACCGTTCGGTTCTGGGGGGGGCGGCCTCAGGTGGGTGCTGTAGGGTTCGCAAGGGGCCTCTTCTGGGCCGGGCATACAGAGGCAGCCTCGGTCGCACGTTGGGTGCCCGTGTGCCCTTTCTCTTCAGCAGAGCGGCCTGGGCGCGGACAGGGTGGATGGCGGTTCCAAGACAAAGCAGAGGGACGCCGCCGGTCCCCTTAGGACCAGCCGAGCCCTCGGCCAGCATGGCCAGTCCGAGCCCAGAGCACGGAGTAGGAGACCCCATCTGCCCCGCGGTTCGGGGTGGCTCTCTCCGAAGACACACCCCCGTGGCTTAGACAGCCCAGCCCTCTGCCCGGCCGGCTCCAGACCGCGGTAGCTGCTGGGAGCGCTCCTCCGAAGACGTGCCCTGTATCACGGCTGAGATCCTCTTGCAGAAGAACAGGAGGGAGGCGCAGGGCCCCGCCGGTCCTGACCTAACACAAAAATATCCACTGCATACGCTGATACTGGGCCCAGCTTCTGAGAGCCCTCCATTTCTTCTGAATGCTGACTTTGGACATCTTGTCTGTTTCAAATAGGGCATCTCCACTGAGCCCACCTCTCACCCTCTCCCCACCCCCTCCCCACCGTCAGTCTAGGTACATGGATTCAGTAGTGACGAGGGGGTCTGCCTGACTCTGCAGGAGCCCTGCTGGGATCTCAGTCACCCCCACCAAGCAGAGGTATCTCTTCTGGCCATCAGGGAATACAGTCCGTAAGAAGGAACAGTCTACTCACGTTTGAGGAGAACGGGAGACACTGAGAAATATTTACGCTGAAGCCTAGAACAAACGTTAATACACTTAATTGGCAGGAAGGAGACATTTTTGAAAGAAATTGTGCTCCTAAAGAGAGATTGGCTTTTTTATCCATTTTTTTTTAAACTTCAGCTCGAACTTCAGTAAGATATAATTCATCTTACAATATAGTAATAAAAATTATAGCTGGACCACATACAGATCTTTCCGTTGGATACAGAGGCTTTCGGCTCTTGAACAAGTGATTTAAAAAATAGTGGGCTGGGAGCGCCTGGGTGGCTCAGTCAGTTGGTTAAGCATCCGACTTCGGCTCAGGTCGTGATCTCACAGTTCATGAGTGTAAGCCCCGCATCAGGTGAGCACGAGCCCGGCTTCTCTCTCTGTCCCTCTCTCTCTCCCTCGCTCACTTGCACCCTTTCTGTCTCAAAAAAAAAAAAAAAAATAGTGAGCCATGAGGTTCTCAACGGCCTCCTTAAAACACCTGTACCTGGAAGGGCATCAGTACTTGGTGTTTGGGAAGTGTTCTTGAAGCTAGCCTTTGTGTCCTTGTCCCCAAATTAGTTCAACTACCCTTTTTGAGGACCAGATGAGATACTTCAGGCAAAGATAAAAGCTGCTGGTTTTCTGTGCCCTTCGAATCTCTCCGGGGTTTTGATTTCTCTTCTCAGAAGCTGAGTCAGGTGTGGTCAGGACAGACTGGACGGCTCCAAACCCCCAGTATCCTTGTCCCTGCCCCGGCCCCTCCTGACCCTTGACTTCCACTGCCTGCCTCCCTCCAGGTGCCCACTGGCTGGTGATGACCTTCTGGCTTGTGGCACAGCCGAGTGACATCATCGACAGCACTTGCCATTGGAGGGTGTTCAACCTGCTCGTGGGGGCCGCGTACATCCTCTGCTACCTCAACGTCTGGGACGGCCCTTCCAGAAATCGGATGGCCGTCTTCTATATGGCAAGTGGCTAAGACAGCTTTCTTGACTTCTAACTACAAATTTCGTGTGTATAGAGGGATGCGTTTGTGAGTATGTGCGTGCACACGTGTGGGAGTGTGTGCATGTGGGCGTGTGTGTACTTGTGCACTCATATCTACTGAAGAAGGAATAGCTTGGTCGTAGGAAAAATTCTAAAAGAAATCACTGTCTTGACAGTGACAGGCTCTGAAAATCGTAATCTGACGTCCAATTGTTCCCACACGGTTCATGTAGTAAGAACTGTGTTTTTTGGACACTGTCTAATCGCAGCTCACCTGTGTCGTGTCATATACACAGCATCCTAGTTAATCAGCTCAGTCATTACTGAGTTCCAGGCGTGTTCCTAGGATGGTGAGAAAACCACGGAGGTGACAGAATGCCTGTCATCGGGCCGCCTGCTAGCCCAGTGGGGGGATGAGCTCCATTCCCAAATAAGCAGCCGACGCGGCAGAACGTGGGTAAATCCTAGGAGCCAAGCCGCTATGAACTCACGAGCATGGTGGGGATCACTTCTTGTCGGATGACCAGAGGCGCCCTCATGTAGAAGGGGACAGTTTAGCTGTGTTGCAAAGAGCAACAGAGAGAAAATGCAGCCAGTGCCGCAGAACACAGGTTTCAGGATCAGGCACTTGCGTTGGGACTGTGGCTCGCCATTTACTGTCACCAACCCACTTGGCCAAGGATTTAAACGCCCTGAGCTGTTTTTTCATTGCACATTTAGGAACAGGGCCTCTCGGCGTTCCTGTGATGGTGTTGTAAGTTCCACCGACTTCTCAGAGCCCCCAGTAAAGACTAAATACATAACCTGGCACCAGATACCCAACACGTCATGGCCATTGTTGGTGCTAGAAAACGCAAGAGACTTTCAGGGGAGCAGACCCTCCAGGACGGAGCCGTGAGCCCACGGAAGGTGTCCAGGAGGGAGCGGGTGGTGTGGTCACCTCCTGTTTTTAGGGGAGCCCCGAATGGCTTATCAACCCCGCAGGTTTTGGGGCCCACAGACCATGAGGGTACGTGGTAATGGACGCGTTATGGAGCCGCTCCAAGGCCTCGATTTCCCCATCTGAGAACCAGGAAAGACGGCACCCATGTCACCGTGCGGGAGGAGGGCAGAGGAGTCTCTGCATCCAGAGAGGAGTCACATTCGCGGCTCCAGAGGTTCCGTCACTGGCCCCTCCAGGCAGGAGCAGTTCGATGGGAAAGATAGAAGGCGGACTCTGGAGGTGCAGCTGTGTTTATTGTCCTCCCGCATTGCCTCAGACTCCCGCAGACTTGTCACAGCCTCGCACAGCTGGGGACTCCACCCACGGAGGTGACCCGGCACGTCCGGGGTCACAGGCCTGCCAGTGAGGTTGCCCAGGCTGGGCCCTGATCCCTGGATCCCATCTGGTCCCAGCCTCCTGCCAACAGCCCTCCAATGTCAGGCCTGCTGTGCTGTCCTTTCAGGGACCGCCTTCCCCAATAGGCGCCTTCCCTGGGAGAGAGACATGAGCCCCTGCCCCGACAGAATGTCACTCCTCTGGGGTAAAGTGTGCAGTGTTGGCAAAGAGGAAGTTGATGCTGCATCTGCTTCTCTTGTTGTTGTGCCAGAAGCCAGAAGACCACAGAGTATTTGGAAAACTACTTGCTAAGGGGGTGGGCCTGGGGGCTTGGGGTAGCTCTGGATTTTAATGGCTAATGGCTTTGCTTAAATAACGGAAACCTGTCTCCAAGGTCAAAGCAGGAACCTCTGGAATTCTCTCACTGATTCACTCAACAAAAGCACAAAGCGTTTGTATTCTTGTAGGTTCTGTGCCATGATGAGTTCCTGGCCTCCTGTGACCTCTTGTTCTCATCTTCAGACCCTGGGAGTCGTAACGGAATCCTTAGGAATAGCTAACAGTTTGGGCAGGTCATCTGGCACCAGATGCTGTTCTAAGCTCATTAACTGTCTTCTTTCTCATGACACTTGATGAATCGAAACCCATTTTACAGATGCAGACACTGAGGCATAGAGCGGTCAGGCATCTGGTCAGACAGAGGCAGGATTCACATCTGGCTGGTTTGATTCTGCGAGGCCAGCGGTGGCCAGGCAGGGGAGCCGGGAGCCTTTGAGCTGGAAAGGCCTCGGGGCCCCTATGCGACCACTTCTCAACGTGGGTGGTTGTCACAGGGACTCGGGAGCCTCTTCAAAGTAGGTTCCCAGGCGCCTTGTCAGCGGTTCCACCCAACAGGTCCAAGTGAGGCCCTGGTGTTTTAGAAGCCGTGTCACGTGACGCCGATGGTCAGCCTAATGGAGAACTGTTTACCTTGCCATCTGCCTCACAGGGGAAACCGTCTCCTGGATGATGTGTGAAGGGGAAAGCCAGGTTTGACCTCTTTCACGTGTCACCCATTTGCTCACCAGAGCCTGCGCACGCAGCCTCCTTCGTGCGCTAGAAATGGATCCAGATGCTGGGGTGTGGGAAGGTCCATTCTCAGGGCCAGAGACACAGACCCATGAATGCAACCACTGTGACCAGAGAAATGAGGCTTTCAGACCCCTGCAGGGATACAAGAGGTGACCTTCAAGCCGGGTCCCCGGAGATGAACGTGGCCTGAAGAAAGGGTGGTGAGGGTTCAGGGACGCGTCGGGAAAATGCTACAGAAGCAAAATAAAGAGTATCAAGGAGTCCACAGGAACATGCGTGCCGTGGCACAGAGGATAAGTGACCAGATTCCTAATTAATGCAGTGAGGGTGCTGGTGGCTCAGTCGATTAAGCGTCCAACCTCAGCTCTGGTCATGATCTCACGGCTTGTGGGTTCAAGCCTTGTGTCAGGCTCTGTGCTGACAGCTCAGAGCCTGGAGCCTCCTTCGGATTCCGTGTTTCCCTCTCTCTCTGTCCCTCCCCCACTCATTCTCTCTCTCTCTCTCTCTCTCTCTCTCTCTCTCTCTCTCTCTCTCAAAAATAAGTAAATATTTTTAAAAAATTAGAAAAATAAAGGTGATGAAAACAGCTAATGAAGTCCATTGCAACAGGGAAGAGGGTCCAGCATGAACCCACCTCAGTCTCAGTTTGTGTGGAGGTGAGTGCGCATTTTAAAGGGAAGATGGGGATGTGGAGGGGACATTTGAGCAGGATCAAGGGAAAGGAAATGTATCAAAGTGGGAAAGGGATGGCTAATGGGACAGTGCCCTCTGGTTTGCTGGCGTTTATCGGGAGGCCTTCACTTCTCACATCTAGTTAGAGTGAGCCCTCCCCCCTCCCCCGCCCCACCCGCCGGGCCTGGAGGGTGATCTTGAATGTTAGCAGTTCAAGGAGACAGCTCTTGGGTCTGTGAGAAGGCCGTTCTGGATGGCAGACGATTTACACCTCAGAGATGCAGAGAAAGGATTTGTATGCCCAAGCTTTTTTTTTTTTTTTTTTTTTTGAAGTTTATTTATTTATTTTGAGGGAGACAGAGACAGCGAACAGGGGAGGGGCAGTGAGAGAGAGAGAGAGAGAGAGAGAGAAAGAGAGAGAATCCCAAGTAGGCTCCACGCTGTCAGCTCAGAGCCTGACACAGGGCTTGAACTCAAAAAACTGTGAGATCATGACCTTAGCCAAAATCAAGAGTTGGACACTCAGCCGACTAAGCCACCCAGGCACCTCTGCACTTACAAGCTTTCTAAAGCAACAGGTCTAGGGGCACCTGGGTGGCTCAGTCGGTTAAGCATCGGCTTCGGCTCAGGTCATGATCTCATGGTGCGTGGGTTCGAGCCCCGCGTCGGGCTCTGTGCTGACAGCTCAGGGCCTGGAGCCTGTCTTCAGATTCTGGGTCTCCCTCTCTCTCTCTGACCCTCTCCTGCTTGTGCTGGCTCTCTTTGTCTCTCAAAAATAAGTAAAAAACATTAATTAAAAAATAAAGCAACAGGTCTAAGAGGGGGTTGAGGGCCTACCTGCCTTTCACCAGATTTTAGCTGGAACAAGGAGGAAATCTTCCTAGCAGCCTAGCTTCCTTAGGCAGAAACTTAATTGGGGCCAGGGTCCTCACCCTAGGGATGCAGCCTTGAGCGGTTAGGAACTGTGTTAGTGTTTGTTCAAGTCTCTCAATGTGTCGGGGTGGGGAGGGAGGGGAGCAGTGATGGACAGAAGCATTTGTTCTACATGTCTGCAACTTTTATAGGCCCGTCTTGAGTCCGGTCAGGGAGAGGGCTTAGAGACCTTCTGTGTCAGCTTTGGTCAAGGAGGGAGGCTCTGTCAGCGGAATGTCATCATATCAGTCAGGGTTCTCTGGAGAGGCAGAACCCTTAGGATATGTCGAGAGATACGTAAGAGGAGGTTTATTATGGGGATTGGCTCACGCAATTTTGGAGGCTGAAATAGGACACAGTATGCCTTCTAGAAGCCGGAGAACCAGGAAAACGTAGTGTAATTCGGTCTGAGTCCAGAGGACCAAGCATTAGGAGCCCGTTGTCCAAGGACAGGAGAAGATGGGTGTCTCAGCTCAAGAAGAGGGAGTATTTGCTCTTCCTCCACTTTTTTCTTCTGCTGGGACCCCCTGCAGTTTGGACGGGGCCCACCTGCACTCCCGAGGGTCATGGTCGTTACTCAGTGTACTGATTCAAACGCTAACCTCTTCTGAAAACACCCTCACAGACACACTCCAGAATACTGTTTTACCAGCATCCGGGCATCCACGCAGCACCCATGGCCCATCGCGTCCACCATTACAGTCATTGTGGGAGCTGCGTGCTGGAGGATGATTCTGGAAAGGAAACTTGGGGATGCTCTGTGAATAGGATCACCCACATGCTCAGGGGGTGGGGTCTTGATGGCCCTAGGTTGAGACAGGGCTGTCTCGAGGTGTGTTGGGGGAGATGACAAGGTGTGATCTGCAGGTGAAACAGATCACCAGGCAGCGGTGTGGAGGAGAGACTGTGGACCGGGAACGAAGGCAGAGGAAACCACAGGACCCGGACAGGAAGTGACAGGATCACAACTATGAAAATGGCCGTAAGGACAGGGAAAAGGCAATGGATTTGAGACAAACATAAGAATTTGGCTCACCAGACCAGATAGCTGATGAGGTGTGGTTAATGTAAGGAGCAGAGAGAGAGAAACCCCACCTTCTGTGGACTGGGCCAGTGGGTAATGTCATTTAGTGCTGAAATATGCATGCTGAACCTTTGAAACAGTGCTGCCCAGAGCCTAAAGGCCTGGGGAGAGTGGGCGTTCTTAGGATTGTTAAGCAGCTCCTAATAACATTTTTAATTCTCTTCCTTGTTGACTTTCCCGGAGTTGAAATGGTGCCCATGAATGACCGTGGCAAAGATTTCCAAGACTTTTGGCCTAACAGTATTAGAATTTAGTTTTTCTTAATGCCTCCTATGTAGTGTTGAAATATATCATCTTCTAATTATGTCCAATTTGTTTACTTATTTTAAGAAATATTTTTTTTTATATAAAAACTGGCAACCAAAGTTAAGAAGCCAGGCTGGATGGGGGGTAGGAAGAACCTTCTGTAAGAGTGGCCGCCATTTTGGACCACGGAGGAAGGCTCCATGTTCAGCCAGCAAGAGTGCCTTCCCTTGCTGTTACTTGGGCCACGGGACAAATTTACCTCTAAAGAGGCATATAATTAATTGAACAAACAACATTAACATTAATATCAAAGTTTGTGACACTAGCGTACTGAAATTCAATGGCACTATGAGCTCTGCAGATACTTTTAATTATCACGTGATAAAACCAAGACACACATGCACTGAGCATAAGAATGCAAAATGTCTAAAATAAAAATCCCCTCCCTCACCCTCAACATGAGAACGTAAAATGTCTAAAATAAGAGTCCCCTCCCTCAGCCCACCTGACTAAGCAAAGGGAGCCCCCATAGCCACGTGGACTGCGCCCTTACATTCCATGTGCACTCATGATTCTGCAGACATTTTAATGAGCTGCATTGAGAACAGGGAGAATTCCCCCTTTGCCAGAGAAGCTCTGTCAGACCTAGACCCTGCTTCTGTTGGGAGGGGGTGGCCCGGTCAGCCCTGGGCACCCCAGTGGGCACTGAGGGCAGAGCCTCCAACACTGAAGGACACTGTGGTGGAATTTAGGATGAGCGTCCCTGAGGCCATGTGCACGTGACTTTCGGTGGTGACTCTCCTTTTCGGTCCCATAGATTATGCTGCTGGAGAACATCATCCTTTTGCTGTTGGCCACTGACTTTCTCCAGGGGGCCTCCCGGACCAGCCTGTGGACCGTCGCTGGAGTCTTGTCTGGATTTCTGATTGGTAAGGCCCAATGTTGCCCTCTTGTTCCCTCCCTCCCTGCCCCCCACTTTTTTCTTTACAATAAACTAACTCCAAGGGCACAAAACTGCCCAGGAGTGGTGAGCTAGACACCAAGGCATGGAGCTCAATGTGCCTCCATTTGTGCCCCCACCAGGGCATCAGAAACTGGACTCAGCCTTCATCAGGAACCCAAGCAAATCCGGCCCCCGCTGTGCGCTTCTAGCAAAACTGACTTGTGGGCGGGGCCTCCTCCCCCCCCCCCCCCCCGGGTTCCGGCTGGGGCCCAGCCCGTGACTTCCCTCTCCTTTCCACCTCAGCATCCCAGCACTGGGGAGCAGAGCAGGGTTCCCCCGCATGACGCTGTGTGCTATATGCCGACAGGAACCCCAGGACATGGGTGCCGAATTATCCCCAATCCAGAGCTGAGGACGGTGGCACAGAGGAAGCTAAATAATGTGCTGTAAGATCAGACACCATGTAGGTGGCAGACCTGGGATCACACCTTGCTCCTGTCTGGCATCTACACGGGGCCTGGCAGTTCAGATGATCAGCTTGGCTTTGTAAATGAACGTGTGACTCAGAGCATGCAGTGCCGCGGCGTTAACCTGGCTTCACAGGTGAACGGGAGCTGGAAAGGGAGTTCCTGTCCGCTCTTGGGAAATGAAAATAAAGGAGGGAGAGAGGAAGGGTGTTTTCATTCTCAGTGCGGTGACCCGGGGCACAGTGAGTGGGGACCTGGGGACAAGGGTCAGCTCCAGGGTTCAGACAGAGCCACCTGCCGATCCTTCTCCCCCTCTTTCCAGAGATGCCCAAACCCTGACTCCCAGGTGGCCCCGGAGGGAGTCCTCAGTGGGAAGATGGTGGGTGAGCTCAAGTCAAAGGCACACAGGCTTTATAAATTTTTTTATGTTTATTTATTTTTGAGAGATGGAGAGCACAAGCGGGGGAGGGGCCGAGAGTGGGAGACACAGAATCTGAAGCAGGCTCCAGGCTCCAAGCTGTCAGCACAGAGCCCAACGTGGTGCTCAAACTCCTGAACCGTGAGATCATGACCTGACCTGAAGTCAGACACTCCACCATCTGAGCCCCCCAGGCACCCCAGAGGCACACAGGCTTTACAGCAGGCAGCGCTAGCTCACAGCTTGAGCACCCTTGACCAACATTTATTGAGTTCCTACTGCATGCCAGCCCATAACCCTGTGAATGATGTGGCCCGGCTGAAAGGCTATTCATGAAACATATGGACTTTGGACTTGGCTGATAAGGGGAGTTAGTTCCCTTTTCTGACCTTGGGTGGCTCATTACAAAAGATGAGTGTCCTTTCCCCCACCAGCATTGTGAAAATTCAGAATAGCGGGTAGAAATGGTTTGGGGGCGTCCACGGCAGAACCAACACTCCCCCCACAGGAATGCTGTGTGTGTTCCCCCCCAGGAGGCCCGCTTTATTACCCCCCACACCTCATCCCCCAGAAGTCCACGGGACCACGAGTTAGCCTCCCCCACCCCCAGCTCGGTCACACTGCCGCCTGCCAGCCCCTCGGGGGCTTTCACCCCCTCTCCGGCTTCAGGCTTCTTGCTGTTTATAATGAGCGCCCTGAAACCAAGCACTTGATCTAGTGCAACAGGAAGCTGGAAATAACGTGGGAGGCCGCTGGAATGCTCTGTTAAAGAAATTATTGCCGTCGTCAACACTTCTGATCAAAATAAATTACGCTGACAACAGTGTGATTAAGATGTTTATGCACAGAGGAAGTGTTGCTACTGCTCATGGAAATTCCTTGATACAGGCTTTTTAATGGATGTGTTCAGCCTTTCCTTGGGGCTTGTTTTTGAGTTTATCCTGACCGCCCCCTCCTCGAGCTTTGGAGTCCCGTCAACTGGCATGCGGATGGCTCTGCCTTCTGAGTATTTGTTCTATTACTTGAAAGTGAGGGGCACCTGGGTGGCTCTGTTGGTTAAGCACCCAGCTTTGATTCAGGTCATGATCTTGTGGTCCGTGAGTTTGAGCCCCACATCAGGCTCTGTGCTGACAGCTGAGAGGCTGGAGCCTGCTTCAGCTTCTGTGTCTCCCTCTCTCTCTGCCCCTCCCTTGCTGTACTCTGTCTGTCTCTCTTTCTCGCTCTCTCTCAAAAATAAATAAACATTAAAAAAATTTTAAAAAAATGAAATGAGCATTTCTAGCAGACACCTCACACACATGCACATACACACACATTAACATACGCACACCACACACGCATGCACACACACATGTAACATGTACATATGCACCCCGCCCTACATATCTAGAGTGCCCAGAGCCACCCTCGAGGAAGATGTCATAGAATCAATAGGATTGAACTTGGTTATTACAATTTCCAGTTTAGGCAGATCTGCAGCTCGCGGAAGCCGAGGCCGACTTAAATGCCCCCCAAAACATCCAGATCTGATACTCCAGCATGAATCCTGTTTGGGATCCCAGTTAGAGTCGTCTGTTCAGAATTCCAGAGCCTGAAATTCTCAAGCCACGGGGAGGATACAGGACTTCAAAGAACATGACTTTGTGCTCCTCCTTTTCTTCTTCTTTTACAGGGAGCCTCTCGCTGGTGACTTATTACAGCCTGCTACACCCTAAGTCCGCAGACATCCGGCGGGGCGTGGCGAGGAAGGCTCATGGCGTCGCAGCCAGTGATAAAGTGGAGAGAGAACCTCCTCCCCGGGCCTCAGCCGCCGCTGGAGAGGGGCCAGGGAGCCCGGGCGCACGTCTGCAGGATGGTTATGAGCTGACAGGTCTGGGTAGGGCCCCTAGCCCTCAGTGGGGACCCCCCGAGGCTGGGCTGGAAAGCCAGGTTGCTTGGGAAGATTCTTTTCTCAGTCACCATCACTGGCTGTTGGTGAAATTTGCCCTGAAAACAGGAAATGTGTCCAAGATCAACGCAGCCTTTGGACAAGACGGTCCTGGCTTCTTAGGTCCCCCTGAGCGGGGGTTGAGCTGGCACTACAACCAGCCGAGGACACCCCAGGTTTCCCAGCTGGAGCTCCCGTTGTCACCCCGCGGCCCCCTCTCCTCAGACAAAGGCTGTGAGTTTCAAGTTGTCCGGAAAGGAGAGGCGGACATGCTGGGAACCTCTAGTTACGTCTCTGTGGCCGGCGACAGTCCGGACGAGGCTCCAGGCCAGCAGCGGTCAGCTGCACCGAGGGAGGGCGGCCCCACGGAAGGAGCCTCGGCCGTTTCTCCGTTGCAGGGCAGGGGTAAGGGTGGCCGGGGAGGAGGGGGAGGACAGGAGAGCGCCACACTGTACTTCAGTGCCATGGCCGAGGGGGCCATGTCCCCACAGCAGGAAGGCAGGCAGGCGACTCTGCAGACGCCCCTGTGTGGGAGGAGGGAAGAGCCCTCCCCTCGGCTGGCCACTCGGCCCTTCCCTGCCACCATGGCCAACATCAGCCCCATCCTGGGCCCGGGCCGCTCTGGAAGCTTCCGCCCCAGCACAGGCTTGGCCAGCAGAGCCCTGGGCGGCTCAGAGCGTGGGGGGCAGCAGGAGCCCCCGGGGGACCCGAATCTTCCTGCCGCTGCTGGGACACGGCTGGCATTGCGAGAGGTGAGCCTGAGGCCCGCAGACGAGCCTTGCCTCACGTCCACCCCCAAGTGTGAGCCTGCCCACGGGGACTGCGGCGGGAGGGCCTGGCTGAGGACCACGCCGAGTGTCTCCATGTGACCACGGTCCCGGCAGGTAGGGCAACAGGTGGGCAAGTCACGCCAGAGACTTGAGACCGGAGGAGACTCCCAGTTCGGACACCTACGCCCTCATGTGTCCCCCTCCAGACCTACTTGCACAACTGAAACATGACGGAGCTGGGCCGACGATTTCTGCGTTCCCCACGAGCACCACGTGCACACGTGTGCACGGAACACACTTCCCTGTCACGCTGTGGGAGCAGGGGAAGGGCTTCCCGTCAAAATTGCCTGCCTCCTTTTACCAACGATACGATCCCGACTTTTAAATTTAATTGAATCTTACGTTTGTTGCTATGGCTTCCAGGAAACGCAAAGGTAAAGCCCAGAGTTCTGTTTTATTCTGAGATCTCAGAATAAAAATTGCAGTTTGCTTCTGCTGACACGAAGTGGTTATGGATCTCTTGGAAGTGTATTCTTGGTGTATTAACGTTATGAAGCTCCATGATAATATGATGGAAGCCCTTTCTAGAAGCAGATGAGAAAGCCGTGCGTCTCATCATCGTCAACATAGCGGAAGACACACAGGTCATCCCGAGGCCTCCTATGGCAGAAGACAATGGTGTGTTTTTGCTAACGACGCAGTCCCCCCTCCGCAGGCCAGCCAGCCAGCAGCCTGGAGTCAGGCGTCTCCACCCCTGGCCTCACGCTCCGTTTCCTTCACCCCCGCACTTTGCTCCCTCCTCCATTCCCTGGGAGACACCACCTGTCCTCCGGACTCACCCAGCGAGACGTGCACCCACTGTCCATGTCCTTGTGCTCTGTTTCTTCCTCGCTCTTCCCCTAAACTGGGCTCTTTGTGGATCGGCATTTACATCATTTCTGCAAGCCTGCCTTCAGAGCTGGGTTAAAGAGCGCAGTCACAGGGGTGCCTGGGAGCTCAGTCGGTTAAGCGTCCGACTCTTGATTTCGGCTCAGGTCACGATCTCACAGTTTGTGGAATCGAGCCCTGAGTCAGGGATTCTCTCTCTCCCTCTTGCTCTGCCCCTCCCCCACTTTCTGTCTCTCTCTCTCTCTCAAAATAAAAGATTAAAAAAATAAGAAAGATTAAAAAGCGCAGTCATAATCCACTAAAGCAGAAGGCGGTCCACACATGGAAGGCTGGGCATCCTTTCTACTTTTACAAACACTTCTGGGTTCAGGGACAATATTTGACCCCAAAGAGGAAGTGTAGTGTGGCTTCATGGTGAGCTGTCGGACCGCCATTGTCCCTGTTGCCAGTCACGTATACCAATGGGACATAGCAAACAGTGGCTCAGAACTTCTGGTACAACAGATAACGACAAAGGACCTCAGGCCGCTGCCCGGCGGAAGAGCATCAGAGAAAAGCCAGAGCCGGACAGTAGCTCCAGCAATGCAAACAGATGGTACCAAGGACTGTTGCAATGGGGGAGAGAGAAAAGTCTGCAACTGGGCTCAGTTCCGGATACAGCACGGACAAGTGGGAACCGAGAGTCCAGAAGCAGGGTGGGGGGTCAGTGGATGGAAATGTACTGAGGAATCCTGAGGGGCTAAGGGAAGGTTCTGACTGACTCGGCCTAACAGGGTTCCTGCTGGAGGTGGGCCAGGCAGCCAGAGCTCACCTGGGAATGGTGGGGTCTGGGGGGTCTGACTATCTACATACAGAAGGTGATCAGACATTGAGCATGGAGGATTCTTGCCAAAATTGGACAAAGAGAAACGTGGAAGTAGACCACGTTGAAAGGTCCAGGGGGGCCTGAGTAGGATTTGGTCCAGGACGGCGTGCATTGTCACATTGGCAACTCTGCCCAGGACAATGAAAGGCGGCGATCTGAGCCAGGACATCTGCCTTCCCCCTCCCGTGCCAAAGTCTCGCCGAGGCCTGGGTGCCCATTCTACCTTGAAGACGCGGTTACTGGGCCCTGGGGTCTACTTCTGTACACTACTTGTCTTAACCTCCGTGCTCAGGATGCGTGGGGCCCAAGTGTGACACTGTTGGAGGGAAGGGCCCAAGCCCTTCAGGTCAAGAGCATCAAGGGGTCACCTAGAATTGAACCAGCTGGGCTCATGACCCCTCCCATCGTGGGAGAGTGTACCCTATGGAAGCGGCTCAGTAAGAGGCGAGGGAAGGGGCTCAGAGGATGGGGGCTTTTGTCACCTACCATGGTCTCCACATGGCCTTGTCAGAGGCTAATGTTGTATGAGATCGTTTGTTTCCATCAAAACATGTGGCCTGACTGTGGGTGCCAGACAGCTCCCAGATGTCAGAGGCTGACCTTTTCTCACTAGAATATTAGTAGTAGCTTAACAGGTGCTTGCTAAGCTAAGCATGCTATATGGATCTGCTGTATCCACATCACTGCCTCCGTGAACGGCCGTCATCCAGAACGTCAAAGCACGTGCGTGCCGCTCCCATGGTATTTGCTCCAAGAGTATTTATGTCTGCAATTGCACCTGCCCGACTGGTTTTCCCGATTTCTTCCTTCTTATCGCACGAAGCCACATTGGATGCAACAAATGGGTTTCTAGGATCCGTAAACACCACACACCGGACAAACACTACCTTCACTGCTATTTCTTTTTTTTTTTTTAATCTTTTTTTATTTTTGAGAAGGAGACAGAGTGCGAGCAGGGGAGGGGCAGAGAGAGAGACACAGAACCCAAAGTAGGCTCCAGGCTCTGGGCTGTCAGCACCGCCTGATGTGCTGCTCCAGCTCACGAAATGCGAGTTCATAACCTGAGCCAAAGTCGAACACTTAACCGACTGAGCTATCCAGGCGCCCCCTTCACTGTTATTTCTAAAAAGCAGGGGATGCCCAAGCTATCCAGAACCTGCAGGAAACGAGTGGATTTCCGTTTCTACACTGATTGTAAGCTCCTTGCAATAGGCTATCTAACTCAGCTGTTTGCCCTGGTGAGGCCCAGCCTGTTGGGCGGCTCACGGCAAGCCCTCGTAAACACCTGTTAAGTGGCATTGAATTTCTAGGTTTTTCCAGGATGACTAAGAATTTTACTTCTCATAAGCATAGCCTCTCAAGAGCCATTTTGGTTTTGTTGTTTATTATTTTACTTTAAAAGTAATCTCTACACCCAGTATGGGTCTTGAACTCATGACCTGGAGCTCAAGACCTACGTGCTCTACCAACTGAGCCAGCCAGGTGCCCACTGAATCGCCACTTTGGACATGGGGGTTTGTAAAACCGTCACACACACCCTGCCTTTTTATTTATTTATTATTTTTTAAATGTTATTGAGACAGAAACAGAGCATGAGTGGGGGAGGGGCAGAGAGAGAGAGAGACACAGAATGTGAAGCAGGCTCTAGGCTCTGAGCTGTCAGCACAGAGCCCGACGCGGGGCTCGAACCCACAAGCTGTGAGATCGTGACCTGAGCCGAAGTCAGACGTACAACCGACTGAGCCCCCCAGGCGCCCCACATCCTGCCTTTTTAGCAGAAGACACCGGTTTTCTCAGAAGCTAACAGCCTCTCTTATGCTCACGTGGGGTAACGGGAAGTTCAACAAAGGGACTGTTTGCAGAGTTGTGGGGTGGAGCTCCAGAAACCGAGGAGGGATGGTGGACCACCCCAGCTTGCTGCCTCTGGCCCGAGGGGGGCCCAGGAGAGCACTCTAGCTTCAGCTGGCCTGTCCCATCCACGCTGTGCGCTCTGTGCCGAGGTCACTGCAAGGAAGGGAGCACCCGGGCCCTGTGCTACCACCACTGCCTTGGTCAGACCTGTGCTGAGGAGGGGACTTTGCAGCCCCCAGGTGACGGCTGTTGCAAACATGTCTGCTCTCCGTGTCTCCTTCCCCCTCATACAAAAGGAGAATCAAACAGTTATTTCTATCTACCTAGTTACTTAGATTCTGGACTGATGGTTACTATCTGTCTGTGATCTTTATTGGCATAAAGATAATTCTTTGAACGTACTTCTATTAAGAAGGAGAAAAAAATTGGGGCACCTGGGTGGTGCAGTCCATTAGGCGACTGACACTTGGTTTCAGCTCAGGTCATGATCTCACAGTGCATGGGTTCAAGCCCCCTGTTGGGATTTGCTCTGTCAGTGCAGAGCCTGCTTGGGATTCTCTCTTTATCTCTCTCAAAATAAATAAATAAACTTAAAAAAAAAAGGAGAGAAAAACTGTAACAGATGTTAACTAGACTTGCTGTGGTCATTTTGTAATATATGCCAACAGCAGATCATCATGATGTATACGTGAAACTAATGTATGTCAGTTATACCTCAATTGAAAAAAAAAAAGCCAGAAAAATAAGAACGTAAGTTTTACGTCTCCTGCGCTCCTACGACATCGGAAGGGAGTCTAGAACCAAGACAGCTCTAGGACACGTTGTCACAGCTGCTTTGTAAGTCGCACAGACCTGCATCCCTGGAGTAGAATCAGATGTGAGGAGATTAGGTGAGGTTGCTTCTTTCAGAGCAGGGCCAAACGAACACCTCGGTGGCCTCAGACAGGAAGCAGGTACTTTTCACTCTGTTTCAGACTGCCAGTAAAGTAACATGTGCTCTGCATCCCAGGCAACAGGAGCAGCGGACATGCAGAAATTTCCAGAAGGGCTGGTGGACATGTGCCACAGGGCCAGTCCCGCCCACGATCTGTGGCCTCAACAAGTCACGTGGCCACGACCAGCTTCTGTGGGGCAGGGGTACCATGATAGTCCGCCTCTGCCACCACAGGCCGCTACCCCCCCTTCACTCCTGCCCTGTCCCTCCATCCCATGGCCCCTGACTTCAGGGCTGCGGGATTTACCACAGCAGGAATGGTTAGTGCACATCTAACAAGGCTCTGCCCGAAAACAACTCTATCACATCCCAAAGCCTCAGCATTTATGATGCAGACCTAGGTCTGATATCCCTGTCATGACATACTTTCTGTAAGTCAAGAGAGAGGTTTGATACCCATTTTGTTTCAATCACAGGCTTGTCAGTGGGGTTCCTTTACAATGGTTTTGGCTCTTACCTTGGCCACTTTTGCCTTGGTTTTGATTCTGTAGTCCTTCCTTTCTTGTAACCCAGGCAGTTTTTGTTTTAAATGTTTATTTTTGAGAGAGAGAGAAATCATGAGCAAGGGAGAAACAGAGAGAGAAAGAGATAAAATCCCATCCCAAGCAGCCTCCATACTATCAGCACAGAGCCCTATGCGGGGCTCGAACTCACAAACTGTGAGATCATGACCTGAGCCAAAATCAAGAGTCGGACACTTAACTGACTGAGCCATCCAGGAGCCCCGCTTGGCAGTTCCTCATAGCGGTTTTCACAGCCCTTGGAAAGGCTACCAGAGCCACCTGAGTGAAGATCCAGCAAGGGAGGCCCTTGGGTAGGGCATTATGTGGGGGCTCAGATAGGGAACCCCAGCTCCCCAGATGGGCCTCCCAGTTCCTTTCCCTCTTCTAACAGAGAGGTGTCTGCAGAGCCATCTAGAGCCTGTGGACAGGCTCTGGCGGGGCGAGGGGGGCTTGGCAGCAGCCTCCTGGGGAGGCCTAGACACCCGTGAAATCCCTTGCTCTGCTTATGCCTCCAAAGACCAGAGGATACGTTCACCTCTGAAACTGTGAGCCAGAAGAGCAGATGCTTGGCTTTCCATGTTCCATTCTGCCACGCCAACCCTGAGATTCCTACCTTCCTTTGGAGCTGTTGCCTGAATTCGTTCTCAAGCTAAATGCTGATTAAACTGAGGCATGTTAAGCATCAAGAAAGAATTTTACTTGAAACCTCAGTCTGGTTGCTCTCTTTAAAATAGGCTATTACTTTTCTGCCCTCCTGAATTTAATTAAAGTTACCATACCGTTTAGGATGACCGACTATCCTGGTTTCCCTAGGGCTGGAGGGATTATATTTAGGGCTAACACCAAATAGTCCCAGGCCAGTGGGGACGGCTGGTCACCCTAATACCTGTCAGCCCTGTTATTGTAGCCACCAATTCAGAGAGGAGAGAAAATTTCCCTGGTGAAGAATCTAGGAAATTATACAAATTTCCTGATATGTTTCTGTACCGCCAAACTCTATCCCCTGCCCTCATCAGTCTTGCAAAAATCAGTCTAATACCCCTTTGCCACTCATGACTACCAAAGTCATTATAATCACTAACTTCAAGCTATATCGATGTTAGAGATCCTGATCTAAAGTCAAAGCTATCATCCAGATTCTAAGTTAACATCCCTCAGGGAGGAAATCTCCCATGGAAAAATACCATGGAAAAATCCGTGACTTTGACCACACAGATACATTCATTATGGCAAGACTATAATCACAACATTGCCCGTCAGGGTTTCCATTATAAACGGGGTCTAAGTCTTGGTGGAGCACAATTCTTTCCAGCTGGAGTAAACCACGGACAGGTTTTCAGCCCACTGGGGATTTTTCTGATTTTTTTACAAATTGGCAAGGCTGGGGGGTGGGGGGAGGGCAAGAGCAGGAAGATGAGACTGGGAACAGAATAAACAATATGGACTTTTGTTCTTAGGGTGTTCTTTACACTGAAACTAAGAAAACACACAAACCACCAACCAGGGTCAATTAAGGATGTCATTTAGACCTGATACTTTTGGATTTAAAGGCAACAATTTGTCTTTAACTTTAAGAGATGGACTGTTTGATAAAAGAACAGAGATTTGCTTTTTTTTTTTTCTCTTGTATCTGAAGTTTAGTGAAGCGCAGGTGTGAACTTTGGCTCTCTGTGCCTTCAGGGAAATGGAGTGATGGGGAGACCGTGTGGGAGATTCCATCCGGGTTCTCTCTGGATTCTTTTTCTAGCCCATTCCCTGACTGTATGTAAACCACTCCATCTTCCTGAGCCTCAGTTTCCAATCCTGTAAGTAAGGGTGCTATAAATTGGCCTCGCCAGGTTATAGTATTCTTACTCCTGCCCACCAAGGCACTGGGTGACAGGGTCTTTGTTCTTTCCATTCCTCATGCTAATGGTTTCTGGAGAGCTGCAGTCGGAGAGGCATCCTGTGTGGCTAGGAGTCCACTGTTTTCCTGAGACCACGCCCCACGGGAGGCACCTTCACCCCCTGTTCTGGATATTGACTCATCCCAAAGCAAATGTATACTGGATCCTGATGAAGGGTGAAGCTTGTTTTCACAAAAAAGGTTTCACAGTAATTACTCCAAAGCCATAAAATTGTTTGGGGGCAACTTGCTCTGGTCTTGTGACCTTGTTTGACGTGAGAGGCAAAAATCTCATCTGTGGTTAAAGGGTGGAACAGAGACCCTTCTCAGGCCCTGTGGGTTCACAGTGATAAAATGGCCTTAATGAAATGACCAGTGCACAAAATGGAAATCCCCAACTGTGTCAGATCCCTGCGTTCCATCTCATCCCTGGAACTTCTGGGAATCGTGAAGGAACCAATTCTAATTGTTGGTCGTGCATCTGTTTGCTTTAAATCCCAGCCATTGTGAAGGGACACCTGGGTAGCTCAGTCGGTGAAGTGTTCAACTTCGGCTCATGATGTCACGGTTCTTGAGTTCTGGGCTGACAACTCAGAGCCTGGAGCCTGCTTCAGATCTGTGTCTCCCTCTCTCTCTGCCCCTCCCCCGCGCATGCTCTGTGTCTCTCTGAAAAATAAATAAATATTAAAAAAATTTTTAAATCACAGCCACTGTGAAGTGGATGATAAAAAGAAAGTTTTACTTAGGTATTAGGACCCCACTCACCGTTCTCAAATGTCTTGAGAATGTGGAGGTCCATATATATTTGCAGTCAGGAAGCAATGTGATTAATCTAGTAATGGAGTTAGGTGGACAAGGGTCCAGGTTGAATTTTGTAAGGTTATAAAAACTTTCAGGATTTTGAGTCATTTATTTTAAACACCTGTCAGCTAAAAGCTCAATGTGGCTTAGTTTTGACCTGGTTTTGAAATAAATGGCCAAATGCCTTCTTCTCTCACTTCACTCATGACAACATTTATCCAAACCCACCACTTGCACGGAGCTGGGTCTGGGTAGGAATAGACAGCGCACTGACAGGTGAAGGCACTGAGTGGCTAGGGACCTGGGTGACATTCGTGATGGGGACATTCCGCGGGGGCTATTTGGATAGGCGGATCTTATGAGTTGAGCACCCTTCACACTCATGTTTTAGTTGAAGACTTGATGCCATTGTAATGTCGCCTGATTCCCAGGTCTGGGCAGAGAGCAGAGACCCTCAGAGGACTTGAAGCTGTGATTTCAAGCGGCCCCCTGGGCCCCCAGCGCCAGCGCGCTCGCCGTCCGGCGCCGCGGACGTGGACCCGGCAGGTGGCGCTGTTGCCCCTCATCCTCACCAGGACTCCGCGCACTGTAGCCGGGGTCTCCTGCAGCGCTGCATCTCCTATCCTAGTTCAAGTGTAAGCTTGGGTGGTGGACTATCAGTTCGTCCCTCTCCGTCACACACACAAACACCCCACGGGGACTGTACCCGAGCTTGTGAAGGCTTGGCACAGACAGCGCCTTCTGCATTTTCTCAGCAAGCTGGTGACCCGCCCTTGTTGAAACGGGTGCTTAAGGGTTTATTGAGATAAGGAGGTGTTCACATGCCCTTATACATTTCCCGTTAAAGGAATAGGACGAATTTCCAATTTCAGTAGTAAGTGCCCTTAACTTGGAAGTCAGCATTTATTAAATATCCAGTGAGTGTCTTTCTTTCATTTATTTAAATCCAAGTTAACATATAGTGCACTAATGATTTCAGGAGTAGAATCCAGTGATTCATCATTTATATTCAACACCCAGTGCTCATCCCAACCACTGCCCTCCTTAACGCCCATCCCCCATTTAGCCCTTGCCCCTCCCCCCTCCCCTCCAGCAACCCTCAGTTTGTTCTCTATATTTGAGTCTCTTACGCTTTGCCTTCCTGTCTGTTTTAATCTTATTTTATTTTTCCTTCTCCTGTGTTCATCTGGTTTGTTTCTTAAATTCCACGTAGGAGTGAATCATACAATATTTATCTTTCTCTGACTGACTTCTTTCGTTTAGCATAATACACTCTAGTTCCATCCACGTTGTTGCAAATGGCAAGATTTCATTCTTTTTGATCGTCGAGCCATACTCCATTGTGTATATATACCACCTCTTCTTTATCCATTCATCTATCGATGGATATTTGGGCTCTTACCATACTTTGGTTATTGTCGTAGTGCTGCTATCAACATTGGGGTGCGTGTGACCCTTGAATCAGCACTCCTGTATCCTTTGGATAAATTCCTAGAAGTGCAATTTCCAGCAAGTGTCCTATTCATGAAGCTAAGCATGACAGTCCTTGAGACTGTACATACATAAATAGCTAGTTCACACTTCAGATGACAGGGCCACAGGGGCTGATTTTTATCATGGGGACCTATGGATCAGGATCCCATCACTATCACCATTAAGGGGGAAAAAATTATTTTCTGTGTCTCTTCAGGGACAGTGAATACTGGACTGTGCCAGCAGTTCGGTGCTGTTTCTGGCTCCCACATTTAGTATAAATTCCATGGATCTAGAGAGTGCTTTTCATTTCTATGAGATGAAAATTATGCTCTTCTTAGACCATGGAATAATACTCACCACTGAACAGAAATGACCTATCGAGCCAGACAAGGAGGAAACTTAAGTGCAAATCACTAAGCGAAGGAAGCCAATCTGAATGATTCCAACTATATGCCCTTCTAGAAAAGGGACACAGTAAGATCAGTGGTTGCCGGGAGCTGGGTGGGAAGTGTTAGCAGGCAGAGCACAGAGCACTGGTAGGGCCGTGAGACTATTATTCTGAGTGATACTGTCTGGCGGATACATGTCCTTCTACAGTTATCGAGCCACTCGGAACGCACAACACCAGGAGTGAGCCCTGGTGTGAACTATGGATTCTGGGAGATGACGGTGGGTCGGTGCTGGTTCATCAGTTGTCACCCTGTACCGTCTGGTGGAGATGTTGACGGGAAGGGAGGCCGTGCACGTGTCAGGGCAGGGACGAGGGAAATCTCTGTACTGTCCCCTCATGTTGCTGTGAATTTAAAACTGCTCTAAAAAGTAGCCTATTTTTTTTAAACCTCTTAATTATGCTCTCTTCTCAGGGATGGACCAAAATTTAATTCTTATCAAAAGATGAATCAAGCACCTCTAAGCGCCAGGCCCTGTACCAGGGACTGGAAACATAAGGTCCGACTCTTGGGTATCGGAGCCCAGCAGGAGCGAGTCACACGAGAGGCAGAGGCTTGCTCTGAAGATCAGATGTGGTACATCCCTGGGTAGTTCAGCACACTTTTTAACTCATTACAGGCACGTCGCAAATGGGAGCTAGGACCCTGTGGATTGCTTGAGGAGGATCCTGGGGGAGTAGGATACAATCTCAAAAGGCTCTTGGGACTCACACCACCCGCCCTGGGGGGAAGGGGGCATCTCCCTGAAAGTCTAGTCTGGTGGTTACTATATCAGCATGCAGTCGGTCTCCCTGGGTTTGAGCCCTTGCCTCCTTCCTCGTGAGGTCAGTGACGTCAGCAGCTTCACCTTTCTGTGGAAAAGCATCCCTCTCTCTAAAGCGAGGGTAAGAGTAACAGCCTGCATATGAAGACTGTGTGTAGAGCCAAGTAGGGTAAGACCCAGAGAGCTGCTTGCAAGTATCAGGCACAGATTAAAACCACAGCGTTCAGTGTACGTTATCTTTCTGGGTGACAGGCATGTGAAGAGAAGTGAGTAAGCCATGACCTCGTTATCTTTGTGGCTACATGTAGTCACACATCTTTTCTCTGCGATGTTTGAAGTCCCTCAAAACTTGCAATACCCACTTGGCAACTTTTGTCTGTCCCGTGCTCCCGGGACCGCCAGGACCAGGGTGACACCAAGCCTCCATTTGTGGGTGCCCACTGTCAACCCTCTGGCCGGTGTGTTCGGACTTCCCTAAGGCAAATGTGAAAATCCTACAGCGTCTTTGTGGACCAAAGGTAAAGTCAAGGAGCAGATCTCATAGAACTTTCTCCTGGAAAGAAATAAAAAGGTTACAGTGGTTTTGTTTTGTTTTGTTTTGTTTTTTATGGTTCAGAGAGTTCCTGACATGCTTCTTCTTGTTTTTCTTCATACTTGGGGGCAGCAGAAACGATACACAGCCTCTCCATAATCGCGGGGTGCTATCCAGTGGACCGTGATATATTTACTGAGAAATTTTTAATAAATAAACCACAGCCATGAACCCATGTGCCCTTATAAACCAGCCGTTTCTCATGGGGAGAGTTCAGGAGTTTTTATGGAGTTACACCATGTTCTCATGAGAATTTTATTAGAAATCAGAGACTTGAAATCCATCAAGCAGGAAATTTATGAGGTTACATGGGAACTGTCCTTGCATTGTGTCATTCTGGGTTAATTTACTTCTTCATATTATGTTGATTTACTTTGTAAATTTCAGCCATGAACCTTGTTCTGGATTTCTCAGCAAATTCAAAACAGCTAATTGATTTCTTGAACTTTTCACTTTCCATTTTTATCCTTAAAATAAGAAGGATAATTATTGATGGTCTATATAAGAAAACCCCCAAATCTGTGGGAAATGCATATTGCTAGTCAGAAACGTGTCCAAGCAGGTCTTTTCAAATGCCAAGGAGTAAACAGAGCTTAGTGGAAAACATTTTTATAACCACATGCAATTCTTTGCGTCTCTAACTTTTCCGCTCAATAGTTTCTCCAAATAACTTCTTTTATTTTTAATTGTGTTTTGCAAAGTGCCCAGTTAAAATTTCACTTATGAAAAAAAATAATTAAAAATTTTAAAAAGTAAAACAACTTGTTTATCATCATGTAACCCAAGTTGGAACATAGCCCAAACCCAGAATAGCTGTTTGTGCCGGTGAAGTGGAGAGGAAGTGTTCTAAACAAGTGTTTTGTCTGGGCTTGTTCCAGTATTTCATTAATTGTTGTGGTAATGGTGTGAGGGAGGAGGCCAGGCCAGCACTGGCCTTGAGCGGAGTCGCGAAAATGAGTGAGTGGCACAAAGTCCATTCTTCCGTTCAGCAGCTGACCCCTTTGCTGACATTTGAGCCTGCCTCCTGGGTGAAATCGCAAAATTAGCTCATTTTTCTTCATCTCTAAATTTAATTCTTAAATCTTAACTGTGGCTTTCCAGCAGACACTTGCTTTGGGAGTTAAAGGCCATCGCGCTGTCTCCATGGCATGGTTATTGGGTGTTACCCTTTTCTACCTATCCATTACCCAAAAGCCCCTAGGCACCTATTTTAGGAAAAAAATATTCGTAAGAAAACAATGCCAGAAGTCACTCTGCTTGCTGGCCTTGTGTTTCTTGGTATCAGAGAATACCAGCCGCTCTGTCCCAGCTCAGAATTCCGTTGTCCTTCCAAAAAGCAGTTAATCGTTGTTGCCATCAGCTCATCTTTCCTGAGTGATGCCCATGTGACAGGCTCTGAGCTACATTACATATATTAGCACCTTTACCGCTGGAAACTCTCCTAATGTAGGTCCTACTATGTTCCCATTTCCCAGATCAAGAGCTTGAGGTTCAGGTTGGTGAAGTAGTCTCTCCATGATCACATGAGCAGATAGGGCTCTTACTTACCCTGCTGAACCCAGAATATTCCGTCCCAAGCTGTTATGTAGGCGTTGTGGGTAGCAGAGAGGAGAGACGAGCCCTGCCTTCCAGAAGCTCTCATCCTAATATCAGAAATAGGGAACTTGAGAACGAAGCCAATACTCACTTCCTGCTGATGGCCATCATTGTGTCTGTCAATTGTGTGGGAAGAAAGATGCCCTGGTGGCAAATGAGCACATGACGAGATGCTCCACATCATCTGTCATCAGGGACATGCAAATTAAAACAAGGACACCACTGCACACCTGTGAGAATGGCCACAATCTGGAAGCACCTAGAACACCAAATGCTGGTGACAACGTGGAGTAACAGGGACTCGCGCTCACTGCCGGTGGGAACGCAGAGTGCGCAGCCCCTTTGGGAGACAGTTTGGCAATTTCTTACACACAAAACAACCTCTTACCATATGACCCAGCAATTGTATTTACCCAAAGGAGTTAAAAACTTATGTCCACACAAAAACCTGCACATGGAGGTTTACAGGAGCCTTATTCATAACCGCCCAAACTTGGATGCAATCAAGATGCCCTTTAGTAGGTGATGGATAAATAAACGGAAGTCAATCCAGACAATGAAATAGCATTGAGCGCTGAAAAGAAGTGAGGTACCAAGGCATGAGAAGACACCGAGGAAACTGAAAGGCATGTTACTGAGTGAAAGAAGCCAATCTGAAAAGGCGACACTATCTGACACTCTGGAAAAGGCAAAACTATGGAGACAGTAAGATTGGCAGCTGTCCGGAGTCGGGGGAGGGGAGGAATAAATCGATGGTGCACAGGGGACTCTTCAGCACAGTGAAATGTCTCTGTGTGATATCACAATGGCGTGCACGTATCATCGTGCGTTCGGGCAAACCCACAGAACGCACAACCCCAAGAGTGAACACTGAGATGAAGTACGGACTCTGGGTGGTGATGACACGTCAATGTCAGTTCATCGATCACAACAAATGTACCACTGTGGTTCAGGCTGTGGATAGTTGGGGAGGCTGAGTGAGGGGGACAGGGGCGCAGTGGGAAATCTCTGCACCTTCCATTCAGTTTTGCTATGAACCTCTCATTGCTCTAAACAAAATTAACTCCATTTAAAAAAAAAAAAAAAGGAAACAAAGATGTCCTCGACTTTAGGAAACTTGCACCCCGGTGGCTCTGGAGCCGGGCACTTTGAAACAGGGTTGCACCATATTAAGAAACATACAAACAAATCAAAATGACAATGAAATGGAGGACATGCCCTACAGGGGAAAGGGTGTGGATAATAAAATGCAGAACAGCAGGAAGACTTCCCAGTGGAGGAGACCGGGAAGGGCAGGCTGGGGAGTGTCTGACTTATGGCCAGGCAAGGAGGCAAAGGCAGCGCCTGGACCAGAGCCTCTCACTCGGCCTGTGGTCTTTGCCTTGGGGGTTTTGCCTCTAGATTCTTCTCCCTCCCCTCCTCTGGTCTCGTTTTATGAGAATTGTTAACAAATGGGTTTGCTCCACCTCCGAGAAAGCTGTGTTTGGTGATGGACCAAGGAAAATACCCACCGAATACAAACTGGTCTCAACAGAGCCTGCCCAGGAAAGTGCCACAGGCGACCCATTGTCTTCAGCAAGAGCCCACAAAAGCAGACAATCCTGGCCCTTACAGGAGGCCACGAGGGACATTGTGCTGCAGGACCAGACAGTGCTGTGGCCCGCAGAGGCGGGGCTGGAGGGAAGGACAGGTCTTGGCAGAGCCTTCTTTCCCCCCATCTGGGACACAGGACGTTTCCAGTGTCACACATTGAGGACTCCCTCCCTCTCTCCGGCCCCCAGGGGAGACCTCCAGAGGGTGCACCCTCCAGATAAGAGGTGGTCCAGGGTGGGTGCTGCAGTGGGGACAGAGGACAACGTAGTGAGTCCAAGTGGCCCTAACCGCTGCCCCAGCCTCCCCCACATCCTCACTCCCAGCTGGGCGAACAGGTGCTCCGGCCTAGACCTGGACACTCGCCCTGCACTTGAGATCCAGACAGGCTCGCCGTGGGCACCCTCACTGCAGACGACCCTCAAGGGCCCCGTTACAACGTGCACTGGGAAGGTGACCCGCTTTCCACTGACTCGTGCTTTCACCCAGCTGTCCTGTGGGGGGCTGGCGTGGTGAGGGCTGCGGGTGCATTCTTTCTGACTAGAGAGAGTACTGGAACATTTGAAAAGGCTCGGACTCAGCAAGAGGCAAAAGGCTATAGGGACTGCGTAGTGGTCTAGGAGTGTCTTCAAGAAAAGGTGCTCTCTGTCCGATGGGCTGGTTTCTCCCCCACAGTGATGACCCCACCCGTATCTGCCCTTTTCATCCAGAAGGTTGAGCTGAATGCAGGACACAGGTCAAAGCCGTTGCACCTGACTGATTCCGATCCCGCAGAAAGCAGCTTCCTCACTGAGTAGGCGCAGAAGCACTGGCCAGAGCCCAGCCGGAGACGAAGCACTCCCGGCTGAACATTAAGCTAACTTCTTCCATATGTTCCTGCTCCTCGGGGAACCACTGCTGAGCAGTCAGAGCGGCGGGTTTAAGGAACATCCACAGGGGAGCCTGGATGGCTCAGTCGGTTAAGCATCCGACTCTTGATTTTGGCCCAGGTCATGATCTCAAGGTCTGTGGGATCGAGCCCCGCGTCGGGCTCTGCGCAGACAGCACCCGCTTCTAATCCCCAGGACTCTGAACCATGCCCGGAATACTGTAGGTGTTCAATACGTGTTTACTAAATAGATTGACTTTTTTAATGCCTTCGACTCTGCAGTGAAATAGTAATGAGACCTCAGCTATTCCCCTTTTTCATGATGAACCCAAAATGAGGAAGGGCATCCAGACCCCGGGGAGAAAGCTCCTGACGCCCTGATGCTACAGCTGACAGCAGGTCCCCGTGGCTGGAGGGAGTGTGCACCCGCTGCTGAGGCCACCGGGCCTCTCCCTCCTCATCCAGGCCATCACAGGCCACACTGACTCGGAAGCGAAGGACAGGGGATGACAACTGTGAAGTTCATCCTTGAACCAGAGAAACCATCCTCTAGGCACCTGGAGAAAACCAACAGAGCAGAAACCAACTTCACTATAAATTCACCCTATGGATTCCAAGTGAGGATCTTTGTGCTTTCTTGAGAATGCTTCACTCCCCTCTCCTCAGTCCCTATGACGCTGGCTGTGACATTTACCCCAACACCTTTCTCCGGTGGGAAGATGGAACGTACATGTGAGGAAGCCCCTTGATTCACCACGTCTTCCCTGGTTTGAATTGTCCCTCCTCCTTACAAAAACCCATCTCCCACTCAGGTGCTTCACCCCTTCCTGCTTCCCCCTGTCCTTTATCCACAAGCGACCCTGCTTATCTCTCTCCAGACGCCTCCCCTGAGATCCCAAGCATATCTGAGTGTCCTCCACTAAGAGCACCGCCCTACACCCTTCTCTCACCCCACTGCCTCCTCCACACCCCCCTTCTCTCCCTTCCCATGCCTCCCCACCTGCAGCTCAACCTCGGCCTTTGCCTCCATCCCCAGGGCTCTCCCAGACAGCGGCAGCTGCTACCTGGCATGGAGAATTCGTCTGATCTAGAAGCTATCTCGGCTCTCCTTTGTAGGCTGAAAGATGAATGCAGGTGACACGCCCCTGCCCAAAGTCACAAGAGTGAAGGTGGGCTCAGGATCAGAACCCGGACTACTTTCCCATTCAGAGCTCCCACCTCCCACGCACCTCCAATCCCAGGAACACCTAACCCAACACGCTCCCTCCCTCACTCACAGCTCGGCTGGTCCCCTTCCTTACGCTCTGGCTGCTCCTATTGGGGCTGATTTTCTACACCAGCCCCAGGGGCTGCCCTCTGTGCTCAGACAGTTCTTCACGCCCCACAAGCCGCCCTGGGTCAGTGCCTCCCGCCCCTACACTTCATCCCCTAAACCTGATGCCTTTGCCCCTTCTCTCCCACAATGCAATGCACAGCACAGGCTCTCTGCTTTCACTTCTGAAGACTTTGCCCTTGAAACAGGGAGTCCTTCCCGTCTTGCTCTCAAAGGAATTGTGAAGGCAGTGTGCACAGACTGCCCAGGTGTTTCTCAAACAGTGTGGAAAAGGGTTGAGGCAAAAGACATTTTAAAATAACTTAATATCCAGTTATTGGTTTGTTGCATAGGAATATATTCATAGTGTCCTTTAAACAGCATAGAGTTCTCCTCCGGAATCTCATCAAATTGTTCTCCCGCCCTTCTAAATTTAAAGAAGCCCTATGGGTTTATCCCATAGAAAAGGTAACAGATGTACCAGAATCCAGTTGACAATTAGGGTCAAGATTCTTCCAGAAGCGAGATGCCTGGGTGGCTCAGTCTATTAAGTGTCGGAGCCTTGATTTCAGCTCAGATCATGATCTCATGGTTCGTGAGTTTGAGCCCTGCATTGGGGTCCATACTAGCAGTGTGGAACCTGCTTGGGATTCTCTCTCCCTCTCTCTCTCTCTCTCTCTCTCTCTCTCTCTCTCTGCCCCTCCTTCCCCTGGCCCCCATCTAAACTAAATAAATAAACTTAAAAACAAGTTAAAAAAATGATGATTCTTCCAGAACCAATTACTCTGGTCCTTAGCACCTTTTCATTCATTCATTCATTCATTCATTCTTCATTTCCCATTTTTTATTTAGCCAGTTCTCTTTGAGTGAGGCGGATTTCTGTCTGGATGTAGCACAGGCACCTGCGGCATACACCTTGGATATCCTCTGTCTAGAGAGCTAGTCAGAGAAATCCTTTCTTCCTTTCCTTTCCTTTCCCACCCATCCCCAGGTCAGTCCTTATGCAGAGAAAGGAAAAAACAATTCTAGGGCATGTTTACAGCATCCTAGTAATAGAAACCACAACACATAGTGCAATACTGTATAATGAGGCGGTTTGCAACACCGTCTCTGTAACATTTAGCAATTTTCAAGATGCTCTCTTATATTTTTGCCATCTCACAGAAAGATACCATTTTTATTTGAAAGCTGACATAATATCTATAAAGGCCGGGCAGAAAATAAAATACGTCATTGAGCAGGAGACCTCTACATGCAGGGGGTGGGGGGAGCAGGCAAATGCAAAGCAAAGTTCTCAGCTCTCGAGTCAAGCCATCCTGCTGTTGGCCGTGGCCAGGTCACCTACCTGGGGCCTCAGTCTCCTCATCCACCAAGTGGGTCTAACCTAAACAGCTGCCTGGCAGGGAGGTGATTAGCAATTTTGAGATCATGTAAGTAAAGAGCCTACCGTGGGGTTTGGCATGTTAGACTCACAATAAATGTCAGTGACCAAAAAAACAAAAACAAAACAAACAAATAAACAAAAAACAAAAAAAGCAACCCAAAGAACAAAAGGAAGAAACTTGAACTTCTATGGCAGTAAACCTCGTGCTGGACATGAGCTTCTCCCCTTCGGCGGCTCCCTGCCCCCACAGCACAGCAGGTTCTGGTCCCGGCCACCACCAGCTCTCATGGCCCCCCTCCTACAGGTCAAGAAAGGGCTCCCCGATCTGGTTGGGTTTGACTCCCTCTTTCCCAGACACCTGCTGCAAAGTACCACTCACACAGCTGTGCCCAGTGACCGTGCACCCCGGCCCCACTTTGTCACAAACAAACTAGTGTCCATGCTTCCTCAGTCCCCTTGATGGGTCTGTATACTCAGTTCCCCCATCAGCTGGTCTCATTCTGTGCAGGTGAAGACTCACTTCCCTCCATGCCCCCAATTTAAAAGCCTCCATGGGGCCCGGATGTTGGCCAGACATCCACACAAATGGACCTCGGAATTCTCACAAAATCAACGGCAGACTTCCCCTAGCAGAGGAGTGGGCATCCTTGGGAACAAGCTCCCTGGGAGGACCCACCTCAGGGAGCCCTGGAGGACAGGCTGCCGCCAAGCCCTCCCCAAGCAGTTGGCGGGAGCTGCCAGGAAGCAATTACTCTGAAGTCCACGGATGCAGGAGGCATCTCAAGTAAGTGTTAGTGCAGGTGTGGACACTTTCCTCATGCCTTTCCAACAGCCCCTCAATGTGCATCCTGCCCTGTGGCCACCAGAGCTCTTAGGTGTAGTGCTGTGTGGCCGCTCGTTTTGCAAAGTGTCTTGGAAGTTCTTGTCAATTCATCTTGGCCCGGAAAATGGAAAATTGGGGTGGAACTCCATCACATGGCTCCTGGTCGTGCATGGGGCTGGTGTACAAGGATAAACCTCACACGGCCAAGATGGGGATGGATCTTGGCTTGAATTCAAGGGGAGCGTTCATGAATCTCCCTGGGGGAGGGGAAGAGGAGACTGAAGCAATCAAAACTTCTCCCTCAGTAACGGGGTGTTTTGTGGGGGGGGGGGTGACAGAGGGCAACCTTATACAGGGGACTGTAGCCACCTAGAATCAGGTCACGGGTGTCTATTACATGAAATCATAATCGCGGCTATATTGTACTGACCCACGCACTGTGCTAAGCACATACATGCCTCATCTCGATTGACTCAAATTCGTCATAGTGTCCTCACTGTCAAGATGATGAAACTGCTGTTTAGAGAAAACAACAATTCATCCAATGTCCCAAGCTCGCAGAATCATGAACAGAACCTAGCTCCGTCTGACCCTTTGCCCCTCTTTCCTCACCAACCCCAGGCACCTCCTCATGGCCCCCTGACTGTCACCCCATTTCCCCCAGACATACGTATGGCCCTCTGCAAAGCCTCATTGCCCACGGAGGATGCACTCATTCACTTCTCTGCCCAAGGTCCACGGTAGCCTGCACATCCTCTTGGCTTCACTTATCACACTGTACTCATTCTTTAAAACCCTCCCAGGGATCCTGCCAGCCCGGGTTGAAGCCGCCTGGTGCCCACAAATGGGCCAGCTCACCTGCAAGCACTAATGCTCCTCACACCGGGAAAGAGTATAAATTAGGCCCAGCCTGTCACTAGGCTACGTTTCAAACAAAGGCTGTATTAGATGTTTAAATATTTGGGAAATTGGAGAATTGAGATTTTAGACAAAGATTGGGTTATCTGCATCCGAAAAAATGCTTATACACAAAGTGGTTTTAATGCCGTCTATTCTCCTTACGATAGTCATTAGGGCTTCGTACAGATGGTCTGGTTCTCCTCTCCTTCCGGTCACATGGACCTATGTCCCGTGGAGGTAAAGCATGGCCATGTAAGTGCTCTGCCCCGTGAAATGTGAAAGCATCTGATGTGTGTCACTTCCGGGTGGGAGTTTTAGTTACTGTGTCTCCAACTACATTCCCTTTCCTGCCACAGCAATCATGGGAACACATGTTCCAATGGGGCCCCCCATAAGTCTAGACCCCTAAGGGATTTCCAAAAGCAGGGACACATTCCAGTCCATCCAGACAGATGGACTGAGCAAGAAAAAACTTTTAGTGCTAAGTCCTGAGAGTTTTTGTCTTTTGTTGTTGTCTGCTACCATAGTAACTTAGCCCACCTGACTAGTACCATCCTATCAGCACTTTGCTTTACATAAGAAAAGGAGCCAGGAGGTGGGATGGTGGGGAGGCGGAGGGAATGGGTGGGACAGGTGATAGGGCAGGGAGTTAGGGACATCATATGTCACGTTCTCTATTATAAACGATTCAGCAAAACAAAAGAAAGAGCCACTTGAGGTATTAAAATAAAGGACCAGGGGCACCTGGGTGGCTCAGTCGTTTAGAATCCAACTCTTGATTTGGGCTCAGGTCATGATCTCACCATTTGTGAGACCGAGCCCCGTGTCAGGCTCACGCTGTCAGTGCAGAGCCTGCTTGGGATTCTCTCTCTATCTGCCCCTCCTGTGTGTGCAGTTTCTCTTTCAAAATAAACAAACTTTAAAAAATTAAATGAAAATGGGCAGATTGGAATAGACATTTTTTCCAAAGAAGATATACAGATGGCCAACAAGTACATGAAAAGATGCTCAACATCGCTCATCATCAGGGAAATGCAAATCAAACCACATGAGCTATCACCTCGCACCTTTCAGAATGGCTAGTATCAAAAAGACAAGAAATAACAAGTATTGGCCAGGATGTAGAGAAAAGGGAACCCATGTGCACTGCTGGTGGGAATGCAAACTGGTGCAGCCCCTCTGGAAAACAGTAGGGAGGTTCCTCAAAAAATTAAAAATAGACCTACCCTATGATCCAGTAATCCATTTCTGGATATTCATGCAAATATTAATCAGCCATAAAACAAAAGAAACCCTGCCATTTGCAATAATAAAGTTATAATGCTAAATAAATACATACAAGTAAAGAATTAATCAAGAGAACCGTATTGCTTTCACACTACGCACAAATCAGGAAAAATAATACACGGTTAAGAGTTAAAGAGAGACGCACACCTAAGTATTCACTGACATCACCTGTCTCTGCATCAAACTTCCATCTGGTTTCATGGTGGCGTGTGTATTACACATCTCAGAGGGGACAGAGGGGAGCCATTTGAATGTACTGACAGCACCTGCAGAAGACACGGCACAACAAGAAAACAGCTGGGCAGCCTTCAGGGCACATTTGAGGAGCATGACCAACACCCCGAGAAGGACAGTCACCGTCTGGAGATTGCATGCACCATGACCAATGGTGCATCTCTGCTGGGTGCGGGGGAGGGAATCAAGGAAAGGCACTGCGGTAAAGGATTGCAGGTCCCCAGGTCCCCAGGGTCAAGGGGTGGCTGGAAGGCAGGCACTAGAGGAAGCAAGCCCGAGAGCAGGAACGTGATGGCTGAAATGTGCAGTAGCGGACATTGAGATTCTGGAGAGATGGCTCGGAGGGTGTGACCAGCATGGATGTCTGAGTTGGAAGGCAGACACCATTGAGAAGAAAGAAGTGAGGGGCCCGGAGCCTTCCCGAGGAGCACTCACTACAATGGCTAACAATGTTGGCATTCATCTTCCGGACTCCAACTCCTATACTTGTTTATACTAGATTGTTAGCTCCTCCAGGGCAGGGAAAGGCTGTCTGACTGGGAAAAAACTAGGTCGGCTTCTGAGATGCAAAAGGAGTTGGATAAGTGGTTGTTGATTGAACGAATGAAGCTCAGTTAAACAAAAAGCCAGATGGGGGCAGGCGCCGGCTTCCCATGGTTGTTACCGGACCCCCACGGGCAGTGCTCCTCCCATTTCAGAGCCACAAGAATAGTTGTTCCATCCTGGGGGTGAGTTAAGACATCAGGATGAAGGCTGGCTTTAAAAATCTAGATGAATTGTGACTGGCTGGGCCCCACCACTGGTCTCCCTGGCTTTCAGGGACCACGTGAGTCTGGGGCAGGGGAGCAGACAGAACCGCAGAGGGAAGTGTGTGTTGTGGAGGGAGAGAGCAGGGAAGGGCAGGCCCCTGTGGGGTGTAAGTGTGAGCTGGTGTGAGAGAGGGAGCTCATGTGAGTGTGCATGCATGTGTTCAGGTGAGAGTGTGTGTTTGAGTGTGTTAGTTGTGTGTTGGGGTGTGAACACGTGTTTGAGTGGTTAGGGTTAGTGTGTTCAGTTGCAAGCACGTGTGTTTGAGTGTGCAAGTACATTCAGGTGTGAGTTAGCTGTGTGTTTGGGGGTGAGCACGCATGTTTGAGTGTGTTGGTGTGTGTTGGATGTGTGTTCGGGTGTGAGCACACGTGTTTGAGTGTGTGTTGGGTTGTGAATGAGTTGGGGTGTGAGTGTGTGTGTGTTTGAGTGTGTTGGGTGTGAGCACGTGTGTTAGGGTGTGAGCACGTGTGTTTGAGTGTGTTAGGTTGATGGTTGTGTGGCCATGAGTGTGTTAGGGTGTGAGCACGTGTGTTGGGGCTTGAGCACCTGTGTTTGAGTGTGTTAGGTTGATGGTTGTGTGGCCATGAGTGTGGTAGGGTGTGAGCACGTGTGTTTGAGTGTGTTAGCTGTGTTGTTGGTTGTGTGGCCGTGAGTGTGTTCGGGTGTGAGCACATGTGTTTGCATGTGTGTTGCAGTGTGAGTGTGAGCCGCAGAGATGGTTCGAAGGGCAGCCGGTGGCGAGGGAGGAGGAGGGACTGGTGGACGAGGAAAGGCAGGGTCCACCCATGTGCCGAATGTCACTAAGATGGTCGAGAGGGACCAGAGGGAGGAGAGGGAAGGGAATGCGACCAAGGCATCCGAGAGGCATAAACAGCAGGAAAGGGACTTACTTGGCCGGCAGGGCAGGCGGAGACGGAAGGGGGAGAAGGGGGTTTAGGTGAGGAAGAGCAAACACAGAGGCCTGTCAGGAAGACTTCCAGGTGGCATCGTGGACTCGGGCCATCGCATCTGGCCTAGAGCTGCCCTTCTGGGGCCACACGAGGCGGGGAGGGCCGGAGACCCTCGGGGGCACAGCGGGCATGGTGCAGATGCCGGAGGGCACGCAGGGCCAGGCAGGTGCTCAGGGCGGTGGCCACCTCCCAGCGGGGGTTGGGGAGGACTCTCACCAGTGCCACCGGACGGAGGGTGACCCCGGGGGCCCCGCCTGCAGGCTGCACCCTAAGCCTGGAAGGGGAGTCCCCGTGGCCCGCCCTGCTCACCTCCCGCCTGCCAGCCAGCACCGGGTGGGTGGCTCTTGGCCTCTTGAAAAAAAACCTGGATCATTTCCTGAAACAGAACTAGGTGAACATGAGCCAAGCCCGTCAGTAACTCCTGCCCCTCTCGGCTGGCTTCAGGGCCAGTGCGGAAAACTACTAGGCTGGAGAAAACTTTCCCGTGGGGAAGCTTCGGGATTTGATGTGCCCAAGTGGACCGGGGATGCCAGGGAGGCTGGTCACCCCACGCACCTGCACCTGCTGCCATCTCCGGACAGAGAACTCTGCTTACGAAGGTGGCAACTTTAGACTAGTAATTACCCATGACCATGAATGAAAAGGAGGAAATGCCCTAGGGCTTGCGGGCCTGGGGGACAGAAAAGGACAGCGAAGAGGCAGAGCAGAGTGTGGTGAGGCCATACCCTATACCCCATACCAGGGGCTATTAATGAGTTTAACAAGGAGCGGGATCCTGACACCTGCAGCAGCATGGACAAGCCCTGGGGACCTTATGCAGGGGACATGAGGGTGACCGCACTCACACGAGGCCCCTAGTGTAGCCAAATCCATGAAGACAGAAAATAGAGTGGAGATTTCCAGGGCCCGGGGCGTTAGGGTTTCATGGGGACAGAGTTTTGGTTTGGGAAGACGCGAAAGCCATGGAGGGTGGCCATGGCTGAGCAACCAGTGTGAACGCACTTAATGCCACTAAAGTGTACACTTAAAAATTGTCAAAAGGGTAAACTTATGGATTTTTTACCATAATTTTAAAAAGGCAATAAGGAAAGAAAGAGATGTAGGCTGTTGTTACTGGTCTTTTGGGGAGGCTAACATTCCCAGAGCATTTACGATGGGGAGCCAGCCTGTAGCCAGCCTCAACATGGGGCCCACCACCTCGGTTCAATACACCCCACTCGCTGGATGGCCTCCTCCAGGGGTGGCAGACCCTATGGCCCTCTGCTCCCAACCCCCCAGCCTAGGTAATGGAACAGAGAGGAGAGCACTGGAAGCTTTCTTCTTATTATTACTATTTTAATTACTTATATTATATTTATATTATATATTATTATTTATAATTTATTATTATTATTTATTAGTAGTAGTATTTTTTATTAGTAGTATTATTAGTATCAGCAAAGGGCTCCTGGGTGGCTCAGTCAGTTAAGCGTCTGACTTCGGCTCAGGTCATGATCTCACAGTTCGTGGGTTCAAGCCTCGCATTGGACTCTGTGCTGACAGCTCAGAGCCTGGAACCTGCTTCAGATTCTGTGTCTCCCTCTCTCTTTGCCCCTCCCCCACTTGTTCTCTCTCTTTCTCTCTCTCTATCAAAAATAAACATTAAAAAACAGAGTATCAGCAAGATGTTGACTGGCAGTTATTATAATAAAAGCCACCACCATTGAGAGGCTCCTCTGTGTATCAGGTGCCTTATGTGCATGTTTAGTGTTCAAAGCAAGCCTGTGAAGTAGGTATTCTTAGCTCCATATTAGGTCATAGGCTGAACCGTTTTCCTGCAAATTCATATGTCAAAGTCCAACTTCTAGTCCCTCAGAATGTGACCTGATCTGAAGACAGAGTCTTCACAGACGTGATCAAGTCAAAATGAAGTCATTGGAGCAGGCCCTGATAAGACCTATTGCTTCCTAGGACGGCCATACCAAAATACCATGGCGAAGGCCGGGAGCTTCAACAACGAAAATGTATTTCTCCCAGTTCTGGAAGCTGCAAGGGCAAGATCAAGGTTCTGGCTGGTTCAGTTTCTAGTAAGGCTGTCTTCCTGATTTGCAGAGAGCTGCCTTCTTCTGTGAGTGTGGGCATTCGCGCTTGCGCATGAAGAGACTGAGAGAGAGAGAGAGAGAGAGAGAGAGAGAGAGAGAGAATGTGCTCTCTCGTGTCCCTTCTCATAAAGACACTACTCCTACTGGACCAGGGCCCCACCCCGAGCGCCCCACTTAACTTTAATTATTCTCTTAGAGGACCCATCTCCAAATACCAGGAGTTGGGGCTTCGACATGTGAATTTTGGAGGGACACAGACCTTTAGTCTATAACACTGGGGTCCTCATAAAGGGGGGAAATTTGGGCACAGAGACTGACACACAGAGGAAAGACTTGGTGACGATGTATAGTGGGGAGATCGCCCTCTACAACCCAACGAGAGGGGCCTGGGACAGAGCCTTCCTCGCAACTCTCAAAAGGAACCAACCAAGTGGACACCTTGAGCTCACAATCTAGCCTCCAGAACTGCGATTTAAACCCCAGTCTGTGCCACTTTGTTACAATGGCCCCAGCAAACTAATACAGAGGAAAAAATCAAGGATTGGCATGGTTAAGTGATTGACCAGTGTCAATCACATGGCTACCCAGTAGCAGGGCAATCATTCAAATCTGATCCAGGGGTGTGCCGGTAAACGCTAACCTGGCTCTCAGGCAGCAGAGTGGGGGAGCCCGGATTTGTAGCTTTTGCCATTTATCATGGTGTTGGTACCCCACCATGGCCAATTGCCAGCTTCCAAAATGGCGTCACTGACCAAGGAACCGGGAAGAAATGTGCTCAGGGAGTTTTCAGCTCTCAATAGCTAAGGTTAGCCAGTCCCAGTACAACACTGCCTGAGGTCTGTGCACTTTTTCTGAACACTTTGTGCCACATACTACATGTAAATGCTGTTACATGTATGGTTGGATAGGGTAGGACTTGGGATAAAAACTGGGACATTATTTTCCCATCACCTCCCTTTACACCGTCTTAAAACAAGAAGGCCTTTGGCAGCTTCAAAACTTAGTAACACGGAGACTTTGTGCAAGGTTTTTAATCTCCTGTAGCTTCTCTGATTATTGTTTATTTAAAACAATAGGGTAGGGGGGACATGGAGAGATGTTGGGCAAATAGGGAGCTCTGGAGATTCGACAGCACAGTGGAAATGGTTAGTTATACTGGATTGTATACCTGGAATTCGCTAAGAGGCTAGATCTTAAATTACATCTCCACACACACGCACATGTGCTGACTGTGCGGAGGTGATGGATAAGTTATTTGCTTTGACTGTGAGGGTCGTTTCACAATGCACCTATATATCAAAGCATCACTTGGTATACCTTGAATACATACCATATTTGTATGTCAAAGATATCTCAACAAAGTGGTTAAAATAAAACAAAATAAAACAATGGGGGGAAACAGTAACAATTATTAAGATAAGTGAACGAGATAAACTAGATCACTTATGTCAGAAGCAATAATAAATTAACCGTGTAAAAGTGTCTGCTGCTGCATAAAGTCTCGTGGACCCTGTGCACACTGGGTTATATCATCATAAAATATGGCCTCCATTGCATCAAAACAGCAGCATCAAAAGACATGTCAAAATGTCATGGCAGCAGCATGGCAGTGTCCCTGTGGTATTGAGACACCAGGGGACCCCAGCTTCCAAGAGTGCATTACCCTCCCCTTGTAAGACTTCGGGAAGCAAGCTCTTAGGGAGATGCCAGGGGTCAGGAGTTGTACACGTTTATTTATCCTTGACCACATCTTTCTCTTGGCTTCCATCAGCTTCTCTCTGGAAGTTTCCTGCCACGGAGCAGCATTCCCACTGCCCTCTCTGATGCATCATGTCTCCGATGTGCATCTAGACCATCTTCTCTGTAATAGCCGTGTCTCCTCCTGAGCTGCTTTATAACTAAACTGTGGTCTTCGTTGCCCTCACTGGGAGACAGTCTGGAAGCAGCGTGATAAGTCCTGTCCCGCAGTTAGAGGACCTTGTCAGGCACCTTGGGGGCATCTAATAAGGTGTTCCATTTCTCTTCGTCCAGACAGGATTCTTCAAGGGGGTGAGTGGAGAAGCTGATGCTGGCTGGCCCAGAGTATGTAACTGAATGGCCAAAAAACAGCCCGCTCTGGCCCGCAGGTGCCCAGCAAGGATCTCCTCGGGCTTGGGGTTGTGCTGAGGAAGAGAAAGAAATGACCTGGTGATAACATAGTATCAGGCACAACAGAGAAGTTGCTTAAGAAATGCCGATTGAATGAATGAATGAATGAATGAAGAGGTGAGTGCCCGAATGAGTGAGCACATGTCAGGTGCCGATCTAGACTCACATCCTTCTCAACTTCCCAAAGCAGAGAGAATACGTGTGTCCACCCAATAGCCCCTAGAGCTCACCAACTGTTGCCAGAACACGACAGGGATAGAAAGAACAGACAGCCGGCTTCACAGTCTTCTATTTACACTTTTCATACAGTCTTCTATTTACACTTTTCATTCAGCGCTCGCACAGGTAAGAAAAGAACAGACAGAGTTGAGTCTCCTCCGTTTGCTTTGGAGGATAAAATAGAAGCTGGTTCAGCTGATCACTCTTGTTTCCGGGTGTGGAGCCATTTCAGAGCCTGTGTGAACATATTTGTGATCCGTGGTGGGGCATCTCTGGGGCTTTCCCACTGCACCTTGGTAATCTCTGATCTAATGCAAGGATTTTATTTTCACAGAAAAAGTCATACCAGAGCAATAGAGCGTTCCATTTTATAGGAGAAGATTCAACATGCAGGCTGGAAGTTTATGGGGTTTTTATAGAGCTTATAATTGTGTGATTTATAGAAAAGGACTCAACATGTAAGCTGGGAGTTTATAATCTCTTCTCAGTCTGTATCAAATGCCTTTAAAAATGAAGTTTTATAATGATTGTTACCATAATAACTGGAACCAGAACAATTAATTTTTCCCTGAGATTAACATTTAGGGAGATGATGTTGACGGGTACAGGAAAGTCTAGAGCAAGCATGTTGAAGGAACTGCTGTTTTTTTTATATCTATGAAGGCTGGCAAAATGCTCATCAGATACATTTCACATCTGTGACAAATCCATGCTCAACGGAAACATTGATATTCATGTAATTCATGTAATATAATTAATGTAATGCATTCATCTTTATATAATAGATACACAACTCAAATATTTATGTAAACAAAATACTATTTGTAACAAAGTAGTCTTGAATTCTTTAGCAAACTTACTATTTTAAGGCATTCCACACATATTTTTTAAAATTGTTTATGTTTATTATTGATACAGAGAGAAACAGAGCATGAGTTGGGGAGGGGCAGAGAGAAAGGGAGACACAGAATCTGAAGCAAGCTCCACGCTTCTGTCAGCACAGAGCCCGACACGGGGCTCGAACCCACAAACTGTGAGATCACGACCTGAGCTGAAGTCGGACATTTAACCAAGTGAGCCACCCAGGCGCCTCCCACACACATTTTTAACATGAATGGCCTGTATTTTTAAAGTAAATGATGACTTTCTAATTCATCTGTTCATCTAGAAGACTATGCATATGTGAATCCTGTTACTTTATAGATTTG
>CM053567.1:5932068-5978220 GCA_028646485.1 Cryptoprocta ferox | reverse complement strand
TCCACTTAATCTTATTCTCTAAGGCGTTAGAATTCCTGATTAAATCAGCCACACCTCCTTACTGTATGGGTTTCCTAGGACCGCCATGGACTGTGTGGACTAGGCAACGGAATAGACTGTCTCCCCGTTCTGGAGGCCGAACATCCAAACTCAAGGTGGACAGAACCTTTCTTGCCTCCTGGCAGCTCCTGGCGTTTGGCAGGAGAGCTCTGGCGAGCCTGCTTGGCTCGTCGATGTAATCTCTTCTCCTGCGTATCCACACACACTCTCCCTGGTGTCCTCACACCCTCCTCCCTTGGTGCGTGTGTTTATCACCATGTACATGAGATACAATAGGACTCACAGATTTCTAAATAGAAACTCCTGGGTGCAGTTAGAAACCCTTCTCAACAATCTTCAGTTACCATCTAGTATCAACCATTGCTGACATCCAACTAGTGCTTCCATCTTCAGACTTGACTGGAATGCAGTTCCAAATTCACTCTCAAACTCTCAAAAGTGAGACATTTTCTGATTACTCTAACTTGTTTTTCACCCAAAGTCTTTATAAGGAGTTGTCCTTTAACACTTTCAGTGGTCAGACTCCTCAGAATCCTGCTTTGCTGGAAGCTCTCTGCTTTGTGACTTCCCCAGCCATGAGGTAGAGCAGAAGATAAACGAAATGGTGGCCCAGGAGTGTCATGGGTGATACCAGCCTCGCCCTAAAAGTGTGATGCTGGCCTTCCCGCCATCCTGCTTTCTCATTCCTCAGAACACCACCTCTTTCCTATGCAACGTATTGAATTTCTATTTCTTTTTAACTGGCATCCCTGATGTTTGATTGCTAGAACAAGAAGGTATTGATCTGAGTCTTAAAGGCTGCAAGGAACAGACATGCAAATGTCACCATCTAGAATGGGCCTTTGTAAGGTCAGCCGTGGGACATGTGGGGTGTCTTGTTTTCTGAGACCAGGGAGCACGGCCAGAGGCATGTAGAAGTGGTACAAATGTTCCCCACAATCTGGAATACAGCTTAAGTCAAGTGTACCTGATTCTCAGGGTTCACCCTCATTTTATAGGAATCCACAAAGAGGATTCGATGGGGTTGTTTGCTCCTATCCAACATGGCAGACCTATATCAGGTGGAAACTCACACCAAGTCCACCGGAACTCAACTGGTCTTCTTGTAGGTCTGTGCCATGCTGTGGATGTCGCTGGCCTAGTCCCTTAGTTTCTTATCCCTGGCATCCCTGGTATCCCTGTGGGTCTTCTGTTACTCCCAACACACACAGTACAATCTGTAACAGCGTAGTAGAGGGAAACCTATTGCCATCACCATTCTTAAAAACCAACAGGCACCTAAAGTTTCTGAGATTTGACATTTAACTATAAAAGAAAAAAAAAGAATATGTACCTCCCCCCCAAAAAAAAAATAAAAAATAAAAATAAAGTTTCTGAGACTTCACCAGAAGTCTTTAGGGAACAGACTAACTCCTCCTGTACCCACGCAGACGATCTTGCCAGGTGCCGACCTATCTTATCAGGTAAGTGGGAGCGTTTGACATATATTCGCCAACATACTGGAATTTTTTTCTCATGGTTTCCACAAACCTTTCGCAATCCTAACCTGACCAGCATAGCAGCCCTTCCCTGGCCATATACTCATATTCACTTAGTATTTATGTATCAAGCGTTGTATAATGACTCTTCATATTCCTAGGTTTTATTCCTGACACGCTAACCCTCTTAGCTTCTGTTGCCTCATTTTACAGATGAATACACAGAAGCTGGAAAGCAAGAATTTGTCAAGATCACACAGTTGCTAAATAACCTTGAGGGCAGCATGTTCGCCGTGCAAAGGCTAATACCTATTCACCCTCTGAGCAGGGGCCCGGGTACGAACAAGGAACACCCACACTACCAGTGCATTCCAGCTTAAGTCGAATGGGGAAGGTTGGGGAAAATCCTAGTTATATCAGATGGACTTTCACGTTTAAAACAGGGTCAATGCTCCTGGGGGTCAGACTCTGGGGAAATGCTTCTGACATCATGAGATGCAAAGGATTCCAGGACTCTGATCTCTCCCATTAGATGCAATTTTTCCACGTGGAAAGAAATTGGTCACCTCAGATTGGTCAGTGGCCAGGGGGAAGCATCCCCACGGCCCAGCAGACGTCACACATGGAAAATCGGCCTGCATCACTGTGTTCAGTCCCGGGAAGGGCATTCGTGAATGACTCCACGGGCCAGAGCTATGGCGCAATGGACTTCCACCCTGTCCCAAGGGGGGCCTTGCAATTTAATGACTACCCACAATTGTAAATTTCCCTTAGTTCATTTGCTTGTTTACGTTTAGGAAGAATTTTTTTTAATGGAAAACCAAGCCCAAAAAGGAAAATAAAACTTGGGTTTTTTTGTTTGTTTTTAGCCTAAAGACGATGGTTTTCCATTCACAGAAAAACATAACTAGCTTAAAATTTGCACCGGTTTCTTTGGACTTCTTTCAACGAGTTATACTGTTTTCAGGTTGCAAATATTTATCAAGCACTTGCTACACGTGTCAGACATAATGCCATGTTTCACCTGGTCCCTCCAACAACCCAGTGGGGAGGGAACTGTTACCTCTTCTCCATGCTGCTGATGCAGATAGCAAAACTCTGAGGGACTCTTGCCCAGAGCCAGAGGTCTACGCTCATATGACCACAGGACATGGGAGCGAAAGTCCACACTTCAGAACCTTCTTGTCAATCCCAGCTTCATGCAACCTGGAAATAAACACGTTTTAATAGCAACCCTCAGAATTATGATCTGTTGCAGGTTATTACGTGGGCCCTTAACCCTGTTTTAATTACATTCGCTGATGCTTTTCTTCCCAAGACCTTCAGACCTCATCGGGTGCTTTCTGGGGCATGATTCTCTACTGTTCTGTGAACACAAAGGCATGACTGCAGGACAGTGGCTGAAGCTTGTCTCCTCTTCTGAAAACCCCGTCCCCCACAGGACTCAAAGGCCAGGCTCTCTGTGATTTCCCTCTTTGCAGCTCTCTGAAACCAGCCTTTTGCTTTATATTTCCAGCAAATATCTTGCCCCTGGTGTCCAAATACCTATTTCTAGGTATCTTGCACAGTCCACCACATGTCAGCAGGACCCGAACCAGTTGCCCTTGCAACAACCAGCCTCCTCCTGAGAGATGAAAGCCCTGTAAGAGCTGGCCCAGGTCACTGGTGAGCGACATAATGAACGTGGGTGGCTGTGGCAGCCAGTGTGGAGTGGACATGTACAGGCCAACTCCGACTTACCATTGGGCGCCATGTCCCTCCTCCACACAGCCTGGGTCCGAATCACCCGGCGGGTGTTTAAGACAGAGTTTCTGGGATTCGCTCAGGCCTACCGATCGGCCTCTGGAAGAGGGACCTGGGAGACTGAGTGACCAAACCCCATCCCCTCCCCGCAGCGTGCAGGCCAGGGAGGCTCTGCTCTGCGCAGAGAGCAGGCTGATGGGAAACTCTGGCTCTGCTCTAGCAGCCGCTGCGAGGAGGGAATCGAGAAAGATGCGGAAGGCGGGCAGGCACCAATCCCCGCAGGTCAAGCCCGGGCCTCCCACTCACAGCTTCTCTTTAAAGTGGGTCCCGAGGCAGAACCGAAGACCCGGGCCCGCTGGGTCTACAGCGCTGTCCCCACCCAAGTGCGGGGCTGACCCCGGACAGCTTCGCGTTTACGCGGACGCCGGCTCATGACTTTTATTTCGCTCCGTGCATCTTGGGGTTTGAACTCCTGGCCGAGGGACGCGGATAAACATCTCCTTTACTTAATTCCCAGCTCAGCCGCAGGGGACGCCTCTCCGCGCCCCACCACCGGCTGGGGCCCGACCCCGCGTTGTGTGTGCCCCCCCGCCTGGAGAGAGGGTTGCAGGAGAGAAGCCAGAAGGGACGTCAAATCCAGAAGAGATTTTCGGAAAAAGCGCCAAATGCAAACGCACCAGATCTGGAGGCCGGTCTGGGAAACGGTACGGAGCCAAAACAATGCGTGCGCCCGCGGTGCAAGTGAGCACAGGCCCCGCCCCCACCCCGCACAGCGCACGAGAACCCGGGCGCCCCCCAGCCGGGCCCGCGGGACCAGGGCGGCAGCGGAAGTCGCTTCCGGGTCTGGTTTTGCTCCCGGCCTTTCGGGCCGCGCCGCCCCCCGCAGGAAACCCCGGGCTCTTTACGCCTTGGGGGGGGGGGCGGGGGGGGCGCCGGGAGGGGCGTCTCCCCACCCGACGGGCTCGGGCGCTGTGTTTACGAGGCTGGCGGTAACTCCGTCGGAGCCCGGCTCAGCCCGGACTCGCCACCTTTCTTGTGCAAACCGTGCAAACCGTGCAAACCGTGCAAACCGTGCAAACCGTCCTTCCGGGCGCGCGGCTGTGACTTGCCCCCGGGGGCGCGGCGCGGCTCCAGTGGGCCGTGACCCTACCACCCCCCGCCCGCCTGCGGGGCCCGCGGACGCAGGCGGGCCCGGGGGAAACTGCAAGGCCTGCGGGCGGGTGTCGAGGGAGCGCGGTTCAGCCGCTCTGCACTTCACTTTGGTCGCCTTCTGATAACGGTCTTCTTATCACATACAGGATAGAGTAGCTCTTCCTCGCCCCCTAAAATATCTCCGGTTTGTTCTGGCCTGCCTCCGAAGTAAAATGTTCTGAAACGGGAACACCCGAAGTTTAAATAACACAACGTCCTAGGTTGCTTGGGGCCTGGGGGGGTGGGCGGATCCCTAGCCCCCTGGCGGCTCATTCATTCACCTCCTCGTGGGGGGCGTCCTTCCAGGTGCAGAACTCTGCCCAGATGCTTCCAGCGATTGGAGCTTTGGGACCCCACCCCACCTGGGAGCAACACAGCCTGTGTCTCAGTCGGCTGGGCCACTGTAATAAAACGCTTAGCACTGGAGGCCTGGACAGCAGACTGTTTCTCACAGTTCTGGAGGCTGCTAGTCTGAGGTCAAGGTGCCAGCGAATCAGGTGTCTGGGGCAGACCTGCCTCCCGGTTCACAGTGCCTTCTTGCTGTGTCCTCTCATGATGGAGAAAGCCAGCTCTGGTCTCTTCCTCTGTTATCAGGGTGCTAATTCCATGATTTCACCCCATCCTCATGACTTCTTCTAACCTAATCACCGCCCAAGGGCCCCACCTCCAAACACCATCACATTGGGAGTGAGGGCCTTAACATATTAATTTAGGGGGGACACATTCAGGCCATAGCAACCTGGTCACCGGATTTAACAAAGAGCAATAATGTTAAGAGGCTAGTCAACTCAGCTTAGGGAAGACAAACCCCTGAGCTGGGTTTTGAGAAATGTGTAGGAGTTTGTCAAGGATGAAGTAACAGACAAAGGGAAAGGGGATCTCAGCCAAGGATTTAGGTGGTAGCAATTTTTCTTAATTGTTCAAAGAGCAGAACAATGGACAAATCCATCCAATAAATCACTCCTCCACAAAGCATTTAACTCATTCAAATGCATGTCCCTCAGTGAACAGCACTGAGAAGTGAGTCCTTTTAGAATCTCCAGTGTGACCATTCTGCTGCAATGGACCTTAAGAGATCTCCAGACAGATGGACAAGTGTTGAGTTACTTTTAGAATGTCAACAATGAAAGGTATTTAGATTTCAGGGATTTTGGACGGCAGGGAGATTTAAAAGCCTCAAGGCCATCTCAAAATGTATACATGATGTGCCTGGGATGGTATCTTGAACTGATAATTAAATACAGGTGTGGAAGGGGACACCGGAGAGGCAGGCCAGTCTCACGGGGGCCCCACCAGCATTCAGAGATGATGGGGGGGAGGGGAGCAGCCAGAGGGAAAGCATGTTGCTTTTCTTTTTCTTCTTAAAGTTTTTATTCACTTTTGAGAGAGAAAGAGAGAGAGAATATGAGCTGTCAGCATAGAGCCCAAGGTGAGGCTCGAACTCATGAACCACCAGATCATGACCTGAGCTGAAGAGAGTCGCTTAACTGACTGAGCCACCCAGACACCAGTTTCTTTCAATTTGTATAAGGACCCCAGTCAGATGGGATCAAAGCCCAACCCTACTGACCTCATTTTACTTCACTTATCTCTTTCAAGACCCTATCTCCAAATATAGCCACACTCGGAGGTCCTGGGGGTTAAGACTTCAACATACGACTTTGGGAGGACATAGTTACAGCCCCCACGATTCCAGACCCACCTGGCACATTGCAGGGGGCAATGCTGACACATATTCATCCACTCAACCAAAACCACTGGACCCCCCCCCGCCCCCTCCCTGGAAAAACTAGCTAACTTGCCAACAGTGGATTTACATAGACTAAACATCAACAGGCACTTCGAGGGCAGAAAAGGATCCATGAATTGGGCTGGACTGGGCTGGGCATTTGGGCGCGTCCGAGTGCTACAGGAGGAGATGGTCAGGAGCCACTCTGTGCACAGCTCCTTCCCGGGGAAATGCCTGCCTTGTGTCCTCCCTGCTGCTCATCCCCTGGGTTTCACCCTGACCGTCCGCACGGAGTAACACTGCCCCACAGACAGATGCCCCAAACAGAGTGGATGTGGACAGGCTCACCACCTACCCCCCCCACCCCCTGCCAATCAACCTTTGCCTTGGTGTCACCGGTGGCAAATAAGACAGAGCCTACAGTTTGCTCCCTGTCCACACTTGCTTTCTTTGTTGTCCACGCAACACCCCCACCACAGGAGCCTTCGGTCCTTCTTCTGTGGACAGAAGAACAAGTAGAAGGCAGGAAGGACCAGCACCAGGAAGAATCATCTGTTCTCCGGGGCCAAGTTCAGTCCTGCTGGCAGGGAAGGCGAGAAGTCCTTCTCTGCGGGAAGGCGAAGGTGGGCCTGTGTCTCGCGGCCAGCTGCACATGGTCACAAGGCAGGGCACCTCGCCCATGCTCACTCACACAGAGTACAAGCCTGCGTGTCCAAACCGCTTCTCAGTTAGCTGTTGGTTGCTTCCGTAGCTGAGAGAGAGCTTGCGGATTAGCTGTACTTTTGCACAGACTCGGGAAATGACCCAGCGCAGGGAACTCCTTGTCTGGTTGCACGAAGATGTGGGCGGGTCTGCCTCTCCTCACTTCCAGGCGATGGTGTTCCCTGGGGCTCATCAGGGGCCCTGGGGGGTGAGGAGAAAGCCCTGGTGGTGGGGTCCGGGCCCAGCCGTTCACCCTTCCAGCAACTTCGGATGCGTTTTGTAACCTGTGCGGCTCCGGTCACCTCAGCGGAGGAAGCAGGATGAATGCGGTGTCCTGGGGGTGTGTAAGGGGCCAGCAGGCCGATACACACCAAACGCCAGCCCGGGGACCAGCAGGTGCCGGGCGGGCTCTGGGGCGGACTCATTTCTCTGTCCCACTCTCCAGGCAGCCCTCGCCTCCCCACACCCCTGCCGGTGTTATTGTCGCCTGCGTGTTCCGTCCATCCATAGAGGCCAAGCCCTTCCTCACCTATTCTGCTTGCCTGAGTATTCTCCATGCTAGAGTCTGAGCTTCGGTCCCCAAGGTCGGGGGGCCCCCAGGCTGAGGCCTCCCCGGTCCCCGCTGCTCGGGAGATGGTAGACACCCTGTCATGTAGGACTAAGAGTCAGGGGACCCTGGTCCCACCCCCTCAGAGGAGGTGACGCCTCCCCTCTGGCCTCGGCCTCCTCGTCTGGGCATCACTGCCTGGCTCTGAGACGTGGGGCTCCCGCCTCCGCCTCCATAGCAAGGCCTGCCTATCGTGCCCTTCTAGAAGCCTGTCTGCCCGGTGTGTGTGGAGTGGCCTCGGTGGGGGGTGAGGTGGCGGCCTAACCTAAGTGGGGGACCGAGAGCTCATCTGACCAGGGCACTGACCCAGATCCCCTCCTGCCAGCCAGTTCACTGCTCCCATGGGCTCCAAGGCTGTGTGCTTCCCTGGGCCTCGTGTCCTTGAAGACAACGCAGCCCAAGAGAAGGAGGTGGGCCAGGCAAGCATGGGCGAGCCCGGCGCTGGGTGGCCGCTGTGGGTTTGCCCTTGGCCTGCAGGGCACACAGCCTGCCCAGTGGGCCCTTTTTTCCGGTACACGGGGCTGTGAGGAGGCTGAGATGAGGTCCTTCAGGTTGGGAGCAGGAGAGAGAAGATGCCAGTGACATGCCCCGTGGCTCCCTGTGTCCTTGGGCAGCGCAGGGTGTGAGGCTGTCCACCTGGCGAGTGTGACTTCTCCCCAGAGGTTTTTGTCCCCCTCACTGCAGCACTTGGCTGCATTAAGTGGCCGCCAGGGGGTGGCAGACAATTGTGGCAGAAACATGGATGCAAAGCAAGATTGAGCTCGGCTGGGTGTCCTGTTCCCACACCTGCCTCCAGCCCCAGCTCTGTGGGTGCACGGCGACCACGCCACCCCCTGCGCGGCTGATCGAGGGGGGCTTCCACCTGCGAAAACCCACAGTGTGTTTGATCCTGTCTGTTAACCAGCCCACCTTGGCGTTTGTGTGTTCATAGTGTCAAAGATTTATGGTTTATGGTTTCAGTGGTGGCTTTTTCTCTTTACAGTCCTGGGCTTCCCGGCGGCAGGGGAGGCCTTGTCCTGTCCCCGGCCTCAGTGGGCATGTGTCATCTTCTAGAGTAAAGGTCAGGCATCTCTTAGGACTCAGCTCTGCTTTGGGATGATATTTTTATTTATTTATTTTTATTTTTTAAGTTTACTTTTTTGAGAGAGAGAGAAAGAGAGAGAAGGGGGAAGGGCAGGGGGGGAAGGAGAAAATCCCAAGCAGGCTTCACACTGTCTGCACAGAGCCCAGTGGGGGACTTGAACTCACGAACCTTGAGATCATGGTCTGAGCCAAAACCAAGAGTCAGATGCTTAACCAACTGAGCCACCCAGGCATCCTGGGATTAAACAAAATAGGCAAGTCCCTGTAGGACATTTGGGGACCTGTCTCTACTTCATGAGGTTATCAAGGAAAAGTGGAATATGCCTATTTTGCACATCGCCTATTAGATGGTGAGCAATCCAGGATGGCCCTTCCGTTATGATGGAGCATCTATCTGAACGTGGATACGGCTGATGCTTTGAGAATCTGTCAGTGCAGAAGTTTACATTATCGCTCAAACATGGTTACATGAAGACCCATTGCTGGCCTAGTCCAGTGGGGACAGATGAGCATGGCAGGACTATGCATATAAAGGTAATATGTTTTAGTAAGCAAAGATTTCCACAAGGTGCGTAGAGACATGGTCATTGGGCATGTGTGGACATTAAGGAACACAAGGATAAGTTATTTATGTCAAAGTCCACTGTCTCCAAACTGAGGCTTCAGGGCGGAGGTTGGCTAAAGGCTTCACTGAGCCCTTGAATAGAGTAGCAAGCAGGTCACTCACCTATGAAGCGTGGAGGGACTCTTCTGAGGTCGCCTAGACCCTGGATTCACCATTAAAGATGAGAAGGCACGTGATTCAGCAGTCTGGAAAATCTTTATCATCAGTGAGAAATGTGTTACATACATATATCTGTATGTATGTAGATACACATACATATGTATTTCATATATTTGAAAGCAGATTTACATATCATATATATTCTTTTGTACATATTATATTCCTCATAATAAAGTCACATCAATACTTGGTGATTACAGTTCAAACTGGCGAGCAGCAGGAAGACCAGGCTCTCATTCCGTCTCTACCACACGCTCCCTCTGCCTGGGAGATCTTAATCAGGTCCCCGTATTCCCTTGTGTCGTGACGGTTGGTTCTGTATCCAGAAAGTGAGACACTGTGCTTGAGTCCTCCTCTACGTTTGTTCCCACAACTCTCAAGTTTCCCGACAGCATCACTGTGTTGAGCTATTTAGAAATTGATCTTACATGTAGCTATCAGCCTTAACCTACAGTGCCCACATTATTTACTAGATAAAAAGAACATTCTTTCAGCAATGCAAGGGGAATCATCTGGTTCCCTATGAACCTCTCGGGGTAACTAGCTGCTGCCTCGTGAAAACTCTCATTCTTTTGCTGTCGCCATTTTTAACGTGTCTTCACAGGCCACACCATAAGCACTGTTTTTCAACACAATTCATCTCAAGTAAGTTCCTGTGGGAAGAATAAAAGAGATAGGCAGAAGTAACAAGATTTTAGTTCTTTATTATAAGCAGATGCAATGGCAAACGAATACTCCTATTAATTATTTGGTATCATCGTCCTAGATAATGTTAACTCATTACATTTAGGCTTTTCACTTACTTGCAGATTATAAGAGTTTACTGATCCCATTCATACTTGGACTAGTGATCAAGGAAAAGTGCTGACGTATTTAACTAGTGATGATACAATACGGAATCATCTTCACATAATATGGCTTAACCAAAATAACCTATGTGCCTATATTTAACATTTTTTAATTTGGTAAAATTCAAAAATACAAAAAAAAAAAACCCACAAAGAATAGGCTGATATAGTACCCACTGTAAGCCCGATCTGGGATGACACAGTTCAGTGTTGCCATATTTCTTCAGATTTTATTATCCCAAACACTGATTAATTCCTTGATGATCCTTCCGAATCATAACTTCCATATCACTTATTAAATATTTGTCAAGTATACCATTTACTTATAAAAGGGCTTTGTTGGCTTGAGACTGTAAAAACATGACTGCTTTAGAAAAGCTTCAACTTTTAATCATCTGATAATGCAATTGATCAAATTACAAAATGTCTGGCCTCAGATTTCTATCTACTGAATAGACAAACCATGCTCAGTGTCTAAAATGAGCTGACAATTGTCATAGTCTCAGGATAGAAAAGTCCCGCAAGAAATCCAGTGTCAGACATATATACAATCTTAATTTTCTAGTAGCCACGTTTTAAAACAGGTGAAATTTTAATAGATTTTATTGAACACAGTATATCCAATGTTATTACAATATGTAATCAACATAAATAGTGCATTTTTTTTTTTTTTTACTAATTATAAACAATCTGGTATGCATTCTACGCTTATAGCACATCTCACACACTCTGGGGCTCTGTGGCACACGGGACTGGGGTCACCACACGGGCAAGGGCGGCTGTGACTCCCGAGTTCTGAGAGGGAAGCTGGGAAGGTGTGCACTGGCCAGGGGTTTGCCAGGGCTGGGGGGGTGGGTGAGGAGAGGGGAAGCTGCTGCAGGCAGAATAAAACCATCAAGTATACCTGTCTGAGGAGACAGGTGGGAGGTGTCCTCGCATCAGGCCCAGTTGGCTGGGAAGCCACCTGTGCAGGAGGGAATGACAGAGGGGAAGACCAAAGTCTCCAGCATCCAGACTCAGTCCATGTCACAGAACAAGCTGCGGTCCAGATGGAAGTGACCCACCGTTGCTCGTCTGGGACCTGGCTTCGTTTCCAGGTGTCCCGACTCGCTGACTAACATTTCTGTGCACTGCACTGCCTTGAAGCTCACTTCAGTTTGGGCTTGTTGCTGCTTTCTGTTTTATTGAAGCTTGGGGTCAGTAATAAAATAGGCCAGGAAACAAAGCGACATGTTAGGGCAAGTTAGAGAGCTGACAGACACCCAGGGTGGGTTCAGGAATTAGAGCCTGCTGAAGACGACCGGGGCCAGGAACCACCAGGGACCAAGACACATGGTGGGATTCTCTGTACTGCATTTATTTCTCACCTAAAATCTCCCTCCCTCCGCCTTTTTAAAAATCTCAACTTCTAGAAACAGAGAGAGGGGAGGAAATACAGAGACAAAAATAAAGACATTAGCCGACAAGAACAGAGCGATACACTGTTTGGGCTGGATGTTATTAATATACTTTATTTCACTTTGCAAGGTCAAGTCTGCTTGTTACATGCCAAAGCAGACCAACATATCAATAACCTAAAACAGAAATGTTACTAGCTCTAGTATGAGGCAGAATCCACTTGCAGACTGACGGATGTATATACAAAGTATTTGAGGTGGTTTACAGCAAAAGGCACGAGGATAACAGAATTTGCGACAGTTCACTACCCAGCACAGGGGTTGTTGCGGTCCCTGGGACACAGAACTGACCGAGAACCAGCGCTAACCGGGGCTGACACCCAGGATATGATAAGAATGAATCCAGGGACTTGACTACGTAGGTGATGTCATTTAATCCTCACACACACCTAAGAGGTGGGTCCCACGATCAGCATCTCTAGACTACAATGAAGGCATCAGAGAACTAGACCACGTTCTCACAGCGAGCGAGGGGCATTTCAGGGGTTCAAGCCCCGGGGTCCTGGCCCCGGGACCCACGCTCCCCCAGCCACTCCTCCCCAAATCTCCTTCACAAACAAGGGACGCTAAAAGATAAAATGGATTCTAAAGAGCCTCGTTCCCAGCACCTGAGTTGGGGCAACACAGGGCGTCTGCGACCGCACGACACTGCTGCGGTGACCACACTGTGGGGACAGCAGCAGACAGAACGTGTAGCCATAGACATGGAGGTGGGGGGGCAAAGGCTGTGCTGCTTGCAATTCTGCCTGGCTTTCTACTCTAGGGTCCAAGTTCAACTCCCGCCATTCAGAACAGAATCAAACCAGCCGAAGCCAGCGGACAAGCCCCGACAGGTGTTTTCCAGGTGGACACGGTCTCCTCTCCCTCGGCCACTGCACCCTCACTCCCCATGTCCTCCTTCAGTTCCACGTCTGTTCCACGCACTCTCATTCCAAGTGCTCTTCCTTCCAAACCACCTCTCACTTCATCCTTGTCCCCATTGCACGGATGAGAACTCATCTCCTGTGGCAGCCCCTGGTGTTTCCCACTCCGGCCGGCGACAACACACTGGGACAGGTGTCCCCAGGGAGAACAGATCTCTGCCATTTCCCTCCACACCCGTCCAGGGACCTTACACAGGAGGGCGCAGGGGAGGGGAAAGACCCAGGGGTCACGAGCAAACAAAACGGGTGAACTCTTCATACATTATAAAGGGGCTCCTGGGTGGCTCAGTCAGTTTTGCGTCTGACTTCGCCTCAGGTTGTGAGTTCGAGCTCTGCGTTGGGCTCTGTGCTGATAGCTCAGAGCCTAGGGCCTGCTTCAGATTCTGTCTCCCTCTCTCCGCCCCTCCCCTGCTCATGCTCTGTCTCTCAAAAATAAACTTAAAAAAAATTTTTTTTTAATTATAAAGAAACTGACCTGTGACCCAAATAGACAGTGACTCAAGTATACATGGACAGAACACTGAATGACTGTGAAAACATTTCATAATAAATACTGTTAGCGACGTGTTTGAGTTCCAAAATGTGTCAGAGAAGAATGGATGATTACTTATTCACACACTATAGATAGTAAGCAAAGTTGAAATGATTTAAGAATTATAATAACCTCTCACATTTACGTTGAACTTCATATAAAAATGCATTTTTACAACTATTATCTCCTTTGACTTGCAGTAAACTCTAGGCGGTAAATAAGCAATCTCCTTATTTTATTGATAAAGGAGGGTTCAGGGTCGCCTGGGTGGCTCAGTCAATTGAGCATCTGACTTCGGCTCAGGTCATGAGTTCAAGGTTCTTGGGTTTGAGCCCCGCATCGGGTGGGCTCTGTGCTGACAGCTCAGAGCCTGGAGCCTGCTTTGGATTGTGTGTGTGTGTCTCTCTCTGTCCCTCCCCCGTTTGCACTTTGTCTCTCTCTCTCTCTCTCAAAAATAAACATTAAAAAAAAAAAAGCAGGGCTCAAACAGGGAAGGGAGTTTGCTTAAGGCTATATACATGTAGTGATACAGCACAAACCATTTTGTATTTTGGGATTTTCCAAAGTAAGTGATCTTCGGGGGAATAATTTCAAATATTACTTTACTCTGTGCCACCATAAGGGAAGGTCTTTGAATCTGCCATTCCACATCATCTTCTGCCATTGTGAGGGCTGCGCTACCAACACAGGAGACAGGCACCCCCTCAGCCCTCAAGCCCAACATGGAGTCGGTTTGGAGACCTTGGAATTTTCTCAAGGAAGACAGAGTATCTTTCCTTTATGTAATCTCTGTATTGTTTGATTTAGACTTTAAAGTATTTTTAAGTGACTATGATCACAGTTATGACCATTTCCTTTCTAAATTTTATTTTTAGAGAGAAAGGGAGTGCAAGCAGGGGAGAGAGGCAGTGAGAAAGAAAATCTTAAGCAGGCACCATGCTCAGAGCCTGATGTGGGGTTTGATCCCACCACCCTGGAATCATGACCTGAGCCAAAATCAAGAGCCGGACACTCAACCAACTGAGCCACCCAGGTGCCCCGTGACCATCTACTTTTAAAGGCACTTAGGTGGTGTGAAACACATTACATCTTTGTTAAGCATGAAAGAATGAGCAGACATCTTTCTACTAGAAATATTCGTATGACTTTGGGTATTTTTTTCCAACCTTGAGTGTCTGTTTCCTCATCTGTAGAATTGGGAGCAAGAGAAGTTGAAGAACAAGATTTACTAGCACCTGCCACATTTTAGGCTCTACACCCAGAGCTTTGGTAACTTCCCAAGTCATCGGCAGCACTTTGAGGTAAATACAATTGATTATTATCCCCATTTTACAGAGAAAACTGGAAAACTTTCAACAGACACATGAAGTGGAAACAGAAATGTTAAATAACTTGTCTGAGGTTGAATGCCGCGTGGTCGAAGCAGGACCCAAAATCTGGCCTTCTGCCTGCACCTGTCACCCTCAAGGCTGAGCCAGCCTGCGGCCTGGGGACCACAGGGGCACGTATGTCAAAGACAGGAGAGAGCCTACCAGAGGTCAGCACCCTGCCCTGAGACAGCGAGCACTCAGTACGTCTTGGCAAGTATCAAAACAAAGTAAAATTTTAAAAGAATGTCTTCTGGGGGCGCCTGGGTGGCTCAGTCGGTTGAGTATCCGACTTCGGCTCAGGTCATGATCTCACGGTTTGTGGGTTTGGGCCCCGCGTCGGGCTCTGTGCTGACTGCTAGCTCAGAGCCTGGAGCCTGCCTCGGATTCTGTGTCTCCCTCTCTGCCCCTCCTGTTCACTCTCTGTCTCTCAAAAATAAACAAACATAAAAAAATGTATTCTGTAGCTATTTGGCAATAAAACATATTATGTATACAAAACATAAATACATATTATCACATATATGTGAAATTACTATCACCAAATAGATACGTATTATCCTGTATCCCCAAGTAACTTCTGAGATTTAGATTTTCCTTTTTTTTCTCTTTTCTGGATAATGAGGCACCAATAAACTTGAGAACATAAATCAAGAGTTTATTCTGAACACACCATAAGGAGACAAGACTGTTGGTCAAATATTTCCTCCTGCTGAACACACAGAGAGTATCAGTAGCATCTTTTTCTTTTTTTTAAGACACAACGATTTATAAAAATAAAGTTGCAGAACAGGTCTTTCTTACACACATACAAAATCATGAGCCATTACTAATTTGGATGGAATAATTGACCATCAGAAAACATTCACTGTGAGTTTGTACTACAATATCTACAGGATATTTTCCTTTAATAACAAATAATTCAGCTTTCTATCTGGAGTGGATTTCTGAAAAATAACTTTTTGGCTCTTTCCTGCTCAGGGTAAGGTATTTGTCTCTTTGACTCCAAGCACGACTACACCAAGAATGTTGCCCTGGTTGGTAAAAGTAATGGATTTTACTTTATTCTCCACAAATTGGAAAAGGCATCAAATAATATCTTGGGGATAATGTGGAGTCATAACTAAAGTGAAATAAGTCAGTAACTGCAGATCTAGGACTTCAAAATATCTGAATGAAGTTTAAATTTGATTACGTGGTTATTTTACCTATCAAATACCTGAATCAAAATATTAGTATCGAATACTTAATATCAGATATTCTGAATGTTTCCAAATTATCAGTTTTACTAAGGGCTGTGTATGATGCCAAATATACTAAATGGCAACACAACATTCCACGTTAGCCAAACTTTCATCTGAAGACATGTGTAACTCTTAATAAAAACTGGTCTAACTTCCTCCTCCCTCCCGAATCCTACTTACAAAGATGTGTTACTACAAGGTAGTAACTGGAGTATCTGCCAAGGCCGTATTTCCTTCCATCTACTACTTCAAGAGCAAATACTACTACATTAACATCCATGTGTACCAGACACTTGCAATTGTACACATGAAACAGCACTTCTCAGGCTTCTTAAATGTGAGTCTGATAGGATCTGGCACCTCCTTGGCATCTGTTTCTGATGGACACATTTTGAGGGGGTGGGCAAAGTCTGTATATACTGTATTTTTATAATGGTCCATTTAAAAAGATCGCTGTATTGACAAAGATCTTTTCAGTGAACGTAAAAGTAAACCACACGACATTACAAAGGAAAAACAAAGCTTACATAATCTGGATATAAAGGACAGTTGGTACAACTGTAAATGAAAAAAATTCATGTGGAAATGAAACACATGGAAGAAGTCATTAGTATGTAAGATGTAAGGATTAGCCAGATTGGCACTTTCCCTACCAACCTGGCTAAATTTAAGCATTGGACAAGTCTCAGTGAGGCACCCTGATGATTTCAGAATTCTCAAGCAATTAATACTCGCTATAGTCATTGTATAAAATATGTAGATGAGTTTATATAAAATATATTGCCTCACAATTTTGAGTACTGTCTTTTTTAAACTTGTTCAATATTTGAGAAAAAATATTGTGATTTTAGAAATTCAGAATGCAGGACCAGCCGTGAGGCCTATTCACTGTAACAGAAGATCAATGGGGAATTTCTGGGTTGCAAAATGTTAAATAGCACAGACATCAGAGACCGTGAAAGATTTTATTTTTTCTTTTACTTTCATCCAAACACACCCTTTTCTGGAAAACATAAAAGCATGCACATTGATGGCATTCTTATAAAGAAAAACTAAGTAATAATAACTAAGCTGCAAATCAACAATAATAACAAAGGCTTAAGATATGTGAAAAGATTTACAGAGATACACGGCTCTTCGTTTTAGAAAATAAGAATTCAAGTCATATCAACACATGTTAAAAAGAAGCTTCTAATTTTCCAAATAATACAAAATTTTGAAACTAACAAATATATTTTATAGAACTTTTGTGAGAATATAAGTGTGGTCAAAAGACATGATGTTCAAAGTGACCTTATGAGTTCACTGTAACTTCTTAAAATCAGTTATAATCAACATAATTCCAGGATACTTCTTAAAGTTTAAATTTAGAGCATATCCATGATAATCAAAATAAGTCACACAACTTACATTAACTTCGATCAAATTAGAAATCAGTTCTAACTTTAGGACTGTTTAAAACAAGTATTAACAAAGACATGAGACTGATTTAAATTTCACTTTACAGGTAAGAGAAAATGACAATTTGGCATGAGAACAATTTTCAGAAGTTCCCTACACCCCCATGCATACGGAGACCAACCATATCCTGTGGGCCTGTGTACACACACACACACACACACATACACATACACACACACGGACGCAAACAAACCAGTTCATACTACCTAGGTCTTCAAAGGTGCCGACATGGCCTGCTCTCTGGGTCTGGAGAGTCAGTTAGACAAAATTTCCCTTATTCATTATTTTCCTTCTGCTCATCACAGTTCACTTTGGGTGTTTCATCTGGGGGCACTGACACAATTTTACAACAAAAATCCATTAGGTAGAAATGTTACCTTAAAGGACTATTAGGCAACAATCCAGTTTAAGTTAGAATATAAAAACAGAGCAGACCCACAAAGGTCCCCTTCCTCAGGCTACAGTTATTACTCCGCGACTGAAAGCAGGATGAATGGTGGGATTGGGTTCCTGAAAACAGCTCTTGTTCTGAGCTGACACGGGTGACTGTGTACCCCATTAAAACTAGTGGGGACTCCACAAATTCATTCGGGCCGATGGATTGAGCCTGGGTTTCATTGGCTTGAGGAAGGAGCCCGCTGAGCGCCTTTGCCACAGCTGGTGGGGGGTGGGGGGGCTCAAAAGAGCTTAAATGACCAAGTTCAGCCTGCAGCCCGCAGCGGGACAGGCCAGCCGGCTCCGTACTTCTCCCCTGTGCCCGTCCCGTGCCAGGCCCCGAGCAGCACACTGCCAGGAATCCAAAGGAAAAGAACTCAAACGCAGTGGAAACCGACCATGATGACAGAAAAAAAAATGACTTCTGCTAAACCCAAGAGTAATGGTAGGCCAAAGGCACATGCTAGTAAATCTAGTCGGGCGTTGAAGGCTCCCATCACCTCAAGTATCTGTGGACTCAGGTCCAACAAAGGTTCACACTGATGACTTTGATGTAAAAATAACAGGAAGCCTGAAGGTCTGTAAGAAAGCCTGGCACGGACACTAGCAGGTGCTGAGGCCTCAGCTCTGCTCTTCAGAACATCGGGCAACGTACAGGTCTGCTATGGCGGGCCAGGGTCACGCTGCCAACCCAAACTTATCTCTCACATTTGACACATTATTCCTTTGTGTACAACACAGCGTGTGCAAATTAAGCTGTTTCAATAAATATTAGAAATGTTAATTACTTTGCAAATAGAAAGTAAAATCAGCTAATAACACACTACAATAAAAGCATGCGCAAACCACACCTTCTTCCCCACGGACATTTCTTGCCCTTTTCCTTGTATCCTTGATACACAAATACAGTTTCTTTCGTCCACTTGGAGAAATTAAGCAAAAGGCAAAATATTACACAGCTGCAAGATACTACATACTTCAGTGATGAGAGTTTGGACTAGTCAAGTTGTAAAAAATTAAAAATAGCAAATACAGTGAAATAGATTGCAAATTAATGTTCATGAGTGCAGCTCTCTGAATTACAAAACAATGACAAAGCACACAATAGTAATAGTCTTCTGAAGACAACACGGGTTCATAGGACACGCCAAGGACAGCACGCACTGCTCAGCGCCCCCTTTCCAGTGGCGTGGTCTGCCCGAGACCACCTGCATGTTGGCTTTAGTCAGGAATTCTATTTTATCCAATGTTCAATCAACAAGGCTTTATTTACACTTCTTATTAAATTCAAGAAACAATGTGATGTCCCGTGTGGCTGCCAATAATAAACCACGTAGCACATCCCACTGCCTGCAGACGGCTACTTGTTTATGCTTTAATACTAACCCACAAGCAGCCAATCAAGGTTCCATAAATCCACGTTTTTACATAGAGTTTCCTTCCAGCCTCCGTCATAAGCATACCAGCAGTCAAACCACTTAGGATCAAAAACGATGGTAAAGTTTTCTTGAGACTTAATTTAGAATTAACACTTTCCCCTGGAAATTTGTTTCTTCTTTCTGGATCCAGTGAATCATAAAATTCTATGAGCAACCTATGGTCAGAATGGAAAAAAAGAAATGTAAAGTTTCAGGTTTAGTCATTTAAGATTTTAATGTAACATATAGCTACTAGATGCCTATTACACGCTGGAGAAGTTACAGGTCCTTTGGGAAATAAAGATGAATAAGGAAAATAGCCAGAGACTTGATTTAACTAGAGTTTCCAGACCTGAAAAATATATTTAATATGCTCATGATTAGGGTAGATGAATTGTATTATATGTACAGTTTTTAAAAGATGGCTTCAAGTAATTTTATGGGGATGATTTTGGTTTTATAACTTTTAATTTTTAATAATTTTGCAATGCCCAGACTCACACATGGGTAATAACCCATCGCACTTCTGAATCCTTCCTCCTCCTCCTCCTCCTCCTCCTCCTCCTCCCTACACCTCCCGTTCCACCAGAAGTAAAGGAAAAGGTCAGCAGTCCTGATAACATATATGGAGTTTCCCCCCAAACCCCTTATTTGCACAAAATTAGGAAAACAGATACAAGAAGGAAGAAACAGCATAGTTAATTCATGTTCCTATCTTACTTAAAACATATAAACTTCTAGTAGAAGAGACTCAGCATAAAACTCTCAAACACAAATAAAACAAACAGAAAGTCCTTCTATTACCAGAACACATCCCCTAAAGATAATCACGGTTTCAAAATGTCCAGACTCAGTCTAAGTATATACAAGCACCAATACCACAGAATACACTGGACATTAAACATCTTGTTCAGGCTTTTTAAAAACAACCAAAGCGGGTGGCTTCGATGGCTGGTTGAATCAACTCTGTCGTGTACAAGTGACAGTCAGTGGAACACAGGAACCCAGCTACTTGTCTATAAGCGTCACAGAGTTTCATCATCCACGCAGCACGCTTTCAGTCATCTGCCTCTCGGAGTTAACTCAGAAGGGCTGAGGAGGAAATAGTTTTACTGTGATACAACAGGGCACAAAGCAATCTGCTAAGCGTATCAGGAGAAGGAAACTCAGGCAAAACTTCTCAACACAGTTTTGGAAGTCTTACTTCTGAGTCTGTAAAAACTCCACACTTCTCAATGTGGTTTCAGTAAATGATGCATTCTGTAACTAATGGATCCACGTTTTTCAAAAGAAGGATTAAAAATAGAGATGTTTAAAAAGTACCTTTCAAAAAACAGGGTATGTACCAGAAAGGATAAAACTTCCATTGACAGCAAACAGTAAATAAATAATATATCCTAAAATTTTCATCCAAGAAAATTAAATTTCTAAGTATTAAATAAAAACCGAGATGCACTTTTTATCTTCCTAAAAACAGAAGAAAATTCTAAAATTTTTTCCTTTAGAAATCTGTATTAGGGGCGCCTGGGTGGCTCAGTCGGTTAAGCATCCGACTTTGGCTCAGGTCATGATCTCATGGTTCGTGGGTTCAAGCCCTGCATTGGGCTCTGTGCTGACAGCTCAGAGCCTGGAGCCTGTCTTCCAATTCTGTGTCTCCCTCTCTCTCTCTCTCTCTCTCTCTCTGACCCTCCCCTGCTCGCACTGTCTCTGTCTCCAAAAAAAAAAAAATTGTATTAGGGACGCCTGGGTGGCTCAGTCGTTTAAGTGTCTGACTTTGGCTCAGGTTATGATCTCCTGGTTCGTGGGTTCAAGCCCCGTGTTGGGCTCTGTGCTGACAGCTCAGAGCCTGGAGCCTGCTTCAGATTCTGTGTCTCCCTCTCTGCTACTCCCGTTTGCTCTCTGTTTCTCTCCCTCAAAAATTGTTTAATGTTTAAATAAACATTTAAAAAGAAATTTATATTAAATCAAAGGGGCTCTAATATACTCTATTCCTGAGGGCTCCTGTTTCTGCCAGGCATACTACATTCCCTCCCCCAGCCTGACTCTAAGCTGTGCTCACCCAAGAGGCATCTAAACACGCCTGTAGTTGACTTACAGGTAATGCTCACCAAGGGTCAGCACTGTTTGCTCCGAGTGATGTTACTAGCATGGACCAACACAAGTTCAATCCTAGAAATTGCTTAGGCCCCAAAATACTAACAGCAAAAGACATTCTGGTCAGAAAAATGTCACCCCCCCCCCAAGCAGTACACCGTGTCATTTCCACGCGTACATCAGACGACATCCTCTATCGCACGGCCTCGCGTCCCGGGCACTATGCGCACACCAGCTAGTCCTCAACCACAACACCGCTTGTGTGACCTGGGAATGCAGGGGTGTGTGTGATCTCATTTTATATCCACCCCCCCAGTCCCCAGAACAGTGTCTAGGAAATACTAGGAATGGAAACAGAGGCCTCCTATAATATGTTCTTTTGTAGGACTTTGTAACAGTGATGCTTCAAACATGAACAGATTAGACTTGAGTTTCTAAAAAAGTGTTCGTAAGATAAAAAGACTGTTTATGTTAGTTTCAAATTGTTTATTTATTATAGTGAAATATAGCGGGACCCAAGGTTTTCAAGTCCAAGAACTGGTGTTACTCACTTATCTTTTATTTCAAAGCGCTCGTGAAGCCACCTTCTCATACATGCTTGTTCTTCTGGAACATCTTTTCTGTCGATACGGTCAATGTGAATGTGAATTTTTGGACATTCTTTGCAGAGAAATTCTAACAAGAAACAAAAATATTTCATTTTGTATTGTTTTAGAACTCTTGGTTACAGAAAACAATGGAAAATGAGGTAAAAAAAAAAAAAACCTTAAATGATGACAAAGCACATTCTTTCTTAAGCAAAAAAAAAAAAAAAAAAAAAGTTACAAGGACAAATTATAGACTGATGGCTTTAGGTTTCAGGCTGAGGGAGAAAAACCTGTTACACTGCAATTACCCGAAGTCACTGAGTTACATCAACAGCACCAGTGTTACTTTTCACACAGCAACCTTTAGTGGTACAGATGGCCCAGGGCTAGGAAGCTGGACTCAGCTCGAAGTTCGTACCCACCCTCCGAAGGGACCCCTAAATGCCAACCACCCCCAAACTCACTCATAACCTGCTGGAAACCACCAGTCCGCTGTTCCCAAGCTTCTCTCTCTCTTTTTTTTTAATATTTTTTTTTGTTTATTTATTTATTTTTGAGAGCAAGAGAGAGCATGAGCAGGGGAGGGGCAGAGAGAGAGGGTGGCACAGAATCTGAAGCAGGCTCCAGGCTCTGAGCTGTCAGCACAGAGGCTGACGCAGGGCTTGAACTCACGAACCGTGAGATCATGACCTGAGCCAAAGTCGGATGCTCAACCGACTGAGCCACCCAGGCGCCCCCGCTGTCCCCAAGCTTCTCACGCACCACACATGGTCACTGTTGCTCCCACTAGACAGAGTCCCAGGAGGGCGGAGACAGGTCTGTTCCCTTGGCCAAAGTGGTGGGGGCATGGAGGCACTGAACCCCTGAATCCCCAGGGCCTTCCCCGGGCACGTAAGCCTGTTCTGACAGCTGCACTCCTGAACGGACGTGGTAGAGAGGTCTCTGTCCCTCTGTGATTTGCTATTGGTTTCTATTCACTGGTACTCCCTGCTCTCCTCGCCTTTGCCATATTTTCACCTATTATACTCAGTTTAGGAGCCAAAATTCTTTTTGTGGAACAGCTATGAGCTCTTAACTAGAATTCCTAAACCATGCTAATTTGAACAAAGCAGGCAGTCTTTATTCAGGCCTGGTTGCACAAGGGATGAGGCCAGAATTTATTTTAAGACAAAAAAGAACTCTGAGCTGGGAAATTCCCTTTTTCGTAGGTGGCTTTTGGTGAAGAGGTGAGATTATTAACATATTTAAATTCCTTGGAGAACAAGGAAATATTCCTAAGAGATCTGAAAGAAGGCCACGATCCCTCAGTGGGTATGAAGAAGCGGGGCCAAGACCTGTTACCTCAAGTTGAAGTGAGTTCGAAGACAGTGTTCTAAGAAACGGTGACTTGTATATTCTACGGTTTGAGGAAGACTTAAAGCTGAGAAGTCTCTATTCTTTTGACTCCACATACATCTCTTTTTTGCTAAGTATTCTCTATAATTGTTCTTTTTCTTAACCACTGCTCTCCTTAATAACATTTCTGCCATCAAAATTATCTCACAGTTATTTATTCACTTTTAGGAGTGAACTGGCTTTGATGATAAATGCACAAAAAGTACTGCGATAGGGAAGATTTACTGTTCAGTATTTTTGTCTTAATTTTCCTCAAGTTCCAGTTTCACATATGTCATCAAAGAACTGCTTACGAGGTATTTTAGAGCAGAAGTGTGCAGCGGTTAAGAGCACGGCCTGTGAGGCAGGCAGCCTGGGTTTTGATCCCTGGTCAGCCCTGGGCAGATCTGTGAGCTCTCCGTGCCTGTTCCCCAGTCTGCGAAACAGAGACCCAAGACAGCACCTGCCTGACAGGGACACTGTGGAGAGTGCTCGGGCCACGGGGCAGCACCCAGCACGTGCCCCACGTGTTTGCAATGGTAACTTTTCTGCCACCTATCGCTTCTCAGCTGGCTCTCGTAGCTGTATTTTTGGTACATAAGAATGCAGACCCTGACATCCATTTTCCTGCCTCCAACTAATGATCTATACCCACCCCCCATGTCTCCATAATCAACAGTAATCCCATGGACTTGGTGCAGAGCCACACACCATAAGGAAAAAGTGAGCATACTCTGCAAGGCAGAAATGAAATGCTTGTAACCACAGTGCCTGGGGAGTGACAGCAGTGTCTTTCCTGAGACCTCAGAGGAGGAGGGAAGAGGCACCCACACCATGAGGACTCCCAAATTCATGCGGTGCTTTTAGGGTCCCGCCCTAACATGTACACGGGACTTTGGTGTGCCTGATCTCTTCTGACATTCATGAGTCTATACAGGCACTACCTACTGCAGGGCTGAGAGAGGACCAAGGCCCAGAGTGACAGCAGTGGAGCCTGATCCGTCCAGGGTCTGCGGTGAGGCCCCAAATATAGACCATGAGACAATCATCAGATAAACACTAAATGACTTTCAGGAGGCAAGAAAGAAGTGACATAAATCTTTTCCTCAATATCTAATAAAGCTCATGTATCTATACTTATAAAAACTATTTCAGTTGGAGATTTCATATTCCAAGAGCAAAAATTTCCCCTTAATATTTAGGACATAGAGGGAAAAAGTATTCTAAATTAAGGTATAATTTTTTCCTAATTAGAACATTCCTTGTAGAGCCTAGAATGTATCGATCTCCTAGAGTAATATGAAAGTCTTCCAAGTATTCACACACGTCACAGGGTCTGGTCTCTGGAGAAACTGAGTCCCATGTGCTCTGGGCCTGGGGAGCCAGAAGGGAAAAGCGGACCTCAGGGAGCAGGGAAGAAAACGCCCCTAAGGCCCTGGACACCCCTCGCCCCGGCTCCCACGCTGCTGTCTGACTGGCTTATTACATGTTTCCCTTTCCTTTTGGGGGAAAACAATGACCTAAATCCAAGAACAGAAATCTGGGTAGATCAACTGTGGCATAGTCGCATAAATGGACATCATGTAGCATTTTTAAAAAATTACAGAAGTATATATACTGACATGTAAAGATGTTTATGACACCCTGTTAAGCAAATAAAAAGCGGGATACAGAGAAAACAATATACACAAATGATCTCATTTAAAAAAAAATATCCAAAGGCACAAACATACTCCAGCATATAGACTTTACGAGAAGGAAGGTTTTGAGGAAAACATCCAAACCATTAAGTGGGGTTCTGTCTGCACAGTGAGCCTGTGCAGTGTTTTTCCTTCTTCTTTTGGGTTACCTGTGATTTTCCCCTCCAAGTAAGTTTTATTTTCATACAAGAAAATATTAACAGAAAAAAGTTACCAAGAACCGTATTAAATGGTAAAACAGAGCACCAAATGTTACCGTTAACTTCACCATTTATTACAGAATACGACCCACTATAGAAACAGGATTTTAAATAAGTCCATGATACTCAGACTGGCCCAGCTCACCTCTGCCCGATGATGCCGTCCGGTGAAGTCTGACTCTGGCGACAAGAGCAGATGAACCCCAAGGGCAAGCCCAGGTGGGCGTTGATGGACACGCCCCTGGTAATGACACACACCACACAATGGGAGGGACAAGGGACACTGCCTGCCGCCTAGCTCTTGTGACGCCTCCTTCAGGCCCGAACCGTGAGAGGAGTGATCCCGACAGCGCATCAACACTGCAGTGCACCTTTGCCTGCGGCCAGCCTGTCCGGGGTCCAGGGTGGCGCTAAGGCCCCGTGCGGCCAGCCACCATCCCAGACGGCCCTGAGGGAGCTATACAACTCCTACAGTGCTTGAGAATGACCAGCCTACGGCGTATCCATGAACACTCTAGCAACTACGGAAACGGTTTTTAAGTGGGCCAGAAAATATGACTATTAGGTGACAGCCCACTATGTATGGGGATTATATTTAATATTACTTAAACTCAACCACCCAGAATGTACAATATTCTAAGTTAAGGAATTTTATACCTACTCTGATTTACTTCATAAATTTAAGGTGGATCTTAATCTATACTAGATTATAAGTAGAGCAGAAGATCAATCAATTTATAGAATAACGAGAGCCGGGTTTTTCAAGCCACAGGTCCCAAGTCACAACTAAAATCTCACATAACATGGAAACCTGTCTCTCACATGCACAGGAAAACTGGTGGGAGGATTTCTCAGCAGCATGCTTATCAATCTGAGAGATACTACCAGGCAACTTCTAGGGAGGGTGAGCTGTACTGCACTCCTAACAGAGTAGGAAAGTATTTCACCCACAGGGCCTGTTAGCAAACCTGATGCCAAGATTTCTGCTAATCTGATAGCAAAACATGGGATCTCACTGTACATTATAATTTGCATTTTTATTATGAATGAGACTGAACACTGTTTTCCCTGTGAACTACTGCTGAGTTACTGACCACCTTCTTACCAATTTGTAGAAGCCCTTTATACATTAAGGAAATCACGCCTTTTTTCTGTGATCTAAGTTGCAAATGTTTTTCCCAGTTTGTCTTCAGTCTTTTGATTTTGCTCTGGTATATTTTTCCTTGCAGAAATATACAGTCTTAATTGACTGAAATGACAGATTTATTTGCCACATGGCTTCTGGGTGTGATAGTAAGGCCAACTTTCTCGAGAAGAGACAGTTTGTAAGGACAACACAAAGCCGCTGTCGGCTAATGTGTACGCAACAGAGGAAATGGGGTGGGCAGGGCTGGAATGTAGACAGCGCAGCTGTGAACGGGTCTCCAGGCTTCTCCGCCAGCTGAGAACAGGTACAGAACCGCCTATGCCATGTCCGGCCCATCCATCCTCTCTCCAGGCCGCCTGCTCCAGGGGCCTCTCTGTCTCCTGGACACACTAGGGACACTGGCCTTCACGAGGTCCCACGGACACACTCTGCCAGGCCTGCAATTTCGACCTTCATCAGCCACCAATGTGAAATAAAACAGCCGGTGTCCTATTTCCTTGCATGCTTACTTATTCCTATATTTCAATTTCTCTAACAGGCAAGAGTGTCTCTGTTTATGTTTAACCAAAATATTCCACTCACTTAAAATCCTTTTTCTTGTTATATCTGACGGACACATAGACAACAGCTAAAAGGTCTTTAAAATCTAGCACAGGTTTGAAAAAAGAAGTCCCACTGAACTGTTTTTCTTCTTGCCAACAATACTAATTTTCCTAAGTATTCTATAAAAGCGCATATAAAGATGAATGGTGACCATCGATGCATACCTCCGACTGCTAGCTTAGCACTCTCCTCCTCATTCCCTCCTTTGATTTATGTAGCCTTCCATTTTTATGTGTGAACTTTGGGTAGAAAGAGGCTGAGTTAATGATAATGGGCAAGTCCAAAGGACTCCTGTGGCAACCAGGAAATACCAAACTTAGCAGGACTCTTGAAATTCAAATGGTTATGGATTACTAAAAATTACTTGAAAGATACAGCACGTATATACTTAGAAAATATATCAAGTAAATGCTATGAAGCACACTTCCCTATCAAAGAGAATAATTATACATTCACAAACGTAGGCTTCCACTGAAGAGAGAAACTCACCAGCCATGGACGGGGCTTCTTTCCGCTGCCCTTTATCATCGATAGTCCCTTCAAAAGCCACCGTCACATCGTAAATTGCATCTAAATAATTCTTCAAAGAATCAAAAGCAACATGAGTTGCCTTTATTCTTGGTGTCAGCACATGTTTTAATACTGCAAGGCCTAAAAAAGAAGTTGATTCAGTGTGGCCATAAATTAGTTACAAAGCACCCCAGCAGAATATCCAAATCGTTTTTAAATTTCCAGGAATAGACAGACCACAATCTATTAAAGCCATCATCTCATACGTACAGGGCTGGAGGTTTTAGGAAGTACTCTCATGACTCAATCTCTTCAAATCAAACATTCATTTAATATGTATTTATGAAACGTCTACATGTATGAGGTACTTTGGAAAGCTGTCAGAAAACCAGAAACCCCTCAATCTGGTAAATCTGACAAGGGTGGGTATTCTCATCCTCATTTCTGGCAACAGAATTAAAGGTGAGAGCATCCTGCCCGTGGTCAGGAACCCAGCTCATAATTTCTAACTCCTAGTCCATGATTTAATTTTATTTATTTTCAAATAGGGATGTGGGAGTGTGGGATCACCCAAATGAGCCCTGCTGTGTATAATACCCAAAGGGATCTACATAATGTGGAAAACCAGGCTTGATACTTGGAATGCTTTTTTATTATTATTAAATTGAGGTACAATTTACATACCATAAAACCCATCATTTTAAATTGTACCATTCAGTGGTGTCAAATTCCAGACCCCCTTCCTCTCTCCAAAAAGACACCCTGTACCTTTTGCAGACCCTGTACATTCTGGATTTGCCCAATATGGACATTTCATGTAAAGGAATCACACAATACTGTGGACTTCTGTGTCTAGCGGCTTTCACTTAGCATTCTGTTTTCAAGGCCCCTCCATGCTAAGGTATAGATCAGAGCTTCATTACTTTTTATGGCTGAATAATACTCCACTGTATGGATATATCACATTTTCTCTATCCATCAGCTGACAGACTCTTGGGTTGTTTTCAACCTTTGGCTATTATAAATAATGCTGCCATGAACATTCATATAAACTGTATGTGAATGCTAAGTAAGTTTCTGTATAAACACAGGATTTCCATTCTCTCGGGTGTATTTGCATTATACACACACACACATATATATTGTATACATTTTTCAAAGTTTCTGTAATGGAGAAAACACAATTCATACAGAAGAATTAATCATATCCATGAGTGTGCAACCAGTATGAAGAATTCATTCGTCCCCCTTCCTACTTCCCACTGCCTCCCTTTCTCTTGATTAGAATACGTACTGACAATTTAACAGAAGAGAGTAGCTCTCTGAAGTGACAGAACATAGACAAGATTTGATGTGGATTTTCTCCTGACTCTCCCTAGGGAAAATAAGCTGCATAAAGAAGACCAGCTATAGTATGTTGGGATCTTCCCGCAGAAGAATTTTTAAAATGCGAAGCGGTGTGGGAAAGACAAAGATTCCCACAACCACATATCTGACTTAAGTCCCTAGGGCAGAAGCGGCTTAATTTATTCACGAACTTACACCAAAAATCTGAATAGTATACCAGGCTGGGAAACATCTATTTGTCAATTAAATTAGTTAATACTTCCTTCTTCGCTCTTGGAGCTCATCCAATATTAAGTCCAAAGTTCCGCAGAATTGCCCTGTGGTATTTATTCAGTGAGAACAACTAAAAGACTCCAGTAAGTCAGTAAGAAGATATGAAGACAGAAAAATAATATTTCAAAAAAAAGAAAAGTTCTAGGAAGGCATGGCGGATGCCTCTCTCCCGCATACTTCCTGTCACACGGCGGACGCCTCTCTCCCACACACACTTCCTGTCACACTGTCGACGCTTCTCTCCCGCACACCTTTACTAACATGCAGTTGGTAGACTTTCTAAGGCTTAGAATAACACGGATGCCCTATGACAACAAATACACGCCGACCCTTCTCTGAAGATCAGAAGTCACTTCGCAGTCCTACGTCTGAGCCCATGATCTCCTCCGGTCCACGTAGGGAATGGTCTACAACCTGTGACCAAGTGACCTTCAACTCTAACTCTCGACAGGGAGGAGGGCGCTCACTACCCCAAAAGCCTGGGCCATTGTTACAAAACCAACCTCACAGTAACAATGCAGAGACCAATCAGAATTTCAAGAAAGAGAGCCAGCCAACAACAGGCACGCACAGTTACCTGCTGGGGCCTGAGTCCCCTGTCCTGAGCTCTGCCTCTGCCTCCTGAGAACTGCACAAAAACCCTGAGCCCCAAACACAGGAAAGTGGTAATTAATTAAGCTATTTCTTCTTGGTCAATATCTAGTCTCTTTTTGTTTCCGCTATGCCCGGTTTCCATCTCCAGAACACCTGAACTTGTACTTGATATACTAGTATGCCACCTCACCCGGTGAACCGGCCTCTCCCTGCGGGCCGTGATGGTGGCTCGCGTAACTGATACTGTGCTGTATGATGTTTTGGAAATGTTATAAGTAAATGATAAACACATTGGAGAGAACACCTTTATTGATCTATATATATATAATATATATATCATCATCTCACTTGACTCCCAGAAATTAATTTAACTAAGGCTGAGAGATAAAATGACTTGCTCAAAGTCACATAGCTAGCTAGCAAGACCTTATAATGTCTTGTTCAGTACTTTTTCTATTTAGTATCTATTACCAAGATACTAATCTAACACTATAAGCATGTAGGTTAAAGATGAATGAGGCAATAAAATAAACGTAAGGAGCTATAGTACATGGTAGATGTCCTGTCCTAGAAGAGATACAAAATGTTCCCAGAATACAAAAATATTACTCATACTTAAAGATTTCTTCAGTCAGTCATATCTGATGGGTGAATGCTCCAGGCAAGAGAGGAGTCCCAAGAGAGGGCAAGAGGGAGGCGTGGAGCGTACGAAGCAGGGAGAGGCAGACCTACGAACAAGGTAAGAAGTCAGGGCCTGGAAGGCCTGTGGAGCACAGGTGCCAAGGATGTGAGGGGGCAGGACTGGGAAGGACACTGGCATCACACGAGAAGAGCTTCACAGTGACAGATGGACATACTTCTACCAGCCTGTGGGACTCCACGGACTTCAGGCCAAAGGGGAGACGGAATCTAGGTGCTAAGGAAAACACTTAGGTTTCTGAAGTACTTTAGGGCATAAGTCATAGGCAAGGAGGTACTCAATTAGGACAGAGATAGTGTGAACTGGACAGAGAAAACGCAGTCAAGTGACGTTATAAGAAGCAAACGTACATTGATTCAGCAGCTTATCGAATGTGGTAAAAAAGGAAAAGCAGTAACCAGACTTCTGCCCCCGAAGACACAGATGAGGCTGCACCATAAACAGAAGGAGCATGGCCAGGCTGGAGAGATGGGGGGGAGGGGTGTGTGTGCACACGCGTGCACATGCATGTGGACACCTGTCGTCCGAGAGCACAGGTGAGGGCAGGAGGCAGCTAAAGAAAGAAAAGAGGTAAACACAATCTCTCCAAGTGACTGAAACGTTTGCGACATCCCAAGCCAGACCTGAGAGGGTGACGGTGGTAACTTGGTCCCCCTCAGAACACGCGGGGCTACCAGTGGGCCTACCGGCATGGCTCCCCGCTACTGTCACCCAAGGCTGTGACCTGACCCAGGCGCCAGTTGGAACCACTCTCTAGAAACAGGGAAGGAGAGTGGGCCAAAGGCTGAGAATGAAATACAGTTGCAATTCAGCGGCTGATGGGGAAGTAGATATCAAAGTGAAACCTGTTGATGGAAAAGCTGATATGCAAAGTGAAACCTGCTGTTTCACTTTGAGGATCACTGTAAATGTGAAAGCTTTCTCACTCCCTTTATTCATCCCTATTCTTTTTCAAAAATGCCTCGCAACTAAGAAGAAACAATTCTTGACTGGGAATGCAAGTCCTGAAGTGGTCTTGAGTGTGGTCTTCCACTGTGCTTCTCTTCTGTTTTTATATCCTGAGCCATCTATGATTCTTCATTCAATAGTAATCAAGGCCCCTGAGATTCATTTTGTGGCCTTACTGGGAACAGGCAGCGGTCTACACCCACAAATCACTGCAAAGATGAATGGAGAGCTGACAACACAAGACAGCAGTAAGGGCTCAGACACTGACGCAGAAATGAACTGGCGGGAGGTCCAAGGAGGACGGGATCACTGTGACCAGTTTGTTGGATTTAAATTCATGTAACTGATCATTTAGCAAAACAAACATCTTAGAAACATAATTAGAGAATGCTCATTTTTACCTATGATACCATTTCACTTATATTTAGAATACAATTACATAATACTGTCATATTTACATATTATGTTGAAGCTTTTCTTACTAAATGTTTCACCATTGATTTTTTAAATGACAAGTTCCATGTTAGCCATTCTGAAAATAAAATTCTCTTTTCCCTAATTTACTATTAGAAAATTGAGCAGCCCTCAAAATATACCTTGCTTACTTGACATTTAATAGTTTCTTGGAGAGTCTACCTATATTTCAGACCTCTCCAAATCTTAATATTTGTCTTGGAGAGACTGTAACTAAAAACAAAATCTTGACTAATTTATTTAGAAATATGAGTAAGCCTGCTTTAAAGAAATAACTAACATTCAGTTTGAAGTGGGAAAGAAACTTAGAAAGCATTATCATGACAACTTTTGAAGTAAACATTATTAACAATTCATGACATTGTAATACAGATATCATCTTCAATAACACGACTAATATCGAACGGGCATAGTTTGTAGTGAACACGTTTTCGAAGGAAAATTCTTCTAGGAAATAGCAATAATCAGAACCTTAAAATATTTAGAGTTAAGAGAGACAGACCACACCCACCACCCATACTTCTTAAGCCAGCCAATGTAACTGCTGACAGAAAACAGAAGAGGAACAGGTGTAATTATCTAAAAATGTGAGCACATATCAAATTTTAAAAATCTAAACTAAAAAGGTTGATTTTGGTTTGTTTTTCTATTTATTTTTTAAGTCAGGTTCAAAGAAAGTTACTTTCGGAACAATATTAATAATGTTTAATTATTATAGACTAACAAGTACTATTTTCATCTTTAAGAAAAATTAGCTTAACAGAGAAACAAGTTCTTTCATTTTTTTAAAGTTTTTAAATTTACTTACTGAGAGACAGTACGAACACGGAAGGGGAGAGAGAGAGGAAGGGACAGAATCCCAAGCAGGCTCTGTGCTATCAGCACACGAACTGTGAGATCACAACCTCAGCCAAAACCAAGAGTTGGATGCTCAACCTACTGAGCCACCCAGGCGTCCCTCATTTTTATTTTTAAGTAATCTCAATTAGTTGTGACCTAAGAGGGAAGAAAACAGGAAACGCTTTCTTTTTGATATACAGTTCACAAATCAATTTCTTTTGTATATGGTGGGAAATGATTATATTTACAGTCACAAGAAAACATAGTTCTAATCGATAGCAAGTTTCTCCAGTTGTAGAATTTAAAGAAAGAACAATCAGCAATTAAAAACTGTATCTATAGGGCAAATTATTCATTTTCCCACCTTTTAGTAACTTTGAGAAACATCTACAACTCACAGAAAAATGACAGACCAATAACTGATTACAGGAGAGTGGGGTGTTATCAGATTTAAAAAAGTGTATGTCATTATTATGCTATTTTAAGAATTACTTAAAAGTGCTTGATGTGGCATTACAAAATTAGTGTAGATTTTTAAGAAAGAAGTAACTTCTAGGAGCTATAGTAAACAGTCATCTCAGTAAGACTGTAAGATACAAGGTAAATATTCATCTTCAATTGTTTTAAAAATAAGGAGCTAAGAAACATCAGTATTAAATATAATTCCATACAGAAAGATAATTGGAGACCATGTTATGGACTGAAGTGTGTTTCGGCCATTCCCGGCCCCCGTCACTTTGAATTCCTAGCCCCAATGTGACTGTATTTGGAGACGGGCTTGTGGGAGGTAATTAAGGTGAAATGAGGTTGCAAGCGTGGGGCCCTGATCCGATAGGACCAGTCCCCTCCTAGAAAGAGACCTGAGTGTGAGCAGAGAGGAGGCCATGAGAAGACACGGCCAACTGCAAGTTAGGAAGAGAAGTCTCACTGAAACCAACCCTGCAGTCACCTTGAACTTGAACATCCAGGCTTCAGAAGTGTGAGAAAATCAGTGTTTAAGCCCCCAGCGTGTTGTCTTGTCACGGCAGCCAAGGGGATTAGTACAGGCCCGAAAACCCGGACTGAGATTACAATTCTGAGTAATTATTACATAGTAAATAAATCTATTTCCACATAAACATTTGTTTTACCCAACTGAAAACAGTATGGCACTCTTCAAATAGGCGCGCGCGCACACACACACACACACACACACACACACTCAGGTAAATTTTACAAAGGATGTCAGAAGTCCTTGAATACTAGACCACAGAAGAACTCTACGATGCTCTTCACCCAAACAGTCATCCGGGGTGATACTCATTCTCTCATGCAAACTTACTGTACCTCAACAAATGAGGATTTGCCCAGTGACAAAATATAATAAAATGTGTGGGGCTAAGTCTGTCTTAACATATTCAAAATGAAGGACGTAGCCCATCACACACTCCAAGGGGCAAACGTGTTGGAAAAGAGTAGGCTGCAGTGTCTGGAAAGCAGATCGCTGCTGGTCAGCTGGGCTCCTCTTGCAGAGTCCGGGGCAGGATGTCCCGGCGCGACCGACAGTGCCCTACAGTTCCTCCCCGGACTCGCTGCTCTTCCGAGAGGACAGCTCTCATGGTTCTCCTTCTCCGCCTCCTTCACTCATTCCTTCCCACCCAAAGCCAGCCCTTCCCCACCTCCACCTACTGAAATTCTTCACAGCGCAGCCCAAGTGTTTCCTCCTCCAGGCAGCCTTGCTGAACCCACATCTGGAAGTAATTTAACCTAAAGTGTACTTTGCTTATCCTTACCTTACTCTAGTTTGATGGAAGTCAGGTAGGCAGCCTTTAACATGGTCCCCCATCATCCCCACCTCCTAGTAGTCACACTCCCATGTACTCTCCCTTTGAGTGTGGGCTGGACCCAGTGACGTGCTTCTAACAAAATATGGCAAAATGATGAGACGTTACTCCCAAAATTAGGTTACAGGAAGACTGTGACTTCTGTCTTGCTCACCCTCCTCTCTGTGCTCACCTTTATACTACTTCCTCCACGTTCTCTCCCCACCCCTCTCTGCTCCGGTGATCAAGGGGAGTGAGCGGTCATGTCCTGAGGAGCTCAGTGCAGAGACCCAAGTGGCACAAAACAGGCTCTCCAGCCAACAACCGGTGAGGACCTGAGGCCTGTCAACAGCCATTGAGTGGGCTTTGACCAGATCCTCTCGGGGGAGCCCTGCAATGACCGCAGCCCATGACGGTGCCGAGCAAGAAGCTGCGGCTAGACTACACCAAGACTCCTGGCCCTCCTCACCTGTGAGATAATAAATGTCTATTGTTTGAAGCAGTAATTGGTTACACGTCAATAGATGATGAATACAAGCCTGTCTCATTTCTTCTATTAAACTAGAAACTCCTAGAAAACATCAGAGTTAATTCCACAAGTTTCACATATTAGGAACTTGATAAAGGTTTGTTAACATTTAAAGGTATAATACTGTACTGTTTTAAAAACATCAGCAGACTCTAGCATCTAAAGCACTCTAGTCAACTCCTCCCAAGGCCAACTCTCCATTCAACTCATAAAAAACACAAGTGTTTCAAGATGAAGTCGATTATTTAATAACAATGAAATGTGTCAAATTTTACAATATACATGAAAAGTAGCAAGAAAAAAGTTCCCGTCGTGGTTATTATTTTCCTTTCACTTTATCTAACCCAAAACTATAATTCCAGAACTGAGTTAAAATGGCTATCCGAGATGACACGTAAGAGTAGTTGGAAATTTATATAGTTTAAATATAAACTGTACTCAAGTTTATCAAGAATCCCCCCCTCCACACACAAAAAGAATCCTACAACTGATTCATCTATAAGCTATTTTAAGTTTCAGAGTAAAATATACATTTTGTTGAAGTCAGAACTCAGCCATCTAGAATCTTTAGAGAAGGAATAATTGTAGAGAGACAGAATTTTCTGCAACTCTAAGAATCTACCCCCTGAAAATCCCAAATTTTGTTCAGTAATTTTAGATCACTGTTTTCTTTCTAAAATAAGAAAATTAGAAAACAGCTTAGTAGGGGAGCCTGGGTGGCTCAGTCGGTTGAGTGTCCAACTTCAGCTCAGGTCATGATCTCACAGTGCATGAGTTCAAGCCCCGCGTGGGGCTCAGTGCTGACAGCTCAGAGCCTGGAGCCTGCTTTGGATTCTGTGTCTTCCTCTCTCTCTGCCCCTCCCTCGCTCATGTTTGGTCTCTATCTCAAAAATAAATAAACGTTAAAAAAAACCCAGCTGATTAAACAAAATCAGACATCCTTAGAATAGCATTTTTCTGAGACTAATACAGAAATGTGAACTGTACCTCCCCAAGGGAAGGATAGAAAATGCACATTCTCTAAACACTTCTGGACATAAAACCCTTTTTTAAAAAAGCCATCTGTCTGTGAGTTCTGTTGTAGAACATGCTTTCATTATTTTTTTAATTTTTAATTTTTTGTTTTCCCTTGAAATAGGTTGTTATTTTTAGGTTATTTTAATTTCAGTTGGTTAACACAGTGTTCATTAGTTTCAGGTGTTTATTATAGTGATTCAACACTTCCACACATCACCTGGTGCTCATTATGACAGTGTGCTTGTTACCAGTGTACTTGTTCATCTCCAGCACCGCTTTAACCCATTCCACCACCCACCTCCCCTCAGGTAACCATCAGTTTGTTCTCTATAGCTAAGAGTCTGTTTCTTGGTTTGTCTCTGTCCCCCCCCCCCACCATGTTCATTTGTTTTGTTTCTTAAATTGCAAATATGAGTGAGATCATATATGACACGATATTTGTCTTTCTCTGACTTAGTTTGCTTAACATTATACTCCCTGGTTCTATCCATGTCACTGAAAAAGGCAAGATTTCATTCTTTTTGATGCCTGAATAATATTCCATTGCATTATATACGTACATACATATATAGGTATGTATATATATACCACATCTTTATCCATTCATCAGTCAATGGACATTTGGGCTCTTTCCGTAGTTTGGCTGTTGTTGATAGTGCTGCTAGAAAAACTGGGGTGCATGTGTCCCTTTGAATCATTATTTTTGTATCCTCTGGGTAAATATACCTAGCAATGTAATTGCTGGATCATAGGGTGGTTCTAGTTCTATTTTTAACTATTTTAACCACACTGTTCTCCAGAGCGGCTGCACCAGTTTGCATCCCCACCAGCAGTGCACGAGGGTTCCCTTTCTCCACATCCTCACCAACACCTGTTGTTTCCTGTGTTGTTGACTTCAGGCATTCTGACAGGTGTGAGGTGATGTCTGCTTGTGGTTTTGATTTGTGTTTCCCTGATGGTGAGTGATGTTGAGCATGACTGGCTTTTGGGCTGGTGGAGGGAGGTTGTCTACTGGGCAACTATACCTATAGGTCTAAAGTGTAACCAGATAAATGGAAGCTAAAGCTATGGTTGTGGATGAAGCCCACAAGGAAACATGAAAATGAAATGGAAGGAAGACCAGCCAAACAGCTACAACATATGAAACAAGAGAGAATGAAGCAGAAGAGGAGGCTGGGAAGGAGACTGACCTGGAAGGAAATGGAAAGGAAGTGGAGACAAGCCCTAGAGAAGTCTAGGGAAAGAATGTCAATAGGAAAGTATCAAGAATTCAGTTCCAGATCACAATTAATTAACTAAAATTAACAAAACTAAAAATCCATTTCCCGAGGCACCACCTCACGTGGGCAGAGCCACCATGTTGGTGAGAGGGAGCACACAGAGGGAATACCACCAGTGCTGCAGCAAGTCCTCCCAGACAGCACTGCACAGACCCTGGCATAATGTCGTCAACAAGACGTCTGCTCACTGAGTGTCCGTTGATCAATGTACGGAGATCAGATACTAATTCAGTCAATCTTCAAGGACAACTTTGAGAGCACAGCACGGCCACTGTTTTCTGTTTACATCCCACCAATTTGGTTGAAGTGAATAATAGCTTACAGGTGTATTAGTCATCTGATGTCCTAAAATAAGGACATCGGAAACATTCCTGTTGTCGGGGACATTACTAACTTCCGAGTACTTTGTGTAATATGCTCCAACAGGAACTTCACAGATCTTCTAACTTCATTCTTACACCGAGTTAGGCATGTCCATGAGGTGTGTGCTTCTTAAGAGAAGAGAAACCAAGCTGTCTAACATGAGGCAACATGCAACCACACAGGGAGCAGAAGTCAGAGTTTGGTTTCCAACCCAGGTGTGTGAGCCCAGAGAACAGAGATCTTTTCCGCCACACAGAACCCACAGTGAACAAGGCTTCATGTACATAGTTAAGGTACCTACACAGATCTGAAACCAATCCGTGGCACTGAAGTGCATATGTGAGCAAGCTCTGGGCTGTAATCTTTCAGACGTGTATAGTAACATGCATACGAGTCAACGAAGAAGCGCCGTCCCCAAGAGACAGTAAACACATGCCTTCACAAAAGAAATGAACACACGCATTCACTTCCGTGGTTGTAAACCATAAATACCTTCTCCAGGAACAGAAACTACAAAGGTATCTTTAAAAATTATTTTTTCAAATACTGTCAAATTTTCACTTACCTTCTTTGGCAGCAAACGTTTGACTAGCTGAAATGACTTTTGTTAGTTCTGGATTATACCGTGTTCCTTCCGGAAAAATCACAAGATACATCTGTGAAGCATAAAGAAATAATGTTTGTTTTGTGTGAGCTTTTGTTGTTCTTGTTAACTTACCAGTGCTAACCGTATTAATGCTAAGGGAGTAGTTCTACGGTGGGAAAAATGTATATTCACTTCACATATGATTCATTTCAAGCAGAGCAACCAAAATGCCAAAAAAGTGCAATTAAGTCTTACCACGGATTATATTTAAAATGCAGTCCTACATACACTGGTAGGTCAATCATTAAGAATCTAACCATGCTTCTAATTACACACTAATATTCCTTAATTAAAAATTTGGCCATGAAATGCTGACTCATGAAGAGCTTTTCCCCCCGCTAAGATTCTGAAAAATGACATTTTTAAAAGGTGTAAATGTTAGACATCAGTGTCCCTAAGTATCAATAATAAAAGCACATCTCATTTGAGGCAATATCTACATCTCCACAATATAAAACATAGTATTCACATTGTAAAAGATTCCCATAGTATTCTTATTTTACAGAGCTCCCTTAATGCATTTTAAATAATTTAATTTATAAGCAGTTTCATAAACTGAAATAATGCACTTATAAATAAAGGAAGCTGGATGTTTACTAAGTAATCAATTAGTCTGAGCTTTTACTTTTATCTGCTTGGGAAAATAAAGACAGAAACCATAAAACTATACAATGAGAAACTCCTAACTTTTTTTTTCTTTTCAACTTTATTTTTTTTTTTTTTAACTCTAGTCAGTTAACATATAGTGCAGTATTGGGAGAAACTCCTAACTTTAGAACTGAGTTACAAAAACTACACCAACATGGTTAATTGATAGCCAAAAGACAAAAATAAGGTATTCATATCAAATCTTTTCAAGTACAAACATAATACAGGAAACAAAGGGAAAGAAGGAGAGTAGGAACGAAAATTATGTTCATTTTATCCATCCTCATCAGATCCTAGATAATGCTGTCTATACACCTAGTACAGAAGCATTCCCTGATCTGAATGATTTCTGATTGTACAACTCCTACTTAATGAACCTTTGTGAGAGTTCAAGTTTTTTCATTAGACAAACGTATGATTAATCTCTTTCAAACTTCTATGTGAAGAACTTGAATTAACGGTGGCTCTAAATTCTGCATTTTCAGCTTCCCTGAAAATATATAAAGTTTTTATTCATCCATACAAATTGTCTTTGAAACCCACTATCTTTGCCGAACTTAGAAATTAACAGATTTCTATGTATCCTAATATTTGATAATAAAGATGAACCAGAGCTTCCAAATGTAGAAAAATGGGTAAAGTCAAGAAAAAGATTAAGAATTCCTTATTATATTTCAGTAAGTAGAAGGAAAAACAGGGAAAAATTAAAATTAGTTCCAAAAACCACAAATTCACTATCAAGAGAATACATTTTAAATCTGTAAAGTTTGTATTTTTTGCTTTTCATTCAAGCATTTAAAAATAAAATGATTCATGATTTGAATGGTTATTAATAATTCAAGTGGTTATTATTTTCTGTCTCTTCACATGTGTAATTAAAAACAACGCTGATGGTCAGCAAGAAGGCAAGAATGAACAATTCATTCAGGATTCATTCAAGAAATATTTCTTACATACCTGTTATTATGCGCCAGGCTCTAGAGGGTAATGAAATAGATACGGTTTTGGAGACAAGTGGATAAAAAGTACACTGAACAAACAAATTTTGAAAATATAATTACACAGGGGCGCCTGGGTGGCTCAGTCGGTTAAGTGTCTGACTCTTGGTTTCGGCTCGGGTCATGATCTCACAGTTCGTGAGTTTGAGCCCCACACCGGGCTCCATGCTGGCAGCACAGAGGCTGGTTGGGATTCTCTTTCTCCCTCTCTGCCCCTCCCCAGCTCGCACTGTCCCTGTCTCACTCGAAATAAACTTAAACAAAATACAAATAAAAATATAATTACACTTATATGACTGTGAAGAAAAAGAGCAAGACGTTCTGAAGGAGAAGAACAAGGGAAGACCTCAGGAATGGGGAAAGAATGAGTGCTCTCTCCCCAGATGGAGAACAAGGCAAGGGTGCCTGTTCCCACCAGTTCTGGTCAAGGCTATACTAGAGGTTCTGGCCAGGGCACCCCAGGCAAGACAAAGAAGCAAAAGACATCCAGATTAAAAGACAGAAAAACTGTATTTATACACAAATGACGTGACTGTCCACGTAGAAAATCCTATTTTTAGATGTTACTAGATAATAAATAAGTTCAGCAAGGTTACAGAACAAAAAGTCAATATACCAAAATAAACCATATGTTTACATGCTATCAGCATGTAAGAAAATTAAAAAATGCCATCTAGAATAGCATCAAAAAATAGGAAATTAAGAATTTATTTTGGCAAATGTGGGTAACTTTTGCAAAACATGTGTAAGCTGTATTCTCCAAAACTATGAAACACTGCCGAGAAACATTAAAGAAGACCTAAATAAAGGCTGCTTTTGGATCCAAAGATTCAATACTGTTGTGATATCATTTCTTTCCAGATGGATCTGTAGATTCAATGCAATCCAAGTAAAAACCCCAGCAAGGTTTTATGCAGAAATTGACAAGATGATTTGAGAATTTATACAGAAATGGAAAGGACCTAAAACAGCCAAGCACCTTTGAAAAACAACAGATTTAGAAGAGTTAACTACACCAGATTTTGAAACTTATAATGCAAGAGTAATCAAGATGGTGCGGTACAGGCATGGGGATACACACTTAGATCAGTGCAACAGAATAAAGCGTTCACAAACAGACCCCATGCATGAAATCAATTTATTTCAAACAATGGGGAAAGAAAAACCTCAATACGTAGTGATGGATATCCATATTTAGACACGAGAAACTTGACCTTACACCAGATATAAAAGTTAACTCGAAATGCATCACAGACCTAAATGCACACTGAAACTATAAATCTTCTAAAAGAAAACAAAGGAGAAAATCTTAGCATCATTGAGTTTGGCAAAGCCTTCTAAAATAGGACAGAAAAAGCAAAAATTTTAGGAGAGAAAAATCAATAAACTGCACTTAGGCAAAAATCTTAAAACTGTTTAAGACTCTGTTATGATATGAAAAGGCAAGCCACAGATGGAAATTCTTAGCGGTTACATTTTAATGGCCCCAAACCGGCCATTACTCCACGAAGCGGGCGATCTTCTATAGGAAATCCTGTCTACAAAGACCGGAACCGACAACCCGTACAGAACACCAAGTCTAGGTGCTCAGCTTCACATCCCCAACTCCACTCGCAGGCCCTGAGCCCCGGGATGAACTCCTCATTCCCTCTGGGCCTTAAGCTTCCTTGGCCAAGTGAAATGACACTTCATCCAGACACTGTAATGACAGTGGTACCCACCCCTCATACAGACACTGTAATGACAAAAGGTGAGAATTTGTGGAAATCTATGTTAACGCTGTGCTTGGCGCAAAATGACAGTGCAATTTGCTGTTTTTAAAATTAAAACAGATCTCCTTTAGAAACGTGAGATGACAGCGAGAGGACGCGAGTGGTTTGAAAAAGGGCCCGTGACAGGCGCAGCTGGGAGGGCGTCCCCAGATCCAGCTCCAAGCGCCTCATTCTCGAGAACACCTGCCTCTAGAGGCCGCGAGACCAAGGCAGTTCCGGCTCTCTCCAACACGAGCTGAGCGTGGCACACAGCTGAGATGGAGAGTCAAGAAGTCAAACTTTCTTCCTCCTTCCGAGGTCTGCACGTGATTACCTCCCCGCCACTGCGCTCACACTGCTGACAAAAAAGACAGCTGTCTTCTTTAGTTCCCGTGGAAATGGAGAAGGTGGCAAGAGAGGGCAGGAAGGACTAAACACGGAGCATCAGGGAAGAGAATAATGACTATAGGGCAGTGTGACATTTCCAGACCCACTTCTCAGTTAAGGAAAATCCCTGCTCAAGGACAGGGAAGCCCAGGGATGACAGAACTGACTGTTCCAAACAAATCAAATTATGTAGATTATTGCTACTGTGCATAGAAATCTCTTATTCTGCTAAATTTTCATTTGGAAGGAACCAGAGATTCTGTTTTCTTTAATGGGGACTGACTTTGCATAGAAGATCTATACTCAAGACGCGATGTACCTTCTAAGCATAGATTCATCAGCGTCTAACGGAAATCAGCAAGCAATTTCACATTACAATTCCATTCAAAAGGAAAAGAGCTATTTAAGAGTTTAAAATACATTCATACTCAACCAGCTATGGAACCGATGACTTTCTATTAAAAATAGAAAAATACTCTTTTCTCCATGCATTGGATAAGTTAATTTACTTTTAATTGAGTTTCAGTTTCATTCCCAAATGAAGACTCAAGATACCTGTGAGCATAAAAGGAAATAGGTGAAAATATCAAGCACTGTGTGGCAGGCTCTTTATATTGTTTCCTTCCCCTCTGGTTTTTAAAATTATACCTAGTTCACTAAGAGTTTCAAAGCAGGCACATTTATATGGAAATAATATCTCAGAACTTAATAAACTTTGATTAGCTAGACATCTTTTAATTACTTCTCTTTAAATAAAAAGCCATTTCATATTGAGATGCGCAGAATATAAACAAGAGTGTTCATTTCTGCTTTCCTTCCCTGAAATTAATGCAGTCTAGCAAACCACAACTTTTAAAAAAGGGGTTTCTACAATAAAAACCAGACACATTCAACTCATTACATTTACAGAGAAAAAAAATGCAAAAAAAAGTGACAGGATACAAAGTAATGTCTCTCAAAGAGGTTATTATTAAGCCTGCAAGTGCTACTACATGTATGATTAGAAAACAAAAACCACAAAGTCACGTAACGCATGCATGAATGTGGCGGGCAGAATAATGTCCCCTCCGCCCAGACGTCCACATCCTTGCCCTCAGAATTTGTGTACCTTATAGCACATGGCTGACTCTGGACTCCACAATAATGAGATTAGCCTAGAATACCCGGGTGTGCCCTGTGTAATCAGGAGCGCTCTTAAACAGGAAAGAGGGAAGCAGAAGAGTCAGAACCAGAATGATGGCAAAAAAAGACCAGCGCAGCCACTATTGGCTCTGAAGACAGAAAGAAGCCATGAGGTAATAAATGAGGGCAAACTCTAGAATCTAAAAAAGGCAAGAATATGGATTCTCCCTTAGAACCTCCAGAAATGACCTTGGCCCCAAAGACACTGTGATTTTAGTCCAGTTCAAGCGCACAGTGCAGCATCACTGCAGTCACCACGCTGCACACTATGTACTCAGAACCCACTCCTCTTAGAACTGAGAGTCTGTACCCTTTGAACGACATATCCCCGTTCCCAAGCCCCTGGGAAACCACTGCCCTATGAATTCAACGTTTTAAAATTCCACATGTAGTGAGATCACGCAGTATTTGTCGTTCTGTGTCCAGTTTATTTCACGTAGCCTCATGCCCTCAAGGTTCATCCATGTCAAAGTGACAGGACTTCCTTCTTTTTTAACACTGAAAAATGTACCATGGTGTATACATACTATATGTTTTTTATTCACTCATTTGTTGATGGACATTTAGGTTGTTTCCATTCCTGGGCGACGGTGAATACTGCTGTGAACATGAGAGCAGGAAATAATGTTTTCTTTGGACATGTACCCAGAAGTGGAATTGCTACACATGATATTTCTATTTTTAAACGTTTGAGGAGGCTCCATTCCGGTGTTCCTAACGTCTGTTCCAATTTATAGTCCCACCAGCAATGTCTAAGGGTTCTCTTTTCTCTACATCCGCTCCAACCCTGATCTTCTGACTTGAGGGAGCCGTCCTGCTAACAGGCGTTATGTGTTCGTGTCCGTGTGCTGTGACTGGCACTGCCCTGATGATGGGTGAGGGTAAACACCCTGCATATGCCTGTTGGCCATTTGTAGCCGCCTTCGGATGAACATCTATTCAAGTCCTTCGCCCATCTTTTTCATTGGGTAACTGGCTTTTGTTGCTAGTGAATTATAGGTTAACTTTGGAAATTAACATCAGATATGCGGTTTGCAAGTATTTTCTCCCATTCTGTAGGTTTTTTCATTTTGTGAATTACTTCCTTTGCTGCACAGAAACTTCTTAGTCTGGTGTGATCCTCCTTGAGTATTTTTGCTACCACTGCGACAGCCAAAATTTGTGTGATTTGAGCCAGCGAGTTTGTGGTCATTGTGAAAGCAACAATAGGAAACTAATACAATAGGCATCATTTTCAAACATGCTACTTAGTCCTAGGCACCAAACTGAGTAATTATGAATAGATGGAGCACATCAGGAAAACAAGCTTAGAAAAGTTAAGTGACTTGTGCAAAGTAACAAAGTTTAAAAGGCAGGTCTGAGATTAGACAAATGTGATTTCAAAGCCAACACTCTTATCCCAGAGGTTGTTGCCTCCCTTTTAAGAAGGAACTTGAGTAAAAGCTGGAAAAACAGGGGCACCCAGTTGGCTCAGTCAGTTGGGCACCTGACTCTTGATTTCACATCAGGTCACAATCTCTCAGTTCATGGGTTCGAGCCCCGCATCAGGCTCTGCACTGACCATGTGGAACCGGCTTGCAATTCTCTCTCCCTCTGTCTCTGCCCTTCCCCAACTTGCACCATCTCTCAAAATAAATAAATTAAAAAAAAATACTTTAAAAAAGTTTGAAAAACAACAACAAAGTGTACGACTCTGTATTTGCTATAATTGTACTAGCTCAAATGTTGACTCCATAACTTCTAGAGATGAAGTAGTGATTTTTATAAATGTTTCATCTACACCCACAACTGATAAGTACCTCATGAAAATATTATCCCAGCTACAATTACTGAGTAGATGTACTTCTTAGTAATTTATAATACAGATATGTTTTTTGGAAACAAAATTCTGCGGTCTCTCAAGTAATACTAATAATGAATGATAAAAGCTGATTTAATCAGGAAATCAATTCTGATGAGGAGTATTTAGCCATATGAAAGTAGACTTGATAAATACATTCTACCATGTCAGTTACTTAACTTCCAGAAACAAAAGATTAAATAACACAGAATCTGAAAATATCTGTTTCACAGAACTTAAATATGAAAAGCTGAAGCAACCGTACAGATTCTAAGGATCCACACCTCGGACCCATAGTGGCCTCAGAGTGGCAGTCATTCACGGCAGGCACTGCCCATCTACTGTTCAACATTGTTGCATGAACCTCAACAAGCTAGACTGTTGCCCTTGAACACAGAAAGGTTCCCAAAGTAAAATAACCTAGTTGGTTATTTGAACAAGACTTCCTACTGAAAATTTAAAAAGCTGGATATAATATCATTTTAAAACTATCAAAGAGCTGACAAGATAATAAGACCAAAATGAACACAAACACAGTAAAGCAGAAGTAAACGTACCATGTACTTTTGTTTTAACAGATTGAAAAGTGAGGGGAAAAAGCCCATGGACCTTCTATTAAGAGTGAAAAGAAGTGAACACCAGAGGGTACTCTCTCGGGGCAAAAATAAACCAGAGGGCAAAATTAGTCTCACATGGATTTGCAACCTTGGCACAGTTAACCTCAAGTTCAGAATTTGGTTTCGGTGGGCTCAGACTAGAGAAGCCTTAAGGGGCCCGGCTAAAACAAATGCAAATATTCTCTGGAGGAAGGCACCTTCTAAGCTTTGAGCTGATTTCTACAAATAATTTTCCAAATACAATCAGCAACAAATAAAGATAACTAAGCACACAGGGAAAGAAAGTACCATGAGCAGGAACTGGCAGAAAACAAGGCTTCACATAATGAGATCACTGAACACATACTTACTCAACACATCTCTTAAATGATGCCTTCTGTATTTAAAGAAACAGTTTGAAGATTAAAACGAAAAGAGCAGATTTGATAATAACAACAGCACACCTTGAAAAGTACAATCAACTTAAAACATAGGTGCTAACTGGATTTGTGGTACAGTAGACTGCATCTTGAAACAAAAGAAAGGACTAATTAGGGGAAAAACTGGAGAAATCTGTACAGTCTGTAGGAAAGTGGGGACTGTATGTACGGGTTTGACACATACAGAAGACCCAGGCAGCCAGAGGAAGAAGTGGGGGGG
>CM053567.1:5880796-5931968 GCA_028646485.1 Cryptoprocta ferox | reverse complement strand
GTATGTTCTACCCCAGGTCCCCTCTACGTTCTACTCCAGGTCCCCCTGTACATAGGACGCAATCTCATGTTGTCAAAACAACCAGACAACGTCTATTAGCAAAAACCATGAATGTCAGGGCCTTCGTCTGCTGACTGTGGAAAATCATCTTTAAATATGAGCCCTGGTGACGAAGGAAGGCAGAGAGAAATCGAGAGCCGACGAGGTGCACGAGCTAGGCTCCCAAGTGCTGGTGACTACAGCTCAAGGTGTCACCATGGTCGGGGCGCTCTGTCCTCGGAGGGAGCTGGGGTAAAGCCACCGGGTGGCAATTAGCATTCTTGGAAGAAAATATGGAGAATCCTTCTTTAGGGAGCTAAGTTTTATCAGATTATATTTACACTGAATGATGCTTCATTTGCAGATCTTCATACTCTTTCTGCCTTTTCAAATAACCCACTATATACAAGCAATCACTATTTACACGACACACAGAAAAGTTGTTTCTTCTGCAACCACACGCAATCCTGATGACGAGGAGTGAGCAGCCTAAGGGCAAGGTCTTACGTGCGGCCCGGACTTCCATTCACGGACCAGACACCAGCGTTCTTGCTGCTCCTCTGAGCCCTGTACCAATAGCCCCCAGCAAGCACTGACTCATCCACCGCCTCTTCCTCACGGCCTGCAAGAACTGCTCACCTATATTCAGAGGCTTTTTATTGCCTAAACAAAGCTCAGTTGTTTATTACCCACGGAATAATATATTTTCAAAACTGTTCTTAAATTCTAATTTACTTCTTAAATTAAAAACTGGAGTCGATGAGGAAAAGAAAAATGAGTATAATCTTACTGGAGTCTGTGCATCCATGTATCTCTGCAGCTTCTTTCTCATTTCCTTTTCATTGAACTTGGCACTGCGCTTCACGTAGACCCCTCCGTGCTGCCACATGGGAAAAAGGGGGGGGGGGTGTGTTTTTACTATTAAAATATCCAATGGCCCATCATCCTAAAGGTAACTTTACTCACCAAAAGTAAAGAATAAAATTACATCTAGGAATTAAACTATTCCTAATACACTTAAACATTTCCATGTTCATTAGAACATTTAGTTGAAAATTCCCGTAGGTTCCAACATAGTTGAAATAAAAACTGCATGCTACACAGTACTAGAAAATATAGTAACATATGGTTTTTTGACAGTTAAAACAAAAATACTTTCTCAAAAATACATTTTTTTAAATAAAAAAACTCGATCAGTAACATGGTTCTTAGCTTTAAATTTTTCCAATGATGCACAATCACAGAAAGTGTTCATAAAATGTCATGATCTTTAGGGATTTATTTTTATAAATGCTCATTTATCTTTGAGAGAGAAAGAGAGACAGACAGACAGTGAGAGCAGGGGAAGGACAGAAAGAGAGGGAGACACAGCATCTGAAGCAGGCTGCAGGCTCTGAGCTGTCAGCACAGAGTCCAACGCAGGACTTGAACCCATGAAAAGTGAGATCATGACCTGAGCCCAAGTCGGATGCTTGGCCCACTGAGCCACCCAGGCGACCAGATCTTTAGGGATTTTTGAAGCCAATCCAGCTACAGATGTCTATATAGCGCTGCTATGAACGCAAACTGTGTTCCTCCAAAATGGGTGTGTTGAGGCCCTAACCCCCAAAGTGATTTAAGAAGGTAATCAGGTTAAATGAGGTCATACGGGTAGGCCCCAGGCCAGTAGGACTGTGCCGCATTAAGAGATTAGGACACTGACAGTACGCGCACAGGGAAGACACAGAGCAACCACTGCAAGCCAAGAAGAGAGGCCGCAGGAAAGCGCAATCCTGATGACAAATGAATCAGGAATCCCCGGTCTCTAGAACCGTGCGGCGGTAAATGTCCATCATTTGGGACAGTCTGTGGTACTGTGTCAGGGCAGCCCTGGCTGACTGCACAGGCGCTTCCACGCACAGAAAGGTATCCTTATAAAACTTGGTACGTGTACTAGCGTATCCCATCAAAGCTTTGTACCAAGTCACCATATTATTTGTACTCGCTTGTGCTAATTTGAACTGCTCTGTAAAATAAATCCACTGGCTGAATTTGACTTTGTCTTAACCCAGAAGAAATGGAAACACACGGGAAGAAGCAAGGAGGGGACGATCTAAAGAGGGGAGGAGGTGGGGTGGCCTTCCAGTTTGCTTGTGGTTCCCTCCAGATAGCAACTGGTTTGCCCGAGTGCAGAGGAAAACCCAGGTGCTCTACAGAATGCACGTCACTGTCTGCCCAGAGAGAACTGATGGGAACAAACTCCTTCTTTACCAGCTCGTTTGAATTAAAAGCCACAGGATGCATACACCAGGAGTAAAATTTCCCCGAGCTGGGAGAGACCTTATGTCTATTCTTCACATACTTGTTTAACTTGCTGATTAAAGTCTATTTTATTTCAAAAACATCTGGGCTCTTCCCCAGGTATATGGAAGCTACAAAAGTGAAAAACAGGTATCTTTCCTTAAAGAACTTAAAAATTATTGGTGCAGTAAAATACGTATACAAGAATGGTAACAGGAGAATCTGATGAGTGTAATAATAAAGACAGCCTAAGACAAAAGCAGGGTGGTGAAAACTTCCAGGCGCAGGAAGGGTTTCATAATAGCATCTAAACTGGGCATCGGAGGCAGAGGAGAGCATCTTACCTCGAACTAAAGGGACAGCCTGAAGAAGGACAGGGAGGGAGAAACCAATTCAGTCTAGAAAAAGCAAGATGGGTTCCAGGGAGATAGGTCACAGTGGACCGTGAATGCCCTGTGGAGGAACTAGGACCTAACGCCGCTGAGAAACACACATTTTTGAGCAGGTAAGTCGCTTGACCAAATTTACAGCTTGAGAAGTAAATAAAGGGCATTTCGGAAAATACCATTTATTAAATATTTTTTATGTGTCTGACATTCATGCTAAGCACTTCGCATATACAGCTCCTGTTTTTTAATATCTTACAGATCATGATTAATTTTTACTATTAGTTTAAGGTAATCATCTTTCAAATTCTATGCCTTTAAATTTTCCTAGTTGTTTGATTTTTGTACATTAGTATTTATACTATGTAACCACCTGGGTGATCAGGCATGAATATAAATATACACCACTAAAAATGCCAAATAAAATGACTTCCATTTGCAGCAAGTTATTAAACTTAAAAAATAAACAAAACAGCCTATGTACGTTTATTTTAAGTGCATGTTAGCTTTCCAAATCTACAATTTTTACAAGCTACATATATATAATGAAAAGAGTATGGAAAAAGTTACCTGAGAAAAATAACACCCATACAGTGGAAGCCACTTTAGCCCATCTTTCAGCACGTAGCGTACATGTCCAAGAGCATTCTGCCTGATGGCCAAAATGTCAGCAATGATCCAGTCAACTGCAAAGACACGACCCAATTAATGCATAAATGATCTATATGTAAACTCCAGCATTCCCTTCCCAGAACCAGAAAGAGCCTCTTCACAAGATTATATTAGAAATATACTTTGAAAATATGAGAACTTTAAAATTACTTTGTAACAAATGCAGACATTTAAAAATTACAAATTCCATTTTTTAATTTTCTTTGTTTTTTTTCCCCTGCATTTCTTGAAAGGCTTTTTATTTCAGAGATAAGAGACAAAAAAGTCACAAACCACCACAAGTGACACAAAAGTGTCGTGAACGAGGAATAAAGCTCCTCTAATTCTTAGTCTAAAAAACAGGACAAAATTATAAGCAAGAAATGGTTAAGTGCAACTGTGAGGTGCAACTAAGTATTGTATATGTACTAACGCGTACAACAAAAGCCACGGACGCTGTGTCCTGACTGATGGATTTCAGGACACGACCCTAGGCTCTGACGTCAGAACGAACATCTGCTGGAGCTCACGGCTGTGTTGGGCAGATGAACGCTCCTTACAGAACCACAGCACACAGACCCAGGCTGCTAGTAACTGTTAATTACACAGGTAAGTTACTCCTAAAGGGTCACAGAAAGAAAAAGAAGAAGACATGAGTGTGTTGATCACGACGAAACTTCTAGGAAGAGAAAAGAAATTCCCAACATAAGGACTAGCCCTTGTGAAGCAAAGAACCAGAACTCGGGCAAGGGTGTGCAGAAGACTTGGTAAAGAGAGGAGACGGTGTAAAGGGTCAGAGGAAGTGAAATGAAGGAGGCAAAGGTAGAAAGTCTAGAAGCCCAGAGATTTGGCTTGGAAAGCAAAGGGCTACAAAGTACCCCATCTCTTTGAGAAGAATGAAAACTGAACCGGAGGATGGGATATTTGAAAAAAACAAATTGATAAGAATCTCTCAAAAACACAGAGTCCTACTACCACAAGCATAACTAGGGCCTTAGAAGCCGGAACAGAAGGACTGAATTAGGAGGGAAATATTAAAATAAAATCTGGGGTAAATAAAAACCTGGGAAGTAAAGGAGTTAGCGTCAGTTGAAACCACAAAGGACAGCCCTTCCCAGTCACAGCTGTGTGAGTCCTTTAGGCAACTCATCATATCAGAGAGAATACCCTAAACAACCACTGGAACTCCAAAAATTATTCTTGTGGAAAATTGTTTTATCATTATAAATCTCGTTTTAATCTTTTTTCTCATTGTCAAGTTCCTTCTCGAGGATTTAAGTTACAACTACACGCATGAATTCTCTACGGCTCTCCTTGGACAGCGCGATACAGATGGTCCCCTCCGAGCAGGGACCCCTAGAAGCCACTTCAGCTAAAGAACCATCCACGACCACCTTCGTCTCCAGGGTGTAACTTCCTCTGGAGGCCAACTCCCAACCCCCTTCCTTCCCATCAAAATCACCTAAACAATGCTGATAAACACCTCTCTTTCTAATTATGTCCTGGAAACCAAATGATCCAGCTTTGGTACCTAATGTAAATAAATTCTGAGAACTAAACGTATGGTTCCGAGGCTGTAATACCTCCTGGAACATATTTGGGATTCTAAATCAAAAGCTAAAAACAAGACAGGGTATCTTTTCCTGGAACAGTTATTTTTTTAAAGTTTGGAGGGATTTTCCTAACAAATTTTTATATTGAAACAAGCATGCTATACACGGCCGAGAACCATCTCCCAAGAACTCCGAAGACAAAGTGTGAAATCGTTATGTCGGTATTAGCTCTCCTAGCTAGGACTTTAAACTCTGGCAAATTTTAGTGGAAAAGCTTAAGAACTAACTGATGTAGTCAAAACATACACATGTGGTGCCGTCAATTTTTGCTACTCGATGACCTTTACTTTTCCTGTTTATGCTCAACTAGGTTTCTGATAGGGTTTCTAGACTACAGCCGAGTTACTGAAAGTGGAGACAGTGACAGGTACCTTTACAGTTAACTACTCACATTTTGTGTTCTGGCATGAATACACTAATGAGGAGATCAAGAAATGTGGCAACATCAGAATTCCTCAACAGTGATCCAGCCAAGGCAGTGTCACTGTTCCCATGAACTTGTTAAAGAGGAGAGGGCAGTGAGGAGGGCCACCAAGAAGCCCCAGACTTCTCTCAACTATGTTACATAATACACCTATGTATTATGTAACAACAGGCCCAGAGTCACAGAGACACCGGCAGGAAGCACTTGCCTCAAGTATATTCAGCCGCATGGCTCGTTAGCCGCGCCGCTGCCATCATCATCATCATCATCATCATCATCATCATCATCACCACCACCACCACCACCACCACCCCCCGACCCCTGGCTGTGAAATGTCCCCTGTGAGCCAGGCAGGCTGAGAAACCAGGGGCTAGCCTATGTAAATTGCCCAAAAACCTGAGCAGTAAACATCACCCACCCACTACAGGTAAAGCTAAGCCAGGTAATCTGTCCCCTGTCCCACAGCCTGTTGCAGAACAGCCTATGAGCGAGGGTCTGACTGCAAACCCACGTCTTTTTATGATGATCTACTCACCACGTGTGCTCTGTCAAGACAAATGTCACCTAAACCAAGAAAAGGATGCATTTCATGGGATTAAGGCAAACAGTTTCAAAAGCAGACATTTAAACAGGTCGAGGGGAAGGAGGAATAGTCACTATATCCTCACTGCGGAGAAGTTAAGAGACTAAGAACATGGAGATGGCCAGGACACATCGAGTGAAAACAACAGAGAAGAGAAGCTAATGAAAACATCAGTTGTCTGGAAGGTCAGGCCAAGAAGAGACTGGGATTCCGGCCGGCCTCATAGATGGTGCGCTAGAAAGTCTAAGGTGAACACTGAAATAGTCTTTCTGCTTATTACGTTTTTAGATACTCATTTGTGGTTAATACCTCAGAAGGGTTTTTATAAAAACCTTATAAAAGGGTACCCAGACACCACCGACCCATGACCTGTGAATATGGATAAGTCTCAGGGGCCTCTGAAACCTAGAACTATACATAAATTTGTATGTGCTCATTTTTCTGGGCATATTCCATCATATTCTACTAAAACTGGCAATCCTAACATAATTAAAGTCACTATCTAGTTATGTTCCTAAGTTATGGATTTTTAAAAAGGCATTCAGAAAAGCAGCTTTCTCCAATCCTGAAGGCTAATTGGTACAGGACCTGCTACCAGAAAGTCTTGGGCCCTCGGGGATCAGGTAAGGGGACGAGGGAATGACTCTCCAGCCTGAGAAGTGAGAACTTTTTTCAGGTCAGTTGTGGGCTATGGAGCTCACAGCTCCCCTATTACTTTCCAGCTCCAAATATAAGTAGGAAACAAAACAAAACCGTTTTCTTTCAAAGGTTTTCTCACTCTGAAGTAATGTATATAAAGGCCAGCACGTAGGAAGCACCTACATGACAGTAGCGGTTCTCATATTATTGTTACTACTCCTCCCACCGCCTCCAGGAATGTGTTCACGCTAGCTCCACATGCCGTTAATACAACCATTTCCACAATGAAACCTGGAAAAGGGGGAGTTGGCAGGAAACCTGAGCAAGGAATCTGAAGACGGAATCTTCTTAAACCAGAGAAAAGCTTAATAAAATTAACCAGTGGGTCAATATAAAGGAAATCTGGGCTATCATGAGCCGCTCCCTACCCCGGACCCCTGAGTCCTTCATATTTGGAGACTGGAAGCCCAGGAGAAATGTGCCATCAGCAGCAGAAGCAGGTTGCTGGTGGTAGGGAAGGCCGGCACGTCCAGAGAAACACTCAAGATTCGTGGGCTGCTCTACAGGCCAGCGCTAGAAGAGACGCTGACCATCATCTGGTTGCTCAGCTACCTCAATTTCCTATCAACCCATATCAACTCTGTCCCATAAAACAGAGCATAATCATTAATGAGCAAAATTGAGAAAAATGCATTTCAACCCCTTCTCCTAAAAGCAGCAAAATCATGAAGAGACACAGTTGACAGGAGGAAGATAAACAGCCGAGGCTGAAGTGATTTTCCATCTCGGAACAGTCAGCCATCAGGCTGGTTTGGCTTTGAACTCCTCAGTACTGTACTTTTTAAAGCAATAAAAATGGACTTTAGCGAGTGCGCATCAGAAGCAGTTACAGGTTTGATAAAAGTTCTAAGAAGTGGGATTTTATTTGGACTGAACCATTTGTAGGATGAAAAAGTGCCTTAACCAGTGTCAACTTCTTGGGCTGTGATAGTACACAACAGCTACATCACGTGTCATCCCTGGGGAAACTGATTAAGAGGTCACGGGACTCCACACGCTATTTTCACAAATTCTTGAGAATCTATAATTGTTTCAAAATAAGTGTTTTTAAAAAAGTGCCTTAAAGTACATACTGCACTATGATTGAAGACCATAGTCTTCTGTGTTTCTTCGGAGAGAAGAGCAAGCTATTATTAAACCAAAACATTTGACGAGGCAAAAGGGACTGTAGATATTAGAAATTACTACAGTGCTGTCTTTTGGGAAGGGGCAGTCACTTATTAGCACAACCTTTCTGAAACTTAACAAATATGTAAAATGTGTATACACTTTGACCCAATTTTACTTGCAGAAACATAATTTACAAAATGAATGCATAAATTAAAGAACTATTCAAAGAAACAGAATAAATGACAGAAAAAGGCTTATTTACACCCACCTGAGGGAGAAAGGTAAGTTTAGGAAAATTCAGTTTTCACATTCCTGACTTTCCAAAAAACTAAAATTGTAAAAATATAAGATCACAATATAATGTCTGCATTGAAAATTCATGTCTTAACAAAATTCATTTAAAGAAATAAAAGCATTGTTTTGAAAGCCCATCTACTTTCTGTAGAAAACCTAAATTTCATGCAAATGAAATACAAACCTGTGCTTTGATGATTTGCTAAATATATTATGTTTTCTTTATTTTTTGGCAAATCTCCATATAGCAATATCTAAAAGATAAAACAAAAAGAAACATTACTTTAATATTTCAAAACACGTACTACTGTTAATAAACAAAACAGGACACTGTCAAAGAATCGACAATGTCATGAATATCTCCATCCACGATTAACAAAAATTAGATTTCTCTTAGGAGCACCGGAGACCATAAACGGCACGTTTAAAGTAGTTAAGGACAGAGCAGGTTAATGGGTATAAAGTGAAACGGAACCATGGACATCCTCATGAGAAAAGTACAAGCACTGACTGACCGCTTACAACATCTGAAACAGTTTGTAAGATACGTCTTCCTTCACAAAGCCTACCGTGTAGCAGATGAGTAGCCACGTACACAACTGTAATGAGACAGAATGCAAACTTTATGAAAATATGGTACATTATGTATTAAAGAACTGTCAACTGTGGAGCAGAAGCAGCATCCGTTAGGTGTGAGTTCAGCAAATGAGATGAAGGAAGGATGTTCATGAAAAGGTGGACGAAGAAATGGAAACGGTAGCATCTGAGGCCTGGTGAGGCACCGCTAGTGGTATCCCGGTCAGACCACGGCTACCTGCAGGACTGGTGTGCTGGAGGAGGGAGACCCCATCGGAGAACTGAACCAGAATGGGAAACTCTTTTGAATACCACACTGAAGATTAAACCTTGATTTTGTGAGTAATAGGGAAACGTGGTTCATAATTAGGACTCTCTGTATCCCTGTAAAGAACAGAGAAAGTTCGTTGGGGCGCCTGGCTGGCTCCGTCGGTGGAAGGTGTGACTCTTGATCTCAGAGTCATGAGTTCAAGCCCCATGTTGGACATGGAGTTTACTTAAGAGAATTAAAAAGTAAAAAATAAAGGACAGGAAAGTTCAGGATACAGGTGACTTCCAGGAAGGGAGGGGAGGCTTCAACATGGGAGGGGTACACAGTGGCTTCATGTGTTAGTTCTTGAACTGGACGGTAGGCACACAGGTGTTCATTATAGGAGTTTTTCCGTAGTTGCAGGTCTTAAATGTTTTGTAATAAATTAAAAATATATTTAACTTCCTTAAGTACTTATTACGAAACACTTAAGATATGCAGAACTTGGGATGCCTGGGTGGCTCAGTCGGTTAAGCGTCTGACTTTGGCTCAGGTCATGATCTCACGGTCCGTGGGTTCGAGCCCTTCGTTGGGCTCTGTGCTGACAGCTCAGAGCCTAGAGCCTGCTTCAGATTCTGTGTCTCCCTCTCTTTCTGACCCTCCACTGCTGACAGTCTCTCTCTCTCTCTCTCTCTCAAAAATAAATAAAAACATTAAAAAAAAAGGTGCGCAACTACAGAAAAATTCATGTAATGAACACCTGTGTGCCCACCGTCCAGTTCAAGAAATAACACATGACTTCTAAGAGTTGAAGCCACTGTGGTATTTTTTTATTCAGAGCATTTTTGTTTCTGTACCCTGTGATCATGGAGTATGCAAGATTACAAATCAACTACAGGTTTTTAGATATCCACACAGATATACTGGTGGCAACATTCTTCGTTAATATCTTAACAACAGAAAACAGAAAATGACATTAACCTAGCGTCTCTGTAGCAAAATGGAAATAGAGGGCACAGAGTTCTGGCCGTCAGGGACTCAGACTGAGGTTTCTATGATCTTCCTTGGAAAACTATTCAGTGCTATACATGTAATTTATAGTACATACAGCCATTTAGATATCTGCTCAATTTTTTATTAATAAATTTTATCAGTGCCAACAAAACAAAACCCTAAACCAATAGTTTGATCTATGCAAGGTTAAAAGGGAGTTCTTGCTGGTGAACAATCCCCATTCTCTCACCAATAAGCCAGAACTGCTTCGAGTCCATTGGGTACAATGCACGGGGTTTATGGTACTGCAGCGACGCAACTGCTGTCTGTTTTTTGGCTTTCGTCCCCTGGATGGGACATTCACATTTAAAGGTTACTACTCTTTGGAGACCTGCCTGTCCCCAAGCTGAAGTCAGCACTTGAACCATCCACCAGACTCTCCTTTTCCTATCCTGCTCTGGGCTTGCTTAATAGACTGCCAGGCTGCAGTCTCGGAAGGCAGATAACAGACACGTTATTAAAAGGTATTATTTTAGTTTGCGGTAATTCTGGTGTGTGCAGATTAGATGGGGGCCGGCGGCGCAGGCAGTGGAAGAAATCACCCGAGGCAGAGCAAACGAGATGGAAGGTTCATGAGTACGCTGCAGGAAGCAGTGGAGGTGGAGGTGCCAGGCTACAGTTACAGGGTGGAGGGAGGAAGGATGGGAACTTATGGAATTTCCCATTTTTTTGGTAACTGTGCCTGGCTATCACCAGGCCATTGGTTAGTTAGTGCCGATGGCCATTCCAGGTGGGCCACTTAATGAGCCTCTTTGCGTTCAGCCTGGTGGTCACTCTGAGCCCTTCAGCCTTGAGTTTCCACTGCTCAAGCCTCCTGCCTAAAAGTGGCCTCTACAGTATCTAGAGAAAGTAAGATAAGCAATGAATTTAATTGGGCAAAACAGATAGAGAAAACGTAGTTCTACTACTACATCACTCAGAAGGAAAAAACCCCTAATTCATAGCCACTTAAGGGAATATACATAATATATCATTCATACTTTTAAAGATTACTCCTCAATATGAATAGTATCTCACTGAAATAAAAGCTATTTCCAAATGAAAGGCAAGATAGTACAAAAGAGGGTAAGCCTGTCACAAAACATAATTTAATATCTTAAAGTAGATATTTGGGTGATTGCCTATTTAAATTTTTTCATTTGCTACTATACATTCGAATTCAACAGAAATAATGAGTAGTCCTTCCTAATTAAAACTTGAAAATATCTGAAAGCAAAGTAAAAGAAATTATGAACTGCAAATCTTATTGTAATAGTTGCAAATCATTAAGTGTTTTGAATAAATGTTAACTAGCCAAAGAAAGGAATGCATAATTACAATATTAGGTAACAAATATATGCAGTTTTAAGGTCCTTCCCTTGATTTACAAGATGTCAAAGAAAAAGCACTGCATTCTAATTTGTAACTGTCAAATTTCTTTCATTAAAGTGGAAAGTTTGTTTTTCAATTTACTAACAGGGAGAGGAAGAAAAATTTTCATTTTTTAAGAATGCAGAATCTCAAAATATTTAACAGCTATTACTACCTTATTAAGTATGCGATGAGTTAGATAGGTGTAGGGTTTGCTGAATTAAAAACAAAAGTTCATAAGAGTTTACGACACACCCATACATATAAATAAAAACACGAAAAGGGCAGGCTGCCCCAAGGTCGGCCACTTTGGCAAAAAGACTACCTCAAGTTCAGAGTAATCAAAACCCAGCAGATGCAGGGAAGATATCTGTCTCTCCCTCAGGTGCCTAAATTTGCATTGAAAGGAGAGCCAGTACCAGGAACTGCGCTATAAACAGAGACGCCTCTTTACCTAAGAAACTCATTTGCATGATAGGACAGCCTTTGTTTTTCAATGTTTTTCAAATCCTCTCCTTTTAGCTTCCTGCTAAAAGCCTTCTCCCCTCAGGATCCGCAGACCCTTCCCCTCTCCTAGGCTCCTGTAAGCTTCAAGTGGCCTCACGGTCTTTGGAATCTCACCTATGTGGAGTTCCATCCATACGCCTGTTAAATGTGATTTTCTCCTGTTCATCTGTCTCACAGCAACTTGAGTCTAAGTCCAGCCGGAAGGACCACAGGGCAGAGGAAGGCCCTGCTCCCCGACAATTCTCTGACGACCTGTAGCCTCCGGGCACTCTCTCACAGTAACCCTCTTAGATCAGCACATCCTCACAGGCCTCACACGCATTCACCTCTTCTCGGAAGCCTTCCGGCCTGCCTTCTAACCCGGAGCCCAGGATTAGTCACACCCCCTTTCGCACCCGGACAAGCCCCGTTCACTCCTATGGGGGCATCAGCCTCGTGCTGTGTGTGCGTGTGTGCGTGTCCCTACTCCTTCGTGCTCATAAGCTCTTCTCAGCAGGGTCTTCATCATTTTTCCACCCCCAGAGCTTAGCACTCAGAGCTTTTCAGCACAAGTTTACCGAATCATTAAGCTGCCCTTTTACTTATCACAAGTAGATAAAGCTGTATCTCATTTTCAGCAGTAAAAGCTTCTGGAATAAACACAGTGAAATGCTTTAAACGCACCAGGGACTTTTTAAGGCAGCATTTCGGGAATCTTCGAGCACACGTTTTTTAATCACATTAATCACTGTTTTTGCAGGTAATTTTTCCTTCAAAAGCAGGCATATGAAAAACATATGGCCTTTTTGTTATTCCTAACCCTTTTAGATTCATCATAATTGTTGGATTTTAGGCTCACCCATTTCTTAAAAGCTCATCTAAAGTCCCTATAGAAAAAAGAACTATATTTTCTTTTTCATTTTATTAATTCATTAGAAGGGGACAATAAAAATGCTCCTTGAATAATTATCTTCATTGCAACAGACACTCTGGTGACTGTTCTGCTTTCATCAAATGAGTCTGCACAAACTGGCTATCAGAAGAAGGCGTGGACTTGGGGCACCTGGGTGGCTCAGTCGGTTAAAAGTGTCCGACTGTGGCTCAGGTCATGATCTCGATGTTTGTGAGTTTGAGCTCCCTGTAGGGTTCTGTGCTGACAGCTCAGAGCCTGGATCCTGCTTCGGATTCTGTGTCTCCCTCTCTCTCTGCCCCTCCCCCGCGTGTGCTCCATCTCTCTCTCCGTCTCTCTCTCTCTCTCTCTCTCAAAAATAAACATTAAAAAGAAGAAGTCTTGGACTGAGATGGAGACTTCTTTCACCTCACCAGGATCGTATCTTTACATTGTTTAATTTTCTCCCATGATATGTAAACAACCTGAAGACTCTCTGGCATCTTGAAAAGAGGTAGTGAAATGGAACCTCAAGTACACATACGTTTAACACAGTACACCCAACTGACAATATCACCAGGACACGGACGGACGGACAGCGTTTTCTTCGTGAAAAATATAGACTCTTCATTTATGTCAATAATATCCATTTTCTTTCACCACGCAAAGTGAATTTTTTTAACTTTCTCACTGTCCTGAAGTATAGAATCTGTTGAGGGGGGTCAAAGTATGCTACCCCAAAACATGCCACTTTGGCATAAGGATTATTCTGAGCCGAAGGCAAGTGAGAAACCGCAGACACCCCTTCTGCGCACCCCCCCTTCTTTCTGCCTGAGGCATTAACTTCACTTGTGAAGGTGACATTAAAACCCACATCCCTAAAGGTGTCCCCTTCTAAAGTGCCAGGAAGACCAGAGATAGCTGATGAGTCTGCGCAGCAAGCCTCACTAAACCGCCCTTCTCTGTCATACATTCCCCAGTGACCTACCCACAATTTACCAGCCCTAACGGTCCAAAGCCCTTTTTTCTATCTAGCCTTGGTTTCCACAAGTTATTGCCCTTTGTTAAAATGACATATTAAATCCCCAAGCTGAGTCTATTCGCTTCTTTTGGTTTTTACTTTTCTGTGAGGCACCAATGCATGTAAAAACATTAACATCAGTAAAATTTGTAGGTCTTTTCTCCTGTTAATCTGGTTTTTGTCAGTTTAATTTGCAGACCTCAGCTATAAACCTAATAAAGTGAAGGAAAAGTTTTTCTTCCTCTGCACCACAACATAGTCACTAAGAGGCCAGACTGAAGTGTTTGATGTGGATTAAGATTTGGATATGAAGGGCACCTGGGTGGCTCAGTCTTAAGGTTAAGCGCGGGACTCTTGGTTTGCACTTAGGTGGCAGGACAGAGCCCCGCATCTCGGACTCTGGGCTGATCCGCAGAGCCTGCTTGGGATTCTCTCTCTCCCTCTCTGCCCTTCCTGTGTGTGCTCTCTCTCTCTCAAATAATACATTAAAAGTTTTTTTTCCTCCCAAAATACAAACTAAGGATGGAAGCACGGCAACCTTTGAGCTGTTAAGCTGTTAAGGTGACTTAACTTCCGGAGTCACCTGCTCAAGCACATGTGCTCCCTACAGTGAGGCATCACTCCTCCATTTCCTCGGCTCTTTATTCACTTCTTTCTTTTATAAATAACTTATATACCCTTTTCTTAAATTGCCTTGTGTGTTACCAGAGAGTGGAAATGACTTTCTCAGTCTGAAACACCAGGGCCTCGCATGTGGTTGGCACTTAAGGCGATGTCCCGTCCAGGTATCACCCACCCCCCCATTTCTCTGTGCTCCTGAAAGTCCCACCTGGAGACCAGCCAGAGTAAAGCTGTCTTCTGGACACCACTTCCACACACTACAACACCCTCTCAAACACCCAAGCGACACTTGCTTATTTCAGGTTTTCATTGCTGGTTCCCACAGAGAAAGAGGAAACAAAATAAAGCTTAGAGAAGTGCATAGGTTCAAAAGAAGCAAAAAGTACAGGTTTTTGTTGACAAGCGAACAAAGGTTTCTCTATGTTGCTGGCTGTTCCAGAACGCCCTCTTTTTTTTTTTTTTTTTTTTTATTTCTTTTGCGTGCGCGCGAGAGACAGACAGACAGGCAGAGAGAGGGAGAGAATCCCAAGCAGGCTCCGTGCTGTCAGCTCAGAGCCCGACTTCCTTGATCCCAGGAACGATGAGATCATGATATTAACCAAAACCAAAAGTTCAACACTCAACGGACTGAGTCACCTGGGTGCCCCTAGAACCCCCTCTTTTACAAGGTGTCTGACATTATCCTTTCTTGGTCGTAGTTTTGAGGGTACAGTTCATGTCTCTTTCCCCTTTCTCTACGTAAGTAAAGAATACAATTAGACTCACTAGACTTGCAGTCCCTGTTAGATCAAAACCTGTCAACTGTTTCCTATTAACAGTGAAATACATCCACATTTCTATAGAAACCCACCCAGACCAGTATCCCGAGTTCTCCGAGTTCTCGTTCTCGCACTTCTCTTAAAAGGGAAAAATCAAGTCAAGCTATTCTCCCCTTTATTGCCATCTACAATCTTGTAGAGGGAACAATATAGACATTAAATATGCTAATGTTATGTTAATATCGTATGCGATCCTGACATCAAGAGGGGGATGAGGAAAAGCTGGGGCCTGAGTTGGACGACAGTATACGGAGAACACTAGTCCAAAGGCACATGGCTGAAAACACACAGGGGCCTCTGGGGGCTGGGGAGGAAGCAGCAGGTGGGCTGCAGGGAAGCCAATGAATGGAAAAACTGGCCAGGGCAGAATTTAGACGGCTCTGAACACCACATTTAGGAGTCTTCATTTTCATTCAGTTATCAGTTGAGAACCTCTTTTTCCTAAGCATGCCATGATACTTAACTCGTGTTTGGAGTAAGATTCAGAGCAGTTCAGAATAACTGATACAGCCATCTTGAATAATCCAGGCAGTCATTTCATCGTTGTGTCACAAAGCTGACCAACACCCCCATTTCAGTATTATGCTCTACTGGAATTGTCTGTCCACATTGTTCCTGGCATGAATAAATCGCAAGTGGAATCTCATTTCAACCAACATAAGCACAACACCTACCAAAGCATCTTCGGAAAATGGGTCCTGAAGCTAGAGTGCCACATACCGAATCCTGCCTCAGCTACCACACATGTGAGCTCTCTGTGCCTCAGCTCTCATGGGTAAAGGAGAAGAATGGTGCCTACCTTGTGAGGGCAGCAGGCCTAACGTAATACAACACCTGGCACACAGTCGGCACTCACTAAATGCCAAGTTTCTTAGGAACCACTTCCTTTCCTTTTTCCTTCACATCCAATCACCAAGCCCTATCAGCTACCTCGAAAATAGACCTGGGGTTCTTTCCATTCTGCCCATTATTCTGCCCACTATCTGTCACCTAGATTACCACAAATCCTCCCAGACCAGCCCTTTTTCAGAGCTCCGTGCAAATGTCACTTGCTTGGGCAAACTTCCCCACCCCCTGCCCTCCAACCACTAGTCACAGTTCCAGCACAGGACCTGGAACAGGGGGCCCACTCCAATACTGTATGTATGAATGAATGAAGGAAGGAAAGAAGGAAGGAATGAAGCGTAGTTTCTGGGAATTCCTTAGAAGTTACTACTTAGTTTGGGGTTGTATTATCAACCTGTGTTCAAGAAATCATAATAAAATAAGAAAATATCAGGGCGCCTGGTTGGCTCAGTTGGTTAAGTGTCTGACTTTGGCTCAGATCATGATTTCGCAGTCTGTGGGTTCGAGCCCCGCATCGGGATATGTGCTGACAGCTCAGACCCTGGAGCCTGTTTTGGATTCTGTGTCTCCCTCTCTCTCTGCCCCTCCCCTGCTCACACACTGTTTCAAAAATAAATAAGCATTAAAAAAATTTTTAATTAAAGAAACACAAAGTATCAAAGGAAAAATAACCTTCTAACTCCATTTAGGAAGAGTCAGCTCTCAGTTCACTCAGCTCCACAAATTCGAACAAATTCACAAGAGGGAAAGTAAATTTTATCTTTCAATTCATATTTTCCTTTTCCTCATCATAACAGCACAGAGGTGGCCCCAGAGGTCACAGGCATATAGAGTGCTACTATAAAACCCCTCCAAGGGCACCTAAGTGGCTCAGTCATTAAGCATCCAACTTCAGGTCAGATCATGATCTCATGGTTCGTGAGTTCGAGCCCGGTGTCGGGCTCTGTGCTGATGGTGCAGAGCCTGCTTCAGATCCTTTGTCTCCCCACCCCCCACCCCCCGCCTGCTCTTCTAAAATAAGCAAACACTAAAAAACAAAACAAACAAAAACATCCAAGAGGTTAATTTATTGGGGGAGTCTTCACACAATTTCCGTTTATTTATTGAGAAGAAATCTAAAGTTACACATCGAATTGTAGCATACTTGGGAAAGGTGTGTATAGGCAGAGGGAACTTTAACTTTCTCAAAATACTGTATCCGTGTTTGATTGTTTTATTGTATCTGTGATTTAAAATAGAAAAATAAGACATTAAAAGAAATCATACCAATGCAACCTACAATAACTTGCTTGCTCAATCAGGGGGCTTTATTTATACAAAGTATAAAAGCTAGGTTCTAATTACATTTCTCTAAGACTTTTTTAGAAGTCTAAAATCATATTTGATATGGGCAATGTTTAATTTCCTCTATGAAAGGCCTGTGTCATTCTTAAACAAATGCAGAAACACAACCCAATCTCGCCAGCTCCCTTGCACCCCAGCTCAACTGAAGTAACCAAAGGTCTTTTAAGGTCTTCACGTGGATGATGAATGAGCAGAGAAAAAGGAAATCAAGGACACAAAATATTTATGTCCTCTTTAGAATGACTGATATTCAAGACGACTCTGGGCAATGTTTTAGCAGAAATGCAAACAGGATCCAGATGTGATAAAAAGGTGGCAGACTCGTAACGTCACTTCTCCCATTCTAAATAAACATGTTTTATTCTAATAGATTGGCTACAGAAAAAAAAAAAAACAGTTATAAATGGTCCTAGAGACCATATCTAGAATATGAAAGCCCTGGTTGTTCCTGAAGAATTCGAAATAATGTTTTCATTAAAAGTGTGCATTATTGGAGATTTTAAGAGTATTCTAACTAAACACATTAAAAAAATTCTAAACCTTAGACATAAATTCTCTATCTTGTTTCCAGTGTCTTTTGAACTATTTTATACTGGAAGTAGGTCAGTTGAAAAACTAAATTTGTTTTACCTCAAAGTCCACATTTTGTTGTTATAATAGATCATGTTATTAGCATTTGAAGAAGAGACAGGGCAATTAATGTAACACATTTTAACGTAAATTCCAAGTGTTACAAAATGATTTAAGCAGGAAAAAATTTGACTAAAATATTGATTAGATGTTGATGAGGAGACATGTATTACATCTCTAGATATTTCTGTCCTACAATATTAATGATCAGTGTTGAGTGCATTCCATTGGAAGGAGGGGAAAGAGTAGAATTTTTTTTTTTGAAAATGAGAAAAGAATTCTGACATTTAGAAAAAAAATACATTAACTTGTAACAGCCTCCAAAACAGCATGTTAAGATTTTTCATTACCTGTCATAACTAGGACAATTACTGTTTATGCGGGAATCTCAACATTTAGAAGGGCGGACATCCTAGGATAGAAACCACAGGTTACGGTGATCACATAGCCTTCCAACGCCTGAGTCCTCACCTCACCACTGCCTCTGCCAGTATTCCCCACTTTCTTTTTAGTTCCCAAAGTTTTCTTTGAACTCCAGCTCCAAGAATAGGCAGAATTGAGTTACTGTTGTAGTGGCTTGAATGCTGACCCCACAAGACTGTCCATGTCTCATGCCTGTAACCTGTGAGTGCGACCTTACTTGGGAAAAGGGTCTTTGCATTTGTGGATCTGAGTTGGGGAGTTCACCCTGGATTATCCGTGTGGGCCCTAACCCCATGACAAGTGTCTTTAGAAGAGAAGGCAGAGGGACATTTGAGACAGAAGAGGAGGCAATGAGATCACGGAGGCAGACTGTGGACCCACGTGGCCACAAGTCAAGGAATGCCAACAGCCACCGGAATCTGGAAGAGCCAACGAAAGGACACTGCTGCAGAGCTTCAGGACAGAGTATAAACCAGCAAACACCCTGATTTCAGACATCTGGCCTCTAGAGCTGTGAGATAAATTTCTCTTGTTTTAAGCCACTAAATTTGAAGGGATTTGTTATGGCAGCAACAGAAAATATAATTTTTTGAATCGGTGCCCCTATAAATGATAGAGGCATGTGTTGATTTTCAGTGAGTCTCAAGTTGAGAGATCAAACTTTTAAAATCCTTTTTATTTTTTTTTAATGTTTATTTTTCAGAGAGAGAGAGACAGAGCAGAGAGGGGCAGGAGCAGAGAGACTGGGAGACACAGAATCTGAAGCAAGCTCCAGGCTCTGAGCTGTCAGCACAGAGCCTGACGCGGGGCTCGAACTCAGGAACTGTGAGATCATGACCTGAGCTGAAGTCAGACGCTTAACTGACTGAGCCTCCCAGGTGCCCTGAAACTTTTAAAATCCTTATTGCTTATTCCAAAGTAAATGATGAAGGTACCCAGTTGAATCTCAGTACTAGTAAGATTCTAGGAGAACCTAAAAGGATAAATAAGTTATAAACAGTAATTTTAGTAACAGTGATTGAAATGTTCTCCTGTGTCAAAAATGCATGTAAGGTGCGCCTGCATGGCTCAGTCAGTTGAGCATCCCAACTCCTGATTTTGGCTCAGGTATGATCCCAGGGTCCTGGAATCGAGCCCCCGTGTCAGGCTCTGCACTGGGCATAGAGCCTGCTTGAGATTCTCCTTCTCCGTCTCCGTCTCTGCCCCTCTCCCCTGCTCATGCACTCTCTCAAAAAAAATTTTTTTTAAATGCATATGAAAATAAAGTAGAAGAAATAGGAAAGAACAGATATTTACCTAGAATCCAACAGAACATTCAAGTATATATGCTGGAATAGGTTTACCTGCCAAGCACGAATAATGAATTTCATGGACCTATGTTTCTTCAGCTTGAAAATTCTATGCATAAAAAATAGTTACGGTACCATGAGCCTAGAATTAAAAAGCACTAAAATGCCATTCAAAAACATTCTAATTTATGGTTGACACCACTAATTAACAGGCAAATGCAAATCAAAGCCACAATGAGACATCACGTTACACCTGTCAGAATGGCTAGTATCAAAAAGGCAATAAAAAGTGTTGGCGAGGACGTGGAGAAAAGGGAACCCCCGTGCACTGCTGGTGGGAATGTAAACTGGGGCAGCCACCATGGAAAACAGTGTGGAGGTTCCTCCCAAAGTCAAAAAACAGAAATAGGATGTGATCCAGTAATTCCACTACTGGGTATTTACCCAGAGAAAATGAAAACACTAATCAAAAAGATACATGATGCACCCTACGTTTATTCCAGCATTGTTTATAACAGCCAAGATAGGGAAGCATTCAGAGACAAATGGATAGAGAAAGATATGCTACACACATATATACACACCCTGGAATATTACTCAGCCATAAAAAGGGATGATCTTGGCATTTGGGACAACATGGATAAATGCAAAAGGTATTATGCTAAGTGAAATAAATCATATTGAGAAAAACAAACACCGTATGTTTTCACTTTATGTATGTCATCTAACAAAACAAACAAAAAAGAAACAGACCCATAAATACAGAGATCAAACTGCTGATTGCCAGACGGGAGGGGCTGGAAAAAATTCTAACTTAAATATATTTCTACAATGTATATAATTTAATGGTGAACTTCCTTTCATTCAAAAACGTAGATCCTCTTAAATTACTAACGCTTCTTCAGAAATGAATCAACATTCTTTTATACAGAGCAGCAATAAGGACCATTTTTGGTCTTTGCAAATTACAGTTGATAAATAATCAAGGAGGAAAAAAAGCCCCTTAGCAAAATAAGGAAAACAGGCTAAAATTTTAACCAAAACTTTACAATGACAAGGTCACTGATGAAAATTAGTTAAGTAAAACTAGCAGTGAGGTGACAGAATGTCCTCATAAATATATCCCTTTCCTTGATTATCCTGGATCCCGTCGTTCATGCATTTATAAAAGCGTAGGTGATGGCCTCAAGGGGAAGCCAAAGTTTTATTTAATGTGGGTTCCTTACACTGTGTTAGCAGTCCTAGAACTTACTGCCCAACAGATTAAATTTTTAAAAACCCATGTGCTGAGAACTCAACTCAAACCTAGGGCACCTGGGTGGCTCAGTCAGTTAAATGTCCGACTCTTGGTTTCAGCTCAGGTCATGATCCCATGGTGGTTCGTGAGTTTAAGCCCCGTGTCCACTGACAGCATGGAGCCTGCTTGGAATTCACTTCCCCTCTCCCCCACTGGTCAGCTCTCTTTGTCTCTCTCTCAAAATAAACATTAAAAAAAAAAAAAAGCTTAAACTGGAAGTCTACACTGAACAAGGTATAAGGTAAGCCACACAATTTAGGAACTCTGAAAGTTTGCAATCATTTTTAAAATGGGAAACTCACTGGTATATTATATATTACACTGCATGGAACATACTCTATTCTCTGAACAAAAATAAACTAACCCGCCACAGGAAGCACCATTTTTCTAAGAGGTAAGTGACTTTGTCTTATGTTCCCTTTGCATCCTAGCCCAGGCCGGCTGTCAAATGAACTGAAATTAAAGATTTAATCATGATAAAGCCACTAGTTGAAACCAATGTGGCGAAGTTAGAACACAGGAAGGAAATGACTGACCTGAATTTGTGAAAATTTTAAATGAAGCCCATTTTAAAAGTCAACTAACAGGAAACCATGATCTGGGAGAGCAAGCTTTCTTTGCTAGGAAGCACTTACAGACACACTGGTTTGAATGTAGGCCCTGGCTTCTCCTTCTTCCCTTCCCCCAAACAACCTCCAACTGGGGCAAACTCCAGTCATCAGGGATCCAAAGCAGTGCAACTGCAAACTGAAAATAGTAGCTGGTGGACAGCAGGGTGAAAACAGCTGCTGGGGGCCGGGGGGGAGACAGGCAAAAAGACAAAACCAATGCCATGGCATTCCCTCCATCCACCCCAACCCTGACCAAGGCCGGGGTGGGGGTGGAGGGGAGGAGCTGGATATAAGGAGTAACCAAGAATCAAGCTCTTTTGTTCAAATTGGGAAATAAAAGAAAAATTCCCAACTGTTATTTTTGTACAAGAGAGTTCAAATAACTAAAGTTAAGAGGGTCTTATACACCCCCCCCCCACAAATTTAACCTAAAGATCCAATCTTCACAAAGTAACAGAAGAAAAGTCATCAGAGGGGAAAAAAAATCAGCCACACATTTAAGCCTAGTGTAACTTGGCAAGAATTTTAAATACGCCAGGACTTCTACAGTAACAAATGTATTAACTTCCTCGTCCAGCCTTCACTCACGCTGGGAAAGAATGCAACAACAAAGTTGTACTTGTCCAAATAGTAACACCAGTCGGTTTCAAGACCAGGGCTCCGACTTTTAAAAGCGCACTTTCGACTTCAAACGTTACCAATGTTCTTAGACCAAACGCCAAAAACTGTCAACCGTTTGCCCTACTTAAATGTTCATCTGCACGGACTCAACGAAGCCCCAAGGCAGACACTTACAAAACCTGGGGAGAGGGGACGGCTGATGCCACTTGTGGCCGACGAGCAACTGAGCTCCAATCACTCCAAGATCCTAGCGATCCTGGGGTACCTGCAAGAAGTATGGGGCCAAACCCCACATAAGAACGTGAAACTCCCCTCGCGGTGGGAAGACCGGGTGACTGCACGTGTTCTTGGCGCCGGATCTGCCAGGCCGAGCGGAACGATCCTGAGGTCCCCTGCGGCTGGGAGGGGGGCGGGGCGCGGCCTGAAAGGGTCCCAGCCGCGAACCCCGGTGGACAGGTGGGAGGAGGCAGCGCGGCAGACGGGCGCGGAGGGCGGGCAGAGCCTCACCTGCACGCCGGTGTAGTTCTCGAAGAAGAAGAGCACCATGCTCTGATAGACGCAGTAGAGCCGGTCGTCCACCGCCTGGTACAAGTGCGAGGGCAGGAAGGTGGAGAGCAGCCGCCAGGCCCCCCAGACCAGCACGTAGGTGGGCGCCGTGCCCAGCAGCACCGCGGCCGGCAGCACGCAGCGCATCGAGTACATGTGGAGCACCAGGGACAGCAGCATCTTCCCGGCTCCGCGCGCGGACTGCTCCGCCGGCTGCTGCCCGCCCGGGGCGCCTCCGGGCCGCCCAGCAGCCGTCGGCCAGCGGCCAATCACCGGGCCGGGCCGGGCCCCGCCGCCGCCCCCTCACCTCCCCGGGCCGCCCGCCGCACCTGAGACGCCCAGCCCGCGCCCGCGCCGGCCTCCGCCCGCAGCCGCATGCGCCGCGCCGCCGCGGGACGAGGGGGCGAGTGGGCGAGCGCGGCGGCCGGACGCGCTGCTCGCGGCCGCGGGGCAAGGGGATGCGGCGGCGCTGCGAGGCTCGGCAGCTCAGAAGCGTTTACACCCCATGACCCTCGCCCGTCACCCAGCACCCCTGGCGGGGGCGGGGCTCCGCGGCAACAACACGCCGCCTGAATGGCCTCCGGTTGCCATAGTCCCCCCCAGGGGGCGGGATTCCGTGAAATTAACACGTCCTCTGATTGGCCGAGTGCGCTGGCGGTTGAAGCGCAACTGCCGACCGGACGCGCGGACCGCCAGGCTGCGGGCGCTACGCATGCTCCAAAGCCCGGCCTCGCTGCAGAGGCGGGAAGGAAGGTGGCGACGGCCGGGCCCGCGGGGTGAAGGTGGGTGCGGGCCAGGAGAGGGGGGCCCGGGGGGTCGTGTGTGCCCTCAGTTGGATTCTGGGCCCGGGTTGCTTTGAGGGCATGCCCCGCCTCCAGCTCGCACGCTCTGAGGGCCCCTTGGACCCGGGGATGCGCCCCTTACGCCGGGTGCAGAGATGACGCGCTGTGCCTGTGTCTCAGACGCTGCAGACTCTGCGGTCTCCAAGCAAGAGGACTCATGCATCCAGCAAATATTTGTCAAGCTTAGTCTGGGGAGGCCAAAAAGACGCAACCGGAGCGGTTGGGCCCATCAAAGCTCCGCCCCGGGTTATCTGTCCCCGGCTGGGCTTGGCGAGGTGGCTTCCTTCTCGGGGCAGCTCCCACACCCTCCGCCTTCTCCGCTGCTTCCCCTTCTCCCCAGCAAGTGCACAGGACTTCCTTCCTTCCGCTCGAGTGGTGCGGCACCAGGGCCCCTGCTTCCATCACCATAATGATAATTACATGCGAACGCACAGCTGGACGGCCTCTTCGCGAGGTTCTTCCACACTTGGATCAGACCTTGCCAGTTCACTCTTGCTCCACCCCACCCCCCACCCCCGCTCCAGGGCCTGCGTAAATGTGTAAGGAGCCTCGTTTTCTTGTGTAGTCCTTAAAAAGCACCAGGACTCTGCACAAAGAATGTGTAAAGTACTGACCTACTTTGGTGACCTTCACAAGAATCTGCGGAGGCCGGGCAGTTGTTTTATTGATGTAAAAACAGATCCAGCGAACTTCTGGGTCCTTTTAACTGCCCTTTGGCTTCACTAAAAGCGGTTTAATATGTAACCCTTTCCGGGGAGAGTTTCACTTGAAAAGAATGCCAGGTGTTTTTAAATGAAAAAGGTTTCTTTTCTCCTACTTGTGGGGTAGCTTTATGCAGGGATGCAGTTTAACGGAAAATTGTCATCCGGGCCAGGACAGTGCCTACTTTATCTGTTCATGACTGACCTGGAGTATGATTGGTAGATGGTTATCTTAGGAGAGGAAGCCAGGTGGGTAGAGAGTTCCAAGGCGCGAAGTGTCTGGACAAGTCGACTGCCAACAGGAAGCGTTGCGCAAAAGGAAGACTTGACAGGGCTTCCCCTCTCTATGGAAAGTAAGGGCATGTACTGTGCGAAGGCCTCGATTTCTCTTCGGAGGGAATGGGCCACGGGCGTGGATAGTGTGCATAACCGCTGCCGCTCCTGCTTCCTTTAACTGAGACCAGACATCCCCACAATTAGAAAACTGTGTGAAGAGAGAAAACATTACGGTCTGCACGTATGGAGTCGGTATTTACGCGTGGCGTGTGCAAATGCGCTACTTTCTGTGAGTTACGCCCCAGTGACTGCCAGTCACCCCTTGTAAAGGTCTCTGCAGCGTCTTGGCATGGAGTCTCTTGACAGCTCGAGTCTCTCCTGTCCCCATTTACATGGAACCCCAGCCCCTACCTACCTGGTTACTCCCGGTGCTCGTCTCTCCCTACTAACAGTGGCAGAGTCTCTTCTTTCCCCTTTGGCCACTCCCCGCCCCACCCCTTCGTAAGCTATGATCAGCCCACACCCTCTACTTCTGCTTCTTACCTTGTACTTTTTTTTTTTTTTTTACTTCCTTGAGGTCTGACTTCGTCCTCTGCCACTCTAGAAAATGGGTGTTTTTAGAGAGGCGCTGCCAGCCCCGCCTGCAGACGCTGCCCGCGGGAGGCAGGCAACAGTGACCGGGCTGGTTCGGTGGCGGCCTTCCTGCGCGGAGGGGGCCCGAGGGCTTAGCGCGCGACCAGGTGCACGCAAAGAGCGCGTTCATATGCATGTAGTAAGGAGATTAACTTTAGTCTGGGGACAGAGAAGGCTTCCCACACTGCCGCTTAGGATGCAGCTTAACGGCGGGGGTTGCCCAGGCTTCAGCCAGGGACAAGCGGAGGAGCCGCCCGCGTGACACCCCGGTACGTGAAGGACTGAAATGGGAGTGGCCCGTGCCTGGGGCGCCGGTGGCGCAGACCTCAGGTCATGATCCCATGGGTCGTGGGTTCAAGGCTCACATAGGTCCTCTGTTGTCAGCACGGAGTCCGTGCTTGGGATCCTCTGCTCTCTCTCAAAAATAAATAAACTTAAAAGATTCTCTCCTTCTGCCCTTCCTCCCCCCACCCCTTCAAAAAAAAAAAGCCCCATGTGGAGCATTGGAATGGGCCACACACTTAAAAAAAAAAATTGTTTGGATGCCCCCTAAAAGAATTGTATTTCCCTCACACGTTTTTAAGTTAATAGCTAAAATTGTTTTTTATCTTAAGTTTAATTAGTTACAAAAGTAAGTTCTGATGAGTTATGATACTTTATTTCTTTTAGTGTGTGTTTACTTAAAGAGTGCACATGCATGTGGGGGAAGGGCACAGGGAGAGGGAGCGTGAGAATCCCAAGAAGGCCCCGTGGCGCCAGCGCAGAGCCTGACTCGGGACTCGACCTCATGAACCCCGGGATCATGACCTGAACCGAAACCAAGAGTCCAACTCTTGACCGACAGGGCCACCCAGGCGCCCCCCACATTTTAAAGTGATTACAGAAATCTTTTAAATGGTCTGAGTGGAAACCATGGTGATTTATTACCCATCATGATCTATTTAATACTTAAGAGTTTTACTAATTAGAGTTTTATATTGATGCTTTTTTTCCTCCTTGAAAACATATTTCATTCCACTTCTATCACAGAATTTGACTTTATGGAATATCTTTTTATGCTCAAAGTCTTTTACTGATCTGACTATATCAAGTATCTAAGTAAAAATTCCTTCTGGATTGAACTGTTATCATTGTTAGCATCATACTGTGTAATGGGTGTGTGTCACAGAATCTGATAATTATTGCAAATAAAAGTTTCATTGACAATGCGTGCCTTAATGATGCCTTCATTAAAAGAAAGTTTAAATTATCTTTTGGTGTCTTCAAGTTTGTTACACCTTTCCACCTCCCTGCAGTAAGATTTGAGGTGGACCTAGTGGATGGGGACCATCATGAAATGCAAAGTGGGTCTGGCCTTCATAGGCAGATCAGCTTTAGGAAACATAAGCATCTGAAAGTCAGGTCCTTAAAAACTTCTCATGAGCACATCCTTACAGATTCTGAGGGCTATCCATGGAATAGTTTGAAAACTGTTGGTGGAGAAAGTGGGGCCAGGGAAGGAGACAAAGATGATAGAGGTTGAATCAGGAAAGGACAGATAGGCAAGGACCACATGACAGCAGACTTTATGAGATGTAAAGGATTTTAGACATCCTGAAGGATCTGGAAAGCTACTAATAGGTTTTAAAGAGGAAAGTGATGTTAGATTTAAAAAGGAAAAAAAAAGTTCTAGGCAATGTGGAAGTAGATTGGAAGCAGTTTAGAGATGTGCTAGACTCCTAGCTAGAAATAATGTGGGCTTAGACCTTGTTAGTGACCATGTATGGAGAACAAGAAGTTAATTCCTCATGTACGGCCTTGTTGGAGGGAAATTTGACAGTATCTGGTAAACCTGGACAGATACCCTTTGAATCAATACATCTAATTAAATGAACATCCATGTTAGAATGATGACATGAATTACAGAGATGACCAAGTAAAATGCTGTGCTGTAGGTGAAAAGGAGCAAACAGATCCAAATGAACTGTCCTAGATCTCCAAGACACTAGGTGGGAAAACTACGTTGCTGAATAACATACACAGTTCTCCCATTTTAGTAAAAACTAAGACCATTTATTTCTACGTGCAAATGTCTAGAAACTACTGATGACCGTGATGATCTCTGGAGCAGGGAAGGAAGCGCAGATGAAGTTCAACTGGACTTTATTGTTTCAAGTTTTTACAAAGAAATACTGATTCTGCAAATATGTATCCACTTCTAGTTGTATATCCCACCCACTCAGCTGGCTTCCAAAGATAGAGTACAGATAAAGGCTTTGAGGTTGTGACCCTTGTGAGGTGTGTGCTGGAGGGGGCCTTGGGATTTACTTATTATATAGGCAAATAAAAAGCCAAGAGGTGACTTTTTGTAAGGGGTAGCTAAGAGGTGTGATCCACAGGAGTTAATGAACTGGTGGTGATAAGTGAGAAAGGGAGGAGTGAGCAATGCCTTCCAAGTCTCAGCCTTGAGTAACCAGGTGGAATTTCATTTCTGTCTACAGAAGGAGTGGAAAGAGTTCCGCAGGGCGTGGAACTTAGCTGGTGGTGTGGGAAACTTTTTAAAAAACACAGGTCACAAAAACAAAATTAGATTTGAACATGGATATTTAAAATGATAAAAGAGGGGTACCTGGGTGGCTCAGTCGGTTGAGCATCCGACTTCGGCTCAGGTCATGATCTCATGGTTTATGCGTTTGAGCCCCTCATCGGGCTCTGTGCTGACAGCTCAGAGCCTGGAGCCTGCTTCAGGTTCTCTCTCTCCCTCTCTCTCTGCCCGTACCCCACTTACTCTCGTTCTCTCAAAAAGAAACAGAAAAAAAATTTTTTTAGAATGAAAAATCACAAAAAATAGCCGACAGATCACAAAAATAAAATATCCAGAAAAGTGACAGGTAACTGTATCATGTATTCACAAATAGAGTATATCTTTCTTTCCATTATGAAAACCATTTCATATTTTTTACATACAGCAAGAAAAGTAATCGCCTCTCCTCTGATATGATAAATGAAAGTGTGGTTTTTATCATTGTTACAATGAATAAAATACTCAATCTCACACTATGACTTTAATACATATTCACTAAAAATCTAACGATTTGTTTTTGAGGGGAGGTGCAAAAGAGCAGGATAGTAGAGTATAGTAGGACCTTGGCAAATCCATTCTAAAACTCGTGAAGGAAAACAACTCGAGAAATTTTTTTAAAGGAGGAACACTGAATGGCAGACAGAATGATGGGCATCCAAAGATCCCAACATAATTCTTGGAACTTGTAAGTTAATTTACATGGCAAAGGAGAATTTGGGACTCCGTTGGAATTAGGATTACCAATCAGCTGACCTTGAAAGACTCCTGGGCTATCAAGGTAGGTCCCATGTAGTCGCCAGAGCCCTTACAAGTGGAGAAAGAGGGAGGCGGAGAAGGAGCTCAGACTGATTCAGCCTGTTTGCTGGCTTTGAAGATGGAGGAAGGCAGCTGGGAGCCAAGGAAGGGGGTTGGGCTGAGGAACAGAGCCCTTCCCAGACACCAGAAGGAATCAGGCTTGCTGACACCTTGACCTTAATCCAGTGAGGCCCAAGTTTGCACTTCTGATCTCCAAGACAAGACGTTTACATTACTTCAGCTACTAACCATGGTAATTTGCTATAGCAGCAATAGAAACTTAACACGCTGGGGTGGGATCTCTCCAGTTAGTACCAAAACTTACTCTAAAGCTACAGTCATAGTATTTTACTAGTGAAGAAATAGAAGGTTCAGTTGAGCAAAATGAAGAGCTGAGAAACCCATGTACTGTGTATCTTGAATTTTTGAAAGTGGCTTTTGAAATAGAAAAAATTAGTCAAAAAACAATGTTGACACTACTGTCCATGTTTTGGAAAAATGTTGTAAAGAAACATGACAACTAACACCACAATAAAAACCAGATGGGATTTAAACATATAAACATTAACAAAAAAATTAAAAACAGGAGCATACTAGACAAAACAGAAGATAGTACTTTTATAATATTCAGATAGAGAAGATTTTATTTGCGATGATCCTAAGATAATCCTCCTTAAGTATAGATTCTCAACAGATCTTGGGATCTCCACAAAATAACCTGACAGCAGAGTTGAGTGAGCATCATATGTATGCTACAAACTACGGAATATTCGCCCTGAATGCCGTGAGATGTTGGTGCGTCGCTGAGGGCCGTGAGGAGCACCCAAATTGAATCCGTGTGAACTAGGGTGTGGAGTGTCCTGCAAGCTGTAACCTAATCAGTTGTGCTGTGAATCGACTCCGGGCGCCGATCTCAATGTCTTGGATGTCAAGCCCTTAGAAAGGGACACGTTTGTCTCTGTGTTGAGTGCATGGAAGATCTCCAACAGGAATACTTCTATTCATGAACAACGTAAAATTGTAGCCCAGTACTTGGCCTCTATTAGTCAGCTACCATGCAAGCCTTTGTTTCACTTGGAAAACTAAAACAAGGCATCTTTGTTCCAAAAGACTTACATGGTACTTTTTTGTTTAAATATTGCATGAAATCTGGATGTGTCTTTCACTAACTGTCCCAAGTCCAACTTCTCACCTAGAAGTTAGAGTTGTAATAACGTTCTAGTTGTTTACCTCTGCCTCTTAGTGGGTGTTTGTTGGTCCACGGCCCTGTTCCCTCTCTTCACATGAAGATTTCCTTTCAGATCGGATGTCCGTCCCTCCCCAGCAAAGGTCCTATTTGGGGGAAGTTGACCCCACCTGCCCTCTGGGGATGAGCCATGATTAGCAGGCGTCGGGCAGTGGTGTCTGAAGTGTGGACCCTGAGCCCCTGAAGCTCCCCCAAGACACATCCAGGTGCCCTGAGGTGAAATGCTTCACAATGGCACACTGTGTCATATTTGCCTTTCTCGCTGTGTTGACTTTGCAGGGACGATGTTGGATAAACCTGCTAGCACCCTAGTGTGCATCCAAGCCAAGACAGCAAGGCACACTAGTGCCCAGCTGTCCTTTGTCACCATGGACTCACAGCAAAAACACACTCGTTTCACTTAATATCCTTGATGAAGCAATAAAAACACCAAGCTTTTTAAACCCTTACCCTTTAACGCTGTGTTGAGTAAATGGAGAGTGTTTATGAAGCACATGTGATTTCACCAAAGTCCACTAGTTCTCTGAAGGTTTTCGAACTGAACTAGCTACTTTTTTATTTTTATTTTTGGAACATCTTTTGTACTGGAAAGAATAACATAAGCTATGATTATTCTGAAAGGTACTTTCTCAAAAATGGAACCAAGTGTCACTTCAAAGAAAACTGATAATATTGCTGATAATAAAATTTGAGCTTTCAAATGAAATTAGAATTTTGGAAAGCTTCAATTTGCTCCCATGAGTTTGTCACGTTCCCAATACTTCAGACTTTTAAGAATTCTGTGATAATAACCCCAGTGACTTTTCAGTATTGTATGTCCATATGCAGAAGATATGCAAAAATCAGTGAACCAATAATTTGTAAGCCAGTGCTTGGTGTCCAAATCATTGCAAGGGTAAAGGGTTCTTTCAAAGTGCAAGAGAGACCCAAGGATTTTAATGTAATGGGGTACAAAAATTTCCTATATTAAGCTCCACGTTGCTAGGTTTTACCATAATAATGTGGCTATTCTTTCTTATCTGGAAAGGTTAATACACACCTTTCTTTTTCCAATCACGTATCTGATGGAGGCTGGATTTTCTTCATTTGCCGCCACCAAAAAAACGTGGCAACAGAGGGACTGCAGAGAAGCCTGGTGTATTCCATTAAGCCAGACATCAAAGAGACTTGCAAGACCAGGTAAAGCTGTAGCCACTCTTACTAAATTTACTTTTCAAAGTCTATCTTTTTTCATGAAATGTTGTTAAAATGTAACAGGTTTAGAAGCGTTCTTAAAGGAACTCAATGTTTTTAAATTTCTTGTTTTATTTTTTTATGTTTATTATTGAGACAGAAACAGAGCATGAGTGGGGGATTGGTGGGGGGGCAGACACAGAATCCGAAGCAGGCTCCAGGCTCTGAGCTGTCGGCACAGAGCCCGACACAGGGCTCGATCTCACAAAGTTGAAGTCGGACACTTAACCAACTGAGCCACCCGGGCGCCCCTTAAATTTCTTGTTTTAAATTTCTAATACAGTAAATATCAATAGATATAACTGATTTATTTATTTTTATTCTTTAATGGTTTATGTTTTGAGAGAGAGCAGGTGCAAGCAAGAGGGGGGAGGGGCAGAGGATCCAAAGCTGACTCCCCGCTGATAGCAGTGAGCCCCATGTGGGGCTCGAACTCAAGAATTGCAAGATCATGCCCTGAGCCGAAGTCGGACGCTCAACCGAATGAGCCACCCAGGTGCCCCTAGTTGGTTTTTTTTTTTAAAGCATTATCTACAGGTTTCTTGAACCCTTCCTCTATTGCAAAGTAACCCCACTTGCGTTGCCACAAAAAATGGTTTAGGGATGAACCCATGAGGGCTTCTGAGGCCCAAAGACAATTGGGGGACCATGGAAAACAGTCCTGTCCACTCTGCTGAAGGGACAATCAGAAGAAATGTTCCTCTCCTTCTTCCAGGTAGTGATTTGATTGGGGTGACACCTGAACCCTGCCTGGTCCCTTCACCATGTTAGGAAAAGTCAGTTTGGGGCTGGAGCTGACGCCCAGCAGAGAAGTAGACACGTCTTTGATGAAAACCTCCAGCTATTGAATCAAATCAGCTACGAAACCTATGCTCAACCCTGGGGTTACAGGAGCAAACATCTCTGTGAAAGCCAGGTTGATGTGGGTCCTTATCTGCTGTCTACCCAGTCCTCCACGCTAGACATCTACAGCTCACTCTCCATTCCCCTGTTGCTCACCTGTTGGCACTAGGTCGTTATCCATTCGCTGATTCAATCAGTTACTGAAGGCTTGTTTGCAAGGCCCTGTTGTAGGAACTGCTAACACAGTCTAGGTGTCGCTTCCAGGTCCATGGTGAGAAATGGATAATAGCATATCAATGAGTTATAAGGGCAAGCAGTGAGCTGAGACAGCGTGATATGATCGCTGTACATTGTAAGATCTGGAAATGCCTCTCCAAGGAGGAGACATTTAAGTTAACATTGGAATGATGAGAAGATCTAAGATGAGAGTGGTTCAGGCTGAGGGAAGAGTAAGTGCAAAGATCCTGGGGCACGAAGGAGCTGAGGAAGTCGCAGTTTTAATTCATCACTGACTAAATCTTCACAGTCCTTGATTCTTCTTCCCCATCCCGCATGCAATCCATCAGGAAACTCTATTGGCTTCAGCGTCAGAATACATAAAATACATCCAGAATCCATTCCCTCTACCTCTCCGTGACCACCTTCCTCCCAGGCACCACGCTCCTAGCTGTACAACGGTAATAGCCTCCATTTTGTTTCTCTACCAATACTTCTGTCCCTCACCATCCTATTCATTGTATTTGAATTGTGTCCTTGGAAGTCACATGATGAAGTCCTAACCCTCAGAATCGTGGAATAGGACTTTATTTGGAGAGGTACAGAGGCAATCAAGTGTAAATGAGGTGCTTCAGGGGGCCTTAATTCATTAGGACTGGTGTTCATATAGAAAGGGGAAAATGAGGGCCACCTGGGTGGCTCAGTCAGTTAAGCATCTGACTTTGGCTCAGGTCATGATCTCACGGCTCCTGGGTTTGGGCCCCTGTGCTGATAGCTCAGTGTCTGGAGCCTGCTTCAGACCGCCCTAATAATGAGTACAGCAAGCAGCCCAGGTGATTCTTCTTTCCTTCTCGGCCCGAGACACTCCCATCTTGGAGTAAAATCCAAATTAAGTCCTGCCTGTGGCCCACCAGTCCCCCCAAGCTGCCTCCTGAGGGCATGTACAAAACCCGGAGCTCTGCAGCAACCTAAGTAGCCCTCCTCAACAGGACCTTAGTCTTCGCTCCAGGAAATTCTTGCCAGGAAGATAAGGCCGGAAAGCAGTAAGTAACATTGTTGTTTTCTTCCTGAATTTCTGCATTCCTCTGATGCAGACACTAGGCCGCTCACCACACTCTTCTCAGGATCAGCCTAGCTCAGGAGATCTTATCTGTGCAAACTGCCTTTTCTGCACAGACCATTCCCCACGGTGCTTAGCAAAGAACCATTTGGGTGTCAGACTGGCTCAGAAGCCCTTGCCTAGCTGGTTCTACCAGGCATGGGCTGTTATAAACCCAGTTAGGTCCCCACATTGAAAGATTCTCATACATCTATTCAAGCCCAGACCCTAAAACCCCATAAATGAAGTCTCTTTTCCGTCCCGGAACCCTAAGATTCTAGATGATGATCTTGCTTACTGCGGTAAGTAAGCAACCGGTGTCTCTTGATCTTATAAGTTAGTCTGGTCTTTTTGAAGAGTCAACCATCCTGACCTTTTGCTGTCCTTCCTATTCATCGAGCACGAGGGGCTTCCTAGAATTTGTCGTGTTCTTCCTTCATCTCTGAGCGTGTTTGTTTCTTCCCGAGGCTCTGTCGACCCTTAACGTGACAAGACCATCCCATAACCATCCTCCCTGACCCCTGTGCCCGCTTTGTGTTACTCCTGACCTGTAACAGATGCTAGTGTCCTCCCATATTCACACTCCCCTCCTTTTATAATAATTACATCCCTAATGTTTACCGAGGCACATGTAAAACCTGCTTCCTAGCTTTTCGTGCACCTGGATGGTTCAATCAGCCAGTGAGAGGTAAAAAGAAGTGGTGTATGGGTAGGGTGGGATGTGTTAGATGAAGTGGAAGGTCCTGGCTGGAGCTCCAGCAGCCACACTGGTGGGCACACGGGGGAGCAAATCCTAAAAGGGATGTGAATTCCTGATCCTTCACACCAGCATGGGTCTCAACTTCCTCCAGGTGTTGGGAAAGCGGAAAAGAAACTTTAACTCCATTTAAGCTTGTGTTGTTTTTTTTTATTTGATTTTAATTTTAAGTTTGTTTACTTAGAGTGACAGCATGAGTGGGGGATGGGCAGAGAGAGGGAGAATGAGAATCCCAAACAGGCTCTGCGCTGTCAGCACAGAGCCTGATGCAGGGCTCGAACTGAGATCATGACCTGAGCCAAAACCAAGAGCTGGACGCTTAACCGACGGAGCACCCCAGGAGCTCGTTTTCTTGTCATTTGAAGCCAAACCTAATCCTAACTAATAGAATCCCCCCACATGTTGCTCTATGTTGCATTAATTTCTATGTGACATGTATTTTCTGCCTTGCCCTACCCAGAATATAGGCTCCTAGAGAGGTGAGACTTTGTTTTGCCTTTGCTGTATTTTGACAGCCTGAACCAATGCCTTGCAAACAAGAAATCAATAAAAATTTCCTGAATTAGAGAGGAGATTTGCACTCCAGTAAGATGCACCATGTTTTCTTCCTATGGCAGATTGAATACCCCTGGCACGCAGTCACCGTGCAAATACGTAAAGGGTGCTTCTTCGGCAGTGATCCCCAGAGTCCCTGCTAAGTGAGGTCTGCAGAATGAGGGGATTTGTACAAGGGAATCTCTCTTCAGCCCCTGATGTTGGATTCATGGTAATTATGTCCCCGATTATCAGAGACAGAGAGGAAAACAGAACTGAGCAGCACAGCATAGAAATCCTGGAGACTCACATAACTGGTGTCTCAGGAAACCCAAATGGCACACATGTTGATGTTTTGGGAGAACTGGATCAAAAACACCTGGTGGGATGATACTGCAGCATGCACACAGCCCACGTGCCCCCCAAGAAAGGGCGTGAGAAGGGAAGAATCCTTGAATCTTCGTAACAGACTCCCTTTTACATAATCTGCCTTAAGTAGGTTTGTATTCCTTGTATTGGGACAATCCTGGCTAAGACATGCTTAGATCTCTTTGGGGTACATGTTCTTCAGGAAAAGGCTGAAGCTCTTTCCAGTCTGGTCTCGACCTGCCTTTTGGACACCTCCTAACCTAAGCTCCGTTCAGCTAAGACAGCTGTGCTATCTGCTACTTTAGTATTTTATAAGTGTTCTCACATCTGCTAGAATGTTCTTCCCCCTCCCCCTCCCCAACTCATCCATTAGGAACTTGCTCCAATTTTCTCCCTGCCAAAAGTATCCCCAGCCCTTGCCCCTTCCTCCTTCCCCAGACAGCGTACCCATCAACAGTCCCTTGAGCACACATCTCTCACAGGATTTATTGCAAGTAGCGGTAGTAGGTTGAAATGCTTTTTGGTGTTTGAGCACAGAATGCAGAGAATCAAAGCTGGCTGTGATCAGCCTCAGCCAATGCAGCCACTCTAGTTGTCCTTGAGTGACTCCATTTCCTCTCTGTTTGGCTAATGGCCCTCAAATCTACAGATTACTTCTGAGCTGCAGGCATTTTTTTTTTTATCTGCCTCGTTGACATCTGAGCTTGGGAATGCTACAAGAATTTTAAGTGTTCTCAGCAGAACGTGTCTGCACCAGCACCACCCTGCTCTCCCCTGACTCAGTTTGATGCTAAAGGACTTGAAATAGCCCTTCACATTCCCCTCGACTTCATCCAGGCACACCTCACCTTGAATATTCTATACCTAGCTAGTTTCTTCAATTCCTTCTTTTAAGAGGTGACTTTTGACTTACCCTGTCGTGGCTACTGAACCCTGGATGTTGTTTCTGCTAGAATACAAGGCTGGTACTATAGCTCAGATTACTACCCACACTGCTACCAGCACCACCTTTCTGAAAAAAATCTGATGTTGCCCTTCTCCCTCTGAAAACTCTTCAGTGACCTCTTTATGACTTCCCCGGGCTTTTATGACCTGGCCCAGCCCGCTCTGCAGCTGTGCGTGGCATCACTCAAGTGGAGCAGTGAAGGCTCAATACTGAACCGCTGGCCTGAACTACATCCACTTTTCATCCTGTCTTACAAGTGGCAGTCCTTCCCGCCGGCAGTCACATCCAGCCACCTGTTTCTCCTGGCCTCTTACATTGCATATGACTCATCGTTTGGCTTCATGCTTCAGACGAGACTCTTCCTTTCTAATTTTGTCTCTCTCCAGAATACTTAAACTGGACATGTGGTCATTTGTGTGTATTTCACTTTACTCCAAATAAACCATATGGTAACTTTCAGTGATGCATGAAGAATAAAACAAGTAATGAAATGAGTAAACAGCATAGAGGATAGATGAGTACCCACATGGCAAGATGAGGTCAGTGCCCTGCAGATCTCACTGGTGAGGCCACAGCTCTCTTTTTTTCTTTTTAAAAATTTTTAAATTTAATTTGATTTTTAATTTACATCCAAGTCATCATACAGTGCAATAATGATTCCAGGAGTAGATTCCAGTGATTCATCCCCTATGTATAACACCCAGTGCTCATCCCAATAAGTGTCTTTCTTAAAGTGTCTTATATATTTGGCCCATCCCCCCACCCCCCACCTCTCCAGCAACCCTCAGTTCTCTATATTTAAGGGTCTCTTATGTTTTGTCCCCATCCCTGTTTTTATATTATTTTTGCTTTCTTTCCCTTATGATCATCCTAAATTGCACGAGTGAAGTCATATTTGTCTTTGACCAGTTTTGCTTAGTATGATACCCTCTAGTTCCATCCACGTTGTTGCAAATGGCAAGACTGGCAAGATTTCATTCTTTTTGATTACTGAGTAATACTCTATTGTGTGTATATGTGTGTGTGTATAAACCACATCTTTATCCATTCATCTGTCTATGGACATTTGGGCTCTTTCCATACTTTGCCTACTGTTGATAGTGCTGCTATAAATATTGGAGTGCATGTGCCCCTTTAAAACAGCACACCTGTATCCCTTGGATAAATACCTAGTAATGCAATTGCTGGGTCGTATAGTGGTTCTATTTAAAAATTTTTTTAATGTTTATATTTGAGAGAGAGACAGAGAGACAGAGAGACAGCGTGAGTGGGGGAGGAGCAGAGAGAGAAGGAGACACAGAATCAGAAGCAGCCTCCAGGCTCTAAACTGTCAGCACAGAGCCCAATGAGGGGCCCAAACTCATGGACCATGAGATCATGACCTGAGCCAAAGTTGGACATTAACTGACTGAGCCTCCCAGGTGCCCCCAGTAGTTCTATTTTTAACTTTTTGAGGAATCTCCATACTGTTTTCCAGAGTGGCTGCACCAGTTTGCATTTCCACCAGCAGTGCAAGAGAGATCCTCTTTCTCGGCATCCTTGCCAACATCTGTTGCCTGAGTTAATTTTAGCATTTGACTGGTATAAGGTAGTATCTCATTGTGGTTTTGATTTGTATTTCCCTAATGATGAGTGATGTTGAGCATCTTTTAATGTGTCTGTTAGCCATCTGGATGTTTTCTTTGGAAAAGTGTCTATTCCTGTCTTTTGCCCATTTCTTCACTGGATTGTTTTTGGGTGTTGAGTTCGAGAAGTTCTTTATAGATTATAGATACTAACCCTTTATCAATACGTCATTTGCGAATATCTTCTCCCATTCCCTCGGCTGCCTTTTGGCTTTGCTGATTGTTTCCTTTGCTGTGCAGAAGGTTTTTTTTATCTTGATGAGGTCCCTGGTGAGGCCATAGCTTTATCCTAAAAGAGAACTTCTACTTTTTTTAGTTTTTAGAGAGCACAAGTTGGGGAGGGACAGAGAGAGAGAGAGAGAGGAGGAGAATCTTAAGCAAGCTCCATGCTCAGTGCAGAGACCAATGCAGGGCTTGATACCTTGATCTTGGGATCATGAACTGAGCTAAAATCAAGAGTCAGACCCTCAACAACTGAGCTACTCTGGCATTCCAGAGGCTTTCCACTTTTGGAGCCAAGCTTCCATAAATATTGTTCAAGAGAAGTACAAGAAATATTTATATTCAATATCAGAATAATAAAATCATCAACAATTCCCTTTAATATACATAGGTCAAGGTTACCATGCACAGCATGGGATGCTGAGTGGAGGCTCTGTATTGGTTGCCAGATGCAGGTCTAAATGGGCATCTAAGCCAGCTGAACTGTGGCTTACACACTGATAAAGTAGACAACTGTTTTTCTTCTTCCACACCCTGGAAGAGGAAAACACGGAGCTGCAAAAACAATTGCTGGCATCTACTGATAAGCATGGAAACTTATTTTTTGGAATGGAGGTAGTAGCAGAAATTCCTAGCATCCATTCTACCCTTCTTTGTGGTAAGAACTCAGAATTGAAGTTGGGAACATTGTCATGCAATTAAAGGCTTTCCTTAACTTCCTTCATAGCAAAGTGTGGCCATGTGACCACATTGAAGACAGTCAATGGGATGTGAGCAGGGGTTTTGTTTGAGACCTCTGGGAAACCCCTTAAAAAGAAGGGGTACTTCCTTTGTTCCTACTTACATCTTCTGGGTGGTGGAATGCAAAAGTGACAGCTAAGGCTTGAAAAGCTCTTTAGGGCCCTGAGGCAGGAGAGGAAGCTGGAAGAAGCTGGGATTTTGGAGCATCTAGGGCCATTGCCAGGGGGATGTGAGTGTATAAATTTTAGGTAAAGTGAATTCTGAGAGAAAAGGACATTGGAAGTTAGAGTCCATGGTCTTCCAGTGGGTAAGTGTGAGACGATCAAGGAAGATGGTGGGAGTGTTTAACATCTGTGTGCTATCTGGCATTTTGGAGGAGGTTGAGTCCTTGGCCTCTTTCAGAAGCTAAAAGAACCATTTTAATAAGAGAACGTATGAAAGTCTAGGCAATATCAGAGGTCATTTGGTTCTTGAGAAATGGTGCCGAAGATTGAGGAGAGAACCCTCCTCTGCTCTCCTCCTCTGCTCTCCTCCAAACTATCAGGTTGGGAGTGGCCAGAGCAAGTAACCAGGTATTGTTTTCCTGTAGGGAACGTTCTTATTCTATGAATTAGTAGTTCTTTTATATTGTGTAACATGGTTTTTCTTGTGTAGTAATATTGTGTAGAACAGACTACAATTTTACCTATTCCGTTGATGGACATTTGGACTGAGCCCAGATTTGGGCTATTATGAATATACTTGAACATTCTTATACTTCCTCTATGGTGGACATATATACCTACTTCATCAACTCTGATAAATTGATTTAAAGCCATATATTGCTCTCTAAGTACTCCATTAACTAAATCCCACAAAATCTGTTATATTTTTATCATTCAGTTAAAAGTTTTTCCTATATCCACTGTGATCTTTTTTCAACAAGTGTAATTTATTTTTGACAAATAAAAATTGTATATATTAAGATCTTGGTTGAAATTTTCATTTTGTGCATGGATTTTTCTCCTGACCCCAATGAGCATCTTTATGACAATAATTTTGAGCTTTTTATCAGGTAAATCACTTGTCTCTCTTTCATTAAGATTTTATGTATGGAGATTTATCTTGTTTTGTTTGGAATACATTCCTAGGTTCTTTTGTTTCAATTTCCTTGACGATCTTTAGGTTCTCTGCAGTAGATGAAATGGCCACCTCTTTCCGTCTTGAAGGTGTGGTCTCATGTAGAAGCTGAAAATTCCCTTTCAGCGTGACCCTAGCTGTTAGTTGTCCTTCAAACCTTTTGATTGACCAAGGGTGCTCCTTAGTTTTTATTGGCTCCCAGTGGTCGAGGGTGTACAAAAATCTGTAAGTGTCCCAACAGGATCTCAACACCTAGATGCAGAGTAATTAAAATCAGACCTGTAGACAGCACCTTTTTAAAGTAGGCAAATAGACCCTTTTCAGGGAAAGACCAGGAGATGGGCGTTTCTGTCTGCTCCCCTTGTACTGAACCCTGGGGGAATAACCAATTAAGAATTATAGGGGCACCTGGGTGGCTCAGTCAGTTGAGCATCTGACTTTGGCTCAGGTCATGATCCCATGATTTGTGAGTTCGAGCCCCGTGTCAGTCTCTATACTGACAGCACAGAGCTTGGAGCCTGCTTCGGATTCTGTGTCTCCCTTTCTCTCTACCCCTCCCCTACTTGCATTCTGTCTCTCTGTCTCTCTCAAAAAGAAACATTAAAAATTTTTTTAAAAAAAGAATAGTTTTGTGGGGCACTTGGGAGGTTCAGTCCGTTAAGCGTCTGACTTCGGCTCAGGTCATGACACAGTTCGTGAGTGTGGGCCCTGCATCAGACTCTGTGCTGACAGCTCAGAGCCTGGAGCCTGCTTCAGATTCTGTGTCTACTTCTCTCTATAACCCTCCCCAACTTGTGCTCCCTCCCTCCCTCTCTCCCTCTCTCAAAACTAAATAATAAACATTAAAAAATTTTAAAAAAGAATTGTTTGCTCCAGTCCTGTGGGACTGGTAAACGTAAGCTCTGCTGGTCACCACAACCAGGCAGTTAAGGGGTGTGTCCCCTCAGTGTCAGCTGCAGAAACCACATTGTCAGACCGGTACAAGCTGCTTTCAAGGAGAAAAGATGGGCAGTCTCCACCTGCTGTGCTGAGCCCTGGATCAGGGAGCATCCCCGAGATTCCCTGAGCCCACGTGTTTCCTATAGCCTCATGTGTTATATGCCCTATTGGCTTTCAAAGCTAGGAGCTTTGGGGGCCTCTCAGGTGGAAGTCTTAAATGTTGGGGTGTTAGTAGATGTGGAGTTCAAACCCTACACTTTTTAGGGAGAAGGTGGGAGTTGTGAGTGCCCTCCTAAATGTATGTGGCTGTGCCAGGGGTGAGGTTTATGTCCAGATCGTGTCTCGGACTCTTCTACCCATTTTGATGTGAGTTTTTCTCATTTCCCAATGTATAGGAGATGCTAGTTTCTGGGTTTCTTTCAGAAGGAATTTTTTTCACTTACAGCTGTAGATTCTATATGCCAGTGAGAGGAGGTGGGTCCACGAACCTCCTACGTGGCCATCTTGAACCAGAACCCACCTGTTCTTAATTTCTCAGGTATCCTATAGTGGCTGTGCTAACTTAAATTCCCATGAACAGTGGACAAGCTGTGCTCCTCCTTCTCCTCCTCAGTGTTCATCTGTTGTATTTTTGAAGATAGTCCTTCGACAGGTCTGAGGTGATCTCTTATTCTGGCTTTGATTTCAATTTCAATAATTAGTGGCACTGAGTACCTTTTATGTACCTCCTGCCCACTTAAATATTTTCTTTGGAAAAATGTTCAGGTTCTTTGCCCAGTTTTTTAATTGGATTTTTTTTTCTATTGAGGTGTAAGAGTCCCTTATGTGTTTTGGATACTAAACTCATATCAGTTGTGTTTGTGTGGTTTGCAAATATTTCATCTCATTCTGTAGGAAGCATTTTCTTTTTTTTCTGTGCAGAGGCTTTTTCAGATATGTATTTCCACTTGTTTTTTGTCTTGTTGCTGTGCTTTAGTTGTCCTATCCAAAGAATTATTGCCAAGACCCACCTTTAGTTTTCCCCTATGTATTCCTTTAGGAGTTTCATGGTTTCAGGTTGTATATTTATGTTTTAAATCCAGTTGGACTTAATTTTTTGAGTAGGTGAGATAGAGTTCTAGTTTCACTGTGTTGCATTTGAGTAGCGAGTTTTCCCAGCACCAGGTGTTGACGAGACCATTTGGGTATTCTTGGCCCAACTTGTGAAATACTTAACCATATGTGCAAGGGGGTATTTTGGGCTCTCGATTCAGTTCCTTTGGTGTGTCTGTTTTTATGCCATTTCCATACTGGCTTGATAACTTAATGTTTAACACAGTTTGAAATCAGGAAGTGTGATCGTCCTAGCTGTGTTGTACTTTAACATAGCTTTGGTTATTTTGGTCTTTGATGGTTCTAGATGAATTGTAGGATTGTTCTATTTCTGTAAAAATAAAAAGCCATTGGAATCTTGATAGAGATGGTATTAAATCTATACATGCTTTGGGTCATCTGCGCATTTCAATAATATCCATCCAATCCATGAGCACAGATGCCTTTCTATTTATTTGTGTCATCTCTAATTTCTTTCATCAGCATCTTATACTTTTCAGCATAGAGCTCTTTCACCAACTTGGTTAAATTTATTCTTAAGTATTTTATTTTTTATGCTATTATAAATAGGATTATTTTATTTCTTTTTAAGATACTTTATTGCTTGTGTATAGAAGTACTACTGATTTCTATATCCTGCAAGTGCCTGAATTTGTTGAGTAGATACACTTGTTTTTTTGTGCACTCTGCAGGGTTTTCTATACATAAAATCTAATCATTATCAAATAGAGAAAATTTTATTTCTTCTCAATTCTGATGCCTTTTATTTCTTACCTCATCACTCTGGTTAGGACTTCTAGTACTATAGTGAATAGGGGAGGTGAAAGTGGGTATCCTTGTCTTGTTCCAGATCTTAGAGGAAAAACATGCAATCTTTCACCATCAAGAATGGTGTTAGCTATGTGCTTCTCATATATGGCCTTTGTTATACTGGAGTACATTCCTTCTATATATAATTTGTTGAGTTTTTATCATGACAGAATGTCAAACTTTGTCAAATCCCTTTTTTGAGTGAGACGATCATATAATTTATCTATTAATGTGATATATCATGCTTACTGATTTGTGTGTATGGAACTATTCTTGTACTCCAGGGACAAAACCTCCTTTTTCATGGTATATGACCCTCTTAATATGCTGCTGAGTTTGGTTTGCTAGTGTTTTATTGAGAAAGTTTGCATCTGTATTCAGGGATATTGGATTGTAGTTGGCTTTTCTTGTGGTGCCCTTATCTAGCTTTGGTATCAGAATAATGTTGACTTAGTAAGGTGAATTTTGAAAGTGTTACCTCTTTATTTCTTTTGAAAGAGTTTGGGAAAAATTGGTACTAACTCGTCTTCGGATGTTTTGCAGAATTCATGAGTAAAGCCATCTGGTACAGCATATTTTGTGTTGAGTGATTTTTGATTACTGTGTCAATGACCTTGTCATTTGTTCAGATTAATTTTTTTCCCCCTGATTCATGCTTGGGTAGACTGTAGATTTCTAGGAATTTGTCTTCTAGGTTGTCCATTTTGTTAGTGTAAAGATGTTCATAGTAGTCTCATATTCCTCTGTATTTGTGTGGTATCAGCTGAAATGACTTTCATTTACAATTGTGTTTGATTTCTCCCTTAATTTTTTATTAAAATATATTTGACCTAGAAAATGTGTAAATTAAAGTTATACAACATGTTAGATATTATGTATTGAAATTTGATTACCATCATAATGATAGTTACTGCTTATCATATTATATAATTCTTTATTTTGATTCCAATATTTTGGTTGGAATAATTAAGTTCTGGACTTTGAGCAAATCTGATTTATAACACAGTATTTTCTATATTATACTGAGCTTTAGCTATCTAGAGCATTTTTACTACTTTTTATAAATTTGGACTGAGGGTGCTTGGGTAGCTCAGTAGGTTAAGCATCCAACTCTTTGTTTTGGCTCAGGTGATGATCTCACAGTTCATGAGTTCCAGCCCCGCATCGGGTTCTGCACTGACAGTGCAGAGCCTGCTTGGAATTCTCTTTCCCCCTCTCTCTCTCTCTGTCGCTCCCCCACTCACACTCACTCTCTTTCAAAAATAAATTGTTCCCTTAAGCAACATCTGTCCTGTCCTCTAAGCCCCCATCTCTTGGTAGCCACAATTTTTCTATTTTTATGTTTGTCTGAGTTTCCACATATAAGTGACATCATAGAGTACTTGTCTTTCTGTCTTTTCTCCTTTATCATAATGCATATGGGGTCCTTCCATGCTGTCAGAAATAGCAGGATGTCAGCCTCTCTCATGGCTGAATGATAGTTTTTTATATATATACACTTCCTCTTGTGTATATATAGCCATTCATCCCTTGATGGGAACTTAAGCTGTTTCCCTATCTTGGCTATTGTAAATAATACTACAATAAACATGGGAGTGTTTATATCTTGTTGAAGTCCTGTATTTATTTCCTTTGACATATACCCAGAAGTGGAATTGCTGGATCACATGATATTTCCCTCTTTAATGTTTTGGAGAACCTCCATATTGTTATCCACAGTAGTTGAACCAATTAACATTTCCACCTACAGACCAGTGACAAAAAGGGTTTTCTTTTCTCCATATCCTCACCAGCATTTGTTGTCCCTTCTCTTCTTGATTATAGCAATTTTAAAAGGTGTGAGGTGATATCTCAATGTGGTTTTGAATTACATCTTCCTGATTAGTAATATTGAGCATCGTTTTACATAACTGTTGGCTAACCATATAGATTCTTTGGAAAAACATGTGTATTTAGGTTTTTTTAAATTTTATTTAAATCCAAGTCGGTTAACATACAGTGTAGTATTGGTTTCAGGAGTGGCACCCAGTGATTCATCACATATACATAACACCCAGTGCTCATCCCAACCAGTGCCCTCCCTAATTCCCATCACCCATTTAGCCTATCATCCCAACCCAACACCCCTCCAACAACTTTTTTTCTCTGTACTTAAGAATCCTTTATGGTTTGCCTCACTTTCTGCTTTTATCTTCTTTTTCCTTTCTTTCCCCTGTGTTCATCTGTTGTTTCTTAAATTACACATATCAGTGAAATCATATGATAATTATCTTTCTCTGCCTGACTTATTTTGCTTAGTACAAAACACTTTAGTTCCATCTATGTTGTTGCAAATGGCAAGATTTCTTTTTTTGATTGCCAAGTAATATTCCTGTGTGTGTGTGTGTGTGTGTGTGTGTGTGTGTGTGTGTTTATACACATACATACCACATCTTTATCCATTCAAGTCAGCGGACATTTGGACTCTTTCCATAATTTGGCTATTGATTTTGCTGCTATAAACATTGGGATACATGTGCCCCTTTGAATCAGCATTTTTTATCTTTTGAATAAATACTTAGTAATGCAATTGCTAGGTCATAGGGTAGTCATATTTTTCATTTTTTGATGAATCTCCATACTATTCTCCAGACTGGCTGCACCAGTTTGCATTTCCACCAGCAGAACAAAATTATTCCCCTATCTCTGCATCCTTGCCAACATTTGTTGTTTCCTGAGTTGTTAATTTTAACCATTTTGATGGGTGTAAGGTGGTATCTCATTGTGATTTTGATTTGTATTTCCCTGATGATGAGTTGTTGACCATCTTTTCATGTGCCTATTAGCCATCTGGATGTCCTATTTGGAAAGTGTCCATTCCTGTCTTTTGCCCATTTCTTCACTGCATTATTTGTTTTTTGAGTGTTGAGTTTGATAAGTTCTTTATAGATTTTTGGATACTAATCTTTGATATATCATTTGCGAATATCTTCTTCCATTCTGTCAGTTGTCTTTTAGTTTGTTGATTGTTTCCTTTGCTGTGCAGAAGGTTTTTATCTTGATGAGGTCCCAATAGTTCGTTTTTGCTTTTGTTTCCTTTGCCTCCGGAGACCTGTCTAGTAAGAAGTTGGTGCAGCCGAGGTCAAAGATTGCCTGTTTTCTCCTCTCGGATTTTGATGGTTTCCTGTTACATTTAGTCTTTCATCCATTTTGAGTTTATTTTTGTGTATGGTGTAAGAAAGTGGTCCAGGTTCATTCTTCTGCATATCGCTGTCTGGTTTTCCCAACACCGCTTGTTGAAGAAACTGTTGTTTTTTCCATTGGGTATTCTGTCCTGCTTTGTTGAAGATTAGTTGGCCATACATGTGTGGGTCCATTTCTGGGTTTTCTATTATGCTCCATTATCTCTGTGTCTGTTTTTATGTCAGTACTCTACTATCTTGATGATTACAGCTTTGTAATACAGCTTGAAGTCCAGAATTGTGACGTCTTCAGGTTTGATTTTCTTTTTCAGGATTTCTTTGACCATTTTGGGGTCTTTTCTGGTTCCATACAAATTTTGGAATTGTTTATTCTAGCTCTGTGAAGAGTGTGTGTTATTTTGATAGAGATTGCATTGAATGTGTAGATTGCTTTGGGTAGTATTGATATTTAAACAATATTTGTGCTTCCAATCCATGAATATGGAATGTTTTTCCATTTCTTTGTGACTTTTTCAGTTTCTTTCATAAGTTTTCTATAGTTTTCAGCATACAGATCTTCTACCTCTTTGGTTAGGTTTATTTCGAGATATTTTATGGGTTTTGGTGCAATTGTAAATAAGATAAATTCCTTCATTTCTCTTACCACTGCTTCATTATTGGTGTATAGAAATGCAACAAAATTCTATATGTTGAATTTATATTCTGTGATCTTTGCTAAATTAGTGTATCAACTCTAGAAGTTTTTTGGTGGAGTCTTTCAGGTCTTCCATGTAGAGTATCATGTTATCTGCAAAAAGTGAAAGTTTAACTTCCTCCTTGCTGATTTGGATGGCTTTTTGTTGTTGTTGTTTATTTTTGAGAGAGAGAGAGTGTGAGTGAGGAAGGAGCAGAGAAAGAGAGGGAGACACAGAATCCAAAACAGGCTTCAGGCTCCGAGCTGTCAACACAGAGCCCAACACGGGGCTCGAACTCGGAACGGCCAGATCATGACCTAGGCTGAAGTTGGAAGTGCAACTGACTGAGCCACCCAGGTGCTCTGATTTGGATGCCTTTTATTTCTTTTCGTTGTCTCCTTGCTCAGGCTAGGACTTCCAACACTATGTTGAACAATATTGGTAAGAGTAGACATCCCTGTCGTGTTCCTGACATTAAGGGGGAAGGCTTTCACTTTTTCCCCATTGAGGATGATATTAGTGATGGGTGTTTCATATATGGCTTTTATGATCTTGAATTATGTGCCTTCTATCCCTACTTTCTTGAGGGTTTTTATCAATATATTTTCTTCCAATCCATGATTAAAAGGATGCTTTATTTTGTCAAATGATCTTTCTGCATCTTTTGAGAGGATCATGTGGTTCTTGTCCTTTTATTCATTTGATGTGTCACATTGATTTTTGTGGATATTGAACCAGCTTTGCATCCTAAGAATAAATCTCACTTGATCATGGTGAATAATTTTTTAAATATATTGTTGGATTCGGTTTGCTAGTATCCTTTTGAGAATTTTTGCACCCATGTTCACCAGGAAGATTGGTCTGTAATTCTCCTTTGTAATGGGGTCTTTATCTGGTTTTGTAATCAATGTAATGCTGGCCTCATTGAATGCATTGGAAGTTTTCCTTCCATTTCTATTTTATAAAAAGAATAGGTATCTACTCTTCTTTTTAATATCTGATAGAAGGCCCCCGTGGGAAACCATCTGACTCTGGACTCTTGTTTGTTGGGATATTTCTTGATTACTAATTCAATTTTACTGGATATGGGTCTGTTCAAATTTTCTACTTCCTGTTCCAGTTTTGGTAGTTTCTAGGAATTTGTTCATTTCTTCCAGATTGCTCAATTTGTTGGCATATAATTGCTAATACTATTCGCTTATTTGCATTGTATGGAGTGTGTGTGTGTGTGTTTGTGATCTCTTCGTGATTTTATTTGTGTCATTTTCTTCTTGATAAATTTGGCTAGGGGTTTATCAATTGCGTTTATTCTTTCAAAGAATCAGCTCCTGGTTTTCTTGATCTGTTCTACTGTGTTTTTTTTTTGGGGGGGGTATATCATTGATTTCTACTCTAACCTTTTATTATTTCCCTTCTTCTAGTTTTGGACTTCATTTGCTGCTCTTTTTCCAACTCCTTTAGGTATAAGATTATGTTGTGTATATGATACATTTCTTCCTTTAGGAAGGCCTACGTTGCTATGTATTTCCCTCTTATGATCACCTTTACTACATCCTATAGTTTGTAGACTGCTGTGTTTTCATTTTCACTGGAATTCATGTACTCTTTAATTTCCCCTTTAGTTTCTTGATTAACCCATTTATTCTTTAGTAGGATGTTCTTTAATCTGAGTATACATGGTCTTTCAATTTTTTTTCTTATGGTTGATTTCAAGTTTCATAATGTTGTGGTTTGAAAATATGCATGGTATGATCTCAATCTTTTTGTACTTGTTGAGGGCTGATTTGTGACCCATATGTTATCTATTCTGGAAAATGTTCTATGTGCCCTTAAGAATGTGTATTCTGATACTTTAGGATGAAATGTTCTGAATGTATCTGTTAAATCCATCTGGTCCAGTGTGTCATTCAAAGCCATTGTTTTCTTGATTTTCTATTTAGATGATCTGTCCATTGCTAAGTGGAGTGTTAAAGTCCCCTACTATTATTGGTATTATTAATGAGTTTCTTTATGTTTGTGATTAATTGATTTATATATTTGGGTTTTTTCCAAGTTGGGGACATAAATATTTACAATTGTTAGATCTTCATGGTGGATAGACCCCTTAATTATGATATAGTGCCCTTTTTCATCTTACTACAGTCTGTTTTAAAATCTAGTTTTCCTGATAGAAGTATGGTTATTCTGTCTTTCTTTTGATGTCCATTAGCATGATAGATGGTTCTCCGTCACCTCACTTTCAATCTGCAGGTGTCCTTAGTTCTAAAATGAGTGTTTTGTAGGCAGCATATGGATGGGTTTTTTTTTTTAAATCAATTTTGATACTCTATATCTTTTGATTGGAGTGTATAGTCCATTTACCTTTAGAGTGGTTATTGAAAGATACGAATTTAGTGCCATTGTGTTGCATGTAGAGTTGGTGTTTCTGGTGATGTTTTCTGGTCCTTTCTAGTCTTCATTGGTTTTGGTCTTCTTTATTTTGTTTTTTCTCCACTCAAAAAATTCTCCTTAAAATTTCTTGCAGTCCTTATTTAGTGATTGCACACTCGTTTAATTTTTGTGTGGGAAACTATTTATCTCTCCTTCTATTTGGAATGACAGCATTGCTGGATAAAGAATTGTTGCCTGCGTATTTTTCTGATTCAGAATGTTGAATATATCCTGCCATCCCTTTCTAGCCTGCCAAGTTTCTGGGACAGATCTGCTGTGAACCTGATCTGTCTTCCCTTTAGGTTAAGGACTTTTTTTCTCCTTTGCTGCTTTCATAATTCTTTCCTTATCTGTGTATTTTGTGAACTGGACTGTGTTATCCCTTGTTGATTGTTTTTTGTTGAATATAATGGGAGTTCTCTGTGCCTTGGGTTTTTGATATCTGTGTCCTTCCCTGAATTAGGAAAGTTTTCAGCTACAATTTGCTCATATAAACCTCTGCCCCTTTTTCTCTCTTCTTGTGGGACTGCTGTGATTAGAATGTTATTCCCTTTTTTTAAAAGTCTCTTTTAAGTTGATTTATTTACTTTGAGAGAGACTCAGAGAGCACAAGTGGAGGAGGGGCAGAAAGAGAGCAAGAATCCCAAGCAGACTCCACAGTGTCAGTGCAGAGCTCAATGTGGGGCTCAAACCCATGAACCATGAGATTATGACCTGAGCTGAAATTAGGAGCCATCCACCTAACAGACTGAGCCACCCAGGTGGCCCAATGTTACTCCTCTTTAATAAGTCACTGAGTTCTCTAAGTCCTGTATCATCATCTTTTGCCTTTGTTTCCCTTTTTTTCTGCTTCATTACTATCAGTATCTCACTGATTCACTACTCTGCTTCCTCCATCCTTGCTGTGATAGCATTCTTTGAGATTCCATCTTATTTATAGCATTTTTAATTTTGGCCTGACTAGATTTTATTTCTTTCATCCACAGAAAGGGATTCTGGGGTGTCTTCTCTGCTCTTTTCAACCCCAGCTAGTATTCTTATAATCTTGGTTTTAATTCTAGATCACATTTTATATCTGTGTTGATAAATCCCTGGCTGTAATTGCTTTTCTTTCTTTTGGGATGAATTTATCCATTTTGTCACTTTGGAGGGAGAAAAATATTAATACAATAAAAAATTATAATAAAAAATTAAAAACAGAACAAAACAAACCAAATAAAGGAAGCTATATCCTAGGTGTGTTTTTTCTGCTTGAGAGAAGCTTGATAGAATACAAAAAAAAGAAAGGAAAAAATTTAAATAAAATTTTTTAAAAAATAGAATAAAATAAAACAGAATTTAAAAAATAAAAAAACAAAAGAATTTGTTCTTTCTGTATCCAAGAAAGAGAGAGGAAAAGAAAAAAGAAAAGTAACTTCCAGGAAAACAGAAGCAAAGAAAACAAATGAACCAGCAACCACAATGAAACCCCAATGAAGTTACATCCTGTTTCCCCTAGTATTGAAACTTTGCCACACACTGTAGTCTGTAGACTATTAACTAGGTAGAAGGGATTTTGTACTGTTCTTTTGGGGGATGTACCTAGAGGGTGCGTTGGGTGGGGCTTGGAGTAATGCCGCTGTTCTCCACTTGGTGGTGCTACTTAGCTTACTGGGGTAGATCCCTGTGCTGCACACATGTGCACATAAGGACTAGAAGTGGAAATGGCTTTACCCAGCTCCTTAGTCTCTGGTGCAGGAATGACACACCCTTACCAACCCATGATCAAGCGCCCTTCTTTTGTCTCAGGCCTCTGTCCACTCCCTACCGCTACCCTGTCTGTGTCCAAGCTGCCTGCCAGGTGGCACCTCCTTCCAGAGTTTTATCTCAGATGTGAGGCTCAAACCCCACACTTCAGAGACCCCCGTGGCTTGGACTCCTGCCAACTCTCTGGGGAAGTGTCTAGCTGAGCAACAGACAGCACCAGGTTTTGCTGCCCTTGGCATCTTTGTTCCCATATCAGCAAACATGGTTATTCTCTGTCTCTACTGGGAACTTTGCCTGCAGGGAGGCCTTATGGCCTCCACCAAATGCACTCCAAGCAGGGGACCCACTTCTTCCCATGTGGCACAGTGACCCCTCAGACCCTGCTGCCTGGTCCTGGGGATTAGACCTGCTTCCTCACCAGAGCACTGCCAGGCACTGAGCCCTGGAACTTCAGACATGGTACTCCACTGTTCATAGAATCCCAGTGGTATTGAAACCCACTCCTTTCTCCCTGTCAGTGGTTTCGGAGAACAGATTTCTTGTTCAGTCCCTTGCTAGTGTCTTTGCTCTTTTTCTCTCCAGCCACTTTTGGGGGGAGTAGAATCCCAGTGTGCTGCACTCTCGCCCTTTCTCTCTCTCGCCCTTTCTCTCTCTCGCCCTTTCTCTCTCTCGCCCTTTCTCTCTCTCGCCCTTTCTCTCTCTCGCCCTTTCTCTCTCTCGCCCTTTCTCTCTCTCGCCCTTTCTCTCTCTCGCCCTTTCTCTCTCTCGCCCTTTCTCTCTCTCGCCCTT
>CM053567.1:5834781-5880296 GCA_028646485.1 Cryptoprocta ferox | reverse complement strand
ATTTCCACCAACAGCACAAAATATTCCCTTTACTCCACATCCTTGCCTGTGCTTGCTATCTCTTGTTTATTTGTTTTAATAATATTCTAACAGGTGTGAGATGGTAGCTCATCATGGTTTGGGTTTGCCTTTCCCTGATGGTTAGTCATGTTGAGCATCTTTTCGTGTTTGTTGGCCATCTGTATATCTTTAGGAAATATGTATTTAGGTCCTCTGCACATTTTCTTAATCATATTGTTTTGTATTTTAAGTTTCTCAATGTTTATTTTTGAGAGAGAGATGGACAGGGTGTGAGCAGGGGAGGGACAGAGACAGAGGGAGACACAGAATCTGAAGCAGGATCCAGGCTCTGAGCTGTCAGCACAGAGCCTGACATGGAGCTCGAACTCACAAACCGCAAGATCATGACCTGAGCTGAAGTCAGATGCTTAACTGATGAGGCACCCAGGTGCCCCCCCCCCCACTTTTTTTTTTTTTTTTTTGCTATTGAGTTGTATAACTTTTCTTTTTAATCTTAACTATTAACCCCTTATAAGTTAGGACTTGCAAATATTTTGCTTATTCTGTAGAGTGTTTTTATGCTTTGTTGTTTCCTGTGCAGAAGTTTTTAATTTGATATAGTCCTTCTTGTTTTTGCTTTTGTTGCCTCTGCTTTTGGTGTCCATTCCAAAAAAATCATTGCCAAGAATGATATTAAGGAGCTTCCCCCCCCCCCCCCATGTTCTCTTCTAGGAGTTTTATAGTTTGAAGACTTGCATTCAAGGTATTAATCTGCTTTAATTTTTTTGAGTGTGTACAAAGCAATTTTGAAATTCTTTTGCACATGGCTGTTCAGTTTTTCCACCACCATTTATTGAAGAGATTGTTTTCCCATGTGTATTTTTGGCTCTTTTTGAAAGTTAAACAACTGCACATGTGTGAGTTTATTTCTAGGCTCGCAGTTCTGTTTCATTGCTCTTTGTGTCTCTTCATTTGCCAACACCATACTGTTTTGATTACTATGGCTTTATAATAGTGTTTGAGATCACAGCATGTAATTCCTCCAGCTTTGTTCTTTCTCAAGATTGCTTTCACTGTTGGAGTTGTTTGTGATTTTGTATAAATTTTAGGAATTTTTTTCTACTTTGTAAAAATTGCTTTTAGAATTTTGATAGGAATTACATAAGCATATGTCTGTTGATAATTCTTCTAATTCACGAGTAAGAAATACCTTTACATTTATTTGTCTTTAATTTCTTTCATTAATTTATAGTTACATATTATATAGTTATATGTTGCATAATTAATATTGTATAGTTATCAAGGTACAGGTCTTTCACATCCTTGATTAAATTTAGTCATAGATACTTTATTCTTTATGCAATTAGAAGTGGATTGTTTTCTTAGTTTTTTTTCCGAAAATTTATTAGTGTATATAAATACAAAGAATTTTTATTTATTGATTTAGTATCCTGCAACTGTATGGAATTTTATTCACTCAAACAGTTATTTGGTGGAGTACTTAAGGTTTTCAATATATATCATCTGAAAATGGTGACAATTTTACTTCCATTCTAATTTGAATGTGTTTTGTTTAAGTTATTATTTTGCCTAATTCCTCTGGTTATGACTTCCAGTACTGTATTGAATAAAAGTGGCAAAAGGTAGACATCCTTGGCCTATAACTGATTTTGGAGGAAAGTTTGCAGCTTTTCACTATTCAGTATAGTTATGTACTTGTAGTATGTGGCCTTTCTATTATGTTGAGTTATGTCCCCTTGATACCTACTTCCTTTAGAGTTTTTATTGTGAATGGGTGTTGAATCGTTAAAATTCTTTTCCTGCAGATATTGAGATGATAATATGATATTTTATTGAAGTATAGTTGACATGCAATATGTTAATTTCAGGTGTACAACATAGTGATTTGACGTTTATATACCTTATGAAATCACAATATGTCTGGTTAACATCTATCACCATACATAGCTATTATAATCCTATTGACTATATTCCCTATGCTGTACTTTACATCTATGTGGCTTATTTATTTTAAAACTAAAAGTTTGTGCCTCTCAGTCCCCTTGAAATATTTTGACCCAGCTCCTGCCCTCATCCCTTTGGCAACCATGAGTTTTTTTCTCTGTATTTATGATCCTTTTTCTGCTTTTGTTTTATTTATTTATTTAGATTCCACATATAAGTGAAATCACAAGTTATTTGTCTGACTTATTTCACTTACATAATATGTTCTAGGTCCATCCATGTTGCTGCAAATAACAAGATCGCATTCTTTTTATGGCTAAGTAAAATACTATTGTATGCATATGCCACATCTTTATACATTCATCTATCAATGGACACTTAGGTTGCTTTCATGTTTTGGTTATTGTAAAACATGATGCAATGAACATAGGGGCATATGTATCTCTTTTAATTAGTGTTTTTCATTTTCTTCAAATACCTGGAAATAAGAATTTCTGGGTGGTACGGTATTTCTATTTTTAATTTTTTGAGGAACAGTGATACTGTTTTCCATAGTGTCTGCACCAATTTACAATCCCATCAACCGTGCATGATGGTTTTCTCTTCTCTACATGCTGGCCAACACTTGCTCATTCCTATCACTTTCATAGTAGTCATTGTGACAGGTGTGAGGTGACACCTTATTGTGGTTTTGATTTGCATTTCCTTGGTGATTAGTGATGTTGAGCATCCTTTCATGTGCCTGTTTGCCATCTGTGTGTCCTCTTTGGAGAAATGTCTGTTCAAGATTTCTGCTCATTTTTAAATTGGATTGTTAGCCCTTTTGGTGTTGAGTTGTAGGAGTCCTTCGTGTATTTTTCATATTAATCCCTTACTGAATATATCATTTGCAAATACGTTCTTTTATTCAGTAACTTGCCTTTTCATTTGGTTAATGGTTTCCCCTCTGCAAAAGCTTTTCCTTTTTTTGTAGTACAAATTGTTTTTTGCCTTGTTGTCCTTGTCTAAAGAGACATCCCCAAAACTGCCAAGGCAGAAGTCCATGAGTTAACTGCCTATGTTTTCTTTGGGGAGTTTTGTGGTTTCAGGTCTTATGTTTAGGTCCTCAATGCAGTATGATTTCATTCTTGTGTGTGGTGTAAGAAAGTGGTCTAGCTTCATTCTTTCACATGTAACTGAGTCTCTCTTTACCCACTGTATATGATTACCTTCTTCATTGTAGATTGACTATACAAGTGTGAGTTACTTCTTGGCTGTTCTGTTCGATTAATTTTTCTGTTTTTGTGCCAGTATATCTGTGTTAATTACTATAGCTTGGTAGTATAGTTTGAGATATGGACCATGATACCTCCAGTTTTGTTATTCTTAAGATTGCTTTGCCTATATTCAATGTCTTTGGTAGGTCCATACAAATTTTTGAATGGTTAGTTCCATGTTTGTAAAAAATGCTCTTGGTATTTTATAGAGATTGCATTGAGTCTGTAGATTGCTTTGGGTAACATGGACATTTTAACATTAATTCTTCCCATCCATGAACATGATGTATTTTCCACTTATTTGTATCATCTTTACTTTCTTTCATCCATGCGTTGTAGTTTTTGGTACACATATCTTTAACCTTCTTGGTTAAATTTATTTGTAGGTATTTTATTCTTTCTGATGCAGTTGTAAATGGGATTGTTCATTTAATTTAATAAACTAATAATGGTTTATTATTGTATAGAAACAACAGATTGTTGTATATTAATTTTGAATCCTGAAAATTTACTTATTTTAAGAGTTTTTTTGTGTAATCTTTACAGTTTTTTGTGTATAATTTCATGTCATCTGCAAATGGTGACAAATTTACTTCTTCCTTACCAGTTTGGATGCATTTATGTCTTATTCTTGCCTGATTGCTGCTGGTAGGACTTCTAGTATTACACTGAATAAATGTGGCAAGAGTGGGCATTCTTGTTTTGTATCAGATATCAGAGGGAAAGCTTTCAACTTTTCACTGTGAAGTATTATGTTAGTGGTGGGTTGTTATATATTGCCTTATTATGTTGAAGTATGTTCCCTCTATACACGCTTTGTTGAGAGTTTTATCGTGGATGGCTACTGAATTTTGTCAAATGACTTTCTGCATCTATTAAAATAATCATAGGATTTTATCCTTCGTTTTGTTAATCCAGTGTATCATGTGGATTTGTGGATATTGAACCATCCTTGTTTCCCTGCACTGAATATCACCTGACTGTGGTGTGTGATCCTTTTAATGTATCGTTGAATTCAGTTTGCTGATATTCTGTCAGGATTTTTGCATATATGTTCATCATGGATATTGGACTGTAACTTTTTCTCTTTTTTTGTAGTTTTTATGGCTGGTTTTGGTATCAGAGTAATGCTGGCCTTGTAGAAATTGAAAAGTGTTCCTCTTCAAACTTGATGCAATAATTCGAGAATTTTAACTCATCTTAAAATGTGTAGTATAATTCATCTATGAATATGGCTGGTCCTAGACTTTGGCTTGTTTGTTTTTTTGATTCCTGATTCAATTTTATTGTAAGTAATTGGTCTGTTTAGATTACCTGCACCCCCCCAATTAAATTTTGGAAGACTATATGTTTGTAGAAATGTATCCAATTCTTTGTTGTTGAATAATTAATCATTTGTTGTAGTCTCTTATAATCCTTTGTATTTTCTTGATGCTGATTATAACTTTTATTTCTGATTTTCTTTTTTTTCTTAATGAGTCAAGGTAAAGTTTTATCAGTTTTTATCTTTCAAAGAACTAGCTTAGTTTATATGGTATTTTATATTGTCTTTTATTCACCATTGGTGATTCCTACTCTGATATTTATTATTTCTTCTACTAACTTTGGGCTTTGTTGGGTTTTTCTAGTTCCTTTAGGTGTAAGGTTAGATTGTTGGAGTTTTTTTTTTTTTTTTTTTTGCTTGTTACGTAGGGCTGTGTTGCTATATAATTCACTGTTATCACTGCTTTACTGTGTTCCATAGATTTAGAATAGTGTTTCCATTTTTATTTGTCTGAAGGCATTTTTGGATTTTTCTTTATTGACATAATGATTGTTTAGTAGCATGTTGTTAAGTAGTCTGTGATTTTCCAGGTATTTTTTTTGTTTTGTTTTGTTTTTTAACACCCAGTAATTTCTAGTTTCATACCATTGTGGTCGGAAAAGATGCTTGGTATCATTTCAATTTCTTTAATGTATTGAGACTTGTTTGGTCATTTAACATGTGGTCTGTTCTGGAAAATATTCTATGTATACTTGAAATTATTGGATGGAATGTTCTGTGTATATCTGTTAATTCCATCTGGTCTGATGTGTTGTTTAAGAAATAATAAGAAAGCCAATGCTTTCTTATTGATTATTTTTTTTCTTTTTCTTTTTCTTTCTTTTCTTTTCCTTTTTTTTTTTTTTTTTTTTGGTGGATCAACTGTCTGTTGAAGTAAGTGGAATGTTAAAGTTCCCTACTATTTTGAGGTTACTGTAAATTTCTTTGCTATTCTTTGCTAATATTTGCTTTACACATTTAGGGTTGCTATGTTGCTATATGGATATCCACAACTGTTATATATTGTGGAATTGATCCCTTTATTATGCAACGACTTTTTTTGTCTCTTGCCACAGTCTGTTTTAAAGTCTTCACACTCCCCCATGTAAGTATTGCTACCCCAGCTTTTAAAAATTTCATTTGTATAGAATCTTGTCCTATTTTTCACTTCCAAACTAGATGTGTGTGAGTTTCTTGTAGACAGCATCTAAATGGGACTTATTTTGGGAGGTGCCTGGGTGGCTCAGTCAGTGAAGCGTCAGACTTTGGCTCAGGTCATCTTGCTGTTTGTGAGTTCGAGCTCCTTGTTGAGCTCTGTGCTGACAGCTCAGAGCCTGGAGCCTGCTTCAGGTTCTGTGTCTCCCCCTCTCTCTTCCCCTTCCTTGCTCTGTCTCTCTGTTTGTCGATAATAAATAAACGTTAAAAAATGGGACTTATTTTTTACCCATTCAGTCACTTTATATCTTTTGATTGGAGCATTTAGATGATTTACCTTTAAAGTAATTATTGATAGGTGTGTACTTACTGTTTTTTTTGATACTGTTTTCTGGCGGGGTTTTGTAGTTCTTCTGTTTCTTTCTTGTTTTGCTCTTATTTTGTGATTTGAGAAATTTAGTGTTAGTATTCCTTTTTCTTTATTTTTGAATATCTGTTATAAGGTTTTGGTTTATGGTTACCATGAGGATTATGTATATCACACTATGTGTATAGCAGTCTATTTTAAGTTGATAACTACTTAATGTCAAACACATTCTAAAAGAACTATCTTTAACTTCTCATGTATTTTATGATATCTATTTCATATGCCAACAAAAGATATTTTTTTATAATTTTCTTCTACTTATGGCCTTTTATAGTAAAGAAGACACCTTTTAGCATTTCTTATAAAACCAATTTAGTGGTGATAAACTCACTTAACATTTGTTTGCCTGAAAAATCTTTCTCTCTCCTTCAATTCTCAATGATAATCTGGCCAAGTAGAGTATTCTTGGTTCTAGGTGTTTTCCTTTCAGCTCTGAATATATTTTGCCACTCATTTCTTGCCTGAAGTCTTATGGGTGTTACCTTGTATGTAACTAATTGTTTTCCTTTTGCTGCTTTTAAAATTCACTGATTTTTGAAATATTAGTTACTATATGTCTTAGTGTGGATTTTCCTTGGGTTTATTTTGTTTGGGTATCTCTCAGCTTCCTGGACTTGGATGTCTGTTTCCTTCCCCAGGTTAGAGAAGTTTTCAGAAATTATTTCCTTAAGTGTTTTTGCCCCTTTCTCTCTCTCTCTCTCTCTCTCTCTCTCTCTCTCTCTCTCATCCTTCTGAGATTCCTATGATGTAAATATTAGTATGCTGATGTTATCCCAGGTGTCCTTAAATTATCATTTAATTTTTTTTCATTTCGCTGTTCAGCTTGGATGTTTCTACTACCATGTCTTTGAGATTGCCAATTTGCTTTTCTGAGCCTCAAAAATATACTGTTGATTTCCTCTAATGTATATTTCACTTCAATTCTTGAGCGCTGAAATATTTTTTTTAATATTTTATTTGTTGAAATTCTTACTGTGTTTATTCATTCTCTCAGATTCAGTGAGCATCTTTGTGATTTTGGACTCTTTATCAGGACCATTGTTTATCTCCATTTAGTTCTTTTTCTGAGGTTTGGTCTTATTCTTTGATGTAGAATATATTTCTGTCTCCTCATTTCTATCTATATTGGTTTCTATGTATTATTTAGACTAGCTATGTTACCTGTTCTTGAAAGAGCCGTCTTATGTGAAATGCATCCTGTGGCCCCCAGAAACACCATCCTCCCTGGTTACCAGAACCAGTATCCCCTGCAGGCAGCTTCCTCTTATGGCTGTAGTGTGACTGCCCCAGCAAGATGGTGGGTGGAGTTGGGCACTGGATTGGCTGGCTGAAAGGACTGGCTACATCCCCTGGGGGTGCACTGGTGGGCAGGGCTGGACCCAAGTTTGGCTAGCTGTTAGGCCAGTTGTAACTACTGCAGGCATGCTGGTAGGTGAGGTTTGCCCTGCCTATGGCAGGGGCCCTTTTAAGAGACCCAGTTTACAGCTAAGACTACTTCCTGGATGTGGCAGAACAGTAACCACTTTGTGGGGTGCTGGTCCCATCTGAGTCCATGCAGCAGAGAGGTTCCACTCCTGTGGAGTGGGGAAAGGGGACAACAGTACTCGCTGAGGCCACCATCAGGTTTGGTGGACTGGGAGCTGCTTTGGCAGAGCTCCTTCTGGAGTGGGCAGATTGGGTGGAGGTTGTCTGCTGGGGAAGATCGTGGAAGGGTAGGAGCTGCAAGCAGTGTATATGGAGGGTGTGAGAGCTGGCACTCACCAGCATCAGGCTGGCTAGGCAGAAGCAGGTCAAGAAAAATGGTACCTGCCTGCACTTTCATCCCTGGATAAAGTTCTACAGAATTCTGTTCCTCCAGCATACAGCCTAAAACTAGTCAATAATCTTCACATATGTCCCAGGTGCTTTTCAAACTGCCACTTCTGTGCTAAGTCTAGGAGCAAGTGAGCTCAGGCATGTGCACTTTAACAGCAGAGTCTCCACTTTCGATAGCCCTCTGGCTATCCTGGTGGTGATGCTTGTTGATTTTTGAAGATCCTTGAGGTGAGTACCACTGATCTTTAAAGCCATATTTTATGGGAGCTGATCTTACCAGTGGTACCTTTGCTGGGGGGTATTGTCCGGTGTGGGGCTTGAAGCCACTGCTCCTCAGGAAGGACATCCAGGCCTGTGATACTTTTCTTTGTGGGTCACCATCCCAGGGACGTGGGTTCTGAATAGACTGTGTTTCTGCCCCATCTCCCCATCTTGATGTGGCTTTTTCTTTATATCTTTAGCTGTGGAACAGCTGTTGTGCTAGTCTTTAGGTCTTCTCAGACCTTGGTGTGTCCATGGGAAGGGGTGAGCACACAATCTTCCTACACCGCCCTGTTGAGTGGGAGCCTCTGATCATATAGTTCTTACGCTTCATTTTATTCTGTCGTATCACATGGATTGATCTGCAGCTATTGAACCTCCTTGCATTCCTGGAATAAATCTCACTTGATCATCATTTATGTCTTTCAGTGTGTTGTTGAATTTGTTTTGTTCATATTCCGTGGATTATTTTTCAATCTGTAATTCATTCTGGATATTGCCTGTAATTTGTTTTTTCTATAGTGTCCTCTGGTTTTGCTATCAGGGTATATAGACCTCATAAAATGAGTTTGGAAAAATTCCCTTTTCTTTAAGTTTCAAAAAGTATTTGAAAATGATTGGTATTCCTTCTTTAAAAGTTGCATTGGGGCTCCTGGGTGGCTCAGTTGGTTAAGCTTCTGACTTCGGCTCAGGTCATAATCTCCCAGCATGTCCCATGCTCATGTTCTCTCTCTCTTTCCTTGAAAAATAAATAAACATCAAAAAAATTTTTTAGGTTGCATAAAATTCACCAGTGAAGCTGAAAATTCACCAGTGTTAACTCTTTTTGTTGTTGGGAAGTTTTTCATTACTGATGGAGTCTCCTCATTAGTAATTGGTCTGTTCAGATTTTATATTTCTTCCTGATTCAATCTAGGTAGATTTTATATATTTTAGGAATTTATCCATTTCTTCTTGATTGTCAAATTTGTTGATTTATAATAGTTCATATTAGTCCCTTTTGACCCTTTGTATTTCTTTTTTTCTTTTTTTATGTCTTTATTTTATTTTGAGAGACAGAGACAGAGAGCGAGCAGGGGAGGAGCAGAGAGAGAGGGAGACACAGAATCTGAAGCAGGCTCCAGGCTCTGAGCTGTCAGCACAGAGCCTGACGCGGGGCTTGAACCCATGAACCGCGAGATCATGACCTGAGCCGAAGACAGATGCTCAACTTACTGAGTTGAGCTCCCCAGATCCTTTGTATTTCTGTGGTATCAGTTGTAATGTCTCTTTTTTCATGTCTGAATTTGAGTTCTCCTTTTTTCCCCCTGAAGAATCTAGTTAGAGGTTTATTAATTTTGTTTATCTTTTCAGAAAGTCAGCTCTTAGTTTCATTGATTTCCACCACCCCCACTATGTTTTTAGTCTTCATTTATTTCTACTCTAATTGTTTTTTCTTCTTTCTACTACTTTATTTTTTTAGTTCCTTGAGTTGTAAAATTAGGTTGTTAATTGAGATACTTCTTATTTCCTAATGTAGGCCTTTCTTGCTATGAACTTTCCTCTTAGAACTGTTTTTGCTATCTCTCATTTGGTTTTGGTAAAATTTATTTCCACTTTTATTTGTCCAAGCTATGTTTTAATTTCTATTTCTAGTGTTCTTAATTGATTTCTCATTTCATAATGCTGTGGGGAGAAAAGATCCTGGTTATGATTTCAATCTTCTTAAATTTATTAAGACTTGCTTTGTGGCCCAACGTGGGATGTATCCTGAAGAATGTTCATGTGCACTTGAGTGAATGTTTATGTTGTTGTTTTTGGATAAATTTTCTCTATATATCTCAGAACTCTGGTCTAATGTATTATTTATGGCCAGTGTATCCTTACTTATTTTCTCTCTTGACGGTCTACCTACTAATGTATGTGGGATCTGCACATTCTTGACTACTATGTAGCTCTCTGTTTCTCCCTTTAATTTTTTTTAATATTATTTTTGTGAGAGAGAGAGAGAGAGAGAGAGAAAGAGAAAGCGTGAGCGAGCATGAGCAGGGGAGGGGCAGAAGGAGAAGGAGACACAGAATCCGAAGCAGGCTCCAGGCTCTGAGCTGTCAGCACAGAGCCCGATGTGGGGCTGGAAACCCACGGACCGTGAGATCATGACCTGAGCCGAAGTCAGACGCTTAGCCAACTGGACAACCCAGGCGCCCCTCTCTGTTTCTCCCTTTAGATTTAATATTTCCTTTACATGTTTAGGTGCTACAGTGTTGGTTGCATAAATGTTTACAAATTTTATATGTACGTGTTGGATTGACCAACTCATCATTGTATAATTTGTCGTCTGCTATTACAGTCTTTGACTTAAAGCCCATTTTGTCTGATATAAGTATAGCTACCCCAACTTTCTTTTCATTTCCATTTGTATGAAATATCATTTTTCATCCCTTTGATTTGTGTGTGTCCTTAAAGCTAAAATGTGCCTTCAAAGGCAGGATATAGTTAAGTCTTTCTTCTTCTTTTTTTTTTTTTTTTAATGTTTATTTTTGAGAGATAGAGACAGAGCAGTAGAGAAAGAGAGGGAGATGCAGAATCTGAAGCAGGCTCCAGACTCCAAGCTGTCAGCACAGAGCCCAATGCGGGGCTTGAATCCACAACCTGTGAGATCATGACCTGAGCTGAAGTCAGAGGCTTAACCGACTGAGCCACCCAGGTGCCCCACATGCTGTCCTATGAATGGAAAATGTACTCCAATTATTCTTAAGTAATTCTAATTGTCATAATTCCTTTATTATAAGTAATTGTCTATTATTACAATGTGAATTATTTCCTACCTCTTTTGTAATTCTTCTCTATGTCTTACTATCTGATTCTCCTTATTTGTGGTCTGATGACTTTCTCCAGTGGTATGAATACACACTTTAATCTTTTGCTTACTATAAGCTTATGCTATGTACTTACCAGGAGGCTTACATATAACAGTTTAGGTTTATAACTGTCATTTTGATAACAACTTAAATGCATTCTAAACTCCCATGTTTATACTCCCTTTACCACAGTTTGTTTTTGATATCACATTTTCTATCTTTTTATATTGTACATCAATTTTTTTTTACTTTTTTAAAGTTTTTATTTAAATTTCAGTTAACTGTAATATTAGTTTCAGGTGTACAATATAGTGACACTTGAACAATTCCATATGTCACCTGATGCTCATCACAAGAGCACTCCTTAATCCCCATCACCTATTACCCCCATCCCCCTACTCACCTCCTCTCTGGTAACTACCAGTTTGTTCTCTATAGTTAAGAGTCTGTTTCTTGGTTTTCCTCTCTTTTTTCCCCTTTGCTCATTTGTCTTCTTTCTTAAGTTCTACATATGCATGAAATCCTATGGTATTTGTCTTTCTTGGACTTATTTCACTTAGCATTATACTCTCTAGGTCCATCCATGTTGTTGCAAATGGCAAGATTTCATTCCTTTTTATGGCTGAGTAATATTCCATTGTATGTGTAGATGCCATGAAGTAGGTGGAAATGCCTTAACTGTATGCATATTGTCAGGCCAGTGGCCTCTTCCATCCCTGTCAAGGGCAGTGCTAACCTTCTCTCTTTTCATAAAATGTGTGTGTGTGTGTGTGTGTGTGTGTGTGTGTATACACACTACCTCTTCTTTATCCATTTATCAGATAATGGGCTGTTTCCATAATTTGGCTATTGTTGATAATGCTGCTATGAACCATTGGGGTTCATGTATCCCCTTGAATTCATCTTTTTGTATTCATTGGGTAAATACCTAGTAGTGCAATTGCTAGGTCGTAAAGTAGTTCTATTTTTCACTTAAAAATTTTCTTTTAATGTTTTTATTTTTGAGAGAGAGACACACAGTGTGAGCAGAGGAGGGTCAGAGAGAGAGGGAGACACAGAATCTGAAGTCTGGCTCCAGGCTCTGAACTAGCTGTCAGCACAGAGCCTGATGCGGGGCTCGAACCCACGAACTGTGAGATCATGACCTGAGCCGAAGTTGGATGCTTAACCAACTGAGCCACCCAGGTGCCCCTATTTTTCACTTTTTGAAGAACCTCCACACTGTTTTCCACAGTATCTGCTCGAGTTTGCATCCCCACCAGCAGTGTAAGAAGGTTCCCCTTTCTCCACATCCTCACCAACACCTGTTGTTTCCAGTGTTGTTGATTTTAACCATTCTGACAGGTGTGAGGTGATGTCTCCTTGTGGTTTTGATTTGTATTTCCTTGATGATGAGTGATGTTGAGCATCTTTTCATGTATCTGTTGGCCATCTCTTTGTCTTTGGAGAAATTTCTATTCACATCTGCTGCCCTTTTTTAATTGGATTATTCTTTTGTGTCAGTTGAGTTTTATAAATGCTCTATATATTTTGGATACTAACCCTTTATCAGATATGTTATTTGCAAATATCTTCTCCCATTTTGTAGGTTATCGCTTAGTTTTGTTATTTATTTTGCTCTGCAGATGCTTTTCATTTTGACGTAGTCCCAAGAGTTTTTTTTTTTTGTTTTTTGTTTTTTTTGTTTTCTTTGCCTTAGGAGATATATCTAGAATGAAGCTTGTATGGCCAATGTCAAAGACACTACTGCCTGTGTTCTCTAGGATTTTTATGGTTTCAGGGCTGATCTTTAGGTCTTTAATCCATTTTGAATTTCTTTTTATCACATAAGAAAGTGGTCCAGTTTCATTCTTTTGCATGTAGCTGTCCAGTTTTCCCAACACTGTTTGTTAAAGAGACTTTTTCCCCCACTGGATATTCTTTCCTACTTTGTTGGAGATTAATTGACCATTCATTTTTGGATTCATTTCTGAATTTTCTATTTGGCTCTATTGATCTATGTGTCTATTTGTGTGCCAGTACCACAATGTTTTGATCACTACAACTTTGTGATATAAGTCCAGAATTGTGATGTCTCCAGCTTTGCTTTTCTTTTTTGAGGTTGCTTTGGCTATTCAGGGTCTCATGTGGTTCCATACAGATTTAAAATTCTTTGCCTGGCTCTAAAAAATTGTTGTGGGTGTTTTGATAGGGATTGCATTAAACATATAGATGATTTTGGATAATATAGGAATTGTAACACTATCTGTTCTTGCAATCCATGATCCTGGAATAGCTTTCCATTTCTTTGTGTCATCTTCAATTTCTGTCATCAGGGTTTTATAGTTTTCAGAGAACAGATCTTTCACCTCTTTGGTTAGGTTTATCCCAAGGGATCTTACTGTTTTGGGTGCAATTGTAAATGGAATTGGTTTCTGCTGCTTCATTATTGGTGTATAGAAATACAACAGATATCTGTACCTTGATTTTGTATCATACAACTTTACTGAACTTGTTTATCAGTTCTGGCAGTTTTTTTGGTAGAATCTTATTCAATTTTACATTGAGAGTATCATGTCATCTGCAAATAGTGGAAGTCTGACTTCTTCCTTGCCGATCTGGATGCCTTTTATTTCTTTGTGTTGTCTGCTTGATCTGAAAAACTGTTAACAAATTGGACAAACTTGAACAAATGGCTGAATTCTTAGAAACATAAAAACTACCAGAACTGAAACAGGAAGAAATCGAAAACTTGAACAGACTGATGACCAGCAAAGACCCAAACAAACCCCCAACAACAAAAAACCCCCAACAAACAAAAGTCCAAGACCAGATGGCTTCACAGGCGAATTCTACCAAACATTTAAAGAAGAGTTAATACCCATTCTTCTCAAAATATTCCATAAAATATAAATGGAAGAAAAACTTCCACATTCATTCTATGAGGCCAGCATTACCTGATACCAAAGCCAAATAAAGACTTCACTAAAAAAGAACTATGGGTCAATATCCTTGATGAGGCAAGGATTCTCAAGAGAGGCAAACATTCTCAATAAAATACTAGCAAACTGAATCCAACAGTACATTAAAAAAATCATTCACCACATTCAAGTGGGTTTTATTCCTGGGTTGCAAGGGTACTTCAATATTTGCAAATCAATCAATGTGATACACCACATTAATAACAGAAAGGTTAGGAACCATATGATTTTTCAATAGATGCAGAAAAAGCATTTAACAACGTACAAGATCCATTTATGGTAAAAACCCTTAATAAAGTAGGTTTACAGGGAACACACCACAACATGATAAAGGCCATATATGAAAAACCCACAGCCAATACCACTTTCAATGGGGAAATACTGAGAACTTTTCCTCTATAATCAGGAACGAGACAGGGTAGTGCACTCTCATCACTGTTACTTAACATAGTACAGGCAGCAGCTTTTCAAATCTGAAAATATATACAGTTATTTGGACCACAACTGAAAAACCATCTGGCCTCTAAAGCAGATGATCTAGAGGTATCCCCTGGTAAATGTTGCAGAAATTGGGGCTCTGGTCAAGTGTATAAGTTTCTTTGAGGGAGATAGCAGAAAACTGCAGTGAGGTAGAGAGAGGGCACAAAGATGATATCCCCATCGCTTATGCTCCCTGATAAGAACTGTAGACTCTAGATATACGGCAAACCTAAAGATTGCCCCTTAGCTGAAGCCGCAGGCTAAGCAAAGAGGTCTCCTTCACAGAAAGTCTGGGCGGGGGTGGGGGGGGGTGTTCTAGCCACTCTCTGTGCAGTACTCTCTGGGGGTGGTAGACATCCCAGAACTGTCTTTTTTTTACAGTACTCAGAGATCCAGGAACACAAACTACACTGGCACCAGATCCAGGCAGTCAAAGGGTATCCCTTGGGTCACAGCCACACAAGCAGGGCACCAGGCATAAAAACTAGGGGAACAGATATGTAAAAGAGTTCTCCTTGAAGTGATACTGTTGTGACATAGGGTGAGAAAATAATGCCCACCTTCTGAGTTCTCTGGGAAGGTTTACAGTGAGAATTAGATGGGTGTTTACTTAGAAACCTGCCCCTCATCTTCTGTTTGATAGACTAAGAGTCCTCTTTCGTAGAAAGATTGAGTTTCTGGGTTTTTGTTTTGTTTTGTTTTTGCCTCCTGTCACACTCTTGAGTATGGTTGATATTTAAGAATTTTTCTGTATTGATTTTGGTCCTATGGGATCTGTGAGCATAATGCCACTGGCGACTGGTAATTTAGAGGGACTCCCTAAACATTTGTAGCTACAAAAGTTAGGGCAGTAGACAAGGATATCTGCTCCTTTCTGGGGGATACTTTCAAGCTGGAGGAAACCAGAGAGAGCTCACAAAGATAGTGCCTACCAACCTCCGTTTCTTGAGAGCGAGCCTATGGGCCCGGAGATGTGTTCCCGACCAGAAGCCTACCCTTCAGGCCAAAGCTCCTGGACAAGCAACTCTTCCTAAGAAAGACTGGGGTGTGTTTCTGTCTGTTGTCTCTGTAGTGTCCTTGATGTGCATGTCTGCCAACAACAGTCTCTGATTGTTAGAGCTCTATGTGTCTTGGAAACACAAACCCTCCCTTGTGCTCCAGAGCCAGGTAATCAGTGAGTGTCTCCCAGGGGGCAGCTGCAATAATCATGGCAACTGAGGTAAAAGGTATCACCTGGTAAAATCACGCCTGCCAGCATTAGCAAGACAGAGGAGAGCATAAATACGGTGCCCATCATTCAGGAAGTAGAGATAGTACCTGCCAAGAAAAAAAAAAAAGTGATGGCTGTAGCAAGGGAGAGAACAAAAGTAGTGCCTGCCAACACCTTCATCTCTGGGGAATGTCCTAACAGGCCGCTGCTTCTCTGGCTGATGCTTTAAGTTGAGCAAAGTAATTTCTTCCACATGTATTCTGAGGGCTTTTCAAATGTCTGCTTTTGTGCTCAGTCCAGGGATGAGTGAGTCTGAGCACAAGCCCTTGAAAAGCAGTTTCGTAATTTGTTAGAGCCCTTTGAGCTTTGTGGATGGAAGTCCCATTGGTTTTCCAAGGCAGATGTTATGGGGACGCTGCTGTCAGGGTCAGGTCTTACAAGTTGAGGTATCTGGTGTGGGGTAAAACAGTTTTCTCCTGGTGAGAAGCTCTGGGTTTGTGGGTTCCCTCCTGATCAGGGATCACAGTACTAGGGGTAGGGTTTATGGTCTCGGCCTCCTCTTCTGCCATGATGTGGACCTTGTGGTGATTGCCAGTGTGAAGGAGCTGCTGGGCTAGTTTTCAAGTGTTTTTCAGGTGAAATTGTTCCACATGTAGCTGTAGGTTCGATGTGCTCATAGGAGAAGGAAGTTCTTGTCATGCTGACAATTTTCTTACATCAGCATGTTGGACTCCCTCCAAGATGGACTGTTCTACAAATTATTTTTTCACGAAAGAGTTTTACAAAATAAATGCTTTCATTTTGGTATAACTTTATACTTTTTAAATTGTAAATATAATACAAATGACCTTTGTATACACTTGACCAAGTTACACCTTTTATAGTCATGGTACATTTGTGAAAACTAAGAAATTAACACGAGTGCATTACTATGAACTAAAATCTAGACGTTATTTGGATTTCACCCATTTCCCACTAATGTCCTCTTTCTGTTTCAGGATCGGATGTAGGATACCACATTATATTTTGTCTGCCATATTTGGGTTTTATCATTAATTAACCAAATTTTTCCATTTAGTCTTTTATTAGCTTTTAGTTATATGGTCTAATTATCTCTGAATTTTCAGCTTTGAACAAAGAAACTTCTCATATTTTCTGGAATAGGCTGGTTCTTTATACTTGGATAACGTACTAAGCTGAGTCACTTCCTGTGATTGTTACTTAAAATCTGTTAGAAGTTGGGAGGTACCTATTAAGAATGACAACTTTTGTTTTAGCATTATAGATCTGTAGCTCTTTTTTTTTTTAATATTTACTTATTTATTTTGATAGAGAGCAAGAGCGTGAGTTCGGGGGAGAGAGAGAGAGGGAGGGAGGGGGAGAGAGAGAGAGGGAGGGAGGGAGAGACAGAATCCCAAGCAGGCTCCTCTATGTCAGTGTGGAGTCCGATACAGAGCTCGATCTCATGAAATCATGACTTGAGCCAAAATCAAGAGTCAGATGCTTAACCGACTGAGCCACCCAGCACCCCAGCTCTCTGGCTCTTTCTAATGGCAGTTAGGTTACAGGTCCAGTTGTCTGTTTTGGAATCTCCTAGTATGGACACAGATAAAAGCTGTGTCTTCTGCATGAGTGACAAAATACATCCTATTATTTTTTGTGGTAGGAGGAAAAATGCCCCACTTTAAACAAGTTACCATAAGAGGAGCCAAGAAGGACTGTTGGAATGTTGAGCTAGCCTGTTCCTAAAGATGAGGAAATTGGGCCCCACAGATCCTGAGCCTACCAGGTGACACAGCTAGGGAATGGTAATGCTGGGATCAAACTACACAACCTGTCTTTCAGTCCACTGTCACTGTTCCTTCCACACATATTTTTTAAGTTTATTTATTTATTTATTTAGAGAGCATGTGAGCAAGCATGCACAAGTGGGGCCAGGGGCAAAGAGAGAAGGAGACAGAATCCCCAGCAGGCTCCGCCCATCGGCACAGAGCCCAATGTGGGGCATGCCGAACCATGAGATCATTACCTCAGCTGAATTCAGACTCAGCCATCCAGTCTGAACTGACTGAGCCATCCAGGCGCCTGTTACTTCCACTGTTCCTAGTAGACTCCGTCTCCTTTTCTCCCAGACTCTTGGGGTTCAGAGAACTTTGGCTTCAGCCCTTCTTTGAGAGATGTGGGTGGGAAGTATGGAGCCCCCTACTTCTCCACCATGTTTTATCTCCACTCTCCTAAGAAAATCCCATTACTTCCACTTCTAAACTCCATCTGCACTTGGCCTTATGTGTTGATGTATATGATAAATCAAGAATATTTTACATGCTGATTTAAATTTGGCTTCATATGCTTCTGTTTATCTTAACAGATGAAACAGACGTTAAAGTGAGTGTTCTGATTTCTCTGCCTCCTAACTTTAATTTTATTACAGCGTGCACCTATTAGGACAAAAATCACATTTAAAGACTTGATTACAAGCTATTAATTTGCAAACAAAAAGTATAGGCTTTAAGATTTTTTCAGTTGGTCAGATAGGTCACTATAGTGTGGAAAGATTTTTCCCAGCTTTCTTTAGGAGTAACTGGTAATCTTTCACAGTTTATTACTTCTGTCACCAGTACCGAATTGTCCTCTGCACTTCGCCCACTCAGGACCTATTGTTCTTTATGTCTACCACCCAGTAATATGCAAATTTGCTAGAATTGGAGGCAGTATTGTTACATCCAGTTTTGAGGTCTTTCATTCTTTAATGCTAAAAATAATTTTCAGAAGTCTTTTCTTGTAAATCGCTTTAAAAGTTTTGGATTAAGACTGTTAAGAGTCAACTATACCATTTCTCTAATCTGTACTCCAAAACTTTGTCATTTAAACACATTGGTTTTTTTCTGTCAAATGATATGCATTTTGGAAGTGTCCCTTTCTTTCCTGTAATGAAGACACTGTCACTGGAGACAGATCAATTGGATGAGCTGTGGCTCTTTGTGACAAAACATCAATCACTCTTCTGTTCTAGAGAGTCCCCATTATAATTCCCCTTGTCATCTGCCAAGAGATGTCAACAACCATTCTATATAATGCCATTCCTTCTGTCCTGATGACCCTAGATAAGTGTCACTTGTCTTGACCTGTGACCATTTTATTATCTGGCTTCTGAGTGTCTGATAGCTTCATTTGACAAAATAGTGATCTCTTATGGAACAGTTACAAAGGATATCTCTCATTGTCTCTGGCTTTCAAGCGTTTCATTGTGTATTTTTCACCAAGAACAATAAGCTTCCTCTCTTCTGTCATGTTCTATACCACAGAGTATTACTAGTTTCTTATCAAAACTCAAAGCCTAGATTGTTAAATGATTTTTTTTTCTATTTTGGAAATCCATGCCAATTTCCATTGTTTTCTGAATAGTGTATTACTTTCAGGCTTGTTCTCTCCACCAAGAGCTTTATTGCTTTATTTATTATTTAATATTACAACCTCAAAATCCTTCCCCCTACATCTTCTAAAACCTGGTGTTTCTACAGAGTTTTGCCATTAATCTCAACTTTTAGGCAGAAGATACATCATTCTTACAACATCTCACATTTAAATTTCCTATAAATATTCTAGGCTAAATTCTTTTTTCTTAGTACTTCAAAAGTTTATTGTTCATTCTTTGCCCACTATCATTGAATTCAATAATTATTTTGACCTTCTCCTGTACCACACTGGACCAGATACCAGTAACATCACACAGGAGAAGACAGACACAATCCATGTCTTCATGGGGCTAACAGTCCAGTGAAAGAGACCAGATTTAATTTTTCATTCATTAAAATTTCATTTGTTAGTACCTAACTCTCTCATTGATTACAGTTAGCATCTCCAAAGAGAAAACAAATAGCAACTAACTGAAGACTGAAAAGTAAACAACAGTAGGCAAATGGGGAGAGAAATAAAACCTTCTGACATGACAGGACAAGTGAGCATCATAGAATTTTTTTAAATCTCCTGATTTTCACCTGAGGGTACCCTGGCAACCTGAGTTGCAGAACCACATAGTGAATGCAAAAAAGCACATCGTCCATGAGAAACGCTCCTTTTCTGGCCAGAGAACCAAGAAAAGGAGCCATTGTGAACTAAAGAGTACAGGGGGTTGCAAATCTGTTATTTTCTTAGATTCTTTTTCTGTCCTCACCCACGCATGAAGGCAAGTCATCTTACAGATAGAGAGTCCTTTGGTGGTGACATACACACCTGAAATCCAAGAGAAGTTCTCTTTATGGTCTGAAGAAATGTGAGAGAAAAAGCCCTGGGGAGTCTGACAACCTCAGAAAAATCCAAGAGAAAAGAGACTGGAAAGAGGCTTTTCTTAAATCTGTATATGAATCTGCACAAGTCCCAAGTTCATCCAGATCCATGAATGCACAAAACAGGCCCTAAGAACAGAAAAGACTTGGAAAAACTGAATTCTGTGGTGATAGGAAACTTTGCCCACAGAAGGCAAAAAGGAACTTGAAGTCCCACCCTAATCAGTATGATTGCCTGCTGAAACAGACGACAAGAAATCTGCATCCTAAAAGACCTAAGCAGTCTAAAAAACACAATTCTTACTATGTCCAGAACATAATAAAAAATTACTTGATACTAAACCAGGAAAATATGACCATTTCTCAAGGGAAGGACAATCAACAAAAGACAACAATGAGATGACTCAGATATTGGCATTAGCAGGCAAGATCTTTAAGGAGCTTTCATAACCATGCTTGAGATACACAAAAAGAAATAAGTCTCCACAGAGAAATAGTTTCTATTTTAAAACTGAACAAAATACTTTAGGACTGAAAAATACAATGTAATACAAAAAAAATTTAAGAACCAATTGGATGGGTTCAATAGCAGAGTGGAGAGAGCAGGAAAAGACTACAGAAAATGATCAGTATAAGTTATCCAATCTGAATTTGAAAAAGAACACAGATTTCAAACAAAATTAACAGAGCCTCAGGGGACCTATGGGATGACGTCAAAAGTTCTAACCCTTATGTCATCAGAGTTCCAGAAGAAGAGAAAGGTTAGTGCAGAAAAACTATTTGGGGGAAAAAAAGAAAAGAAAAAGGATGTCTAAAACTTATCAACTGGGGGAAAACCTAAACCTCAGTGAAGTCCAATCAGGATAAACTCAAAGAAAACCATGCCAAGGGGCATAATCAAACTGCAAAAGGAAGACGTGTTTGGGGAGAGGCAAAGTAGGGAGGGGAAAAGGGAAAAAAAAGAACTAGAAACGGGTGAACTGAGAAAAGAGGAAAGACCATGAAAGCAGTAAACAAAAGCACACATTATGTATACAGGAAGAAAAATTTGAATTTTTGAAGACTTCTCAGCTGAAACCATAGTTGGCCAGAAGGGAGTGGAACAGCCTTAAAGTACTGACAGAAAAACCTATCAACACAGAATGATATATGCATCAAAAATGTCCTTCAGAAATAAAGACCAAATATATTTTAAAACGAAAGAAACAGAATTCGACACCAACATATGTGCTCTAGAAGATATGCTAAGAGAGTTTGTCCAGGCTAAGAGAAACTTGGACACTTAGAAATGAAGAGCAGGAGAAATAATAAATATCTTGATAAATATAAGCGACTTTTCTCCTTTTAGCTGCTTAAAATACATATGGTTGAAAGCAAACAATTTACATTGTATAGTGAAGTTATCAATATGTGGTTGTAATATTAACAGTAAACAGAGGGAGGAAAAGGAAACAATGGTTGTAAGGCTTTCATGTTTTGCTTAAAAGGAGAAATTAACCATGACTAGACTATAAAGGAATATATATTGTAATACTTAGAGTTACCAGTGTAAAAAAAAAAAAAAAAAAAAAAAAAAAGATAAACAGAATAGTAATGGGCGCATGCCTGGGTGGCTCAGTCCTTTAAGTATCCAACTTTGGCTCAGGTCATGATCTCATGGTTTGTGAGTTCAAGCCCTGCATCAGGCTTTGCGCTGACAGCTCAGAGCCTAGAGACTGCTTCAGATTCTGTGTCTCCCTCTCTCTCTCTGCTCCTTTCCCACCTGTGCTCGCTCCCTCTCTCTTAAAAATAAACATTAAAAAAGTTAAATAGAGTAGTAATGAATATTCAAGAAAACAGATTTAAAAGGCAGGAAAAACAAGATTGAAAATAACAGGGCAAATAGAGAACAAAACGTGGTAAAATGTGGTGGGCCTAAAATCAACCATATATAGCATTAAGTGTGAATAGTTTAAGCATACCCAGCAAAAGGTGAATATTCAGACTGGATTTAAAAACAAGACTTTATTATTATTTGCTGCACACAAGAAACCCACTTTAAATGCAGTAGTAGTGTTAAGTTAAAAGTATGGGAAATGTAACATGCAAACACTAAAGCTTGAGGGGCCTTATTCATCTATAAAGCATAGATTTCAGAAGGAGAAAACTTACCACAAATAAAAATGAATTACATAATGATAAATGGTTAATTCAAGACCTAACAGAGAATCAAAATACATGGAGCAAAATCTGATGAAATTACACTCAAGATAAACAACATGTAAAAATTGCATTTCTATACACTAAAAATGAAAAAGAATTTCATTTATGATAGAATAAAAATAGTTATTTAAGCAGTAAAGGATTTGTACACTGAAACTAAAAAAAATTAAAAATACAAGCAAATACATGTTTATGAATTAGACTGAATATTGCTTCTAAATATTCTGAATATTGCTAAGATGACAATATTAAAGTGATCTATATATTCAAGACAAAATTTCTCAAAATACAATGGTATCCAAAAAAAAAACCCCAGAAAAGCCCATCGTAAAATTCATGGGGAATCTCTGGGACTCTGAATAGCCAAAACAATTTCAAAAAAGAACAAAGTTGGAGGAGTTGAATTTACTGATTTCAACATTCCAGAACAGTGTGGTACTGGCATAAGGACAGACATTTAAATAAATTGAAACAATGGAAATCCCAGAAATAAGCTGTTGTATATATGGAGAGTGGACTTTTGACAAGAGTGCCCAAACTATTAACAGGCAAAGGACAGTCTGTCTTTTCATTAACAGTGCCAGTAAAACTGGACATCCTTATGCAAAAAAAAAAAAAAAAAAAAAGATGAAGTTGGACCCTTCCCTTACATTATATATAAATATGAACTCAAAATGGGTTGAAGACCTAGGTGTAAATTTTGTTCATTTGTTTTTTTTTTTAATTCCACATTTAGGTGAAATCATATATTATCTGTCTTTCCGATTTATTTCTCTTCTCATAGAACCCTCTAGGGCAATCCATGTTGTCCAAATGGCAAGATCTTTTCTGTTTTAAGTTTATTTATTTTTGAAAGAGAGCAAGAGATGGAGAGAGAGAATCCAAAGCAGGCTCCACACTACCAGTGCTGAGCCTGATGCAGGGATCAATCTCACCACTGTGAGATCATGACCTGAGCTGAAATCAAGAGCCCATTGTTTAACCAACTGAGCCACCCAGGTCCTCCACAAATGGCAAGATCTTAATCTTTTTTATTCATGTGTGTATGTATAAAACATTTTATCCACTCATCTATCAATAGTTACTTGAACTGTTTACATATCTTGGTCATTGTAAATAATGCTGTAGCAAACATAAGAGTGCATATATCTTTTCATGATGTTTTCATTTTATTTGGGTAAATTTCCAGTAGTGGAACTGCTGCATCATAGAGTAGTTCTATTTTCAATTTTTTGAGGAACCCCCATACTGTTTTCCACAATAGCCATACGAATTTATATTTCCATCAATAGTGTACCAAGGTTCCTTTTTCTCCACATCCTCATCAAGACTTGTTATTTCTTGACTTTTTGATGATTCTGACAGGTGTGTGGTGATCTCATTGTGGTTTTGATTTGCATTTCCCTGTTGATTAGTGATGTGTTTGACCGTCTATATGTCTTCTTTGAAAAAAATGTCTATTCAGATCCTCTGCCCATTTTTGTTTTCATCACATTGGCTCTTTTGGTGTTGAGTTGTTTATGTTCTTTATTATAGTGGGTATTAACCACTTACCAGATATAATCTTTGCAAATATCTTCTCCTATCCACTAGGTTGCCATTTTGTTTTGTTGATGATTTCCTTGGTTATGAAAAAGCTTTTTATTTTGGTATAGTCCAATAGTTTACTTTTGCTTCTGTTTTTCTTGCCAGACAGACATATTCATGAAGAAGTTGCTAAGCATGGTGTTCAAGAAATTACTGCATATGTTTTCTTCTTTGAATTTTATGGTTTCAGGTCTCACAGTTAGGTCTTAAATCCATTTTGGGTTTATTTTGGTGTACACTGTAAGATGGTGGTCTAGTTTCATTCTTTTGCATATTGTTATTCAGTTTTGCTTTCACCACGTACTGAAAAGACCGTCTTTTCCCATTTTATGTTTTTGCTTCCTTCATTGTAGATTATTTTACCACATAGGTGTGGGTTTATTTCTGACCTCTCTGTACTGTTCCACTGATTTGTATGTCTGTTTTTGTGCCAGTACCGTACTGTTTTAATTACTGTAGCTCTGTACTAAATCATGAAATCTGGGATTGTGATAGTCCAATTTTGTTCTTAAGATTGCTTTAGTTATTCAGGGTCTTCCGTGGTACCATATAACTTTTAGAATTTTCTGTTTTAGGGAAAATACTATTGGTATTTGATAGGGATTGTATTGAATCTAGAAATTAGAATTATTTCTGTTAGTTTTAGGGAAAATACTATTGGTATTTGATAGGGATTGTATTGAATCTATATACATAGATAAGTTTGGGTAGTATGGACATCTTAATAATATCCTTCCAATCCATGAGCATGGTATATCTTTTCATTTTTGTCATCTTTAAAAATTTCCTTATCAATGTCCTGTGGCTTACAGAGTATAGGTCTTTTGCTTTCTTGGTTCAATTTATTTCTATGTATTTTATTATTTTTTAAATAAAATTGTAAAAGGGATTGTCAATTTCTTTTTGCTACTTCATTATTAGTGTATAGAAATTCAGATTTTTTCTATTAATTTTGTATCCTACAACTTTACTGAATTCATTTATCAGTTCTAATAGTGTGTGTGTGTGTGTGTGTGTGTGTAGTGTTTAAAGTTTTCTACATATAGTATCATGCACTCTGTAAATAGTGACAGTTTTACTACTTCCTTAAAAATTTTGATCCTTTTATTTCTTGTCTAGTTACTGCAGCTAGGACATCTAGTACTATGTTGAATGAAACTGAAGGGAGTGTATGTCCTTGTCTTGTTTTTGACCTTACAGGAAAAGGTTTTAAGTTTTTCACCACTGAGCATGATATTGACTGTGGGTTTTTCCACATACAGCCTTTATTATCTTGAAGTATGTTTCATTTATTTTTTTTAAAGTTGTGTTTATTTATTTTGAGAGAGAGAGAGAGAGAGAGAGCGCGAGTGAGCTTGAGTAGGGGAGGGGCAGAGAGCAAGCAGGAAAGAGAATACTAAACAGTCTCTACACTCTCAGCATGGAGCCAAATGTGGGCTCAAGCCCATGAGCCGTGAGGTCATGACCTGAGCTGAAACCAAGAGTCAGATTCTTAACCGACCGAACCCCAAGGTATGTTTCCTTTAAACTCACTTTGTTGAGAGTTATCATAAAAAAATGTTGCATTTTGTCAAATGCTTTTTCTGCATCTATTGAGATGATCCATGTGCTTTTTTAACCCTCCTTGTTACTGTGGTTTATCACATTGGTTTGTGAGCATTGAACCACTTTTGCATCCTTGGAACAAATTGTACTTAACTGTAGTGAATGATCCTCCTAATGTATTGTTGAATTTGGTTTGCTAATTTTTTTTTCCATTTATGCTCACCAGGAATAGTGTAGTTTTCCTTTTGTTGTATTGTTTTTGTCTGGACTTGTCACCCAGGTAATGCTGGTCTTATAAAATGAATTTGGAAGTTTGCCTCTTTCTTTTTTGCTTCCTCTTCTGTGTTTTGGAATAGTTTAAAAAGGACAGGTATTAACTCTTCTTTAAATGCTTGGTAGAATTCACCTGTGTCATTGGTTCCTAGATTTTTGTTTTTTAGGGAGAACTTTGATTACCAATTCAATTTCATGACTAGTAATCAGTCCAGATTTTCCTGATTCGATTTTGGAAGATTCTATGTTTGGAGATATTTGTTTTTTATGTTGTCCACTTGGTTGGCATATAATTTTTATACTTTTCATTTATAATCATTTGTATACTGTCATCAGTTTTTATTTTTCTTTCATATCTGATTTTGAGATTTTGAGTCCATTTTTTCTGATAAATCTGGTGAAAGTTTTATCAATTTTACTTTTTCAAAGAACCAGCTCTTTTTTATTGATCATTCCCTTTTTTGGTCTCTATTTCCTTAATTTTTGCTCTGATCTTTATTTTTTCTTCCAACTTTGGGCTTTGTTCTTTTAAGTGTCTCTTATTTCTAGAGATAGGCCTGTATTACTATAAACTTTCATCCTAGAATTGCTTTTGCTGTGTCCCAAAGGCTTTGGACTATTGTGTTTCCATATTTATTTGTCTCCATGTATTTTCTTATTTCCTGTTCATATAACACTTTAATTAAAAATTTTTGATAACTTCTCATTGCCTCCCCACCCTCCATTTTCACCAAAATATAAAACAGGAACATAAATTTTACTGACATTACCTACTTTCTTTGTTGTTCTTACTTTGCTTAAATTTTCTGTCCTTTAGAAGACTATTTTACTTTCTTCCCAGTCAAAAATAACCACCAGCAGAGGTTGCTAGAATGCAGGCATCCCTCTCTAGAGAAATGAGGGAATTCTGCACTGCTCTGTCTTTGCTCTAACTGTCACAGACATGTGCCATGGGAAAGCATTTAATGGTAGGGATTTTTCATAGAATGTTGAATGTTTGTGTGTATTCTCAAGCATGATTTGTATATACTCTTAAAGACAAAAGACAAATAGTCTGGACACCTGACCATTGGAGTGGATTCTTATCTCTTTTTCTGGATGTTAATGTATAAGGAGAGTCGAAAGAAATATATTTATTTCACTTGGTAGCCATCAGAGTTCTGAATCTAGCTAAGGTCTCAAGAAAAAGAACAAATTCATTTAGGTTAAGTAACAACTGTTAAGTGCTCCGGGTTTTGGCTTAATTTTTCTTTTGAAAGAAAACTTCCAGGAATGAAAAAAATACACTAAAAACTTCACTAAAAATAACTTTCTCAAAATACCTATTTAAATTAATTTGTGAAATCATCTTATTTTCAGATTTTTCAGTATGGGAGGAATGTTTTGAGTTGCTAATAGGTTCCTAAGGAGTTTCATTTAACTCCCTCAATAAAATTCTGAGTGTGATTGTGCTTTATTCCCAGAGGTTATCCAAGAAAGGAAGTGGAGAATGTTCTTTTAGAAAGCATGAAGTGGGAAAATGTTTAAAACTATTTATAGTAGCACTTAGCAGTGGAAATCCCAGACTTTACCATCTATTTATAGTTATTCATTGGGTTAAAAGGGTGAAACCAGAAATCTTGAAAATGCTGTGTGCTTTTACCCAGCAGTTGAAACTAATAAGCTGTCTTTTTGTGGTTATGATAACCAGATACTTATAGAATAGTTCTGGAAGTTACAATAAATACATCTTGGCTAAGGGGAAAAAAACCAATTAAGTCTAAAAGCAGTATTTTTCTTGATAGTGATTCTTACTTAGGTTTTCAGGTTAGCTGCAAGTTGGATTCTGTGGGAAGCATGAAAGCTACCTAATGAAAAGTGGGAAAGAGAATGTGCTTACAAAAATTTCTGGTTGAGCTAACTGGTTGATGAATCTGAATAGAAAGAAAGCCAGGTAAAATTACTAGGCTTCTAAAGACCAGACTTGAAACATCCCACTGAGGAATATCACTTTCTGAAAATTACACCAGACTAGAACAGAAATTTTCCTATGGCTTTACAACACTTAAGATGTATGGACCATATGATCTATTGACTCTTAGGAATTTGTGTTATTTTCTTACTAGGTTTTTCTGGAGGAAAAAAGACAGGTGATTGCAATAGAAGTTCAGAGTTTAAGCAAGTTTGGCTTAGGGAAGGTGGTCATGATCCTGGAGGGAAGACATAGCTGTGCGTCTTTAGTATAATCAGTTGGCCTTGTCGAGGTGGTAAAGTGTTAAGAATGAACTCTTTTAGCCAAAGGGAAAATTTTTCTGCAGGTATAATGTTATCTTTGGCTGTGTATAAAAATGTAGAGATGCTTAAGAATGAATAAATAATGATGGATAAACAAAAATCTCATGTTGCTGCCTTAACTTCCTTTGCATACATCTCACACTAAATCCCACCTAACTGGAAGTTAATAATCATCACTAATGCAAATCCAACATGTTTTAGTGTCAATCAGCTTAGACAAATCAGGCCTCCACATGCAATCATGTATGCACAATGCACTAAAGTACATTATCCCCTATTGCCATTTTTTTAAATGCCACTGTGTTGTATGGGTAGCATATCCTAGTACTCCCTAAGAGCGTAACCTGAGTTGCCTCATGAACCTGACATGTTCATGCCTTTGAGGGTGAAGGATAAAATTTATCCAATGACTTCCTTTCCATCCACCTATGCCAGTGATCTTTTTACAATTTCCAAAGCACCAGTTGCTGGAGGCGTGCATTTCTACTTAATTACATGCTGCCTTACGCCACCTCTGACGCCATTGTCCTTTCTATTTGTTCCTGTCACTGCCCCACTTGAGCACTTGTTTCCTGTAGCATTTTTGTCTGCATGCATCACTGGAACTTCTCCTGAACCCCCTGATTTTCTCTTATCGAGGACCTGGCCTATTTCCTTGGAAACCATGTGTGCTGCATTCACCAGAGGAAGCCTGGAGTGACAAGTTAGAACCCTAGAGCTCTCACCCCATTCCTGCCATCAACATTTTGGGTAACAAAATGGACAACCACCTAACCTCTCTAAGGCTCTAATTCCTCTGGTCTGAAATGAAAGATTGGGCCAGATCATCTCTAAAGTCTTTCTGTCTCTACGTGACTTTATTCCTGCCCCTTCTAGCTAGCCCCTCGCTGGACTGTACTAATCACCAAGGACGTGGTGTAGGTCATCCCACTTAAAACCTGGTTACCAGACTTGCAGGTAAGATGTGCAACCCTACCCTTCCCCCACCAAAATCTAACAGTACTGTGAGGAAGTCCAAGCAGGTTAATGAAGAGATGGTTACTCACAGAGACTTTACAGAAACAGCCTTTCCACAGTGGACATGCCCTGGCTGTATATTGAACCTAAGTACTGCTTTCCGTATTTGCATGAGAAAATGGACATAAAGCACTTAGCCTGAGGGTGTCACCAGGCAGGCCCTCAGTAAATAGAGCTGTGACGATGACCATGGGGACTCTACCTCTCTGAGTCAGGTCCTTGACTCTTGGCCACTCATGTCTGCTTGACTTTACCTCGTCCTGTCAGGATGCAGAATGCCCCTCTGAAGGGCTGCTGGTGGAATGATTCTCAGTGGGGCTGAGTCCAGATTGTCAATTAGCAGGAATTGAAAGTGGAGTTGGATCGGAGGAGACAAGTGGCAGTCAAGCCAGGATCTGGGATCATCAGAGATGGGATCTCTGCTTCCCTTTCCTCCTAGATCCCAGCTGTGCTCACTGGTAATGGTCTAGGAGTCATAGCACCCAGCTGTAAGACCTTGCCAGCCAAGGTCATCATTATTCATTTACCATGACAGAACCTTGAATGAGGAGAGACAGAGACCTGGTTGTTACTGTTAATCCATTCTGACATTGTTGCACCCTCCCCTAACCTACAATGGTGTCTCAGATTGGACAGGTACACCTCCCACCTCCCTTTTTCCAGGATAACTAGTGTCTTTGGGTAGATCTGGTGATTTTTTTTTTTTTTCTGGAGAGAGGGAAGGATGCGCTAATGTGTGTTTAAGTTAGATGAACTAAGGTTGACCCAAATGTAGGTTGAGAAACACCCAGGAAATCTTGGGAAGTATGAGTTGTCTCTCAGAAACTTGCTGGTAGGTACCCTGAGTACACACCTTCTTGTACAGGCCTTATTTCACTCCCTCCAAGGCTGGTATACTCTGAGTGTGCATATTTTGGCTAAAGAAATGACATTGCTGGTCATTCTTAGTTTCTTCTGAAAGGTCATTAGTTTTTACATATCATGAATACAAGACACAGTAGAAGAATGAATCATTTAGAAGTACACATGGAGGGCTGTACTGAATCTCTGGGACTAGGGCCTAGGCACAGTACTTTTGTGGGTGGGGGGGGGTGGAAATAATAAGCCACTCATGTGGCTCTGATCCATAGCCAGGGTTGAAATTGACTCCATTAGAGTCATGACAAGAAAACAAATGATTCAACTTTCTGCCTTCTGTCTTGGCCTCATTTGTATTCAATCTCCCCACAAATCTTGTTTCACATTGGATTTTTTTCTGTGTTCTACCCTGGTAGCTACTTTGGCAGAATCTTTGAAGGAATCACATTGCTTACTATACCTCAGATCAAAGTAATTTAACAGTACAATCAAAGCAATCATGAAACTAACCTCCCTATTTTCTATGGGAAAATTCACCATAGGAGCGCCTGGATGGCTCAGTTGGTTAAGCACCCAGCTTTGGCTCAGGTCATGATCTCACAGTTTGTGAGTTCCAGCCCCATGTCAGGCTCTGTGCTGACAGCTCAGAGCCTGGAGCCTGCTTTTGATTCTGTGTCTTCCTCTCTCTGCTCTTCCCCTACTCATGCTCTGCCTCTCTTCCTTCAAAAATAAACATTTTAAAAATTAAAAAAAATTAACTATCATTGTGCCTAAATTTTTGTGATAAAACTCTTTCATGTTCTCAGATAAGAAGGTGACCATCTTGCTTGAGGCAACAAACAACTATGACAGCTATGTGGTCATTGGTAGTGACAGTAGGAGCCTGGTATGGAGTTGGAATTGAACTCTGAGCTCATACAGTGGATGATTTGCATGACACACGGAATATTCCTATATTCCAGCATGTATCATAGAACGGCATATGGTTGAAGGTTCTATAGCTGGAGGTTTTGAAGAATTGACCGAGAAATTGCACATGGTCAGCATAAGAGCATAGAGGAGGAAAGAAAGATGACATCCACTAAAAAGAACATGGTAACCATGTTTTTCATTGAATCAGAAAAGACACCCTGTTGAGAAATCAACAAATTTGAGCATCCACTGGGAAGTCCATGGGAGCCACCAAAATTAGTTGATTTAGGGAGTTCTTCTGCAGCCAACTTAGAGTTTCAGTAGAGCCCTAAGATAGTGGGAAACCTGAGGACTGAATTACAAACACAACACAGCACTCATCTTCAGACTTCTCATTGGGTGTGACAAATGGCTTCTGTGGCCTTTCAGTGTTTAAGATTTAAGCTGTTGTCTATGAATAAACATGTGTGTTGTTTAGTGTCCTGAATTCATTAGGCTGCATGGATTAAAACATTCTTTCTGGGATTCAGTCATTCAAGGATCCATCCAACTGGCCCTTAGAGATTTTCATTTGGACATCCTACAAGCTCCTGAGATTTACCTAGTATGTATTCAAATCTACGTTCATTCTTCTAAGGCTCCTTGTCCTTCTATTATCTGTAGTTCATGGAAGTAAACTATCCTCCTATCCACCTATATTCCCTATAGTCTAAGGCAGTCAACAGGTCCTACTGATTCTATTTGAGAAGACTTCCAAATCTCTCCCTTTCCATCCTCGCCATCACAGCCCTAGCCCAGATTCTCATAACCTTTCAACCATCTCCTGCAATAAACCTATAGGACTTCTTACCTCCAGTCTTGCCCCACCTAAGCCATCCACTACACTCCCATCAGAATGACCTTCCCCAAACACAGTCAACCCCACTATTGTCCTGCCTAAAATCTTCTGGTGGCTTTCCAGTGCTTTCAAAATTAAGGCAAACTGTGTTAGCATGTAACTCTCTGCTTTTCACTAACTTGTTCCAGTCTTCATTTCTGGCTTCATATCATCCTCTCCCCTTCTCAAACCATATGTTCTAGTCTACCTAGATGGGTAAATTATTACTTTGTATATAAGTGCCATATAGTGTCATTATCAGTACTGTTTCCTTCTTGAATGGACTCTTCACCACCATCCCTCCATCCAGAAATCCCATACACGTTTTTCAAGGCTAATTCAAGTGCCATCTTCTTCTCCCTCCTCTTTCCATCTGCATCCCTCAGCCAATTTAATTCTTATCCTCACTGTAGTGGAAATACATCTCTACATGATAGACTCAGTTATAGCTCTTTACCGTAGTCCATGAACTTCCCAGATATATCTACTTTTTGAAACCTCTATGTCAAACAGGTACTTAGTGTGTGTTTGGTCAAACTGGGAAGCTGGAAGTGACTTTATTTACTGAGATAGAACTCCCTGAAATTTCAGATAGATCCCTTGGCTTTACTTCCAACTCTTTCACTTGGAAGAATTTATTTACAACTCAATGAATTCCTGTTAGATACTCTAAAAGCAACAGACTGTTTTCCAGGGTTGTTACAAATTCAGCCAGATCTCAGACTTTCCACAAACCTAACATGGTCAGTAATTCTGAGGTACTGGAATAAAGATTCTCTGGTGAGTATATTGTACTTACTAGGACAAGAAAACATTTTTGAAAGATTTTCAGAAAGATTGAACTCAAAAAGGGTTTCTGGTTAACCATACCAACCAGGGAATTCAGAGAAGTATGACATTCCTGTCTCTGAATATCATGATTAGTTGAAGGCTTATTAAATTTGAAAGAAGTAAATAACGTGACATATTTTTTAGCAGGCTGTAGAGTTCCATTTGTGAACCTAAGATTCTCATCCCCAGTTGCCTCCCCAAATCCCCACAGCTTAGTTTTACTGTATTAACATAATTCAGTTCGATGGCATATTTGATTCTTGATGTCATTTTAACTTATCTATGACTTTTCTGTTATTGTACGTCCTCTTGACTTTGAGAATCTCATCCACTGCATGAGAAGTATGCAGCCATTGTACTGAATTCATTGGCTATTTTTATCCCCAGGGAATAATTTATCTTATTGGGTGGAGGTAGCATTATATTATTAATTCTAAATTATCTCAAAATTAGCATTTGCATTTGAGAACATTCACATGGTGACAACTAAATATATTGGATTTAAATCCTCCCTCTTTCCCCTTTTCCTTTAGAGGCTGTTGTTAGTTATTTGCTTAACTGGTACCTGCTGGCAAGTAAGAACTCCAAAAAGGAGATAGCGTGCCATCTGATGGAGCAACCACTTGGAGCTAGCACATGTGTGATTTGTGCCAACCCATGTTCCCTCCTCTAGTAATGGCTCTGTTCTAGACATTTCCCTGGGGTGTGAGGGAGTCCTATGTGGCTGCAACCAGAATTTCACTGGAGAGGAGGGGGAGGAGAAGGCAGAGCACTGTAAACCCAGAGTAACTGATGCATAAAGAGCCTTTCCATCTTTAAGGAAAAAGTTTCTTCACATTTTCAGTCTTCTGTAAATTTATTTGGAAAAAGGCTAGGTTTTGGAATCAGACCATTGGAATTTGAATCTCCCTCTTGCCACTTAGGCAAGTTAGTTAACACTCAACAGTGGCCATTTCTTCTAGAACATTAGTCCCTTTTACCTGTATCATCAATATCTTAAAAGGTTGCTGACTTTTCAACCTTGCTTGGATCTTTGATGCACATGGTCAAGGAATGCAGGTTCTGATTTGGGAATAGGAATCTGCATGTTTCTTTATGGTGCTGACCTAAGTAGGGTGGTAACTTTAGACCCCAGAGAGCTCCACAGGGCTGCCCAGGAATGGTGGCAGGTGGAGGGTCACAAAGGGACATGAAGGGGCAGAACTGCAAAAGAATGCTGACTTTGCAGTTGTGACTGGGCACCCCCTTGCAGGTAGCATTACTGGGTTAGACACGTACTTGAGGCTGCCAGTCATGTGGGAAGACCAAAAATCTCCATGCAGCTGATTTTCTCTCCAGATTGTTCTGATCTTCTTGTTCTAAGTCTCACTTTTCTTCCACTGGAGGAAGATGAGAGGAGAGCCAAGTTTTTTCTTGCAGCTCCCTCTTCCCCATTTTATCTGTACAGTCCATTTCAGTGCACCAGGCACGGAGGATTTGCCTGTTGCTCTGACAAATGCTGGTAGAAAGCTAGGATGCAGGACTGAGAAAGAACACTATGAAAAACACAGATGCTTGAACTGTGACCTTCTTAGCATAAGCCTTAAAAAGAAAAAGGGCAATGAATATTATTCTGAGCTGACACGGAGCCTCTCCCCACTATCTTAAACTTTTAAGCATTGGCAAATTGGGTAAAAATAACTAAACAAATGCACTTTAGTGCCTTGACTGCCTGTACAAACACATATGCACAGAAAATGATAGGGGCCCCAACTAGATGTTCTTAGTCCTGGAGTCACAGACTTGGGGGCATAGCTGACAGGCCCCTCACTACTTTTCTGGTACTAGCTGGAAGCAGGGGACACATTTTCCTTCTCTGCCTCCTCCACCCACTCGGGGCTAACCCAGAAGTCTTGGAGCTCTTTTCTGAGGAGGTAGCTCAGTAGTTGACTGAGCTGGGAGCTGGGGTCTCAAAGCTAAGCGGACTGGAGGTTTATCATGGACCATCATCGGCCCAGCAATGGGGGTTCTTAAAAGCTCTGGATCAACAACCTGACAGGCTTGGGTCTTCTCAGGCCTGAGGTACTAGGGCCCTTCTGGGACCCTTCTCTTAAGCCTTGGATGGCCAGCTGTGGAGGGGGTATCCTGGCAGAGTGGAGCCTGGCAGCCCCCCCATTATAGCCACAGAGTTCCTTGGAACCATCAGGCCAGGCACAATTCAGCTGTCATGGGAGCCTTATCTAATCTATGGAAGGGATGGAGAAACTCTGAGGTACCTATGCTCCAGCCTGAAAAACACTGTGAAGATGTCCTGAAATCCATAAAGTAGACCTGGGATCCTGAGTCCCACATCTCTCCCCAGCCGACCTTGGCCTCGTTGTCCATAGCCTTACCTATTGTCACCCAAGCACCTGGGACACCCTGTCTGAAATGCTTCTCTACTTATATGGCGGCAGAAGCCCTGAGTCCTCCACACGTGTTCCTCTGTCATCTCCTTTTCCCACACCTGGCATGGCCTGACTCCATTTCATAATGATTGCCCCCCACCAAGTCTTCATTCCCTCAAGCCATGCCACCCCAGTGGTGCCACAGATAGGAGTCCCCCTGACATAGGAAGTGTTTAAGCTAAAACTGGATACAAGGAGTTTGGAGCCTAGATAGGGAGGTAAGAGTGATTGGATTGACTGAAATGTTTGGTTACTCCCAATCTTTAGATCCTTGGAGTTGTCTTGTGGGAATTGACTTTGCTCCTTCCTGATCCAGGAAGTGAGAGCCCTGGCCTACCTCAGCTCTCTTTGTCTGCCCACTGGCTGTCTGCCCAGCAGGCCAATGGGCCTCCTCTTGCCCTTGTCTTTCTCCTTTTCCTACTCCTTGTAAAGGGTGGGGCAGAGCTCCAGAGATAAGCTCCCTTTCCTTGGGTGGAGACCACACACCTCCTTCCCACTGTGAACAGTGTCCACCTCCTTCAGAGCAGGCCCTACCATTCCCACACCCTTCCTTTGGGCCAGTGGTCAGGTTAGGACAAAATGCAAATGGACTGGCAAAAAAGAAAAAAAAATGGAGGAGACAGAGCCCAAGACTAGGTTAGTTGTCCAGGGCACTGAGGACCATGTCTGTATTGAAGATGTTTGAGAAAAATGGATAATCTATAGCATTATTTTCTATTTCAAATGTATAATAATTCAATAATAAAGTTATATGGAAAATAGTTACATAAGGGTCAGACCAGGAAGCAACTTCCAGGTAAGACATTATTTCTGAAGAGTTGCAAACACCTGGCTAACAGATTGATCTACACACTGTAGTCTGGGGATGGTTGGTAACTAATAAGATGTAGGTATAAGTGACTTCTTCTGAATTACTTTTACTCCTAGAAGGTATCCAAAGTCACTATCAACAGTAGCATCCCACTGGTCAGAAAGAGTCAAAGATTTATAATGATATTTTATGGTTGCTCTCTAGAACTCAAGAAATAAGAACCCCTTGGTAAAACCCACTGGTCCAGGAGTTAAACAAATTGTCTACCAAAATTACAATGTAAAACTGAACAAAACAACAGATAATTTAGTTGAAGTTAAAGTAAAGAAAAGCTACAAAGGACTCAGCTTAACGGATGGGGAAAAATGGTGAAAGTTTCCCATTGGAATAGCAGATTGATTGTGAGAGCTCATGCTATGAACCCGAGGACAGAAAGCATTTCTGGCATCATCTTCATTGAATTCCAATCACAAAATATCTTTTCTCACTGTTACAAGGTCTAAGTAGTCTTCCTGTAGTGTCTGAAGGGAATCTGGGCACACAAGCAGCCCATATTCCCCAGCCTAAGGCACCATCAGTAGCCACCAGGTCCTCACAGTGGCATTGCACAGGTAGTTAGGGGGACGGTGGGTATTGAGAGGAGGGAAGAATAGTTACTCATCTAAGAAGACTATACTAGAGTAGGACCTACCCCTGGAACTTTTAAATTGGGGCGCCTGGGTGGCTCAGTTGGTTAAGCGTCCGTCTTTGGCTCAGGTCATGAGCTCGTGGTTAGTGGGTTTGAGCCCTGCGTCAGGCTCTGTGCTGACAGCTCAGAGCCTGGAGCCTGCTTCAGATTCTGTGTCTCCCTCTCTCTCTTCCCTTCCCCTGCTCATTCTCTGTCTCTCAAAAATAAGTAAATGTTAAAAAAATTTTTTTACAAAAGAAAACATTGTAATAATTAACGAATGTATCCAGTGTTCGTAAATAATGAGGCCAGGTAGGAAAGCATAAAGAATAATTCCTTCATTTTCATCTTTGCCTATCAAAAAGGTGGCCACTTGCTTTTTCTGAACGGTCTGATACTATCCTAAGTTCCCATAGGAAAACTCAAGAGGCTAGTTGATTTACTAATTCTAAACTCTTTCTACTCAAAGTGGTTTTCAGTTTTAGCTTTCCATTTGATGTTGCATTCCATTTATTTCTCTTTGCAGATTTAGTAGATTTATGCATATCTCTATTTTTTTAGTGGTTACCTTTGAAATTATTTACACATACTTCATGATGTAGAGTTAATGACTATTTTACCATTCTCCTGAATGATACAAAGACTTGAGGATGTCTTTTGCTTCATTTACCCCGTTCCAGCTTACATGCTACTGGGATAACCATATTTTGAATGTTTTCACATTTCTGTTTTTAACCTCACAGATAGCATTACTGTTATTAACTTCAGATGTATTTAAGTTTATCCATATGTGTTTACCATTTTGTTTACCAAATATTTTAGGCTTTCTGGGATAGTCTCATTCTTTCTGAAGCATATGCTTTTGTTGAGTTTCTGGTTGTTAAATGGTCTTGATTTTTGTCTACCTGAAAGTGTCTTTATTTCACCACATTTTCGGACGTTAATTTCATTGGATTTGTAATTCTAGAGCTATAATTATTTTCTGGCACATTGCAGATATTCCACTTTCTTCTGGCTTCCATGGTTGTTATTAAGACTATATTCACTCTAATTGATATTCTTAAATAATCTGTTTGGTTGCTTTTATAATTTTGTCTTTGGTATATAGCACAACTAAGAGGTGTCAGTGCGTAGATTGGTATTTATGGGGTTTGTATATTTTCAATTCTGGAAAATTCTTGGTCATTATCTTTGAGGTATAGACCATCCTGACTTATAATGGTCTACTTACATTTTTTTTTGACTTTATGATGGTATGAAAGTGATATCTATGCATTCAGTAGAAACCATACCTGGAATTTAGATCTTTTTATGGGCTAGCAACATAACAGTCTTTCATGCTACTGGGCAATGGGACCAAGTCACAGCCTCCAGTCAGCCATGCAATTATAATGGTAAACAACACACTGACACATTCTGTACCTCTACAATCATTCTGTTTTTTTCATTTTCATTGCAGTATTCCAAAGACTACATGAGCTATTCAATACTTTATTATAAAATAGGCTTTGTGTTAGAGGACATTGTCCAACTATAAGCTAATGGAAGTGTTCTCAGAATGTTTAAGGTACACTAGGCTAAGCTATGATGTTTGGTAGGTTAAGTGCGTCAAAAATGTTTTCAACTGACAATGTTTTCAACTGACAGATTTATTAGGACACGGCCCCATTGTAAGTTGAGAAAGGTCTGTAATCTTTTAAATATTGTTTAGATATCTCTGTCCTCCCATTATTCTTCTGTTTTATTCTGAAATTTGAAATGGACATATATTGGATATCTCGTTTATTCTTTACTTCACTTTCATATTATGTGATGCCAAAAGACACATGAAAAGATGCTCAACATCACTAATCATCAGGGAAATGCAAGTTAAAACCACAATAAGATATCACCACATACCAGTCAGAAGGACTAGTATCAAAAAAACAGGAACTAACAGGTATTCATGAGGATGTTGGTAGAAATGTAAATTGGTGCAGCCACTATGGAAAACGGTATGCAATTTTCCTCGAAAAATTAAAAAAGACTACCACCTGATCCAGCAATTCCACTTCTGGGTATTTATTCAAGGAAAACAAAAATACTAATTTGAAGAAATCTATACATCCCAAGTTCATTGTAGCATGATTTACACGAGCCAAGGTATGGAACAACCAAAGTGTCCACTGATAGGTGAGTGGATTCAAAGAGTGGATTCTGAGTAATTTCTTTGGATATATTTTCCAGTTTACTGATTCTCTTTTAATCTACATTTAATTTGTACATTGTAATTCCATTAAATTACTTTTTTTTAATATTTATTTTTGAGACAGAGACAGAGCAGAGTGGGGGAGGGACAGAGAGAGAGAGGGAGTCACAGAATCTGAAGCAGCTCCAGGCTCTGAGCTGTCAGCACAGGGCCCAACGTGGGGCTCAAACTCACAAACCGGGAAATCATGACCTGAGTCAAAGTTGGATGCTCAACCGACTGAGCCACCCAGACTCTCCTCAATATTTTTTTCTTACCCATAGGTATTTAATTATTTTTGGACGTGCTTTTAAATCTTTGAAAAAACTCTGTGTTCCTCTTCTACCCCTTCACTTACTTTTTAATCTCTTGAAGAACACTAGTGATTTGATCTATACATTTTCCTACCATGTAGAGTTTGGTGATTGCATATTCATGGTACAATTCAGCATGTTCCTTTGTCCTCTGTATTTTCTAGTAATTGGTGGCTGAAACCACTGACTGAATCATGTTCTGAATGGATGCCTTTATCAAGCCTCCTGGAAGAGTATAATGCCCGTTTGTCTCTTTGTTACCTTAGGAGTCCCTGATACTGATACTTAATGTCTATTTCCATTCATGAAAGTTGCAAAGGACAGTCTTCTATCATTTCTTTTTCACTTATTGGTTGGAATTCTTTTATAAAGATACACCTGCCTTCATCTACTCTTAGTTTACCAAGTGGCAGAGTTTATAAAGAAGAGGCAGGATAAATGCTTGATTGCTTCCCTTTGTTAATGAGTTTTCAACGTAATGAATTGGTTTCTTTTTATTCCTGCCATTTTCAATAGCATTAAGAACTCATGGATTTATTTTTAATTTTTTTTAATATCCATTTTTTTTTTTTTTTTTGATAGACGAGAGACAGACCATGAGCAGGGGAGGGGCAGAGAGAGAGGGAGACAGAATCCGAAGCAGGCTTCAGGCTGTGAGCACAGAGCCCTTAGCGGGGCTTAAGCTTGCGAACTGCAAGATCATGACCTGAGCCAAAGTCAGATGCTTAACCGACTGAGTCACCCAGGTGCCCCAAGAACTCATGGATTTAAACATCTTTGAGGAGTTTAAATCCATTGCAAATATTACTGTTAAAGCTAAAGTTTCTCACTGTGTATAGTATGAGCCTCTTCTAGTCGACTTCTAGGTTCTCTTGACATCACATTAATAGTCTTTGATGATGCAATTGCTATTTGGTATCGCAAGATGTCCCATAATCTTATTATTTTGTTTTTGCAGACACAAAATCAGCCATTCCTCCAGAAAGCCTTGATTTCTTTCAGTGAGAAAAGGTATCACAAGTTTGTTGCTAAGGGATACTTAGTAGGCAGAGTGAATAAATGTTATATATATGTATAATATATATAATATATATTAAAGGTAAAATACTTCATGAGTTTAATTCAAATTAGAATCTATAGAGTTTAAACTAGTTGCAATTACATCTTTATTTTTTCTTCCATACCAGAGAACCTAGTTCTCAAAGACACAGGAGACTTTAGAATGATAATATCACATCAAAACTCATTGGTTTTATGCAATCTTATGTATACAGCCATCTCACAATTCTCACAATAATAATACCAATTCCCTATGATTCCTCAAAACATTACGTTTCAGGGGCATTTATTCTCCCATTCCCTTTACTTTTTCTTTCCCCACCGTGTTTTGAATGGCTGTATGATATCTACATTGTCAGAGCCCTACAGCCATTACATACTCACTCTCAATCCTCATTTGTGTGTATGTGATATATATAGACCTTACCAGCAGTCCCTAAGTCAATAGCTATTTAGTCATTTTGGTTATCTGAAGCTTGATCTCTAGTAGATTGCTCAGAATAGGCTCAGGGGAATAATATATTCTAAGTTTTAGCATGTTGATAACAGTTTGTGCTGTTGATACTTAAAAGTTAGTTCAGTTTTGCTGGAGATAAAATTCTCATCTCATAAATTTCTTGAGTATCTTAAATATGTTGCTTCATTATTTTTCATAAAGCATTGCTGTCAAGAACTTAGATAACTATATTTTTTTCCTTTCAAGAACTTAGATAATTGTTTTTTTTTCCCCTTAAGAATCATATGCTCTTCTTCCTTTTTTTTCTTTCTTGGATGTCCAAAGGATTTTTTCCTTTTTTTTTTTTTTAACTTTAGTATTTTTATCACCCTGGTTTGATATTCTCAGGAAGTTCTTCAATATATCAATCATTTTTATTGGTATTCAGAAAATGTTCTTAAACTGTAGTTTTTAGCATTCAGGATCCTTTCCTCTTTGATTTGGTTTCTTTTTCCAGAACTCCTATTCCAATCTCATTTGCCCATCTTTAATATTTGCCACTTTGTCTGACATCTTTTTTCAGGTCTTTATTTTAACTCTTAAAACTTTCCTCATTTTTACTTTCTGTATTTTAAAAAGACTATGTATATTTATTCTATATTCTTTGCTTCTGAAATTAATTTTTTTAATTTTTAATTCTTGCCTGAATTCTGTAGCCTATTGGTGAGTTTTCTAATTATTCTTGTTATTTCATGTCTTATCTGATTTTCTTAAAGCCATGTAGCTTGTTTTGAAATGGTTTGTGATCTGTTTTGTGGCCATGTTTTTACTGTCTGTACTAGTCTTTACTCTCTTCTTACAATGTCTTTGTACGGGATTGACCTTGATAATTTTCTGTTGCTTATTTTTATGTGAAATTACTTTGAACTTTTAGGAAAAAGCATGGTTGACGGTGGCTTTTCTAATTCCACAGACTCTAACTTGTATCCCATTTTGCTAATGTTAAAAAAAAAAGTAACTTGCTTTCTGGGATTTTTAAAAATTTATTTATGGAGCTATAATTGACAGAACATTGTGTAAGTTGAACATGTACATATGTTTGATACATTTCTATATTGTAATATGGTTACCCGTGTAGTGTGTGTTAACACTTCTGTCATGTCACATGTTTTATTTTTTTGTGGTGAAAACAAGATCTAGTCTGTTAAAAACTTTGATATTTATAATACAACATTGCTGACTATAATCGTTATGCTGTGTGTTAGATTGCCAGGCTATATTTACTAATTGCAAGTTCATGCCCTTAAAAATCTTCCCAGTTCTCTCAGTCCCTGGTAAGCACCATTCCACTCTGTTTTTGAAATTCTGCACAGAAGTGTCACCATGTGGTATTTGTCTTTTTCTGACTTATTCCACTTAATATAATGCCTTCAAAGTCCATCCATGTTGTTGCAAATTTCATTCTTTCTCATGGCTTAATAACTTACCATTATAACTTTTTGTTTTTCTTTTTTCTTTCTTTTTCTTCTTTAATTCCAGTATAGTTAATACACAGTGTTCTATTAGTTTCAGGTGTACAATAGTTTTTCAACAATTCTATATATTACTCAGTATGCATGAAGATAAGTGTACCCTTAATCCCTTTACCTATTTTGCCCATCCTCCCACTAACCTGCCCTCTGGTAAACCTTAGTTTGTTCTCTGTAGTTAAGAATCTGTTTTTTGGTTTGTCTCCTTTTTCCTTAGTTTTGTTTCTTAAATTTCACATGAGTGAAATAATAATGGTATTTGCCTTTCTCTGATTTTCTTTCACTTAGCATCACACTCTTTATATCCATCTGTGTTGTTGCAAATGACAAGATTTCATTCTTTTTTATGGCTGAGTAATAGTCTCTTATATCTAGTGCATCTTTTTTATTCATTCGTCTATAGATGGACATGGACTGCTTCTATAACTTGGATATTGTAAATAGTGCTGCAATAAATATAGGGATGTATATATATTTTGAATTATTTACTTTGGGTAAATGGCCAGGAGAGGAGTTACTAAATCATATGGTGATTCTAATTTTGAGGGAGCTTCATACTACTTTTCACAGTGGCTGCACTAGTTTGCATTCTCACCAACAAAGCATAAGGGTTCCTTTTTCTCCACATCTTCACCAACACTCATTTTTTAAAATTTTAGCCATTATGACAGGCGTGGGTTAATATCTCATTATTTTTTAAAATTAATTTAAAAAATTTATATCCGAGTTAGTTAGCATATAGTGCAATAATGATTTCAGGAGTAAAATTTAGTGATTCATCCCCTGCATATAACACCCAGTGCTCATCCCAACAAGTGTCTTCCCTAATGCCCCTTGCCCATTCAGCCCATCCCCCCACCTAAAACTCCTCCAGCAACCCTCTGTTTGTTCTCTGTATTTAAGAGTCTCTTATGTTTTGTCCACTTCCTTGTTCTTATATTATTTTTGCTTTTCTTCCCTTATGTTCATCTGTTTTGTATCTTAAATTCCACATATGAATGAAGTCATATATTTGTCTTTCTATGACTAATTTCACTTAGCATAATACACTCTAGTTTTATCCATGTTATTGCAAATGGCAAGATTTCATTCTTTTGCTGAGTAATATTCCATTGTGTGTGTGTGTGTGTGTGTATCACATCTTCTTTATCCATTCATTTGTCAATGGACATTTGGGGTCTTTCCATACTTTGGCTATTGTCAGTAGTGCTGCTGTAAACATTAGGGTGCATGTGCCCGTCCAAAACACCACACTTTGGATGAATACCTAGTAGTGCAATCGCTGTGTTTTAGGGTATTTTTAATTTTTTGAGGAACCTCCATACTGTTCTCCAGAGTGGCTGCCCCAGTTTGCATTTCCACCAGCAGTGCAAAAACTCTTTCTCTGTGTCCTTGCCAACACCTATTGTCGCCTGAGTTGTTAATGTTAGCCATTCTGATGGGTGTGAAGTGGTATCTCACTGTGGTTTTGATTTGTATTTCCTTGATGATAAGTGATGTTGAGCATTTCTTCATGTGTGTGTTAGCCATCTGGATGTCTTCGTTGGAAAAGTGTCTTTTCATTTCTTTTGCCCATTTCTTCATTGGAATATTTGTTTCTTGGGTCTTGAGTCTGATACGTTCTTTATAGATTTTTGATACGAACGAACCCTTTATCTGATATGTCATTTACAAATATCCTCTCCCATTCTGTTGTTTGCCTTTCAGTTTTACTGATTGTCTCCTTCACCATGCAGAAGCTTTTAATCAGAAGCAATAATTCATTTTTGCTTTTGTTTCCTTTGCCTCCAAAGACATGTTGAGTAAGAAGTTGCTGCAGCTGAGGTCAAAGAGGTTTTCCCTGCTTTCTCCTACAGGATTTTGATGGCTTCCTGTGTTATGTTTAGGCCTATCATCCATTTTGAGTTTATTTTTGTGTATGGTGTAAGATAGCCTTGTCAAAGATTAGTTGGCCATATGTTTGTGGGCCCATTTCTGGGTTCCCTATTCTCTTCCGTTGACCTCTGTGTCTGTTTTTGTGCCAGTACCATACTGTACTGATGATTACAGCTTCGTAATACATCTTGAAGTCCAGAATTACGATGCCTCCAGTTCTGGTTTTCTTTTTCAGGATTGCTTTCCCTATTTGGGGTCTTTCCTGGTTCCATACAAATTTTAGGATTGTTTGTTCTAGCTCTGTGATGAATGCTGGTGTTATTTTGATAGAGTCATTATAGTTCTGATTTGCATTTCTCTGATGATGATTGAGCATCTTTTCATGTGTCTGTTGACCCTCTGTATGTCTCTTTTGGGGAAATGTCTGTTCATGTATACTCTCCAGTTTTTAATTGGATTATTTGGTATTGAGTTGTATAAGTTCTTTATATATTTTGGATATTAACCCTTTATCAGATATGTCATTTGCAAATATCTTCACTCACTCTGAAGGCTGTCTTTTAGTTTTGTTGATTGTTTCCTTTGCTGTGCAGAAGCTTTTTATTTTGATGTAGTCCCAATAGTTATTTTTGCTCTTGTTTCCTTTGCCTTAGGAGATACATCTAGAAAAATATTCTTCTTGCTGATGTCAGAGAAATTATTGCCTGTGTTCCCTTCTAGGATTTTTATGGTTTCATGCCTCACATTTAGGTCTTTAATCCTTATTGATTTTGTTTTTGTGTATGGTGTAAGAAAGTGGTCCAGTTACATTCTTTTACATACAGTTTTCCAGTTTTGGCAACACTATTTGTTGAAGAAACTATCTTTTCCCATTACATGACCACAACTCCTCTGTTGAAGATTAATAAACATATAGTTGTAGGTTTATTTCTGGGCACTCTGTTCTATTGATCTATGTGTCTGTTTTTGTGCCAGTACTATACTGTTTTGATTACTACAGCTTTGTAGCATATCATGAAATCTGTACCTCCAGTTTTGTTCTTTTTCAAGATTGCTTTGGCTGTTCAAAGACTTTTGTGGTTCCATACAAATTTTAGGATTGTTTATTTCTGTGAAAAATGTTGTTGGTATTTTGATAGAAATTGCATTAAGACAAAGAGAGAATTCTGAAAGCAACTAGGGGAAAAAAGGGCCCTAACATACAAAGGGAAACCTATCAGAGTGGTTACAGACCTTTCTAATGAAACTTGGCAGGCCAGAAAGGAATGGCAGGAAATCTTCAATGTGATGAACAGGAGAAATATGCAGCCAAGAATCCTTTATCCAGCGAGTCTGTCATTCAAAATAGAAGGAGAGATAAAGGTGTTCCCAAATAAAAATTGAGAGAATTCGTCACCAACAAACCAGCCCTAGAAGAAGCCCTAAGAGGGACTCTATGAGGAAAATGTGGCAAGGAATACAAGGTACCAGAGACACCACTATAAACATGAACTCCACAGAAAACACAATGAACCCAAACCTACATTTTTCAATAATAACACTGAATGTAAATGGACTGAATGCTCCAATCAAATGACACAGGGTAGCAGAATGGATAAGAAAACAAAATCCATCCATATGCTGTCTACAAGAGACTCATTTGAGACCTGAAGACACCTTCAAATTGAAAGTAAGGGGATGGAGAAATATCTATCATGCGACCGGTAGTCAAAAGAAAGCCAGAGTAGCCATACTTATATCAGACAAACTGGACTTTAAAGTAAAGGCAGTCACAAAAGATGAAGAAGGACATTATATAATAATTACAGGGTCTCTCCATCAGGAAGAGCTGACAGTT
>CM053567.1:5744379-5834281 GCA_028646485.1 Cryptoprocta ferox | reverse complement strand
GGTGATGGTCTTGGTGGAGGTCACTTGTGGGGAAGAGCACTGGGTGTTATATGGAAACCAACCTGACAATAAACTATAAAGTTAAAAAAAATTAATAAAATAAAACCAGCCATTCATCTTGAAAAAAAAATGCATTAAATCTGTAGGTTGCTCTGGGTAGTATAGACATTTTAGCAATATTCTTTCAGTTCATGAGCGTGAAATATCTTTCCATTTGTGTCACTTTCAATTTCTTTCATCATTGTTTTATAGTTTGCAGAGTATGGGTCTTTCACCACCTTGGCTAAATTTATTACTAGGTATTTTATTATTTTTGGTGCAGTTATAGGTGGAATTGTCTTAATTTCTGTTTATGCTGCTTCATTATTGGTGTATGGAAATGCAGCAGAGTTTTGTATTGATTTTTGTATACTAAAACCTTACTGAGTTTATTTATAAATTCTAGTAGTTTTTTGGTGGAGTCTTTTGGGTGTTCTATGTATAGTATCATGTCATCTGAAAATGGTGAAAGTTTTACTTCTTTACCAATTTGGATGCCCTTTATTCCTTTCTCTTACCTGATTGCTGTGGCTAGGACTTCTAGTTCTATGTTGGATAAAAGTGGTGAGAGTTGACATCCTTATATTATCCTGGCCATAGTGGAAAACCTCTCAGTTTTTCACCATTGGGTTTGATGCTGGCTGTGTTTTGTTTTTTTTTTTCATATATGGCCTTTATTATGTGAGGTATATTCCCTCTAAACCTACTTTGTTGAGGGCTTATTTAAAAATCATGAATGGATGTTGTACTTGGTCAAATGTTTTTCTGCATCTAATGAAATGATCATAGGGTTTTTATCCTTCCTCTTGTTGACATGGTGTAACCAATTGATTGACCTGCAAATATTGAACCATCCTAGCATCCCAGGAATAAATCTCACTTGATCATGGTGAATGATTTTTTAATATATTGCTGGATATGGTTTGCTACTGTTTTGTTGAGGATTTTTTCATCTATGTTCATCAAAGATATTGGCCCATAGTTTTATATTTTATTTTATGAGAGAGCACATGTGAGTGGGGGAGAGGGGCACAGGGAGAGAGAACGAGAATCTCAAGTAGGCTTCATGTTCAGCACAGAACCCAACATGGGCTTGATCTCATGACCCTGGGATCATGACCCGAGCCAAAGCCAAGAGTCGGGCATCCAACTGACTGAGCCACCCAAGTGCCCCTGTAGTTCCCTTTTCTTGTAGTATCTTTATCTGGTTTTGGTAGGAGTGTAATGCTGGCCTCATAGTATGAATGTGGAAGCTTTCCTTCCTCTTAAATTTATTTGCACTATAAATTCTCCATCCATCCCTTGACAGACACTTAGGGTCCCCCCCCCATATCTTGGCTATTGTGCATAATGCTGCAGTAAACATGGGAGTGTAGTTATCCCTTTGAGATTCTAATTCATTTCCTTCAGATATATACCCAGGAGTAGGATTGCTGGATCTTATGATAGTTCAGTTTCTAACTTTGTAAGCCACTGTTTTCCATAGTGACTGCATCACTTTACATTCCCACCAGTGACGTGCTATGCTCGCTTTTCTCCACACCCTTGCCAACATTCATTAGTTATCTCTTTTTGAAAAAAGTCATCTAAAGATGTGAATTGATACCTCATTGTGGCTTAATTTGCATTTTGCTGATAACTAGTGATGTCGAGCATTTGAATTTTGTCTTCTCCCTGACTTTGACACCGGAGCTTGAAAAACTAAATCTGGCTCACATAAGTTTTTGTATGAATTAAGAATGGTTCATATACTTTTAAATGGTTTATTTAGTGTCTATAAATAAAGTTATTGGAATACATCTATTCCTTTTCATACTGCCAAAGGCTGCTTTCACACTGTGACCGCAGAACCGCATAGTTGCAACAGAGCCTGGTCCTCAAACCCTAAGATATTTACCGTTTGGTCCTTTACAAAAGAAACTGGCCCACCTCTGATCTTGACCTTCTCTTTCATTTGTCTCTGTCATGTCTATCTTGGTCAATTTTGATTACACTCTCAGAAATGTCTCTTCAGTGTGGGACCCTAGGCTACAGTAATACTCTAGGTGTAGAGATGGGAAAGTTTTGAGAATTCATATGGTACCATGTTATTGAATTGGGCAAAATCCAGGGGCTATTCTCAAATTGGCCTCACTTTGCTTTCTAGTAATAACTTAGGTATTTGGAGATTCTACTGTTCTCAGGTCTCTCCTGCTGCCCCATAACTTCCTCCATCTTCCTCCTTTATAGACATTGGCACTACACAGATCTTATGGCTGACAGTAATTTATCTCCATATGCCAGTATTTTGGAGCTCATTAGAATACTGTGGTTTCATTTTGCTATCCACGATGTCTATTTGTATGTGGAGATTCAGAAAGATGTAAACACTGTTAAAATTTCTTTTAAATTTTTTTCTCTAAGTTCTATTTGGTTCTTTTTCAACTTACCTTATCATTTTAGGACATTTTTTTTTGCCTCCTTCCCTTGTCTTTATGTCTTATTTCTTTTAACATGTTGAACATTAAAATTTTTTTTAAATGTTTTATTATTTAATGTTTATTTATTTTTGAGAGAGAGAGAGTCAGAGCCTGAGTGGGGGATGGGCAGAAACACAGGGAGACACAGAATCTGAAGCAGGCTCCAGGCTCTGGGCTGTCAGCACAGAACCTGACTTGGGAGCTCAGGCCCACAAACCATGAGATCATGACCTGAGCTGAAGTCAGACACTCAACCCACTGAGCCATCCAGGCACCTGTTTTAAAATTGTTTTAAATGTTTATTTTTGAGAGAAAGAGACAGGAAGGCAGGTTGTGAGTGGGGGAGGTGCAGAGGGAGAGGGAGAGGGAGACACAGAATCTGAAGCACGCTCTAAGCTCCAAGGTATCAACACAGAGCCCAAGGTGGGACTGGAACTCACAAACCGTGAGATCATGATGTGAGCCAAAGTTGGACGCTTAACTGACTGAGCCATCCAGGTGCCCCAGAACACTCTTAATTTATAATCATATCTGATGATTTAGTATAATGAGGTCTTGGTTGGTCTGTTTCCATTGTTTGCTTTTCCTAAAGTTTGCTTTCAAACTTATTGGCACTTTATCTGTGAGAATTATCAGAAGCCCAGATTAAGAGACATAGTTCTTAGATACCTGTCACTCCTTCCAAGTGCCTAAGGATATTGCAGATACAAATTTCCTTGTTGTTCGCCTTTGTAGAGAGACCATCTTTCCCTCTACTTAACCCTTCCTCGGGAGCATGACCCTGAGTTCTAGCTTTATCAGGGTTCTCCTCATTCCAATTTCCCCTCACCCTGTACATAGGTGTACACACACACACACACACACACACACACACACACGCTTCTATGTCAGTAGGATCTTGCCAACCTCAATACTGACTCACCTTTCCATGTTATTTCCAGCCCTAGAGTTTAGGGTTAATCCAGTATTCAATATTCAGTGTTTAACTCTGCATTTTAAATTTATTTAATTTTTTGCAAATTTTACATATAATTAGTTTTTAAAATTTTTTTAATTTAAAAATTTTAAATTATTTTTTAAAGATTTTTTTGTGTACTTGACACTCAGTGTTACCTTAATTTCAGGTGTATAACAGTGATTTGACAAGTTTATACCATATGATCTCATTCATATGTAGAAACTAAAAGAAAATGAATAAACAAAAAACAGAATTGGAACCACAAATACAGAGAACAAACTGATGGTTGCCAAGGGAGGCATGTGTGGGGATGAGCGAAATGGATGAAGGGGAGAGGGAGATACAGGGTTTGAGTTACAGAATTGAGTAAGTCACAGGAATAAAAGGTACTGCAGAGGCAGATGTAAGTGGTATTCTACAAGCATTGTTCAGTGACATGTGGTAACTACCTTGTGGTGAGCATGACACAATGCATAAACTTGTCGAAATCATTCTGCATTTTTAGATAGTCATTATAATCATTAACTTGATGAAAATGGAAGTCACTTATTTACCTCCTCGGGTAACACAATTAGCTAGGTTTAGAAATCTGACAACTACTTTTTATATTATTGAATACACCTACAATAGAGTTATAAACAGTTTCACTTCTAATTCCATCCACCCACCCACTATATCTTTCTGACAAAAGTCTTCACCAATAAGAGCTTGGCTTCTTTATATCCACTAGACTCTGTGCTCCTTTAATGGCTAAAGTACTCTGATACATTTTTCCTGTTAGCTCATTGGATCTGATTCTATTGAAATGGAGATAGGTCTGAGGGTTCCAATACTGTGTGTCTGAATCCAGAGAATATCCTCACTCGGCTCTGTGTTCTTGTTTATGCTACATGGCTACTCAATTAGCAACTTGTATTTATTCCATATCCTGAGTACCCACAAGCCCATCTCCTTTTCATCTCCATTAGCATAAATCCAGCACCCCAACTCTTCTTTTCGGAAAATTCTAGGCACCTCTCATAACGAGCTGATGCCCATAGATAGGTAGCCTGGGCTCTGTCACGTTTCCTCTCACTGGCCCCTCCCACTCAAGCCCTAGAGCTTCTGAAGCCCACACCTCCACGGCCTCTTTGCTGTGTTGCCCACAGTGAACATTTCAGCTTCCTTTGAAGCCTAGCATAGGTGACACTTTCTCCTGGAAGTATGCCCTGAGTCCTTGCCCTGTAGAACTAACCACCCGTTCTCCAAGTTGTCTCTTTCCCTGGTCTCTGTGAGCTTATCACACTGCATTGTAATTTTCTTCCACCCTGACTCCCTTTAAGACTGTCTGCTCTGGGGTCAGCTGCTCTTAGTTATTTCTGGTCCCTGGGGCCAGGTGTAGATCTATACCTGATGGAGGATAGGTGCTCAGTAAATGTGTTTTGTGAATTTAGGCTTATCTTGTTTGATATGAATAAACCTCAGCTATGAGCTAGAAGGTGAATATTAGAAAATGACAGCAAAAACACTGTGAATTCAAGGTGGGAAGAGCAGGTGTAGACAGACTTCCAAGTAGACGAAGCTGCCAGATTGTTGCCTTGAATGACGTATGGGAAAGATTCCCATGTCTTAAAAATGTTAACCCTTGGCTACTGGTGACAAGCTGGCTTCACTTGGGTCCATCTTAAGGATCAGAAGTTCCAATCTCTTTTGTTTCTTTTGTGCAGGAAGTGAGTCCTTAATACCTCAAACATAGATACCTTAGGTCTAAAGTCTAATTCAGGCTCAATAGTATAAGGTGGCCCTGAATCCAATAAATCATAAAAGGGGGTGGGATGGGAATTGGTCAGGAAAAGCAAAATACCAGTGTTCAAAATAATCAAATTCATCTGTCAGTCCCTAACCTAATGTCAGTCCCCTAATGATGGAGGGGGCTGCCTCCATCATCTTTGCTGGGCTCTGCCACCACAAAAAAGAGGTGACATTCTTTGGTCACCCCTCTGCAATGAGGTCTAGCTTGAGCCTTCTGCCTCCTGCTGTGTCATTGGTCCTATCCCCACATAATGTCCCCATTCCTGTTTTCGGAACAAATCTTGTGGGATCGTGACTCACAGCCATCAACAGCTCGGCACACTTAGGACAAAGAGGCTTTCTCTCTTCTCTGACCAATCCCCAACAACTTAATGATTGGGTTTCTGGCCGCTAGCTGAGCACATGAACTAGCTGACAGCTGGCTCTTCATACCAAGCTTTGGGGTTTGGCAACCTCTTCTTTTCCCGCCCTCTCTGGGCTTCTGTGGTGGCCCAGCTGATAGAACTGCTCAAGTGCCTCCTTCCTGAATTCATGTTAATAGATGGATGGACAAACAGACAGCTGGGCGATCCCCAGGGTGGGCTTCCCCCTGACACTTTCCCTCTCCTTAGGTTTGGCTGAGATTTTATCTGCTAGCTTGCAGGAGGGAATACTGAGTTACCTTTTCCAGTATATCTCTGGATTGCTAAAGATGGAAAACTATTTGTTCCCATAGATAAGCTGTGAATCCAAACACTTAAAACATTGAAGTCAGATTAATAAAGATATTTGTAGGGCCAGTATCTTAGAGTTCGAAGTGGAGCTTAGGATGTGGAAGGCTCCAAGGCTTTGGGAAAATATTAATGCCTAAACTGGAAATGCACGCTGAACAAAATACTAGTTTAGCCTAAATCAGCCTTTGCATGTGTTTGTTTTGCTTCAGTTCAATTATTTTGATTGTTGTCTTTGTTAACAGTAGAAATATTATGAGTATGAAAGTAGATATTTTGCTGGCACAGAAAATAGACTTTATAGGTTTAAGTGCTTGGTGAGCATTAATTTTGAAATGGTTATTTTTAATAAAAGCACTAGTGAGCAAAAAGAAACTAGCTTAAATATCGTACAACAAAAGAACTGATGATTCAATAAATTGTACATATACTTCCATAGACTTTTGAAATGTATAAAATATTTTATGTAACAATGTAGCATTTCAAAATAATAGGAAGTATAGAGTTGTCCTTGGTTAGACTTTATAGTATTTGTTTAAATGTTTATTTGTTTTTAAGAGAGAGAAAGCATGCAACTAGGGGAGGGGCGGAAAGTGAGGGGAACAAAGGATCTGAAGCAGGCTCTGTGCTGACAACAGGCTTGAACCCACAGACCATGAGATCATGACCTGAGCCTAAGTCGGACATTTAACTGACTGAGACGTCCAGGTGCCTCCTGACTTTATAGTTCTAAATTAAGTGAAAGACGAAGTAAAATTGAGAACGGGGAACATAAAACTTCAGTTACAACCACAGATCCCTTTAAAATATATACATGTCCACCGTAGGGTATGATCAATAGTAATTGCTAAACACGATAATTTTAAGTACAAAAGGTTTTTTACACCTTTTTTTTTTTTTTTTTTTGCTGTTTCAATTATTTGGAGTGGCCTGCATGCTTTGCATTCCTTAGTCTTTGCTGGAAATTCCCATTGATCAGCTGTTGGTGACATGTTTTGGGGTGGATGATGATTCCCTGAACAATGCAAACTCGGCCTCGTTTTGCTGCCACACTTTTAAGAAGTGCCCTGTCATGTTGTCTGGCCTTCATGCTGTGTTCTGAGATATCTGGGCAGATTATTGTGCGTGTTGAAGAAGATTCTTCCCTGAACCAAACTTGTCAGGCTACTGAATCTTCTCTTAGGCACATCTGTGGACCTCCTTGTAAAATCCAGTTTTAGCAAGAACCCTGCTAAGTCCGTTTAATCAGAACCTCCACTATTGATATCTGGCCACCCTTTATATCTGATGGTGTTTTTCATCCCCCACCATCCCTCTGGTGAGGTCCCATCACCTGGCCTGAAAGTGGCCCCTTGGGTCAGTTTACCTGGAAACTCTCTTATCCCATCCACCGGCCCCACCCTGATCCGTGGCTATAAATTCCCATTTTCCCATGCTGTGTTTGGAGTTGAACCTCCTCTCTCCAACCCACTGCAAGATCCCATTTTACAGTGCTCCCCACAACTATTATCATGGCCCCCTGGAGTAAAGCCTGCCTTACATACTTTAACAAGAGTCATGCATGTGTGTTTTTATTTCTCTAACAATATTGCCAGTGGAAGAAACTACAGCTCTGAGAAGACAAATGGTTTGTCCAAGGCCCTAGGATACCACTGCGATGGGGGACTAGGAAGTCTGCTGTGGATTTCATAGGAGAAAGGGGACAGGCAGTGTGGTACGCAGAAGAATGGCCCCTGGCTTGTGACTGTGTTGGCAAGGGGGAACCAAGGTTGCAGATATAAGAATGATAATCAGCTGATATTAAAATGAAGAGGTTATCCTGGATCCTCTGGGTGAGCTCAAAGTAATCAAAGTCATCACTGGGTCCCAAATTAAGGAAGAGGAGGGCAGAAGAGTAAGTACCATGGTGAAGCACTATGACACCATCCCCGTTGTGGTGCTGGTTTTGCAGATGGAGGAAGGGTCTACCTGCCAAGGAAGGCAGGTACCTCTAGACACTGGAAAAGGTAAGACAAGGAAGTCTCCCCCAGAGCCTCCATAAAGAATGGCAGCCCTGCCCACACCTTAATTTGAAGCCCGTGAAACTCATATCTGACCTCCAAAAAAAGGATGGGAAAAATAAGGAGGTAGAAGAGAAGGCAAAAGAGTTGAGTTGAGTAGAAAGATGAAAGACAAAGAGATGTGAAGGTTAAGAGAATGATGAAGTTGGAGGGACGGCAGCAGAGAGAAGGGTCTTCAATTTCACTTTGCAAAGAGCTTTATGATCTGAGCAACTTGACCCCCTAAAAGAGAGTTCTGAGTAGGTGTCAATACCCCCACTTTAGAGATCAGGAAGGTCAGGCTTTGAGTGTTTGACTCAACCAAAGTAACTTGAATGGACATGTAGGCAGAGAAACAGGAGGTAGCCAGGATTCGACATGCAAACGACCATATGTACAAAACTTTGAGTGCAGTTGGCTTTAAACAGATAGGGTCCTGATTTTTTCTTTTCAAAACTATTAGCAATATTAATAAACATTGTAACACTAACCAAATTTAAATTAAAAAATTAATCCTGGTCCAGCTAACCCATGCAGATTATGTCTTTATGTTACCTTCTGATATTTTCATGATACATACACAATTTTGCATGGTTCTGATTATAGTATAAATATAATTTTTTTTTTACTTTATATCATAAACACTTCCTATATTGTGTCAGTCTTCATAATTGTAACTTGTAATGGCTGTTTGACATTTCATCACACTGATGTATAATAACAATAAATTTCCATATTGTTGGACCTTGGTTCAGTTTCTTCTTGATCTAAATAAAGGTGCAATGAACATATTTTCCTTTTTAAAAAATTTTTATTTAAATTCCAATTAACATACAGTGTAATATTAGTTTCAGGTGAACAACATAAGGATTCAACAGTTCTGTACATAGTGTTCATCATGATAAGTATACTCTTTAGTCTCCTACACATATTTCACCCATCCCCCCGCCTCCCCTCTGGTAACCATCAGTTTGTTGTCTATAGTGAAGAGTCTGTTTCTTGGTTTGTCTTTTTCTCTCTTCCCCCCCCCCCCCACTGTGCTCATTTGTTTTGTTTCATAAACTCTACATGTGTGGGAAATCATACGGTATCTGTCTTTCTCTGACTGACTTATTTTGCTTACCATAATGCTCTCTATCCATGTCATTGCAAATGGCAAGATTTCATTCTTTTTATGGTTGAATAATATTCCATGCTATATATATCTACCACATCTTCTTTATCCGTTTATCAGTCGATGGACACGGGCTGGTTCCATAAACCAGGTGTTGTAGATAGTGCTGCTATAAACATTGGGGTGCTTGTATCCCTTTGAATTAGTATTTTTGCATTCTTTAGGTAAATGCCTAGTAGTGCAATTGCTGGAACGTAGGGTAGTATCGAAAATATAGGAAGGACTTACAAAATTCAACACCCCCAAAATAATCCAGTTAAAAATGACCAGAAGACACGAATAGACATTTTTCCAAAGAAGACATACAGATAGCTAACAGACACATGAAAAGATGCTCAATATCACTCATCATCAGGGAAATACAAATAAAAATAACAATGAGATATGGCTTCATACCTGTCAGAATGGCTAAAATCAGCAACACATGAAATAATAGATGCTGGGGAGGGTGTGGAGAAAGGGGAATCCTCATGCACTGTTGGTGGGAATGCAAACACGTGCAGCCACTCTGGAAAACAATGGGGGGGGGTCCTCAAAAAGTTAAAAATAGACAACCCGTCAGTTGGGCGTCCAACATCAGCTCAGGTCATGATCTCAGTTTGTGAGTTCGAGCCTTGTGTCAGGCTCTGTGCTGACAGCTCACAGTCTGGAGCCTGCTTTGGATTCTGTGTCTCCCTCTCTCTCTCTGCCCCTCCCTGGCTCAGACTCTGTCTCTGTCTCTGTCTCTCTCTCTCAGAAATAAATATTAAAAAAATTTAAGATTACTGGGATTGTGGGTCTGGATATTCTCATCCCATATTTATTGACAAATCACTTCCAAAGCCATTGTACCAATTTATATTGTATGAAGGCACAAGTTTACCAAACCTGGGCAGTCTTGGCAGTTATACTTTTCCCCCCTCTAGTTTTTAAAGCCATTATTTGCCTTAAGGACCTCAGATTAGCTAGTATCCACTACTGATGAGAAAAATGGTAGAAAGACCCCTCTGTGTATGCTTTTATATTGATTTGCTGAATTAAATAATTTCTTTATTTGCATTTTAGAAAGAATATCAAGGGGCATTAAGGAAAAGTATAAATTCACCAAAATCAACAATTAGCCTTAGAAATGACAGAGAAAAGGGGGGGATACCAGTGACTTGATTTATCCCAGTTTACTAAACTAACTGGAGAATGCCTGTGAGTGAAATCACTTAGGAGGACAATGGAAGAACTGGAAGGCCACACTGTCTGAACTCTTGGCCACAGACACTTCAAGTCTCAAGATTGCTTGGTGACAATATTTAGAAACAGTGACTAACTCCAAGGACAGCTTCACAGTAAAAAGTTCTGTGGTTTACAACCATGTAGAATTGTTCTTAGATTGTCTAGAAATACTGAGATGCCTATCAGTTGTTTTTAATTTTTTAAAGTTTATTTATTTTTGAGAAAGAGAGCAGAGAGGAGTAGGGGGTGAGGAGCAGAGGATCTGAGGCAGGTTCTGCGCTGACAACAGATAGCCTGATGACGGGCTCAAACCCATAAACTATGAGATCATGACCTGAGCTGAAGTCAGATGCTCAACCGACTGTGCCACCCAGGCACCCCTGTTTATTTTTTAGATAAAACAATTTTTATTATAAGCAATATACAATATTTTAAGTTGAAACCATATTGACTCAATATTTTTATACATTATGAAATGATCACCTCAGCAGGTCTAGTTACCATCTATCCCCACACAAAGCTATTACATTATTAACTATATTCCCTTTGCTGTACATTACATTCCCAATTATTTATTTTATAGCTAGAAGTTTGAACCTCTTATTCACCTTCACCTATTTCGCTGGACTTCCCAACTCTCCTCCCCTCTGCCAACCACCAGTTTGTTTCAGGTATCTATGAGTATGTTTCTGTGTTGTTTTTTTGTAGATTCTACATATGTCAGACAATATGGCATTTGTCTTTCTCTTACTTCACTTTACTTAATAGATCTATCCATGTTCTTGTAAATGTCAAGATCTCATCATTTTTTTAATGGCCGAATAATATTCCTGTGTGTGTGTGTGTGTGTGTGTGTGTGTGTGTGTGTGTGTGTGTTTACAAGCACATCTTCTTACCCATTCATCTATCAATGGACTCACATTTAGGTCTTAAATCTATATTGAGTTTATTCTTGTGTCTGATATAAGCAGTCTAGTTTCATCCTTTTGCATGTTTTTTTTTTTTTTCCAGTTTTACCAACACCATTTATTGAAGGGACGGTCTTTTCTCCATTGTATGTTCTCATTTCCTTTATTGTAAGTTAACAGACCACTAAGTACGGGGTTGTTTCTATGCTGTCTATTCTGTTAGATTGATCTATGTTTGCATTTTTGCATCATCATCATACTGCTTTGATTGCTATAGCTTTTTACTACAGTTTGAAATCAGGGAGAGTGATACCTCCAACTTTGTTCCTTCTCTAGACAGCTTTGGCTATTCAGGGTCTTTCGTGGTTCCATATGAATTTCGTGATTATTCTACTTCTGTAAAAAAAAAAAAAAAAGTCTTTGTTATTTTGATAGAGATTGCATTGAATCTGTAGATTGCTTTGAGTAGTAGGGGCATTTTAATTATATTCATCCAGTCCATGAACGTGGAATATTTCACCATTTATTTGTGTCTTTTTCAATTTCTTTAATGTCTTAAAATTATCAATGTACAGGTCTTCTACCTACTTGGTTAAAATTATTCCTATGTATTTTATTCTTTTTGATGCAGCTGTAAATAGGATGGTTCTCTTATTTCTCCTTTTGATAGCTATTAGTGTATAAAAACCACAGATTTCTGTATATTAATTTTGAATCCTACAATTGAATTCATTTTTCTAAAAGTTTTTTTGGTAGAGTCTTTAGGGCTTCTATATATATAGTGTCCTGTCAGCCGTAAATAGTGACAGTTTTACTTTTCTAAGTGGATACATTTTATTTCTTGCCTCATTGCTGGGACTATGACTTCCAATACTATGTTGACTATGGTGAGAGTATGCATCCTTGTTTTGTTCCTGATCTTACAGGAAAAGCTTTCAGCTTTTGACTACTGAGTGTAATGGTGGCAATGGGCTTGTCATTATATGGCTTTTATTATGTTGAGGTATATCCCTCTATACTCTGTTGAGAGTTTTATCATAAATAGATGGTGAATTTTGTCAAATACCTTTTTTGCATCTATTGAGATGATTGTATGATTTTTATCCTTTTTATTAATGTGGTATATCATGTTGACTGATTTGCAGATGTTAAATCACCCTTGCATCCCTTGAATAAATCCCACTTGGTCATGATGTATTATACTTTTATTATTCTTCAAAACAGTCTATTAATATTTCATTGAGTATCTTGAATCTATGTTGATCAGGTATATTGATTGGCCTATAGTTTTTTTTTTCTTTGTGTAGTGTCTGGTTTTGGTATCAGGGTAGTGCTGACCTTTTAATGAGTTTGGAAATGTTCTTATCTTTTTAATTATTTGGAATAATTTGAGAAGGATAGGTATGAACTCTTCTTGAAATGTTTGGCAGAATTCACCTGTGAAGCTGTCTGGTCCTGGATTTTCTTGTTGGGAATTTTTTGATTACTGATTCAATTTTATTACTAGTAAAAAGAATGAGAATTTTTTCCATTTCTTCTAGGTTGTCTAATTTGTTGGCATATAATGTTTATATTATTATGATCCATTGTATTTCTACGGTATAGATTGTAAATTCTAATTTTATTTTTTTCTTTGGTGAGTCTGGCTAAAGGTTTGTTGATTTTGTTTATCTTTACAAAGAACAAGCACTTATCTTTTAAAAATTTTACTTATTTAGTGTTTATTTCATGTGTTTCTGCTCTGATCTTTCTTATTTTCTTTTTTTCTACTAACTTAAGGGTTTAGTCTTTTTTTTTTTAATTTCCTTTATGGTAAAGTTAGATTTTTTTTTAGTTTTTTCTTGTTTCATAGAGTACCCTGCACTGCTATGAAATTCCTTCTTAGAACTGCTTTTACTGCATCCCAACGACTCTGACACATTGTTTTTCCATTTTCATTTGTCTCAAGGTAGCTTTTTATTTCCTTTGTTTTTTTTTTGTGTGTGTGTGTGCACATTAGCTGTTAAGTAACATGTTAAATCTCCATATTTCTTTTCCAGTTTTCTTCTTGTAATAAATTTCTGTTTACATACCATTGTAGTCAGAAAAGATACATGATTTTATTTCAGTCATCTTAAATTTATTGGGACTTGTTTTGTGGCCTAACATGTGATCTATCCTGGAGAATGTTTCATGCACACTTCATAAAAATATTTATTCTGCAGTTCTTGAATGGAATGTTCTGTCTAAAGTTCATCTGGTCTAATGTGTGTGTGTTTTGATTACAAATTGAATTTTTCTTCAGCTGGGACTTCAAGAGCCTGGATAGCCAGGAGGTGGGGCAGGGCACCATGCCCTGTAGCTCAGCCTGTATCCACTGGTCCCACGGCCAAGGGTGGGTGCAGGTCCTTGGGGGAACACACACAAAAAACTTTGGGGCCCCCAGAGTGCCCTTGAGCAGGGCATTAGGTTGGCTTTTTGGGCGTGGTCTTGAGGCTCAGCTGCTCCAGGAAGCGCCATTTTGAAGCCACCACCTAAACTGGTCAAACCAGAGCATGTTAAAAGTGTTCAGAGCTCTTTATACATTGGAACCCTGAACTCCAGATGAATTGTACTTTCAGGAAGGTGATATACCCTATCTTACTGACATGATACCAGTTGATGGAAAGGCACCTCCAAAGGCAGGACTAGAGTAATCCCAAGCAAGTATGTGGCTGAGCTCACAGAATCCATTGACAGTCCATTTCATGAAGCTGGAAAAAGAGGCAACTTGGGCTGTTTGAGAGAGTGTTTGGAAAACTGGGTTGGTGTCAATGGCTTAGACAAAGCTGGAAGCATTGCCTATGCTGGGCATGCCACGGAGGGCACAAAGATACAGGGAGTGCTGTTTACTCAACCAAACATTGGACTGAACCAACAGAACAAGTTGGGAGACACAGCTTTGCAGACTGCTACCTAGAAGGGTTTTATAGATATTATCCAGTTGCTTCTGGAAAAAGTTCAAGAACAGACTTAAGAAACAATGAGAAAAATCATGTTCTGGACGTGACTACTCATACTGCCTGTGCATCTCTCCTGAAAATGAAACAGGGAACAGATGCTGCTCAAACATTAAGCAATGCCGAGGAGTATCTTGACGATGAAGACTCAGATTTCCTTCTGGAGATTTGAGATCTAAAACTGTTGCTTTTGCCATTCTGAAACCCTTATCTTTGCCAGAAGAGTGTTGATAATTGTTTTTTTTTAAGTGTATATGCACATGGAAGGATTGCACTGTGTTTGAGTACAATGTGTAGAAGTGTAGGTTCTTACCATCAGTTTGCCAAGAAGTGACTGGATACTTTGCTGCAATAAAATACATTTTTGTTCATCAGAGTAGAACAAGAAGAGATTATTTCTATTTAACAAGCTAAAGGAATTTTAAGAACTTTTTTCTTAAAATCAGAATGGTCGTTTATTTATTTATTTTTAGTTAAAGTTCTTTACCTTAAGGATTGAAATATTTGGATTGGACTTTTCAAGGGGGAAATGCTTGTTATAATAATGAACCAAAAAACTTCATAGAAAATCATTAGCTATTCTGACAAAATAAACACTTTAAGAGACTGTAAAAAATGGATGTTATTTCACATTGGGAGACTTTTATTAACTTAGATTGACATCGTTAATTTTGTCTGCCAAGTCCTTAGTGAATATATCTTTATTTCCTACAGACCTACAGATTCTTATCAATAACACAGGATTATGAAGACTTATAGTTATCAGTGTATTGTAATGTTTAAAACAACGTTAAAATAACAATTTACTTCACTGAAATACTTAAAAAGAATATTCTAGGGAGTGTTTGAAAGCTCTGTTTCTAAATACTAATTGATATATTTAGATAGGTATTTGGTATTGAAGATAAGCACTTATATAAAACATTGTTAATGCATTGCTCTACTAATGAGGCTCATTCTTAACTAATATATTTCTAACACTAAATGATAAAGCTTTATCTTCATATTTATTTTATTCATAGAACTCTTACCAATGAAGAATGTTGTATCCAATAATAAATCGGCATATTGCGAGTGACAGTCTGTAGAAACCTGCAGTGGAAGAAACTAGAAAACTGTATGACATATCCTTTATACAAACCCCTCTGAACAGTAGAATTAAATGCAGACCAAATGCTTTTAAAAACTTTTGTGCCTCACTGGCAATTGCAGTATCCACACATTAAAGATAAAAGGAATAATAATAATACAAAACAGTGTTTTAAATGACTGTAGCTCATTTAAACCCTTCAGCCATCCATTAGGTTGTCACATCACATTGGCAACTGAAGTTTCACATCCACTTGGGCTTGCTTGGTTAAGGTCCCTATTTCAGAGAGCTTTACAACCATTTTTAGCAGCTTCATTGAAGTCATCACAAGCAAGAATTTTAAGTCCCATGTCTGTTACTGACACCTGAGCATCATCAACTCTTCTACATTGTAACCTTAGTACAATAGGTATTTTAATTTTGAAGTCGTGTACTACGATAACTATACCATGTGCAATAACATCATGCCGTGTGATTCCTCCAAAAATATTGACCAGAATAGCCAGGACCTGTTTATCTGAAGTGATAGGTTTAAATGCTTCTGTTGCTTGATGGACTGTGGCATCACCACCAACATCAAGAAGGTTTTCTGGAGCCCTCCGTGACATTTTATTCCAGCCCTTGTGGCCATAGCCAATCCAGCACCATTTACTAGACAGCCTATATTTCCATCTAGGCCAATGTAGTTGAGATCTGCCTTAGCGAATCTCTGTCCCTTTCATTTTCCTCGGTCTCATCCAGTAAGTCAAAGATTTTTGTCTGGAGATAAGCTGAATTAGAATCAAAATTGATCTTTGCATCCATGCACAGCACAGCTCCATGTGAATCCTCTACCATTGGATTTATTTCTTCTACGGTTGCATTATATTTCAGGAAAGGGTTTTAAAGCTTGATCATGTTTTCTGCCACAGAATCTACAATATTAGGTAGAAATCCCATCTTCTGTTCAGGCCAGACAGCCTGTTCCTTTTTGATGCCTTCTACAATATCAATAGGTTCCTTAACTGTGGCCTTAGTCTCAGCAGCAACAGTGTCAATGTTGACCCCACCTTGAGAACTTCCTATTAATAAAGGACCTTGAAATGACCTTTCCATTGTTATGGCAAAATAGTATTCTCTCCTAGCATATCTTCGCTCACAAACCAAATACTTGATTGCATATTCTGCCCCTTTTTGCTGTTTGCTTGGTAAACAACTCCTCCCCAATCCTTTCTGAAGAAACAGCTTTTGCTTCTGTGGAGAGAAAACTGTCTCCACTCCCCCTCTGAAGTCACTCTTAAATGTTTCTCTTCTTCTACCACCAGCTAAAACCTGTGGCTTTATCACAAAATCTTTTGAATCTATTTTTTTTTTTGATAATTTCATAAGCTCTATCTGGTGATTTTGCCACATGTCCTTTGGGAATAGAGACACCAGCTTCTTGTATCCGTACTCCTGTGTTCATGCAGTGAGAGATTCCTTTGTTGCTGCTGCTGTATTTGGAGTCCATGGTTGTTAAACAATCTAGAACTTCTCAGAACCTGGGCAGCAGCCTATGACACCAACCGGGACCCTAGAAATTGAATTTTTTAATGAAGTTTTTTATTTTAATTCAGGTATAGCTAACATAAGGGGTTATATTAGTTTCAGGCATACAATATAGTGATTCAGCAATTCTATACATTACTCAGTGCTCATTATGATAAGTGTACTCTTTAATATCATTCACCTACTTCCCCCATTCCCTCCTCCTCTCTGGTAACCATCAGTTTGTTCTCTATAGTTAAGAGTTGTTTCTTAAATTCCACATATGAGTGAAATCATATGGTATTTGTCTTTCTCTGACTTATTTCACTTAGCATTATACTCTCTAACTCTACCCATGTTGTTGCAAATGACAAGATTTCATTCTTTTTTATGCCTGAATAATATTCTATTGTATATATATATACCACATCTTCTTTATCCATTTATCAATGGCTGCTTCCATAATTTGGGTATTGTAAATAATGCTGCAATGAACAGGGTTGCATGTATCCCTTTGAGTTAGTGTTTTTGTATTTTGGGGGTAAATACCCAGTAGTACAATTTCCAGATTGTGTGGTAATTCTATTTTTAATTTCTGAGGAACCCCCACACTGTTTTCCAGAGTGGCTGCACCAGTTTGCATTTCCACCAACAGTGCACATGACTTCCTTTTCCTCCACATCCTTGCCAACACTAGTTTCTTGGGTTTCTTATTTTACTCATTCTGACAGGTGTGAGGTGATACCTCACTATAGTTTTGATTTGTATTTCCCTGATGATGAGTGAAGTTGAGCATTTTTTCTATGTCTGCTGGCCATCTGTGTGTCTTCTTTGGAGAAATATCCATTCATGTCTTCTGTCCACTTTTTAATTGGATGATTTGCTTTTGTGGTGTTGAGTTGTATAAGTTTTTAATATATTTTGGATATTAACCCTTTATCAGATATGTCATTTGCAAATATGTTCTCTGATTCAGTAGGTTGTCATTTAGTTGTGTTGATAGTTTCCTTTGACATGCACAGGTTTTCATTTTGATGTAGTCCAACAGTTTATCTTTGTTTTTGCTCCCCTTGCCTCAGGAGACATCTAGAAAAATGTTACTGTGACCAGTAACAGAGAAATTACTGCCTGTGCTCTCTTCTAGGGTTTTTACGGTTTCAGATCTCACATTTAGGTCTTTAATCCATTTGAGTTTATTTTTGTTTATATGGTGTGAGAAAGTGGTCCAGTTCCATTCTTTTGCATGTTGCGGTCCAGTTTTCCCAACACCATTTGTTAAAGAGACTGTCTTTTTCCCATTGCATAATCTTTCCTCTTTTGTTGAAGATTAATTGACCATATAATCGTGGGTTTATTCTGTTCCATGGATCCACATGACTATTTTTGTGCCAGTGCTACAGTGTTTTGCTTACTACAGCTATGTAGAATATCTTTAAATCTGGGATTGTGATACATCCAGTTTTTTTGTTTTTCAAGATTACTTTGGCTATTTGGGGTCTTTCGTGGTTTCATACACATTTTAGAAGAATTGGTTGTAAGTCTCTGAAAAATACTCTTGGTATTTTGATAGGAATTGCATTGAATATGTAGATTGCTTTGGGTAGTATGGACATTATAACAATATTCTTCTGATTCATGAGCACAAAATGTCTTTCATTTCTTCAGGTTGTCTTCAATTTCTTTTATCAATTTTTAGAGTACAGGTCTTTTTCCTCTTTGATTACATTTATTCCTAGGTATTTTATTCTTTTTGATGCAATTGTAAATGAGATTGTTTTCCTAATTTTACTTCATGCTGCTTCATTATTATTGTATACAAATGCAACAGATTTCTTTACGTTGATTTTGTATCCTATGACCTTATTGAATTCATGTATCATTTCTAGTAATTTGGTAGAGCCTTTAGGGTTTCCTAGATATAGTTTATGTCATTATAGTGAAAGTTTTACTTCTCCTTTTTCAGATGCTGTAATTTCTTTTTGCTGTTTGATTGCCATGGCTAGGACTTCCAGTACTATGTTGCATAAAAGTAGTGAAAGTGGACATGCTTGTCTTATTTTTGACCTTAGGGGAAGAGCTGAGTTTTTCATCCTAGAATATGGTGTTAGCCATGGGTTTTTCATATATGCCCTTTATTATGTTGAGTATGCTTCCTCTAAACCTACTTTGTTCAGGGTTTTCATCATGAATGAGTATTGTACTTTTTCAAGTGCTTTTTCTGCATCTATTGAAATGATCATATCCTTTCTCTTGTTGATGTGATGTATTACATTGATTCACTTGCAAATATTGAACCATCCTAGGAATAAATCCTACCTGATTGTAGTAAATGATTTTTTAATGTACTTTTGGATATTGTTTGCTACTATTTTGTTGAGGATTTTTGCACCTAGGTTCATCAGAGATATTGGTTTGTGATTCTCTTTTTTTGTAGTGTCTTTTTCTGGTTTTGGTATAAGTGTAATGCTGGCCTCATAGAATGAACTTGGAAGCTTTCCTTCCTCTTCTACTTTTGTAATAGTTTGAGAAGAATAGTATTAAATCTTTATTTTTTTAATACTTTTTTTAGTGTTTATTAGAGAGAGAGAGAGAGAGAGAGCGAGAGCAAGCGGGCATGAGCAGGGGAGGGGCAGAGTTAGAGGGAGACACAGAATCCAAAACAGGCTCCAGGCTGTGAGCTCTCAGCACTGAGCCTGGGCGCGGGGCTCAAACTTTGTGAAACACAAGATCATGACCTGAGCTGAAATCAGACACCCAATCGACTGAGCCACCCAGGAACCCCTATTAAATCTTCTTTAAATATTTGATAGAATTCACCAAAGGTCCTATACGTTTGTCTGTTGGGAGTTTTTTGATTACTGATTCAATTTTACTTCTGGTAATCAGTTTGTTCAAATTTTCTTCCTTATTCGGTTTTGAGGGTTATATGTTTCTAGGAATTTATCCATTTCTTCTATGTTGTCCAGTTGGTTGGCATATTTTTTTTATAACATTCATGATCTTTGTATTTGTGGTGTCAGTTCTTTTGATTTCTTATTTTCTGTCCTCTCTTATTTTTTCTTTTCTTTTTTGATGAGTCTGGGCTAAAGTTTTAACAATATTGTTGATCTTTCAAAGAACCAGCTCTTGGTTTCATTGATCTGTTCTATTTTTTGTTTGTTTTTGTTAATTACTGCTCTAATCTTTATTTCCTTCTCTCTGTTGTTTTGGGGGTTTGTTTGTTCTTCTTTATCCAGCTCCTATGGGTGTAAGGTTAGGTTGTGTGAGATATTTCCTGTTTATTGATGGAGGCCTGTAGCACTATAATCTCATCTAAAAGATTTTTGAACTTTGTGTTTTCATTTTTATTTGTCTCTGTGTATTTTTGGATTTCCTCTGATTTCTTGATTGACTCTGATTCTGCATGTGTTTTTAGGTCTCAAATGAGTTTCATGTAGGCAGCACTGGGTCTTTCTTTTTTATCCATTTCATCACCCTATGTCTTTTGATGGCAGCATTTACTACCTTTACATTGAAAGCAATTTTTGATAGTTATGTACTTACTGCCACTGTGTTATAAGGGGTTTTGTTTTGTTTTTGTAGTCCTTCTCTGGTACTTTCTTCTCTTGCTCTCTTCTCTCATGGTTTGCTGGCTTTCTTTAGTGGTATATTTAGGTTCCTTTCTCTTTATTTTTTGTATATCTATTACTGATTTTTTTTATTTTTCGTTACCATTATATTTATATATAACATCTTATGCATATAGCAGTCTATGTTAAGTTGATGGTGGCTTAAGTTTGAACATCTTCTTTACTCCTTTCCCACCATGTTTAGGTATATTATGTCATAATTTACCTCCTTTTATTTTGTGAACCCCTTGACTGATTTTTTATAGATATACTTAATTTTTCTTCTTCTGTGCTTCCTACTTTTATTGCTCCTCTTTTGGTCTTTCCTTTCCACTCAGAGTACTCTTTAACATATATTGTAAGGCTGGTTTAGTGGTCATTAAGTTTTTAACTTTTGTTTAAGAAAATCTGCTTCTCCTTCTATTCTGAATGATAGCATTGACACATAAAATATTCTTGGCTGCAAGTTTTTCTCTGTCAGCACTTTGAATATATCATGCCACTCCCTTCTTGCCTGCCATTTCTGCTGAGAAATCAGCTGATCACCTTATGTAGTTTCCCTTGTATGTAACTGCTTTCTTTTCTCTTGCCTTTAAAAATTTTTTCTCTTTATCACTACTTTTTGCCATTTTAATTACTATGTGTCTTGGTGTGCACCTCCTTGGGTTGATTTTGGTGGGGCTTTCTATGCCTTCTGGATATGGACTTCTATTTCCTTCTCTAGAGTCAGAAAGTATTCAGCTACTCTTAAAATTTCTGCCCCCTTTTCTTATTCTCTTTCTGGGATACCTATAATATGTATGTTATTAAACTTGATGGTGTTGCTGAGTTACCTCTATTTTCATTTTTTAATATATTTCTCTCTCTCCTATTCAGATTGATTGTTTTTCATTACTCCATCCTCCAGGTCCCTGATCTCTTCTGTAATCCACTATCTATTCCATGTAGTGTGTTTTTAATTTCAGTTATTGAGCCCTTCATCCTGATTGGTTCTTTTTTATATTCTTCTCTTTTTATTAAGGGTCCCACTGGGCCCTTCCCTCTTTACTCAAGTCCAAAATTGTGTCACATTCTCAATCAGGCATTTTACTTCTCTCCACTTTGTTAAGCCCTCTTTCTGTGAACTTCTGTTCTTTCATTTGGAACATATGTTAGATCCAACATATCTGTCTCCTCACTTTGTATAATTCTCTGTGTCTGTTTCTATGTGTTAGGAAAGTCACTTATGGCTACTGCTCTTGAAAGTAGTAGTCTTATGAAGGAGAGGTACTGTGGTGACTTGAAGTGCAGTGATCCCTGTTCATCAGAACCTGGTGATTCAGGGGGTGTTTTATGGGGTTTGTGTTCACCCTACCATTGTGGCTGAACCACTTTTTGACTTTAGTTATTTGCCATGGTTCTCTTTGAGTCTTGTGATCAGGGTTTGGTGCCTATGTTGTGTAAGTGGGCCAGTCTGGGGCCACTGTGGGTTTGAGTTTAGTCAGACCAGGCATTTGCCAGAGATGCAGTAGCACGAAACTGCAGGGTACTTTCCTTTTGTTGTCCCCAGAGAAACTTTCATTTGTGGTTGGGGCCTATAGTTAGACCAGATATCTGCCACCCCCCTCCCGCCCCACTACTGGGGCTGTAGTTAGACTGGTGTTTGTGTGTATCTTCCTCTCTATTTGAGGCAGAAGTCACTTTGGATTGGCACTGGTCTCTATTGGGGCTGCTTGCACAATGCCAGACTTGTGGCACCTCTTTGGATGGGCTCCAGCCAACGGCATATTAGAGGGGTCAGATCTGCAAGAGAACGGGGATGACGCACATGGTGTTGGCAATCTTTGCGTGGGTCTGCTGTGTGAGAGGACCTAGAGTGGAGGTCTGGCTGGAGCAGTGGCTTGACTGGATTGGGCATGTCCACAGGACAATGCAGGGCAGGGCACACTGTTAGCAAGTGAGATAATGTTGGCACTGTGCCCCTTTCTGCATGTCTCCTATATCTCTATGGGGGGCAGGGGAGGGAAATGGTGCCACCAGCTCCTTTGTTCCAGGAGGTCTCCCAAAGATCCTGCCCCTCCAGCACATATTACGAGATTAGTAAACAAATCTCCCTGCAGGTATTTTTCAAACTGCTGCTCTTATGCTGGTATTTCTGAGGGGCTGTTTGTTGTACTGTCTTTTTAAGGGCAGGGACTTGGTTTCCTATCACTTCCTGCTGAGCCCATTGAGTTTTAAAGTTCCAGGTGTTAGGCCCCTGGACTATAAGAACTTGTGACATTATGCCTCTCTGGTTTTCATGCAAGCTTCTTATATTTGGGGTGCTTGGTATGAGGGTCTGGTCTTTTCTTTTTATGCCTGTGGCATTTCTCCCTCCATGGACAGTCCTATAGGTCTGTTTGCCTTCCAACCACCTCTGTACTTTCTTAACTTCTTCAGTGTGGCCTCTTCCCTACATTTAGCTGTAGGCATCTGTTCTGCCAATCTTTAGGTCATTTTCTGGGTTATTAACACTGATGTGTGTGTTATTTAGTTGTATCGTGGGATGAGCTGTGCTCAGAGTCCTCCTACTCCTCCATCTTCCCTGGAAGTCTCCCAGATCTATATACTTTTATCCTTCCCCAGATTAGGGAAGTTTTCACCCATTATTATTTCAACTATTTTTTCTGGTCCTTCTATCTCACTTCTTCTGGGACCCCTATGTGAATATTATTCCACTTAATATAATCCCAGAGGTCCCTTAAAGTGTCATCACTTTTTCAATTCTTTTTTATTCTGCCACTCTGTATAGATACTTTCCATTGCTTTGTCTTCCAGCTCACTGATTCACACTTCTATTTTATGTATTTTGCTATTGAACTGCTCTAGGTTTCTCAATTCAGTTATAATTTCTATTTCATTCTTCTTACATTTCTTGTCTCTTTGTTGAGGTTCTTGCTGTGTTCATTCATTTTTCTCATAAGTTTGGTGAACATCTTTATGACCATTACTTTGAACTCTTTAAGAAGTTGCTTATTTCATTTTTGTTAAGATCTTTTTCTGTGATTTGCCTTATTATTTGTATCGGAACATATTCCTATCTCATTTTGTCTGTCTGGGTTTGTCTATATGTATTGGAAGAAATGGCTACTACCATCAGTCTTGAAGGAGATATCTTATGTAGGAGCTGTTCTGGGTGACTCAGAAATGCAATCTTCCCTGTCTACAAGAGCCAGGCACTCTCTGGGCATCCATGAAGTGGGCTTGTGTGCCTGCTGGCTGTGATCAGGCCATGGCTGCTTCCTGGAGAATTCAGGGCTCATGCCACTTGGTTAGCCCAATTTCTGTTCATCTATTGTGCATGTAGGGTATGGTTTGGGGTGCTCACCAAACCCTGTTGTGGCTCAGGTACTGCATGCTGTGGATAGGGAATGGGGAGAGCAGAGGTTGCTTTCTAGTGCTAGCAGGCTAGAGAGAGGACATCAATAATGATTTCTGTCAGCTCTATTACTAGCCATTGAGCACAAGATTGCAAAAATGACTTTGCCAGTGCTTCTGTCCCTGGGTAAAGTGCCTGCAGATTCTTGCATCTCCTGCAGCCACTTGAAAATTGGTAGGTTTCCTTCAGTTATGGTCTATATTTATTTGCTTTTGTACTGGATTTCAGGGCAAATGCATGTGCATATGAGCCTTTTAAGAGCAGAACTCCATTCCCTATAATTACATGATTATCCTGGTCTTAATCCCTGTTGATTTCCAAAACCAGATATGCTGGGGGCTTGTCTTTTTGGTGCTGGCCACCAGAATGGGGGTGCTTGATGTGGGGCATAATCCCTTGAGATAGTGTTCTATATGTGGGGCATTCCTTCTGTGATTATGGAGACAGTAGGACTGGGGTGGGGGTCTAGTATAAGGCTATATCTTTGATTCTCCTACCCTCCTTGATGAATTGCTTTTGTTTTTACTTATGGAGGCATTGTTCATCCAGTTTTCAGATCCTTTTTAGAGAAAAATATATCCATATGTAGCTGTAAGTTTTTGTGCCCCTGAAAGGAGTTCAGAGTCTTTTCATCCACCATCTTGAATCACTCCTGAGCTGCTTGTCTTTTTTGCCCTGTTCTCCTGGTGAAAATGTATTCATGCCCTTATTTTGCCAGAGGAGTTCAGGGAAAGATAGCAATTAAATGCCCTTCACTCTTGCTTTTACCATGTTGCTATTATTTTTATTGCGGTATAGTTGACATATATTAGTTTCAGGTGTAAGACATAATGACTATATATTTGTATATATTGTGAAATGATCACAATAATAATTAACATTCAACACCACACATAGTTAAAAAATTTCTTATGATAAGTAAAATCTAGTCTCTCAGTGGCTTTCAAATATGCAAAAACAGTTTTGTAAACTATAGTCACCATGCTGTGTACATTATATTGCTAGGGCTTATTTAATACTTGAAGTTTTGTAACTGTTGGCTCCCTTCACCAATTTCACCACTCCTCAACCCATGCTTCTGGCAACCCCTAATCTGTTTTGTATATCTAAGGATTGACTGTTTTTGTTCTTATGTTCCACACATAAGTAAGGTCATATGGTATTTGTCTTTCCCTATCTAACTTACTTCATTTAATATAATGTTCTTGTAACAAACCGAAGTTCATCTGCTGGACACACATCAAAGCTAATCACCGAGACATTAGACTATGCACCAAGGAAATGGTTTATTTGAGAAGCAGGTAAATGAAAAGACAGGAGAGCAGGTCTCAAATCCCCCTCCTGAAGGAGGAAAGTCACGGAAATTTAAAATAATCAAAAAGTTGCCGTTGTGGTTATTGGTGCCATTAGTGGTTTGATTACAAAGTTTCAATTCTATCTTTGACCATTCCTTATTCTTGAGGGAATTGGGACAATGATCACTCTAATTTCTTCTGGCTGAAATGGGATGAAGATCAAGGTTAGAGGAATATACTCATTTAGAAATATTCTTCAGTTTCCAGTTGAAACCCAACATTCTGCATTACCAACATTTTTGTTCTTTGGTTAATAGTTCTTGTATAGCATTTTATACTATATCTTATGACTAAGGAGCAAAGGATAATTAAGAATATAGACATTTCAAATTTGAGTAATTCTAGTAAGATTGATCTAATTCCTTGGGGAATCCTGAAAACCATTTCCAGATCTGATTCTAGGGCCTTAGGGTAAATTTGTTGTAACCAAGTAGCTTGTAGTATGATGAATTAGCTACTGTACAAACACCTCCATGTTCTGCCAAAATGTAATCTAAAATAATTCTATTATCTAAAACTACTTGGCCAAAAAGTCTAAGGCCTTTTATTGTACTCCAGCTACTTAAATATTTATATCACCAAGAGAAATATTTATATCCACAGACAAAAATGTAACCTAAGAGTATGCATAGCACTTATGTTAATTCATGGGGATCAATACTTTTATTTTGCAGATGTATTGATTTCTTTGGACTAGCCCTCCTAAATAATAATTTCATGTCTACCAGAAGTTTGTTGGTCCAAGCAGAGTTTTTTCCATGTTCTCCTTGCTGGCAGGGTATATTGGACCTGTAGATTCTTGTGAGACCAGTTTAATTAAAGTATGTTAAATCCACAGTTCAGTTCCCTTTAGTTCCACTGAAGAATGTGTGCTCAGTAGTACCTCATAAGGTTCTGTCCAAGCAGGTTGGTCCTCTGGGTGCTTGCTTTTCAAGGTCTTTCTTATTTTCTTTTGGAGAGATAGAGAGCCAGAAAGAGAGCGTGAGAGAGTATGAGAGTCAGCGAGAGAGCGAGAGAGAGAAACTCTCATGGAGGCTCCAAGCTCAGTGTGGAGTCTGATTTAGAACTTTATCCCACAAGCCTGAGGTCATGACTGAGTCAAAATGAAGAGTCAGATGCTCAATCAACTGAGCCACTGGATGCCCATCTCCCAGGTCCTTAAAAACACTAAGTCTCCAGGATTCAAGTAGTATGAGGGCACATCGGTAACGTGCATCAACCAACCTGCTCTTGTTTTGGCATCAAGGTAAAATCTGTCTGCCAGTCTTCTCCAGGCTTAATGCCTCCAGGTTGTATACCTTTGAGAATTGATGGAATCCCAGTTTTAGGATTATTTTTTTAGCATAGATTTTACATTTTGGACTGTCTTTTCATCAGTCTCTGAAGATTAGGACCCACAGGCTATTTCTGGATCCATTGAAATGTGGCATCTCACCTATAATAGGTGCGTTGATAAATATGACTACTTATTTTTTCCACAATATGTTCTGGAATAAGGATTATCTCTTGTTCATTCAATTTCCAGCTGCCTTTGATGCCAGCTATCTGATTCCTCACTCTTTAGTTCTTCTTAGTGTCTGATATTAACGTCATTATACTGGGCTTTAAAGTCTGTGTGTGGGTTTCCAGCTTGGTAGATCAGTTTGCCTCATGATTCCCTTGGACATCAAACAGTTCAATTTATGGTGTCCTTGGCAGCAGAAAATAGCTAATGGGTCACCACTGCATCAACTCTTCAGAGTCCTTAATCCATAAAACTGTTCTCATCTATGAACTCTCAATGTCTGGGTTTTCCAATGGGATTTGTCCAATAGGGACTATTGAAATAACTTGTTTTGGTGCTCTGAGTGGCCCATAAAGGAACAGGCAAACATAGGCTGTTGTGGCAATTTTCTGTGATGTTTACCTCAAGTTGTCTAGCTTCAGTTTGCAAGGTTTCAGGAAAACAGTAAAGTTTTAGTTCTATTCAAGGAAACCAGAAGAATTTCAGGATCCGGCCCAGTTTTATGGGCAAATAACAACACTCAAAGACCGTTAATCAGAACTCAAGAATCTAACATCCACAAAGGTGTTACTGAAACATAATTTCTCTCCAAAATCACCTTTATTTCCACCAAAGATAGGCAAATCAAGACTAATTTGTTTGTAAAATAAGTTTTAACAAATTTGGCCTAATTATTTACCTAAGCACAGTGAGACCAGTGATTGGGCATAGAGTTTTGGGTTTTTTAAATCTACATTACTGGAACTTTTTAAAAAGAATTTCAGATTGAACTTTTAACAGACTTTCCAGGCTACGAAGCTAAGCCAAACACTTGCCATCAGACTTCACCTGTAATATCTACAGATTTGGGTGAATTCTTCTCTTGGCACGGTTCCCAAAATACTTTGGTTCCTGAGTGATCTTTTTTACTCACCTGGCAATGTTGCTAGGAACCCTTAAATAAGGTACCAGACTGCTTTTTCCAAGGGGCTGTATTGGCTCTATGAAGTCAACCCTAGTTCCTTAAAGCTTTCTGGTCATATCTGAGTCTATGCATGTCTCTCTCAAATTTGACATTCCCATCAAAATGTTGGTAATATAACCAATTGTGCCCTGTCATAAGGAGAATAGATTCTTACTCAACTTATTAAATACCTTGCCTTGAAAATATAAGAAAAATCACTCACAGTTGGAATTCTAGAGTGATAAGGTAGGGAGAAAAAGATAAACCTGGTTTCTTTTAACCAAGTTTTTATAAGTCAGAGATAGCTTAAGAGAAAAAGTTTCCTTAAAACTGGAAGAGGAAACATTAGAGAATCAGCCATGTATCAAACAAGAGTCATAAAAAAATATAATTTTCTTCAACTTATTCAGCCCCATCTGTTTGAACGTAGTTTATTAGTTCCAGAAATTCTTACTCAGTTTAGTTTTATGATCTTAAAGATACTAGAGATCTGCATTTATCTTGACAAGAAAACTGTGACACACAACACTCTAATGATTAGAATTACAAGTGATGATGTTTTAGCAGACATAGCAAAATCTTAGGAATTTTATATACTTTGGAACAGTTATTTACATTCACTCATACAGTATAACTCAAGAAGGTTTGTCATCACTTACCTGGCAATGATTCTCATGTAATTTGGCATACCAAATAAACTACTTAACTCATTAAAGACCAAACAAAGACAAAACATAGATCAATAATCTAAGAAGACTCTCATTTTAACAGAAAAATCAATTCCAATCTTATACTGGTATACTTCTAATAGTAAAGTCATTTATTGCAACAAGACGATTAAAAAATTTTTTTTAATTGTTATTTATTTTTGAGAGAGACAGACACAGAGCACAAGCAAGGGAGGGGCAGAGAGAATGAGACATAGAATCCTAAAGAGGCTCCAGGCCCGAAGCTGTCAGCACAGAGCCTAACTCAGGGTTCCAACTCACGAACCTTGAGGTCATGACCTGAGCTAAAGTCAAATGCTTAACCGACAGAGCCACCCACATGCCCCACGAGAAAATTTTTTTAAAAAATTTTACACAGTCCCTCTTTTTTTCCTCCCTTATCACCCATGTTGATATATACTGATTGAGACATGGACACAGAGGGCACTGCATGGATTTCAGTTCTGGTGGAGGCGGTCATGTGCTGGTAAGAATCTCCATCTGGAATGAAGGACTCTCGACTCTAGGAATCCTGCCCTAACCCTAACTCTGATAGTCCTCAACTCTCAGATGCCATCAAGGATTGCCTTGAATGCAGACAACTGCCTTGCCAAGGTCATAGCCTCTTCCCAGGTGGTCACATCCCATGACTGTTCAGTAAGAGGGTATAAAGTGCAGCCATTTTGCCCCAAATTAGGATGATCCTGAAAGATAATCCAATTTTTGTAACTCCTTTGAGTGTCAGCTAAGGAGTCTGTTGATATTGTATCAGTGCTTAACCTGTGCCTGATCTTATCTTGCGCTCCTTTCTCTTAGCCAGGTGTTGATCACTTTCTAATAATGTTTTTCCCCACATACTGATCTCAATAATTCTATTCCCAACAATGCATAAAATGGATTCCAAATATTCTCTTCTCACAAACCTTCTACTACTTTCTTCTTTACGTTCAGATTTTGTCCTAAGTGTTCCCTCTTTGAATAGCCAGTCTGTTTCATTGCATACCAGGTTGTTTCCAGTAGTCTTAATGATATTTATTAGAATTCTAAGGCTTTCCTCTAAAATAAACACAAAGAACAAAATAGAATCAAATACAAAGAACGAACTAGTGGTAGAAAGACATACTATATGCTTTTTCTTTTCTGACAAATTTTGCAACAGAGATCATGTAAACCTACATTTCAGTAAATAGAGACAGAAGTTCTAATGCTGAGGCACCGGGTGGCTCAGTTGGTTGAATGTCCAACTTCAGCTCTGGTCATGATCTCATAGTTTGTAGGTTCGAGCCCCACATTGGGCTCATTCCTGTCACCACAGAGCCTGCTTCAGATTCTCTGTCCTCCTCTCTCTGCCCCTCCCCTGCTTGTGTTCTCTCTCAAAAAGAAAACAAAGAAAAAGAAGTTCTAATACTGGTAACTCTAAAGATATGTCCATTTTAATAAAACCAACAACCTTAAATTAGCTTTAATACCAAATATTTTCCCAGATCAAATGAACTTGAAAAATGTTTGGGTTAGTTTCCATGTTTCTGAGTTTTAGAATGGCCAATTCTTACAAGCATTTGCCTTTAAACCAACCAGAGGTTTTCCCAAATGTTAGCAATACCATGCAAGAGTAAAGAAAATATCTCACATTTAAAACATACGTGGGCAAATACACACACAAAAAAAATGGTATTTCAATTTATGGATCCATTAGTCCTTTTTCCCTGGAGCTTAACAACTATTGTGGCCAAGCAGACTTAGAAAAAATATTTTTATTTTCCTTTTCATGGGTTCAGAACTAACCATTGCCTAGTTTTGGAGAATACAGCCTAGAGGGCTGCATTCAGGAATTGAATTATTTCGTATTTTCCACTTAGAACACAGCTATCTTTATCCAAAGGTACCAACTGAAGCAACAAACAGGCCAAATAGAGCCCAGAGTACCTCTGTGAGTGTCAGTTCCTGTCCAAAAGTCAGGGCTCACTAACTACACCAAATAGCTTCCTAGTCATTGCTTTCCCAAACAAGTGAAAAAGGTGGCCAAGAGATCCAAACCAAACAAGGGAAGAAAAGAAAAAAGCTCATGTGTCTTCACACACAAAGTATTCCCCAAGAAACATCTGTCCAAAACAAGCAAAAGCCATTTCCTTGCTGCAAGAGTGAAATTAAGTGCTGAAGGTCCCCACAGCCCAGTTGGTGTAGGGCCTTGAAGGACAGTTCCTAGGACAAAGAGCCAGGGCAGCTGCTTGGACGCATGACAGGACTCCTGTGACTGGCTGGGGGCTGACAAACTGCAAGCACAGATGTGTTGCCTGGCTCACCAGATCTGTAGCCAAATCCCAGCTCATCTGCCTGACTGGTAACAGAGCTAACCACTGAGACACGGAGTTTGCATTAAGGGGAGAGTTTGAAAGGGGGAGCAAATCTCAAATCTGCCTCCCTAGAATAGGAGAATCAGGGAAATTTAAAGGCAAATGAAAAGGTCTGGGTGAAAGTTGCAGCTGGATTTAGTAATCCCATTAACCCCTTGGTTACTGTTTTCACCTTCAAGTTAAATCTCCCTCTCTCTCTCTCTCTCTCTCTCTCTCTCTCTCTCTCTCACACACACACACACACACACACACACACACACACACACCCACCGACCCACCCACCACCTCTTTATCCATTCAACTGTTGATGGCAGTGAGGTTGCCTCCACATCTTGGCTATTGTAAACAAGGCTACAATGAACGTAGAGCTGCATGTATTCTTTCAAGATAGTGTTTTCTTATTCTTCAGAGAAATACCCAGAAGTGAAATTACTTGCCCATATAGTAGTTCTGTTTTTAATTTCTTGAGGAAACTCCATCCTATTTTCTGCATGGACTATTCCAATTTACAGTCTCACCATTGTGGTTATTATTGTCCGGCTCTTTTGTAATTCTTTTTTTGATTTTTACGATTTTCTGTAGTAATATGCTTATGTGCCTTTCCCTTTATCCTTGGTGTATTTACAAGAGGTTTTTGCTCATGTGGTTTGTATATATAAAACCATTTTAAGTTCTATCCACTTAAGTTTCAATGCATTCTGAAGCTCTATATTTTTACTCCCTCTCCCCACATTTTATGCTCTTATTTCACAACTTATATCTGAATATCTTGTGTGTCCATTAATAGATTTTTATAATTATTTGTACTACTTTTGTCTCAACCTTCATACTAGCTTTATAAATGGTATTTTATTTATAATTGCTTATCTCATTACATTACAGCATTAGATTATTCTGAATTTTAGTATATGTATTTACATATACTACATATGTATATGTATATGTATTTACATATATTACATATACATTCACAGTGTGATTTATATTTTCATATGTTTTCCTATAAATAATTAGATTTTTATATTTCAGCCTAGAAAAGTCCCTTAAACCATTCCTATAAAACTGGTCTAGAATTGATGACCTCCTTTAGTGTTTTCTTATCTAGAGAAATCTTGTATTTCTCCTTCCATTCTGAAGGACAACTTTTCTTGGTAGAGTATTCTTATTTGGCAGTTTTTTCTTTCATCACTTTTAATATAATGTGCTGGTTTTTATTCTTATTTCTTTTTTTCCTTTGTTCATTTTTTTGCTTTCTTAAACTCCACATATGAGTGAAATCATAAGGTATTTATCTTTCTCTGACTATAGCATTACACCCTTTAGTCCCTTCCATCCATGTCATTGCAAATGACAAGATTACACTCTTTTTTTATGGGTGAGTAATATTTCTGTGTGTGTGTGTGTGTGTGTATCACCACTTTTTTATCCATTGATGCATGAACAATTGGGCTTCTTCCATAATTTGGATATTGTAAATAATGTTGCTATAAACATAGAGGTGTATGTGTCCCTTTGAATTTGTATTTTTGTATTTTGGGGGTTAATACCCAGTAGAGTGATTACTGGATCATACAGTATTTCTATTTTTAACTCCTTTTTATTTAAATGTTTTATTTTTTAAATTTACATCCAAGTTAGTTAGCATATAGTACAACTCTATTTTTAACTTATTGAGGAAACTCCAAACTGTTTTCCAGAGTAACTGTGCCAGTTTGCATTCCCACCAACAGTGCAACAGTGTATCCTTACCAACACTTTTCTTTTTTATGTTTTTGACTTTAGCCATTTTGACAGGTGTGAGGTGATACTTCATTGGAGTTTTGATATGTATTTCCTGAATGGTGGATGATGTTGAGCACTTTTTCCTGTGTCTGTTGGACATCTGGATGTCTTCTTTGGAAAAATGTCTTTTCATGTTTTCTGCCCATTTTTTAAATTAAATTATTTGTTTTTGGGGTGTTGAATTGTATGAGTTCTTTACATATTTTGGATACCAACCATTTATCAGATATGTCATTTGCAGGGGCACCTGGGTGGCTCAGTCAGTTAAGTGTCTGACTTCGGCACAGGTATGATCTCACCACTCATGAATTTGAGCCCCATGTTGGACTCTGTGCTGACAGCTCAGAGCCTGGATCCCGCTTAGGATTCTATGTCTCTCTTTCTCTGACCCTCCCCAACTCGTACTCTGTGTCATTCTGTCTCTCAAAAATAAATAAACATTAAATTTTTTTAAAAAGATGCATCATTTGCAAATATCTTCTCCCATTCAGTAGGTTGCCTTTTAGTTTGTTGATTGTTTTCTTTGCTGTGCAAATAGCCCCAATAGTTTATTTTTGTTTTTATTTCCCTTGTCTCAGGAGACAGATCTAGAAAAAGGGTTCATTTTAATTTTGAACTCCTTCAGCTTCTTGGATTTAGATGTCTCTTTTTCTGGCAGGTTAGGAAAGTTTCAGCCATTATTTTTTCAAATAATTTTTGTTACCTTTCCTGTCTTCTTCTGTGACCCCAAAATGTGAATGTCGGTATGTTTTATATTGTCACAGAAGTCCCTTAAATTATCTTCACTACTTTTTAATTTTTAATTTTTTTAAGTTTGTTTATTTTGAGAGAGACAGAGACAGTGCAAACAGGGGAGAGACAGAGAAAGAAGGAGAGAGAGAATTCTAAACAGGCTTTGCCCTGCCAGCTGTGGAGCCCAATCTGGGGCTTGACCCATGAACTGTGAGATCATGACCTGAGCCGAAACCAAGAATTGGATGCTCAGCTGACTGAGTCACTCAGGCACCACTATCTTCACTATTTTTTATTCTTTTTTTCTTTTTGCTTCTCTGACTGGAAGAGTTCTACCCTCCTGTCATCAAGTTCACTGATTGTTTCTTTCATTTCTTCTAGTCTGTTGCTGAACCCTCTATTTTTCAGTTCAGTTACTGTGTTCTTCAGGTCAGTGATTTCTTTGTGGAACATTCTTAAATTTATCTCTATATTGAAACTCTGTCTTGGTACATGAGCTGGGGGGGGGCATTTTTTCTAGGTTTAATGAGATATAATTGACATTTATCTCTGTGAAGTTTAAGGTGTACAGCAAAATTGTTTGACATATATATTGTGAAATAATTATTGCTGTAGTTAGTATCCATTGTCTCATAAAGATATAATAAAAAAAGAGTAAATAGATAAAAATCTTTCCTTATAATTAGAACTTTAATAATATTTATACATATCATTACAATGTCTAAAATAATTAACTATAGTCATCATGCTGTATAGTACATCCCTAGTACTTAAATATGTTGTAACTGGAAGTTTGAACATTTTTGATCACCTTTCTCTTATTCCCCTTCACCTCAACCCTTACCATTGTTTACCACAAATGTGATCCCTTTTACTATGAGTTTTATATTTTGTTTTGCATTTAATCCCACATATATGTGAGATCATAAAATATTCTTTTTCTGTCTGACTTCACGTAACTCCCTCAAGGTCCATCCATACTATTGCCAATGGCAAGATATCCTCATTTTCTATATTTTCTATGGCTGAGTATTTCATTATCTAACACACACACACACACACACACACACACCATTGTGCATACACACAATGATAGAAAATCCTTTATCCAGTCATCCATTGATTGATGGAAACTTAAGCTGTTTCTGTGTCTTAGATATTGTAAATAATGCTGCGAAGAACAAGATGGTGCAGATATCCCTCCAAATTAGTGTTTTTATTTCCTTTGGATATCTTCCCAGAAGTGGTACTGCTGGATCATATGGTAGTTATATTTTTAATTTTTTAAGTGACCTCCATACTGTTTTCCACCGTGGCTGTAGCAGTTTACAACCCTAGCAATAGTATGAAGTTTCCCTTTTGTCCACATCCCCTCCAACATGTCTTATATCTTTTAGATGATAGCCATTTTAACAGATAAGGTGATATCTCATAGTTTTAGATATGTTTCTCTAGTGACTGCTGATATTGAACACTTTTCCATGTACCTGTTGGCCATCTGTATGTTGTCTTTGAGAAAAGACTATTTAGGTCTTTTGTCCTTTATTAATCAGATTACTTTGGTTTTTGCTATCGAGTTCCATAATTTAGATATTAAGCTCTTATCTCATAAATGGTTTGCAGATATTGTTTCCCATTCTATAGATTGTCTTTTCACTTGGTTGATTGTTACTTTGATGTACAGGCACTCTTTAGTTTAATGTAGTCCCATTTGTTTATATCTGATTTTGTTGCTTGTGCTTTATTTGTCATACCCAAAAAATCATTGCCAAGATCAATGTCAAGGATATTTTTTCTTATGATGGTTTCAGGTTGTATATTTAAGTCTCTAATCCATTCAGAGTTAATTTTTGTGAGAATGTAAGATAGGGGTTTGGTTTCATTCTTTTACATGTGAGTATACAATTTTCCCAGATTTGGAACGCTTGTTGAATGTTATGTAACCATATATGCTTGGGTTTATTCCTGTGCATAAATCAGGAATCAGTTCTGTTCCACTGATTTATTTATATGTTTTTAAACCAGTACCATACTATTTTGATTACTATAGCTTTGTGGTATAGCTTGAAATCAGACAGTGTAATACTCTTTGCTTTCTTCTTCTTTTGTTGGTATTGCTTTGGCTATTCTGAGTGTTTTGTAGTTTCATAGATATTTTAGAAGTGTTTTTTATACTACTGTTTAAGAAAAAGTCCTTAGAAACTTAATAGAGATTGCATTGAATCTATAGATGCCTTTTAGTAGTATTGACATTTTAACCATTTTAATTTTCCAATCTACAAACATGGGGTTACATTTTATTTGTGTCTTCTATTTTCTTCATTGATGTTTTGTAGTTTAGAATAAAGATCTTTAACATTTTTGGTTCAGATTATTTCTAAATATTTTATAGTTTTCATGCTGTTATGAATGGAATCTTTTTTATATCTTTCTTTCAGGTAATTTTTTCTCAGTATATACAAACATGGCTGAGTTTTATATGTTAATTTTGTGTCCTGCAATTTTACTAATTTTTTATTAGATGTAATAGTTTTTGGTAGAAATTTTGGGATTTTTCTATATATAAAATCACTCCTTCTGCAAATAGAGACAATTTTACTTCTTTCCAATTTTGATGCCTTTAATTTCTTTTTTCTTTCCTGGCTGTTCCTTCAAGGACTTACAGTATTATATTGAATGGTAAGAGTGGGCACTTTTCTTCCTTCTCTTAGAGGAAAATCTTTCAGCCTTTCACCACCTAGTATGTCATTAGCTGTAGACTTAACATACATGCCTTTTGTTTTTGATGTACATTTTTCTATACCCAATTTTTAAAGAGTTTTGAAATTAATAGATGCTGAATTTTGTCAAATGCTTTTTCTACATCTATTGAGATGATTATATATTTTTCTTTTATTCTTTTAATATAATGTATCACATTGAATGATTTTTGTATGTTGAACCATCCTTGCATACTACATATAAATCCCAGTTGATCATGGTAACTAATCCTTTTAAAGTACTGCTAAATTGAATATTTTACTGAGAATTTTTGCATCTATGTCCATCAGGATTATTGGTCAGTATTTTCTAATAGAGTTCTTTTCTAGCTTTAATATCAGAGTGGTATTGGTCTCCTAAAATCAGTTTGGCAATGTTCCTTTCTCTTTGAGTTTTTGAAAGAGCTTAAGAAGCATTGGCTTTATCCTTCTTTAAATAATTGTAAAATTTTCCAGTGAACCCATCTGCTCCTGGGCTTTTTTGTGTTGGGACATTTTTCGTGACTGATTCAATCCCCTTCCCCATAGTTGGTCTTTTCAGACTTTTGATTTCTTCCTCGCTCAGTCTTGGTAGTTTGTATATTTCTAAGAATTTTCTCTTTTATTTCTAGGATGGCCAACTTGTTGACACTGTTGAAATCAGAAATGAATGAAGACTAACCTTGAAAATTCCCTGACCATACAAAATCACTTTTGTCATATATAGAAACTTAATTTGCTTATTTTGCAAAGCTTATTTGATTTGGAGCACTTCTTGCTTGTGCATCTGGAAATAATAAGCAAAACAAACTTGTTCAATGGCTGATATGAGGTAACCACTGAAAATTGAAATATTGTAACCAATCACTATGAAAAACAAAAAGTCATTGGTTTCTCACTATATAAATTGCTTAATATCAATATACTGATGAACCTCATTCCATGTTTTGGTTTGAATGCTACCATTTTACAAGATGTCTTTTTGGTGTATGCACAGTATTTTTCCTCATGACTACATTAATGATTTCTTGGTTGTACTTTGGATATTTTGAGCCTCTGACAGCATATAGGTCTTCAGAGTAGCTTTTTAGGATTTTTTTGTGTGTATCATTTATTTCTGCTCTAATCTTTATTATTTCCTTCCTTATACTAACATTGGTTTCCATTCTTTTTTTTTTTTCTTTCTAGTTCCCTAAGATATAGAGTTAGATTGTTTATTTGGGATTTTTCTTACTTCTTAATGTAGATGTTTATTGCTATGAACCTCCTTTTTATTTTTTTTAAATATTTATTTATTTTTGAGGGACTGAGAGAGATAGAGCATTGGCAGTGGAGGGGCAGAGAGAAATGGAGACACAGAATCTGAAGCAGGCTCCAGGCTCTGAGCTGTCAGCACAGAAGCCCAATGCGGGGCTCAAACTCATTAACCGTGAGACCATGACCCGAGCCGAAGTCGGATACTTTACAACTGAGCCACCCAGGCGCCCAGAACCTCCCTTTTAAAACTGCTTTTGCTGTATCCCAAATCCCGTATCCTGGATGCTCTGTTTCCATTCTTGTTTGTATCAAGATACTTTATTTCTCCATTAATTTCTTCTTTGATTTATTGATTGTTTACAAAAGCATTGTTTAATTTCCATGTATTTATCTATTTTTCACTTTTCTTCTTACTGATTTCTAGTTTCATAGCATTGTGATCAGAAAAGATACTTGGTATGATTTCAATCTTTAATTTGTAAGACTTGTTTTGAGGATTAACCCATCTTCTGTTCTATAAAATGTTCCATGTATAGTTGAGAAGAATATGTATTCTGCTGTTGTCAGAACATTTGTTGCATGTCTCCTGTGTCATTTTGTATATTTCCTTATTGTTGAGAGTGGAATATTCATCTCTAACTATTATTGTGTTGCTATTTATTTCTCTTTTAACATCTATTATTTTTTGCTTTATGTATTCAGGTGCTCCATTGATGGGCACGTAAATATTTACGGTTGTTATATCTCTTTGATGTATTGATACATTTATCATTCTACAATGATCTTGATCATTTTTAGTTCAAAGTCTATTTTGTCTGAAATAAGTGTAGCTACTCCTCCCCTTTTTTTATGGTTACCATTTGCTTGAAATATCTTTCACATCCCTTCAATCTGAGTCTATGTGTGTCTTTAAGGTTAAAGTGGATCTCTTTCAGGGAGTATATGCCTTGATCTTTTTATTCATTCAGCTATTCTGTCTTTCAGTGGGAGAATTTTATCTGCTGGTGTTGAAAATATAACTGAGGACATTTTTTTGCTATTTTGTTAGTTTTTCTTGTTGTTTTGTAGGTCCATTGTTCTGTGTGTGTGTGTGTGTGTGTGTGTTGATGTCTTGTGATATCAGAATGTTTTTACTTTATCATGTTCTTTTGTGGCATTAGTATAGTTTTCCCTTGTGGTTACCTGAGGACTACATAAAATATTTTAAAATTACAACACTATTTTGAACTCGTAACAAACTTCAAAAGAATTTCTCTTTATACTTTTCCTTTTCCTTTCCCTCACATTTTGAATTATCATTGTCACTGTTTACATATTTTCATATTGTATAACTAATGGCATATTATTGTAGATATGGCTATTTTTACTTCATTTCTTTAACTTTTAAAGCAGAGATGTAAGTAAATTATGCACCACCATTGCCATATACAAAATCCAACTCTGACTATATACTTACCAGTTTTAGACTGCCTTCCTGTCTTTATAATGTTAATTAGTGTCCTTTTATTTACACTCAAAGAATCCTCTTTATCATTTCTGATAAGATATGTCTAATATGATGCATTCCTTTAATGTTGTTTGTTCAAGAAAGTCTTTGCCCCTTCTTCATGTCTGAAAGACCACTTCAATGGGTATAATATTCCTAAACATTGTTTTCTTTCAATATTTTGAATGTGTTATTACATTATCTCCTGGCCTGAAAAGTTTCTGTTGAGAAGATCTGGGGGTTCTTTTGTACATAACTTAACTCTTTTCTCTTTCTGCTTTTAAAATTCTTTGACTATAATAGGTAAGCAGCCCTGAAACTGGAATTAACAGCTACATGGAGGGCATGGGAGAAGTCAGCCCTGATGAGGCATGCCTGTGGGGTCCACAAGAACAGGGAGACCAATGTCAGCAGCAATCTCCACAGGCCCAGCTCTGTGTGGCTGCTCTCACACCAGTGGGAAGATTGTAGCATTAATTACTATATTAGAAAAGAAGAAATGTTTCAAAGTAATGTGATTTTAGAGGCACATAATTTACAATTCTAAAGGACCAAGGAAATACATGAGAGTCCCCTCTAAATCTATACTCACATTCCCTCCCTAGGCTCAATGAATACAACTGATTTTTTGTGTATTTGTCTACAGGTATTTTATGTCTACACGAGAAGCTCTACACATGTAGCAACCACTTGCACTTTGTATTTTGTTAGATATAATTAACATACAGAACTGTATGGGAAAGGTGTATGTATAGCATAAAGACTTAAATGTATTGTGAAATGATTAGCACATTAAGTTAATATCCATCATCTTGTATAAAAACAAAAGGAGAAGAAACAAATGTTTTATTCTTTGTGATAAGAATTTTTAAGCTCTACTCTCAGAAACATTCAAATACACCATAAAGAAGGGTTAACTGCAGTTATCATGTGGTATGTACATCCCAGTATTTATGTATCATGTAACTGATAACTTTAACTATAACTACATTTGACCACATTCATCCAATTCCCTCACCCTCAAACACCCACTTTTGGCAACCACCAATCAGATCTCTTTTTCCTTTTAAAAAAAAAAATATATATATATATTAAGTTTATTTATTTTGAGAGAGACAGACACAGCATGAGCAGGGGAGGGACAGACAGAGCAGGAGAGAGAGAATCCCAGGCAGACTCCACACTGTCAGCACAGAGTCTGATGCAGGGCTTGAAGTCACATGACCTGAGCCAAAACTTAGAGTTGGATGCTTAACAGACAAAGCCACCCAGGGAGCCCTTTTTCCTTTTTTTTTTTTTAATATTAAACATTCACTATTTTTTAATGTTTTTATTTATTTTTGAGAGAAAGAGAGCATGAGCAGGGGAGGGGCAGAGACAGAGGGGGACAGAGGATCCAAAGCAGGTCATGCTGACAGCAGTGAGCCTGATGCAGGGCTCGAACCCACGCACTGTGAGATCATGACCTGAGCCAAAGTCAGACACTCAACTGATTGAGTCATCCTGGAGCTCCAAGCATTCCCTGTTAAATCTGAGTTTCTTGCATGGTATATTTTTAACATTTTAAAACTTTATTATTGAAGTGTATAATTGAAGATGTCATATTAGTTTCTGATGTACAACATAGTGATTCCACAACTCTATCCATTACTTAATGCTCACCACTATAAGTAGAGTCACCATCTGTCACCATACAACATTGTTACAATTTTATGAAATATTTTCCACATTAATGACATGCAGAGTATTTCTCTACAGCAGTTTTCTTGTGCTGAGTAAAGTTAAATCTTTTATAAAATATTATTTACTTCCAGTATAATTAATGTACAGTGTTATATCAGTTTGTTACAATGTCCTGATTGAACAATTTTATACATTACTCAGTGCTCATACTCTTAATTCCCTTTACCTATTTCACCCATCTCCTCAACCATCTCTCCTCTGGTAAACCTCCAGTTTCTTATATATATTTAAGACTCTAGGTGTTTTATTTTTTGTCTCTTTTTTTTTCTTCGTTCATTTGTTTTGTTTCTTAAATTCCATATGAGTAAAATCATATGCTATTTCTCTTATGCTGACTTACTTCACTTAGCATTGTACCCTCTAGACCCACCTACTTGTTGCAAATAAGGCTTAATTCATTTTTATGGCTAAGTAATATTCCTTGGTGTATATATATATACCACATCTTCTTTATCCATTCATCTAACCATGGATACTTGGCTTGCCACTATTTTTTGGCTATTCTAACAAATGATACAATAAATGGGGTTCATATGTCTTGTTGAATTAGTGTTTGTGCTTTCTTTGGGTAAATACCTACTAGTGGAGTTATGGAATCATATGGTAATTTTTAATTTTTAATTTTTTGAGGAAACTCCATACTGTTTTCCAGAGTGGCCACACCAGTTTGCATTTCCACCAACAGTGTAAGAGCATTCCTTTTTCCCTACATCCTTGCCAATATTCGTCGTTTCATTTTACCATTCTGACAGGTGTGAGGTGATAGCTCATTGTGGTTTTTATTTGCATTTCCATAATAATAATACTGAGCATCTTTTCATTTGTCTGCTGGCCATTTGTATGTCTTATGTGGAGAAATGTCCATGTCTTCTGCCCATTTTTTAATTGAATTGTTTTTTTGGTGTTGAATTATAGACATTCTTTATGTATTTTGAATACTAACCCATTATCACATATATATTTGTAAAGATTCAGTAGGTTGTCTTTCAGTTTTGTTGATTGTTTACTTTGCTGTGCAGAAGCTTTATATTTTGATGTAGTTGCAATAATTTATTTTTGCTTTTGTTTCCCTTGACTTAGAAGACGTATCTAGAAAAATGTTCCTATTGCCAATGCCAGAGAAATTATTGCTTGTGCTCTCTTCTAGGATTTTATAATGCCAGGTCTCACATTTACATCTTTAGCCTATTTTGAGTTCACTTTTGTGCATGGTGTGAGAAAGTATTCCAGTTTTATTCTTTTGCATGTAGTTGTCCAGTTTTCCCAGCACCACTTACTGAAGTGACCATTGTTTTCCTATTGCATACTCTTGCCCACTTTGTTGAAGGTTAATTGACCATAACATTGTGGGTTTAGTCCTGGGCTTTCTATTCTGTCCATTGATCTAGGTGTCTATTTTTTGTGCCAGTACCAAGCTCTTTTGATTATTAAAGCTCTATCATAAAACATGAAATCTGGCATTGTGATACCTCCAGCTTTGGTTTCTTTCTTTCTTTTTTTTTTTTTTCAAAATTGTTTTGGCTATTTGGGTCTTTCTGGCTCCATACAAATTTTAGGATTATTTGTTCAAGTTCTCTGAAAAATACCACTGGTATTTTGATTTGGATTGTACTAAATCTGTAGATTGCTTTTGGTAGTATGGAAATTTTAACAATATTTGTTCTTCCAATCCACAAGCATGAATGCCTTTCCATTTGTGTTGTCTTCAATTTCTTCAATCATTGTTTTATAATTTTCAGAGTAAGGGTATTTCACCTCCTGGGTTAAGTTTACTTCTAGGTATTTTATTATTTTGGGTGCAATTATAAAAGGGGTTGTTTTCTTAATTTGTCTTTCTGCTACTTCATTATTAGCATATATAAGTGCAATGAGTTTCTGTACATTGATTTTGTATCCTGTGATGTTAATGAATTCATTTATCAGTTCTAGTAGTTTTTGGTAGAGTCTTTAAGGTTTTCTATATATAGTATCATGTTATCTGCAAATAGTGAGTTTTACTTCTTCCTTGGATGGCTTTTATTCCTTTTGTTGACTGATTGCTGTAGCCAGAACTTTCAGTTGAATAAAAGTGGTGAGAGCAGACATCTTTGTTTTATTGCTGATCTTAAGGGAAAAGTTCTGTTTTTCCTCAGAGACTGATATTATCTGTGGGTTTTTCATATATGGCCTTTATTATATTGAGGCATGTTCCCTCTAAATCATGAATGGATGTTGTACTTTGTCAAATGCTTTTTCCACATATATTAAAATGATCATGTGATTTTTATCCTTTCCTTTATTGTGATATATCACATTGATTGATTTGCAAATATTGACCACCCTGGTATCTCAGGAATAAGTCCTACTTGATAGTTGTGAATAACTTTTTTAAAGTATTGTTGGATTTGGTTTGCTAATATTCTGGTTAGGATTTTTGCATCTGTGTTCATCAGAGATATTGGCCTATAGTTCTTATTTTTTGTAGTGTCTCTTTCTGGTTTTGGTAATGCTGGACTCAGAGTATGAATTTGGAAGCTTTCCTTTTTCTATTTTTTGGAATAGTTTGAAAATAGTATTAAATATTCTTTAAATGTTTGGTAAAATTTATTTGTACAGCCATCTGGTCCTGGACTTTTTTTCTTGGGTGATTTCAGATTACTTATTTAAATTCATTGCTAGTAATCAGTCTGTGCCAGCTATCTATTTCTTCCTGACTCAGTTTTGAAAGGTCATAAGTTTCTAGAAATTTATTGATTTCTTCCAGGTTGTCCAATGTGATGGCATATAATTTCAAGGAATAATCCTTTTGCATTTCTTGCTGTTAGTTGTTTTTCTCGTTATTTTGTTTGAGACGTTTCTCATTTTTTCCTTTTTTTAAAATTGAATCTGGCAAAAAAAATTATTAATTTCATTGATATTTTCAAAGAGACAACTCCTGGCTTTATTGATCCTTTCTTGTTTTCTTGTTCTTTTTTTTTTTTAAGTTTCTCTTTTATTTATTCCTGCTCTAATCTTTATTTTTCCTTCTACTAGTTTTGGTTTTTGCATGTTCAGCTTTTTCTAACTTCTTAAGTTTAAGTTGTTTATTGGATATTTTTCTTGCTTATTGAGATAGACCTGTAGTGCTATAATTTTCCCTCTTAGAACTGCTCTTGCTGCATCCCAAACATTTTGGGCTATTGTGTTTCCATTTTAATTTCCCTCCATGTATTTTTTATTTCTTTTTTGATTTCTTGATTGACCCATTCATTGTTTAGTAGCATATTATTTAACCTTCATGCATTTATGTTCTTTCCATATTTTTTTCTTGTGGTTGACGTCTAGTTTCATAGTGTTATGGTCAGACAAGATGCATGCGGTGACTTCAGTCTTTTTTTTTAATTTGTTGAGACTTGTTTTGTGGCCTAGGATATGATCTGTTATGGAGAATTTTCCATGCGCACTTGAAAAGAATGTGTATTCTGCTGTTTGAACATGGAATGTTCTGAATATATTTGTTCAATCTGTCTTGTCTAATTGGTCATTCAAAACCACTGTTTCCTTTTTGATTTTCTATTTGGATGATCCATCCATTGATTTAAGTGGAGTGTTAGTTTTTCCTACTATTACTGTATTACTATGGATTACCTCCTTTATGTTTGTTACTGTATGTATTTGAGTGCTCTCATATTGAGTGCATAAATACTTAAAATGGTTAAATCTCCTTGTTGGATTGTTCCCTCTATGATTATGTCATGTCCTTCTTTGTCTCTTGTTACTGATTGTCTTAAAGTCTATTTTGTCTAATATGAGGTATTGCTACCCTGGCCTTCTTTGAATTTCCATTTGTGTAATGAATATTTTCCATCCCTTCACTTTGGTTCTGCATGTGTCTTTAGGTCTGAAATAAATCTCTTGTAAGCAGCATATAGATGGTTCTGACTTTTGCATCCATCCTGTCACTCTAGGTTTGTGATTGGAGAGTTGCCATTTTGTTACTCATTTTATAACTAATTTTGTAGTTCTGTTCTTTTCTTATGCTGTTTTCTCTCATGGTTTGCTGGCTTTCTTTAATGATCTATTTGGATTCCTTTCCCTTTTTTGTTTTATCTATTACTAGTGTTTTATTTGTGGTTACTATTAGGCTCACATATAACATCTAATGCATATAGCAGTCTATATTAAGTTGATTGTCACTTAAGTTTGAACCCATTTTTAAAACAATATTTAAAAAATCAACCTGAGAGTGACAGAAAAAACTCTACAAATAGAATAGGATACATCAAAGAAAGTAGGAAGTTCAGAGACATGGTTTAGGGAAGAAACAGATTGCAGCTGCTGCAGAAAGGAAGTAACTGTGGTCATAAAGAAGGGTGAGAGAGAGGAGTACACAGGGAACACATAAAGAGAATATTTTTCCAAAGGTTGGAAATCAAGAAGGGCTATATTTTATGACTTCTGGCAAATCAGCAAGGCTTAAAACCTAGAGTTTTAAAAGTCAACAGGCATGGCTGGTATAGAACCTGGAGAGGGCTCTGTGCTGCTCCTGGAGAGAAGGCAAGCAAACAAGCTGGGAACAGACAGCACAGCAACAGCAATCTGAAGAATGCCTAGGGAAACACTTTGAGACTATGCACTCTCCTCAAAGATTCCATGAGAGGCAGCACTCAAGGAGATGCCTCCCAGATCAAAGGAGCTGGCTGGCACCATTTCCCTCTCCCTCCTCAAAGCATAAAGACAGAACCACCTGCAGGAAGCAGTGTACTGCTAACACTGACTACCTTACTTGCTTACACCAAGCTCCACCACCCTGTACTATGACAGGACTACCCTTCTCAGTCAAATTTGCCTCAGTCCCCGTTCTGTGGGTTACCCCCCAACAAGACCAGCACAAAGCCCTGCTCACATTATGTCTCCTGACAAGAGAATTCTGCAGGGCTTCAGTTCTGGTGAAGGTGGTATCAGGTCTCATTCCACAAGCAGACTAGGGCACACCTAGTTAAACTCACCACATTCAAGCCAGGGACCAAATAGTGGCCACTACAGGCAAGGAGAGCCTCTGCAGAGAACTGGCCGGAAGGATAGAGCAGCCAAAACACAACAGCAGAGTGCACACACAACACACCACACACCACAGACACTCACTGAAGCACCAGGCCCTAGGTACCACATGGCCTCTTCTTTATAAGGCCATTATTCTCAGGAGCAAGACATATAACTGCTTTTTTTTTTTTTTAAATAGAGAAGAAGGCGGAGACTTAGACAAAATGCCAAGATGGAGGAATTTATCACAAATGAAAGAATAGGATAAGCCATGTCTAGAGATCTAAGCAAAATAGATATAAGTAGCATGACTGATGGAGAATTTAAAGCAACAATCATAAGGATGCTTACTAGGCTCAAGAAAGGAATAGAAGACATCTGTGAGACCCTTATCACAAACAGAGACAAGTTAAAAAAAAAAAAAAAGCCAGAGATGAAGAGTTCAATAAATGAGATTAGAAACAGGCTTGATGCAGTGAACAGCAGGCTGGAAGAAGCAGAGAAATGAATTCGTGACCTAGGAGACAAAAATAATGGAAAGTAATGAAGCTGAACAAGAGAGAGACAGAATTAGGAAACATGAGAATAGACGCAGAGAACTCGGTGACTCCATCAAATGTAATTACATTCTTATTATAAGTCCCAGAAGACGAGAGAGAAAAGGGGGCAGAAAATTTATTTGAATAAATAGTAGCTGAAAAATTCCCTCATCTGGGGAAGGAAACAGACATCCAGATCCAGAAGGCACAGGGAACTTCCATCAAAATCAACAAGAGCAGGCCAAGAAATGCTTTTGTAATTAAATTTGCAAAATGTAGTAATAAAGAAAAAATCTTAAAAGCAGGAAGACAAAAGAAGTCCTTAATTTACAAGAGAAATCCATAAAGTTAACTGGAGATTTCTCAACAGAAACTTGGCAGGCCAGAAGGGAGTGGTATGATATATTCGAAGTGGTGAATGGAAAATTCTGCAGCCGAGAATACTCTAAAGCTATACTCAGAATGCAAGGAGAGAGAGAGTTTCCAAGACAAAGAAAAACTAAAGGAGTTTGTGATGGCCAAACCAGCCCTGCAAGAAAGATTAAAGGGGAGCTTTTTAGGGAAAAAGAGAGACCAAAATTGACGAAGACAAGAAACAGTCTGAGAAAATCTTTATAAACAAACACTACAAGATATGTAATAAAATGGCACTAAACACATGTTTATCAATAATTACTTTGAAAGTAAATGGACTAAATGCTCCAATCAAAATACATAGGATGTCAGAATGGATTTAAAAAATCCATCTATATTCTGCCTACAAGAGACTTATTTTAGACCTACAGACACATGCAGATTGAAAGTAAGGGAACAGAAATATTTATCACACAAATTGATGTCAAAAGAAAGCCAGAGTAGCAATACTTACAGTGGATAAACTAAACTTTAAAACAAAGACAGTATCAAGAGACAAAGACACTATTTAACAATGAAGGGGACAATTGAACAAAAAGACCTAACAATTGTAGATATTTCTGCACCAAATACATGAAACAATAATAAACATAAAGGAACTAATTGATAACAATACAAAAATAGTAAGGACTTTAACTCCCCGTTTACATCAATGACAGATCATCTAAGCAGAAAAATCAGTAAGGAAACAATGGCTTTGAATGCCACATTGGACCAGATGGCCTTAACAGATATATTCAGAAAATTTTTTCCTAAAACAGCAGTATACACATTCTTTTCAAGTGTACATGGAATATTCTCCAGAATATATCACATGTTTGATCACAAATCAGGCCTCAACAAATACAAAAAGATTGCAATTATACTATGTATATTTTCTGATCACAATGCTATGAAACGAAGTCAGCCACAAAAAAAAGTCTGGAAAGACCACAAATACATGGAGGTTAAGCAACATGCTACTAAACAATGAATGGGTCAACCATGAAATCAAGGAAAATTTTTTAAAAATACACAGAAACAAATGAAAATGAAAACACAATGGTCCAAAACCTTTGGGATGCAGCAAAAGCAGTCCCAAGAGGGAAGTATATAGCAATACAGGTCTACCTCAAGAAGCAATAAAAAACTCAAACAATCTAACTTTTACACCTGAAGGAGTTAAAAAAAAAGAACAACAAATGAAAACTAAAGCCAGCAGAAGGAAGGAAATAGTAAACAGTACAACAAAAAATAAATGATCTAGAAACTAACAAAACGATATAATAGATCAATGAAACCAGGAGGTATTCTTTGAAAAAATTAATAAAATTGATAAACCTCTAGCTAGACACATCAAAAAGAAAAGAGAAAGGATCCAAATAAAATTCACAAATGAGAATAGAGCAGTAATAAATACCACAAAAATACAATTAAGAGGGAATCTTAAGAGAAAATATATACCAATAATTTGGACAACCTGGAAGAAATGGATAAATTCCTAGAAACAGGTAAATTACCAAAACTGAAACAGGAAGAAATAGAAAATGTGAACAGATCAATAACCAGAAAAAAAATTGAGTAATCAAAAAACTCCCAAAAAACAGAAGTCCATGTTTAGATAGCTTCACAGGCAATTTCTGCCAAAGATTTAAAGACGAGTTAATACCTATTCTTCTGGAACTATTCCAAAAAATAGAAAAAGAAGGAAAACTTCCAAATTCATTCTATGTGGCTAGCATTATCCTGATACCAAAACCAGATAAAGACTCCACTAAAAAAGAGAACTACAGGCCAATATCCCTGATGAACACAGATGTAAAAATTCTCAATAAAATACTAGCAAATGGAATCCAACAATACATTAAAAAAATTATTTATCACGATCAAGTGGGATTTATTCCAGGGTTGTAAGCGTGGTTCAATATTCACAAATCAATCAATGTGATACACCACATTAATAAAAGCAGGGATAAGAACCATATGCTACTTTCAATAGATGCAGAAAAAGCATTGGACAAAGTACAACATTGATTCATGATAAAACCTCAACAAAGTAGGTTAGAGGGAACATACCTCAACATAATAAAGACCATGTATGAAAAACCCACAGCTAACATTATCCTTAATAGTGAAAAACTGAGAGATTTTCCTCTATGGTTAGGAACAAGACAGAGATGCCCACTCTCACCACTATTATTTAACATGGTCCTGGAAGTTCTAGCCTCAGCAATCAGACAACAAATTCAGGATACAAAATCAACATACAGAAATCTGTTGCATTTCTATACACCAATAATGAAGTAGCATAAAGAGAACTTAAGGAATCAATCCCATTAATAACTGTACCCCAAATAATAAGATAACCTTGGAATAAACCCAACCAAAGAAGTGAAAGACCTGTATTCTGAAAACTATAAAACACTGATAAAGGAAACTCAAGGTGGCAAAAGGAAAAGGAAAGATACTCCATGATCATAGATTGGAAGGACACATATTAAAATATCTATACTACCCAAAGAAATCTACACATTTAATGCAATCCCTATCAATGTACCAAAAGCATTTTTCACAGAAATAGAGCAAACCTAAAATTTGTATGGAGCTATAATGACCCCAAATTGCCAAAGCAACCTTGAAAAATAAGAGTAAAGCTGGAGGCATCACAATCCTGGACTTCAAGTTATATTATAAAGCTGTAGTGATCAAAACAGTATGATACAAACACCAAAAGATAGACACATAGATCAAATGGAACTGAATAGAAAACCCAAAAATAAACTCAAAACTATATGGTCAATTAATCTTTGACAAAGCAGTTGAGAATATCCAATGGGAAGAAGACAGGGTCTTCAACAAATGGTGTTGGGAAAATTGGACAGCAACATACAAAAGAATGAAACTGGACTACTTTCCTACACCATGCAAAAAAATAAATTCAAAATAGATTACAGACCTAAATGTGAAACCTGGAACCATAAAAATCATGGAAGAGAACACAGGGAGTAACTACTCTGACATCGGTTTGCAACTTCTTTCTAGATATGTCTCCTGAGGCAAGGGAAACAAAAGTAAAATTAAACTATTGGGACTTCATCAAGATAAAAACTTCTGCACAGCGAAGAAACAGTCAACAAAACTAAAAGGCAACCTACAGAATACTAGAAGATATTTGCAAATGATATATCTGATAAAGGATTAGTATCCAAAATATATAATGAACTTATAAAACTCAAAACCCCCAAAGCAAATAATTCAACTAAAAATGGGGAGAAGATGTAAATATTTTTCTTTAAAAAATTTTTTTAATGTCTATTTATTTTAGAGAGAGAGAGAGAGCGCATGCAAGCAAGCAAGCAGGAAGGGACAGAGAGAGGGAGACACAGACTCTGAAGTAGGCTCCAGACTCTGAACTGTCAGCACAGATCCCAATGCAGGGCTTGAACTCACGGAGTGCGAGATCATGACCTGAGCCAAAGTCGGTCACTCAACCGACTGAGCCACCCAGGCGCCCCAATATTTTTTCAAAGAAGACATAAACATGGCCAACTGCCATATGAAAAGTTGCTCAATGTCACTGATCACCAGGCAAATACAAATCAAAACTACATTGACCTACCATCTCACATCAGTCAGAATGGATAAAATTAACAACATAAGAAACAACAGGTGTTGGCAAGGATGTGGAGAAAGGTGAACGCTTATGAGGTATTGGTGGGAATGCAAACTGGTGCAGCCACTCTGGAAAACAGTATGGAGGTTTCTCACAAAGTTAAAAATAGAACTACCCTATATGATTCATTAATTGCAGTACTAGATATTTACCCAAAGAAAACAAAAATACTGATTCAAAGGAATACATACACTCTGGGGTTTATATCAATAGGCAAATTAAGGAAACAGCCCAAATGTCACTCAACTGATGAATGGCTAAAGAAGAGGTGGTATATATACACAGTGGAATATTACGCAGTCATTAAAAGAGTGAAATCTTGCCATTTGCAGCAATGTGCAGCTAGAGAGTGTAATGCTCAGCAAAATACATCAGTCAACGAAAGACAAGCACCATAAGATTTCACTGTGTGGAGTTTAAGAAACAAATGACAAAACAAAAAGGGAAAAAGAGAGGCAAACCACTAAACAGACCCTTAATTATAGAGAATAAACTGGTGGTTATGAGAAGGGATGTGAGGGGATGGATGAAATAGGTGATGGGGATTAAGGAGTACACTTTTTGTGATCAGCACTGAGTGTTGTATGGAAGTGTTGAATCACTATATTATACATCTTAAACTAATATTACACTATATGGTAACTAATTTAAATAAAAACTTAAAAAATTAAAGAATTACGTTTTTACTTCTCTGCCATACATAGTTTAGGTATATGTTGTCATATTTTGCAGTCTTTTATTTTGTGACACCCTTGAGTGATTGGTGTAGATGTACTTAATTTTAGTGCTTTGTGCTTCCTGTTTTCCTTGGTCTTGCTTATTGTCATTCCTCTCCACTCAGAACCCATTTAACATTTCTTATAAGGCTACTTTATTTGTCATAAGGCCTCTAACTTTTGTTTGGGAAATTCTTTATCTCTCTTTCTATTCTGAATGATAGCCTTGCTGGATAGGATATTCTTCATAGCAGGTTTTTTCATTTCAGTAAATGAAATGTATTTCAGTATTAAGTATATTTTGAATATATCATGCTATTCTCTTTTGGCCTGCAAGGTTTCTACTGAAAAATCAGCTGATAGCCTTATGGGTTTTCTCTTGAATGTAACTGCTTTGTTTTCTCTTGCCATTTTAAAAAAAACCTCTTTTATCACTGCTTTTTGCCATTTTAATCACATTGTGTCTTGGTGTGGACCTCCTTGGGTTGATTTTCTTAGAGGTTCTCTATGCCTTCTGGATGTGGATTTCTGTTTCCTTCCCCATATTGAACTGCTGAGTGCAGGTTAGAGGGGGCGGGCCCACAGGAGCACATGAACAGAGCATGCTTTTAGCAAGTGAGGTGGAATGTGTTCACGCTGGTTTCCACAGGTGCCCATGCATCTAGGCTGGGGGTCAGGAAGGGCCAGTTCTTTTGTTCTTAGAGAAGTCTCCTAAAGATCCCTGTTCCTCCAGCACATTTTCTAGATTAGTATATAAATCTCTTTCCCTTATAGCCCAGGGACTTTTCTTACTACTGCTTCTTTGTTGTATCTCAGTGGGGTGGTTTGTTTGTTATGCTGTCTGTTTAAGGGGAACTCAGTTTCCTATCACGTCCTGCTCTTCCATAGCTCAGTCTGCTGATCTCTAAAGTTGCTGCTATTAAAGCCCCACTAATTATAAGAACTCATGAAGTCAAATCCCTCTGGTTTTCAAAGCCAAATATTTGTCTCCCCAGTGCAGGCCTGCCTTGCCTGGAGTGCCCGGCTCAGGGTCTGCTCCTCTCCCTTTTCTGTGCTTGCAGTATCGCTCCCTCCTGTAGGCAGTCTCATGGATCAGTTTGGTTCCTGACCCCTTCTCTCTCTTTCTACCGTTTTTTGATGTGGCTTCTTCTCTGTCGTTAGCTGTGAAGAGTCTTTTCTGCCAGGCCTTGGGTTATTTCCTGATTTATTGATACTGATGTGGGTGTTATGTAGGTGTATCTGTGGGAGGAAGTGAGCTTAGGATCCTTCTACTTGGCCATCATTTTTGGAAATCAGAACAGTTTGAGTTTTGTTTTTTGTTTTATGGTTGTTCTTTTTAGATTCCACATAGAAGTGAGATAATATGGTATTTTTCTTTCTGTGTCCTGCCTATTTGACTTAGCATAATACCTTCAAGGTTCTATCCTTGTTGTCACAATTGGGAGGATTTCTGCACTTTTCATGGCTGAATGGTATTCCATTGTATGTGTGCACACTACAACTTCTTTATCCATTCATCTGTTGACAAACACTTAGGTTGTTTCCATGTTTTGGCTACTGTAAATATGCTGCAGTCAGAGTAGGGGGTACAGATATCTTTTCACCATAGTGATTTTTTCCCTTCAGCTATAACCCCAATTTGTATCCTGGATCATACAATAATTTTATTTTTAATGTTTTTAGTAGCCTCCATTTATAATCCCACCAACAATGCCCAAGGATTCCCTTTTGTCCATATTCTCACCAGCATTTATTATGTCTTGTCTTCTTTTTTTTTTTTTCATATTTATTTTTGACAGAGAGCACATGTGAGCAGATGAGGGGCAGATAGAGATGGGTATGGAGGATCTGAAGTGGGCTCCATGCTGACAGAAGCGAGCCCTATGTGGGGCTCAAACTCATGAAGGTGAGATCATGACCTGAGCCAAATTTGGATGCTTAACCAGCTAAGCCACCCAGATCCCCCTGTTGTCTTTTTAACAGTCATGCTGATTGACATGAGATGACACCTCACTGTGGTTTGATTTGCATTTCCCTAGTGATTAGTGATATTGAATCTATTTATGTATCTATTGACCATTTGAATATCTATTCTTGAAAAGTGCCTATTCAGGTCTTTTGCCCATATTTCAATTATTTTATTCATTTTTCTGATGCTGAAATGTATGCATCCTTTATGTATTTTAAATGCTAACAACTTATCACATACATGGCTTGCAATTTTTTCCCATGCTGTAGATTGTGTTTTCATTTTGTTGATTATTTCTTCTGCTCAGAAGCTTTTCAGTTTGATGTACTACACTTTATTATTTTTTATTTTGCTGTTGGTGTTATATCCAAACAAACATTGCTAAGGCCAATGTCAAGAAACTTTTTTTCCTATATTGTCTTCTAAGAGTTTTAAAGTTTGAGTCTTTAATTCATCTTGAGTTTATTTTAGTGGTGCAAGAAAGGGGTATAATTTCATTCTTTTATATGCGAATATCTAAATTTCTGGTCCCTCAATTCTGTTCCATTGGCGTGTCTGTTTTTATGCCAATAACATATTGTTTTGATTAGCAAAGCTTTATAAAACAGTTTGAAATCTCTAAGTGCTATGCCTCCTGATTTATTTTTCTTTCAGAGTATTGTTTTGGCTATCCAGGGTCTTTTGTGTGTGTGTGTGTGTGTGTGTGTGTGTGTGTGTTTTTTTTTTACAAATTTTAGGATTTTTTTTCTATTTCTGTAAAAAATGGCATTGGAATCCTAATAAAGACTGCATTTTATCTATAGATGGCTTTGGGTAGTGTGGACATTTTAACAATACTAATTCTTCCAACCAAGAACACTGGATACCTTTCTGCTTACTTGTGTCTTTGATTTCTTTCATCGATGTCTTCTAATATTCAAAGTAAAACTTTGAGTTCCTTGGTAAATTTATTCTAAACATTTTATTATATTTATTGCTATTGTAAATTGGATCTTTTCTTTTTAAAAAGATTATTCTTCATTAGTGTATGGAAACACTCCTGATATTTTTAAAAGATTTTGTTTGTTTTTTTTTGTTTATTGAGAGAGAGACAGACAGAGAGAGAATTCCAAGCAGGCTCTGTGTTGTCAGTGCAGAGCCCAATGTGGGGCTTGATCTCATGATCATGAGACCATGTCCTGAGATGAAATCATGAGTTGGATGCTTAACCAACTGAGCCACTCAGGCATCCTTGTACACTCCTGACATTAAAAAAAATTTTTTTTCTTACTTATTTTTGAGAGAGAGAGAGAGAGAGAGAGAGAGAGAGCGGGCGGGCAAGCAGGGGAGGGGCAGAGAGAGAGGGAGACACAGAATCCAAAGCAGACTCCAGGCTCTGAGCTGTCAGTATAGAGCCCGACGTGGGGCTCGAACTCATAAACCATGAGATCATGATCTGAGCCAATGTCAGATGCTTAACTGACTCACCCACCTAGACACCTCAACAATCTTGACTTTTGTATGTTAATTTTCTGTCCTGCAACTTTACTTAATTTATTGATTATATCTAAGGTTTTTTTTTTAAGTGTTTAGTTTTGAGAGAGAGAGAGAGAGAGAATGCAAGTGGGGAAGGGTCAGAGAGAGAGAGAGACAGACAGACAGACAGAATCTGAAGCAGGCTCCAGGCTCTGAGCTGTCAGCACAGAGACCAACATGGGGCTTGAACCCACAAACTACAAGATCATGACCTGAGCTGAGGTCAGATGCTTAATTGACTAAGCCACATAGGTACCTAAATTATATCTAAGTTTTTAATTGGAATCTAGAAAATTCTGTAAATAAAATTGTATCAATAGCAAATAGAAACAATTTTATTCTTTATTAATTCTGATGACTTTAATTTCTTTTTCTTGCTAGATTGCTCTAGCCAGAACTTTCCATAATATGTTGAATAGAAGTGGCAAGAATGAGCACCCTTGTCTTGCTCCTGATCTTATAGCAGAAACTTTCAGCCTTTTACCATTAGGTATAATTTCAGCAGTAGGCTTGTCTTGCACAGTGTCTGTATTATATTAAGATACATTCCATCTCTACCTAATCGGTTGAGATTTTTTTAAAACATGAATTGATGTTGAATGTTGTCATATGCTTTTTATGTGTCTATTGAGATGATCATAGAATTTTTTTTCTTTCATTCCCTTAATATAATATACTCCATTCATTTACATCTGTTAAGCCATCCTTGCATCCAAGAGATAAACAGCAATTGGTCATGGTAAATGATCCTTTTCAAGCTACTGAATTTGGTTTGCCAGTATTTTATTGAAGATCTTTGCATATATATTCATCAGGGATATTTGCCTGCAGTTTTCTGATAGTGTCCTTTTCTAGCATTGGTATCTGGGTAATGTCGGCCTCAAAAAATGAATTTGAAACCGCTCTCTCCAATTTTTTGGAAAAAGTTGAGAAGATTGGTGTTAATTCTTCTTTAAATATTTGATAAAATTCACCAGTGAAACTATATGGTCTTGGGCTTCTTCAGTAATTTCAAAATTATTGATTACTTATTCAATCTTCTTACTAGTAATCATTGTATTCAGATTTTATATTTTTTCCAGAATAAGTCTTGGTATGTTATATGCTTCTAAAATTTTTCCACTTCTTTCACATATTCAGTTGTTGGCATATGTATGTCCATAGTAGCTTCTTTAGGCTATTTGCATTTCTGTGATATCATTTGTAATCTTCATTTATAACTTTGTTGATTTGGATCCTCTTTTTTCCTTGGTTAACCTAGATAAAGGTTTGCAAATTTTCTTTATCTTTATAATTGTTAAAGGAACTGTTAATTTTTTTTTAATTTTTCTGTTCTCAACTTCATTTATTTCTGATCTAATTACAAACATTTCCTTCTCCTAATTTGGGCCTATTTTGTTTTTCTAGTTCCTTTTGGTGTAAAATTAGGTTTATTTAAGTTCTTTCCATTTTCTTGATGTATGTCCTTATAGCTATAAACTTCCTTCTTATAACTATGTTTGCTGCATCCCATAAGTTTTGGTACATCATGTTTCCATTTTTATTTGTTTCAAAATGTTTTTAGTTTTTAGCTTTTTGATCCAGTGGTTGTTCAGGAAACTGTTAATTTGCATGTATGCATGAGTTTTCTCTTGTTTTGATTTTCTCTTGTTATTGATTTCTCACTTATAATCATTATGGCAGGTATGGCCCAGTATGGTCCATAACTGGTATGATTTTAACTTCTTGAGTTTGCTACTAATTGTTATGTGGCCTAACATATGGTCTATCCTAAAAAATGTCCCATATGTGTTTGGGAAGAATGTATATTCTGTTGTTGGATAGAATGTTCTGTATGTGTCTATTAGGCCTATTTAGTTTATACTGTTGTTCAAATCCTGTATTCACAACTGATGATCTGTCTGGATGATTTATGCATTTTTGTGAATGGGGTATTATGTTCCTTAGCTGTTACTACTGTATTGCTGTTTATTTCTGCTTTTAGATCTGTTAGTGTTGCTTTATCAATCTGGGTGCTCTGATGTTGGGAACATCAACATTTACAACTATTATATCTTCTGAGTGTATTGACCCCTTTATAATTACATAATGACCTTCTTTGTCTCTTTTTACCATTTTTTTACCAGAAAAATCCTTTAATATTTATTTAGAAAAATACTTTTATCATATATCTCTATTTTTCATACATAAAGCTGTATGAACTAAATTGGTATTCTTAAAACTTCTCTTGTATCTTTTTACCATTTTCAATTAATTATCTAAAAAAAATTTTTTTAATGTTTGTTTATTTTTGAGAGACAGATACAGCACAAGCAGGGGAGGAGTAGAGAGAGAGGGAGACAGAATTGGAAGCAGACTCCAGTCTCTGAGCTGTCAGCACAGAGCCCAACCCGGGGCTCAAACTCACAGACCAGGAGATCATGACCTGAGCGGAAGTAAGATGCTTAACTGAGCCACCCCAGTGCTCCATTATCATTTTTAATTAAAACTCTATTTTGTCTGGGGAAAAAAGTATGGCTGTGTCTATTTTTTTTTTCTGTTGTTACCATTTTCTTGAAAAAAATTTTTCCCATCTATTCACTCTTAGACCATGTTTCTTTAAGGCTAAGGTTGGTCTCTGGTAGACAGCATATCTTTGGATATTTTTTAAATCCTGTCAGCTATTTGGGGCAGCTGGGTGGCTCAGTCAGTTAAGCATCTGACTTCGGCTCAAGTCATGATCTCATAGTTCCAGTGTTTGAGCCTTGTGTCTGACTCTGTGCTGATAGCTCAGAGCCTGGAGCCTGCTTCCTAATCTGTGTGTGATTCCCTTCTCTCTGCCCCTCTCCCGCTCACACTCTGTGTCTGTCTGTCTCTCAAAAAATAAATAAATGTTTAAAAAATAAATAAAATAAATAAAATCCTGTCACCTATTCAATGACTTATGATTGGAAAATTTAATTCTTTTATGTTTAAAAAATTACTGGGGTGCCTGGATGGCGCAGTTGGTTGAGCGTCGGACTTCCGCTCAGGTCATGATCTCATGGTTTGTGGGTTGGAGCCCTGCGTAGGGCTCTGTGCTGACAGCTCAGAGCCTGGAGCCTGTCTTTAGATTCTGTGTCTCCCTCTCTCTCTCTGACCCTCCCCTGCTCACGCTGTCTCTCTCTCTCTCGCTCTCAAAAATAAATAAAACATTAAAAAATTTTAAAAAAATAATTATTGGTAATAAGTACTTAGTATTGCCACTTTTTAATGTTTTCTGCTTGTTTTGTAGATTAATTATTCCTTGCTTCTTATCCTGCTGTCTTTTGTAATATGATGACTTGTCATATCAGTATGATTTGACTTCTTTATCATGTTCTTTTGTATAATTCCCTTGTGGTTATCATGAGGTTTATATAAGATATTTTAAAATTATAACATTCTGTTTTAAATTGATAACAACTTAACTTTAGTAGAAATTTTATACTTTTGCTTCTTCCTCTTTTCCCATTTTAGGTTACAATGCTGTAGTTTACCTTTTTAATAAATTTGTATCCTATAACAAATTATTGTAGTGATGATTATTTTTAATATGTTTCTTTTTTAACTTTAAAAGTTTTAAATGAATTACACACCACCTTTATCTTTCTGTTCAAGTTTTGAAATAGTTTGAAAAGGATAGGTATTAACTCTTTTTTTAAATATTAGAATTCTCTTCTGAAGCTGTCGGGTTTTTGGACTTTTGTTTGTTAGAAATGTTTTTATTACTAATTTAATTTACTAGTAATACATCTGTTCAGATTTTCTATTTCCTTCTGGTTCAGTCTTAGAATGTTGAATGTTTCTAGGAATTTATTCATACTTCAAGTTTTCCAATTTGTTGGCACATAACAATTTTAATAGTATCTTATAATCCTTGGTATTGCTGTGGTGTTAGTTTTAACTTTCTTTTATTTCTGATTTTATATAGGTGAGTCTTCTTTCTTGATGATCTGGATACAGGTTTATTAATTTTATCTTTTTAAAGAACCAGATCTTAGTTGTTCTTTTTTTTTTCCAGCCTCTATTTCCTTTATTTCTGCTCTAATCATTACTATTTACTTCCTTCTACTAAATTTGGACTTTGTTTGTTCTTCCTTCTCTAGTGACTTTAGGTGTAAGGTTAAATTATTTCTTTGAGATTTTTGTTTTTTCTTGAGGTAGGTCTACATTGCTATAAACTTCGTCTTAGAATTGTTTTTGCTGTGTCCTATAGGCTTTGAAATGTGTGAAATTTTGAAATTTTTCACTTGTTGCAGCATATTCTTTAATTCATTTTTTTGTTGAGCCATTGGATGTTTAGTAGAATGTTGTTTAGTCTCCATGTGTTGGTGGTTTTTCCTGTTTTTTTTTTCTGTAATTAATTTCAAATTTCATACCTATTTGATCAGAAAACATGCTTGATATAATTTCAGTCTTCTTAAGTTTACTGAGATTTTTCTTGTGGCCTAATAACCTAACAGGTGATCTATCCTGGGAATGTTCTATGTGTGCTTGAAAAGAATTTATATCCTGCTGTTTAGGGATAGAATGTTCTGTATGTATCTGCTCATTCCATGTAGTCTTGTGCATCCTTCAAAGCCGCTGTTTTCTTCTTGATTTTCTGCTTGGATAATCTATCCATTGATGCAAGTAGGGTGTTAGATTCCCTTACTATTATTGTATTACTGTCAACTTCTCCCTTTATGTCTGTTAATCTTTGTTTCATATATTTTGATGCTTCTGTGTGGGGTACATTGATACTTATAATTGTTATATCCTCTTGTTGGATTGATATCTTATTATATAATAATATATATTATTATGCAAAGTGCTTATCTGTCTCTTGTTACACTCTTATTTGAAAGTCTATTTTGTCTGAAAGTAGTATTGCTACTCCAGTTTTCCTTTTGTTTCCATTTGCATGGAATGTATTTTGTTATCTCTATATATAGTCTCTGGTATTGGGCAGACTGTTTCCACTTGTGCAGCCTGCAGAGGAATATTGTCCAGTGACTAAACAAACATTTGTATTAAAATAATAGTCTTGGACTGATGTGTAACATCTCTAGAAGGTTTGAAGGTGCAGTCATGGAATAGAACCATAGCATTTGGTTATAGTATTTTTTGGTATGTTACCTCAGAAGGATTCAGTAACATTTTTATTTCTAATACAAAGAGAAAATTCTCCCTCCAGCAGCCTTATTTGAGTAAAGAATAGATCTTGAGCTTCCATTGGGGTTTCCCAACACCAAATTACTCTATCATAGGCAGAAGTAGAGTGATTTTGTCCACTTGTTGGTGGATATCATTCCCTTTTTGATGTCCTTTGTCCAGAATGGATCCACCAGGCAGGAACAAAACTATCTCAGGTTTTCTTGCATTATCTAGATATTGACATAGCCAGCAACCAGATAGGTTAGTTAAGGTGGCCAGAGTTTGGAAGAGTGGTGTGAGTGGGTGTTGAGGTTGTGCTAGAATTGTTGAAAAAGCAGTAAGTTTTAGTTAAAATAAGACACAGTTTGAAAGAGTCCATAGTGGAGGAACAAGGGAAGAACAAGGGAAGAACAAGTCCTGCCCATTTTCGAGGGAAAAAAAAAATTTAAATTTCTGGGTCAGAGAATGGCCAGGTGAGAGAGAGAGGAGGTTTTAAGAGAAGATAAATAGAGATAAAGTTCTTGATTCAAGATCTTGGACAAAGCTATCTGTTTCATGATATTCACTCCTAGAGCCTGAGTAGGCTCTGAAAATCCTCAATTTGAAGTCACTCACAAAGATGGCCTTCTAATTGTCCTGTGAGTGATGATCTGGATCTAGCTTAGTGTGTCTCATGTCAATGCAGGAAGATTTTTATTTTGATGACAATGTACATGGTTAGCAGTACTTGCTGAGGCCTTTCCAACTGTGACAATTCATCTTTTCTTCTAAAACCTTTGATATTTTATGTACTCCATCTCCTGTACATAGAACTCAGGCAGCTATAGCCCCACAGAACAAACTTTCCAAGCCTGTGGTTGGTCCTGGATGGGCTCTTGCCATGTCAGGTGAGCTAGCCCCAAACCTACTATAAGGTACCTGGGGCTGAGTCCTGAAGAAGAAAAGTGCAAAGTTGTTACCACGCCCGGGCAAGAACTGTCCTGGTGGTTCCATGCACCATTTGTGCCTCAGGTAGCTAGGGGATGGGCTCAGCTGCCTGCCCGTGCCTGGCCTTGGAGTGCTGCTCTTACCCTTCCATCCTGGCTCCAGAAGTAGAGGAGCTCTGGGCAGGCAAAGTTCAAGGGGACATGGGGCAAGCACAGCCCCACCCAGGCTGGCCAGGTACCCACTGCAAGGGGCCTGAGACTCAAACTACACTCCACTTTTTAAAATTTTTATCTCTTAGTTGAATTTCTCACTATATTCATTCTTTTCCCAACAGTAGTGAGCATTTTAGGACTATTCATTTGAACTCTTTATCAGTCAGGCACGTGATCCTAGTAGAGGCCATCCTCTCACTGTGGTAGGGTGAGAGCCTCTTTGCAGGCCTCTCCAAATCAACCTCTTTGGATGAGCCATTTGGACAGGGCAAGTCTGCAGGGGGACACCAGGACAGGATGACTGTTGGAAGAAGGGTAGACAGAGAGTATCTATCGGGTACCTGCCAGCATCAGGCCAGCTAGGCAGAAAGCAAGCAAGAAAAATGGCCCCCACCAGGCCCCCCCCGTTTTTTTTCCTGGAGAAATTTCCTACAGACTCTGCCCCTCACACACCTTGCATAAAATTAGTCAATAAATCACCTTCAGGTGTGACCCAGGTGTTTTTTCCCCCATTTTTTTAATTGTAGTAAAATACATGCAACGTGAAATTTAATATTTGAGCTATTTTTAAGTGTATAGTTTAGTGGTATTAAGTACTTTCAACTTGTCTCAAACCATCACCATCATCCATCTCCAGACCTCCTCATCTTGAAAAACTGAGACTATGCCTATAAAAGAATAACTCCTCTGATCCTCTTCTCCCAGCCCCTGGCAACCTCCATTCACCTTTCTATGTGATTGTAAACTTCCACCTTTGTGCTTGATCGTGGGGGTCGTGAGTTTGTATGTGGATCCTTCAAGAACAGTCTCAGTTTCCTGTAGCTCTCAGCCCTCCCAGAGTTAGTTCCTGCTGATCTTCAAGGCCAGACCTTATTGAGGCACAACTTCCTGGTGAAGACGCCCAGGCTGGGGATTTCTCCATATGTGGCTTGGACCCCTTTTTTTCTCAGAGAGGACATCTGTACCTTGTGATATCCTTCCTATTTGTGGATTTCTTCACTGGGCATTCTGAGTCTCAACCAGATCCTCTCTCAGTCACTTCCATCCTTCTTGATGTGGCTTTTTCCTTATATCTTGAGCTATAGATAAACTGTTACACCAGGTTTCACATTGTTGTCAGAGAGACTTCTATATGTGGTGCAGCCTGGGGGTGCTTGTGAAAGTAAGTGAGCTCACGATGTTCCTCCTCTGCCATTTTGATTGAACTGCTTTGTTGTTTCTTGTTCTTATTGTTCTTTTCAAATTTTTATTTAAATTCTAGTCAGTTAACATACAGAGTAATACTGGTTTCATTATTCTTAAATGTTTGGTGACATTCACCTTTGATGACCTATATCAAATATTCTATCTTCCATGTTTCTTATCCTTTCTTTTGCATGGATGATTCTTTTGAAGCTCTCTATTGAGTTATTTTATGAAGTTACTGTAATTTTTGGCTGTAGAATTTGTTTGAATGTCTTGAGGTTTTCTCTTCATTGAATTTCCATTTTTTTCATGCATTGTTTTCTTAATTTTGTGTAGCTGTGTGTTCTTATAGTTCACTAAACTTTTTTAAGAAAATTATTCTGACTTTTTTGACAGTTCATAGATCTCTATTCTTTTTGGTCAATTATTAGAGCTTTATTTTTTTTAGGTTTATTTTTTTTTTTGAGAGAGAGAACATGGGGGAGGGCAGAGAGAGGGAGAGAGAGGATCCCAAGCAGGCTCTGCACTTTTTGCGTGGATTCAGATGCGGGGCTCAAACTCACAAACCGCAAGATCATGATCTGAGCTGAAATCAAGAGTTGGACACTTAGGGGCACCTGGGTGATGCAGTTGGCTGAGCATGACTCCTAATTTTGGCTCAGGTCATGATCTCACAGTTTGTGAGATTGAGCCCCTTGTTGGGTTCTGTGCTGACAGCTCAGAGCCCCATAGGGATTCTCTCTCTTGCTCTCTCTTTGCCCCTATCCTACTCTCTCTCTCTCTCTCTCTCTCTCTCTCTAAATAAATAAATAAACAAAAAAAAAATCAGATGCTTAACTGACTGAGCCACACAGGAGCCCCTATTAGACCTTTATTAACTTCCTTTGGTGGTGTCATTTTTTCATGATCACTTATTGTTTATATTGGCCTCTGTACATGAGTAGGTGGTGATCTCTTCCAGACTTTGCAGCTTCACCTTAGCACAGACAGTTCCCCAGTCAGCTCATTTTGTGTTTCTGGACATAGATACTGGTAACATCCTTGGGTCTGCCAGGGCTGCCATTAGGGTCCAGGCTGGAGTGAGGCAGCTGTTTCAGTTCTGAGGTAAAGCATGAGTGGTTATGACACTGGCTGAGAATAGCTGGATAGGACTGTTTGCTTCATTCCCTGTCCTTGTGAGGCTGAGATAGACACTTTTGTGTTTATAATTTCACATCCGTTTTCTTAAAGACGACAGTGAGAAATGTGTAAACTTCAGGCCCCACAAAACTTCAATTTATCCCTGTGTGAGTTTATCTGTAGGATAAATTAATAGAAGTGTGATTTGCTGGGCCAAAGGTAGGCATATTCATGTATTAAAGATATTATTAAATTACCTTTCACTAAAGCTGGAAATGTACATTCCCAATAGTGAAAAATGAGAGTAACTGTTTTCCACATCTTCACTGATATATTAGGAAGTGTTATCAAATTTTTTAGTCTTCACCAACCTGATAAAGGAAAATAGGAATTCCTATTTCTTTTTGCATTTTTGTATTATGATGGAAGTTGACTCATTTTCACAAGTGTAAGAACTACTGAATTTTCCTTTTAGTGTATTGTATCTTCAAATATGCTGACTAGTCTTTCCTTTGGTTTATAGAAGCTCTAAGTATACTAAAGGAAATATACCTTTGGTAATAGGAGTTTTATATTCCCTTGTTTCTTGTTTTTCTTTTGTCCATGGTAGTTTTCATTTGCTTATTAATTTTTTCTGCACATTTTTAAATGACTTTTTATAGTTGATGGTTTTGTGGAATAATTAGAAAGATGTTTCCCATCTCTGAAAAAATATATATGTATCTGTATATATCCTATTGGTTCTGTTTCTCAGGAGAGACCTGATGAATACAGATGGTATGTAAAATAGTTTTTGAATATTCATCTTTCCTTCCTGAAAGAGAATAAGATATCCCCACCCTTTGCCAATTTACCTGCATAGGTATGTACATAAGTATGCATAAGCTTGACATGTGCAGTACAATAAAACATATATATGATCTCTATCCCCAGTTCCTTGCAGAAAAAAAAAAAACTTAGGGAATAGGAGTATGTTTTTTATGTTAGTGAGATATCTCATAGGAAGCCTCTAGATAACTTGTAGATGGAAGCTGTTCTCCAGAAAGACCAACCAGGTGATTGGAGGCTTAGGACTAGAGAATTCAATCTTTAGGGAGGATTCTGAGTTTTATCAAGTAGCCAAAGATTTAATCAATCATGCCTACAGAATGACACCCTAATAAATATTCTGCATACTGAGGAATGTTTGAGCTCCCTGATTGCTGAATACATTCATGTGCCAGGAGGAAGATGTGGCTTGATCCTATGGACTGAGAATAAGGATGCTTTGTTCCATTCCAGACCTCATCCTTATTCATTTGGATGGTTCTGATGTGTAGCCTTTATAAGAGACCTGTCATTGTAAGTAAAGCACCTTTTGTAAACTTCTGTGGGTCATTCTAGCAAATTATCAAATACAAAGAATTTGTTGGAGTCACCCAAATTTGTAGCCAGTTGATTGGAAGCACAGGGACATCAGCCTCCACTGAAGTATGGCTGGTGTCTGAAGTAAGGGTAGAATTGTGTTGTACTGAGCCCTTAAAACTCTGGAGTCTGATGGGAACTCTGAGTAGGTAATGTCAGAAGCGGGTTTCTGTCCACTGCCTTGGAATTGAAACAATACCATGAGACTCACTTCCATGAATGAAGTAAAATGCAAGAAGTACCAGAGCAGAAGTTGTAAAAGATACTATGTTTCTAGTTTTAGTTGTGTTTCTCTGCCCAGATGGACACTGTTCCTTGAGCCTGGGTCCTGAGCAAAAAACATGCAGTAGAGCTGCAACTGGCTTACACCTTTGGACATATGTTGGTGGGAGTGTGGGGGTGGGTGGGGGTGGAATAAAGTTACCATAAAGCCATTAAATGGCATTCTCATCTATCTCATCACTCATCCAGAATCTAGGACTCATTCTTGAGTCTTATATTTCCCTTACTCTACACATGGCACCCATCTTTTAGAAAATTCTGTCAGTTCTATCTCCAAAATATATCACAAATGCACTCTCAAAATCTTTACCGTGGTGGTCACCTCTTGCCTTCCTTCCCTAGATTATTGCCAAAATTTCCTAACTCGTCCCCTGCTTCTTCTTTTATCGACCCCTTCCCATTCATTCTCTAAAGAGCTGCAAAGTCATCATCAAAGATAAATTGGATCATATAATTGTTTTTCTCTGCCTAAAACCCTCACTGGTTTTCCATTAGCTTTAGCATGACCTCCACCTCTCTCTGCATGACCTACATACAAGTCGTGCCTAATCTGTACCTTGCTTGTTTCTCACCTCACCACAGCTCAGTTCCTTGCTTGCTTGTCTCATTCCAGACGTAGCAGGCTTCTTTTGTTCTTCAGACCCATTCACCTTTTTCCTACCTTGGGACCTTCATGTATGTTATTTCTTCCATCTAGAAAACTTTTCCTCTCACTCTGTGAACGACAAATTCTTTATTTCTGAGCTGAAAAGTCCCTTCTTACAAGGCTTTGCTGACCACCCTATCTAAAGTAATCCCCCTCTCAGCAATTCTCCATTTTCATTCTTCTTCCTTTTGTTACTTACTGAAACATAGATATTTTAACCTGCCTTCCCTGTAAAACAAGTTTACTTTAAGAGAGCGGGGACAGTAGCTGTCTTGTTCACTGTGTTCTTCCCCCAGGGCCTAGCACACAATAGATGCTTAGTAAACATTTGTCAAGTAAATGAATCATTTGATACTGAGCAGTTGGGATATAGGGCAGGCCACAAAAAAGATTCCCTGGCAGATGAATAGGCCTGTAACTAACACTAATCTCAGGGATCTCCTTTGTTGGGTGCTTGTCTTGGCTGCCCTTAGGTAAAGGGAAATGCTCAGTGTTCCATACTGTAAAGTTTTCCTTTGCCTCGTACACTGCTTTCCACACAGATAACCCCCACCCACCCCACACTAACTACGAATGCTACCAAATCCCAAAGCCAGGCCTCTGTTTTTCATTAACAGGTTGGCCAGATGGCTGACAAGCTACTTCCCTACGGTAAATAATAGATTTTTTTTTTTTTTTTTTTGTCCAAAAGAGAAGGCACAAAAGATTGCTCACTTTTTAGGGCAGGCTTAGACAGGTGTGTTGTTCAGTCTTCTCCTCTATGACTTCCTGTTTACCCACCTGGACCTTTGCCATTTCTCTCCAGTCTGTTCCTAGATAACCCAACCCCTTCCACTAACACCTCTCTCCCCAAGCTCAGGGAGTGCAAGGTATATAAAATCTCTCTCTCCCCCTTCCTTCTCCTACTTATTTTCTCAGGCTCATGGGAAGAGGGGCATTTACTGAGGAATATGTTGGTGATTAGGACTGAGCTGAAATGAGTCAGTGGGGTTTGCTACCTGGCAAAGAATGACCCTAACTGCAAACAAGACAGTTAAATCAATGTGTTAAGAAGAGAGAAAAAAATTTTTTCACATTTCCTCTGCTTGGATACCTGCATGTTAAAAATTTCTTTCTTTATCCTTGGGATTGTCCCCCATTATAAATACACTGCTTCTTATTAGATTGTGAGCCATGAAAAATTATTTTTACCACACCTCAAGTTTTTATACTTGCATTTCAAATGAGGAAAACTTCGAGTCTTTTGTGAGGAAAGGGTAGGAAATACATTTAGTTCTCCAATGTGAATGATCTGATATTAAGGTTTGAACTATAGAAAATACCTTCCAATATTTCTATATATTCTATGTGGGTTTTTTCCTCTAATGTTTAATATGTAAACATTGGGGAAAGGTCTTCTCACTTTCTATGTGTTTTGCCTATGTGGTGGACATTTTAACTTTATTGATGGCACTATTCTTTAGAGATCTTAAATTTTAATACACTACATATTTGTTGAAATTTATATAAATTTCATCTTTTGCTTTGTGGATTTTCAAGTTTTGATTTAAATTTGAATTAGTTAACATTTAGTATAATACTGGTCTCAAGAATAGAATTTTATGATTCATCACTTACATATAACACCTGGTGCTCTCCCAACAAATGCCCTCCTGAATGTCCATCACCTATTGAACCCATCCCCCCCCCCACTTCCCCTCTGGTAACTGTCAATTGTTCTCTATAGTTAAGAGTCTATTACTTGGTTTGCCTCTCTTTTTGTTTTCATTTGTTTTATTTCCTAATTCTATTGCGGAACCTGGTCTGGATCACCAGTGGAAGAACCAAGCAGCGCTTGGAGATCTTGGAAGGGAGGAGGTTTATTTTTACACCAGTGGACTCAGAGGAGATGATTCTCCAGAGGTCTGAGCCCAGAGCATCAACAGAGGGAATAATTTATAGCCTGTTACTTCCGCATTCCATATTAATGCATGCGACAAGCTGGGTGGGAAGAAGAACCCGGAAGGGGGGGGAGCCTTTGATCAGGGACAGGTATTTCCTTATCAGTCCTATTGGCCATCTTATAACAGATTTTTCCCTATCAATTCCACATATAGTGAAAACATATGGTATTTGTCTTCTCTGACTTATTTCACTTGGCATAATCCTCTCTAGGAATACATTATTCTTTTTATATTGATTTTGTATCAAAATCTTTTCTGAGTTCTTTTATTCACTCTAAGGATTTATTGGAAAATACTCCTGACTTTTCTATTTAGATAATTCTATATTTTGCAAGTTAGAACAGCTTTGATTTTCTTCCTCCTAATCATTAGATATTTTATTTCTTTTGTTCTGCTGCTTGGCTAGAACCCCTAGTAATGCTAAATAACAGCACTGAGAATAAGCATCTTTGTCTCCCTCTTAACTGTTTAAAAATGTCTAATATTCACCATTAACTACGTTTGCTGTAGGTCTCAGAAAATACCCATCACATGATAGCACTAAGAGTTATAGTATTACTAAGTATGACTTAATTTTATTAATTTACTTAGAGATAATCACACATTATTTCCTCCTTCAATTTATTAATATATTCATATTGCAATTCGTAGATTGGTTATCATGGGTACATGTAGGGTATATTTTATTGTACTATATTGTACAATATTACACTACAAAATTACACTACAATAGTATACATTGTACTATTACACTACAAAATTTGCTTTTATTGTATAGTTTTTTGTTAGGGAAGGGTATTAGGAATTTCTTTTTCCTTTCATTTTTTTTTCCTTTTTTACATTGTGATATAATTGATATAGTAGTTTTAGGAGGTGTACAGCACAATGACTTAATATACATAAATATTTTGAAAGGATCCCCACCATAAGTCTACTTAACATCCATCATCACGCATATTTACATATTAACTTTCTTGTGATGAGAACATTTAAGATCTATGCTCTTAGCAACTTTTAAATGCACAGTAGAATATTAATTATAGTCACAATTCTGTACATTATATCCAGGACTTATTTTATAACTGGAATTGGCCACTTTCAACCTTTTGATCACCTTCAACCATTTTGTCAACACCCTCTCCCTTACCCCTGGCAAACATCACTGTTCTCTGTATTCCTGAGTTTGAGTGGGGTTTTTTGTAAGCAAGATAAAACACTATATGGCCTTCCCTATGAGACTTATTTCATTTAGCAAAATGCCCTCAAATATCCTACATGATTCTGCAAATGTCAGAATTTTTCTTTTTTATGGCTAAATAATATTCCATTGTGTATATACAGCACATTTTCTTTCCCATTTATTCATTGATGGATGCCTGGGTTGTTTCCATGTCTGCATTACTGTAAATAACACTACAATAAACATGAAAGTGCAAATATCTTTTTAAGTTAGTGTTTTTATTCCCTTCAGATACATAACTAAAAGTGGAATTTCTTGATCATATGGTAATTCTAATTTTAATTTTTTTGAGGAACCTTCATATTGTTTTCAATGGTGGCTCACCCATGTGGATTCCACTAACAGTATACAAGGCTTCCCTTTTCTCCATATCCTCAACAGAAATGGTTAGCTCTTCTCATTTTGATAATAGCCATTTTAACAGATGTGAAGCAATACATCATGTGCATTTCCCTGATGATTAGTGATACTGAGCACCTTTTCATGTGTCTATTGCCCATGTGTATCTCTCCTTTGGACAAATATCAATTCAGATACCCTGCCCATTTATTAATCAGACAGTTTGGGCTTTTCTGCGATTAAGTTGTATGGATTATTTAGATATTTTGGATATTAACCCTTAGCAGATAAATGACTTACAAATATTGTCTCTAAATCAATAGATTGCCTTTTCATTTTGCTATTGATTTCCTTTTCTTTAAAAAAATTTTTTTACATTTATCTATATTTGAGAGAGTGAGATAGTGCGTGAAGGGGGAGGAACAGAGAAAGAAGGAGACACAGAATCCAAAGCAGTCTCCAGGCTCTGAGCAAGCTGTCAGCACAGAGCCCAACACGGGGCTTGAACCCACAAACTATGAGATCATGACCTGAGCTGAAGTCAGATGCTAAACTGACTGAGCCAGCCAGGTGCCCCTTGATTTACTTTTCTTTGCAGAGTTTTATACTTGGATGTAGTCCCTCTTGTTTATTTCTGTTTCTCTTGACTTTGTTTTTGATGTCAAATTCAAAAAAATAATTGCCAAGGTTAATATTAAGCATCACTATCTATGGGTTTTTTTCTAGTGTTTTTATGATTTGTGGTTTTATATTTGTCTTTTTAACTCATTTTCATATATAATGTAAGATATTGGTTCCATTTCATTCTTTTACATATGTCTGTCCTATTTCCCCAACACAATTTACTGAAGAGACTGTCCTTTTCCAATTGAATATTCTTGGCTCTTTGTTGTAAATTAGTTGATCATATACACATAAGCTTACTTCTTAGCTCTCTATTTCATAAATATGTATCTGCTTTTATGTCAATACCATACTCTTGAATACTGTAGGTTTGTAATATAGTTTGAAATCAGGGAGTGTGATGACTCCAACTTGGTATTTCTTTTTTTTTTTTTTTTGTAAGTTTTATTTATTTAAGTAATCTTTACATCCACATGGGGCTCAAACTCATGATCCCCAGATGAAGAGTTGCCCCTCCAGCTTTGTATTTCTTTCTCAAGAAATTGAGAAATTTTGGCTATTAATGGTTCCATATAAAATTTAGGATTGTTCTATTTCTGTGAAAAATGCTACTGTAATGTTGACAGGGATTGCACTGAATCTGCAGATTGCTTTGGGTAATACAAAAATTTTAACAATTTTAGTTCTTCAAATCTTTGAGCACAGATTATCTTTCATTTATTTGTGTCTTTGATTTCTTTCAGCATTATCATAGATTTCAGAGTATAGGTCTTTCATTTCCTTGGCTAAATTTATTTCCAGGTGTTTTATTCTTTTTGATTCAACTGTAAATAGGACTTTCTTAAATCTGTTTTTGATAGTTGGTTATTACTGTATAGAAATGCAAGTGGTTTTTGTATAGTGATTTTTGTATTCTGCAACTACTGAATGCCTTTATTCTCAGTTTTTTAGTGGAGTTTAGAATTTTCCATATATAATATCATCTCATCTGCAAACAGTGACTGTTATATTTCTTCCTTTCCAATTAGGATGGCTTTTACTTCCTTTTCTTACCTAATTGCTCTGGTGAGAAGCAATTTAACATTTAACACTAGGTTAAATGAAAGTGGCTAGAGTTGGCATTCTTGTCTTGTTCCAGATTTTTGAGAAAACTCTTTTAGCTTTTGACTGTTGAGTATAATGTTAGCTGTGGGATTGTCATATATGGCCTTTATTAATTTGAAATGTGATCCTTTCATACTCGTTGAGTTTTTACCATGAGCTAATGTTGAATTCTGTCAAATGCTTTATTTGCAACTATTGAGATGATCAAGTTTTATCCTTCATTTTGTTAATGCCATGTATCACATTGATTTATTTGCAGATGTTGTATCTCTGGAATAAATTAATTAATTATTAAGAAAATAAATATTTTTTGTTGATAATTTTCACTTTTTTTTTCCAGCTTAAAGAGGTTCCTTTAACATTTCTTATAAGGCCAAACTACTGCTGTTGAATCTTTTTAATTGTAGTTTGGAAAACTATGTTTCCTTCAATTTTGTATGATACTTTGATGGATATATTATTCTTGGATGGATATTTTTTCTTTTAGCACTTTGAGTATATTGTTTCACTCACTTTTAGCCTGCAATGTTTCTGCTGAAAATCTGTATATAGTCTTATGTGAGTGTCCTTGTATGTAACAAGTTATTTTTCTCTTGCTGCTTTTCATATTCTCTCCTTGTATCTAACTTTTGATATTTTAACTATAATGTGTCTTTGTGTGGATCTTCTTCAGTTCCTCTTATATGGAACTCAAATTTTTTTCTCAGGTGAAGCAATTTATAGCCATGGTTTCTTCAAATAAATTTTTGGCGCCTTTTCTCACTTTTCCTGGCACCTGTGTGATGTGATTATTAATACACTTGATGTCCCATATCTTCACTTGTTTTCATTCTTTTTCTTTATGTTGCTCTGACTCCACTGCCATGTCTTGAGTAGACTTATCCTTTCTTCTGCTTCATCTAGATTGTTATTGAACGCCTTTGGTGTACTTTTCATTTCAGTTATTGTATTCTTCTGTGACTTCTATTTGTCAGTCTTATATATTATATCTCTTTGTTAAATTTCTCACTCTGTTCATCCATTCTTATCGAGGGTTCATTGAGCATCTTTAGGACCATTACATTAAACTCTTATCAGGTAAAAGTCTTATCTCTGTTTCATTAAGATTTTTTTTCCTGTGGTTTTATTTTATTCTTTAATTTGAAAGATATTCCTTTGTTTCTTCATTATGCTTGACTCTCTGTGTTGGCTTCTGTACATTAGATGAAACATCTACCTCTCCTAGTCTCCTAGTGGCCTCATGTAGGAGATAAACCTTATTATTCAACCCTGCCCTGTTCCTTGGGTTTCTCTCAAACATTTTCTTTTCAGATTTGCTTTTTTTAAAATTTCTTGTTTTATTTAAGTATAATTAACACACAATGTTATATTAGTTTCAGGTGTGTACAGTATAACATTTCAACAATTCTGTAGATTTCTCAGTGCTCATCAAGATAAGTGGACCCTTAATCTCCTTTATCTATTTTACCCATCCCCCCACCTCCCCTTCAGCAACCACCAGTTTGTTCTCTGTATTTAAGAATAAGTTTTTGGGGCACCTGGGTGGCTCAGTTGGTTAAGCGACCGACTTCGGCTCACGTCATGATCTCACGGTTTGTGAGTTCGAGCCCCATGACAGGCTCCGTGCTGACAGCTTGGAGCCTGGAGCCTTCTTCGAATTCTGTGTCTCCCTCTCTCTCTGCCCTTCCCCTGCTCATGCTCTGTCTCTCTCTCTCTCTCTCAAAATTAATAAATGTTTAAAAAAAAGAATAAGTTTTTGGTAATGTGTGAGTGGCTAAGTTGGTTAAGCATCTGACTCTTGATTTTGGCTCGTGTAATGATCTCACAGTTTGTGAGTTTGAGCCCCACATTGAGCTGCACACTGACAGTGTGGAGCCTGCTTGGGATTCTCTCTTTCCCTCTCTCTCTGCCCCTTCCCTGCTTGTGCACGCACGCTCTCTCTCTCTCTCTCTCTCACGCTCTCTCTCTCTCTGTCTCTTTCTCAAAATAAATGAATAAACTTTTTTAAAAAAGGAAGTTTTTTAATTTGTCTTTTTGCCCATTTGTTTTGTTTAAGTTTTACATATCATTAAAATCATATGGTATAGGGGTGCCTGGGTGGCTCAGTTGGTTAAAGTGTCTGACTTCAGCTCAGGTCATGATCTCATGGTTTGTGGGTTCAAGCCTCATATCTGGCTCTGGGCTCACAGCTCAGTGCCTGGAGTCTACTTCGGATTCCGTGTCTCCATCTTCTCTTTGTCCCTGCCTGCTCACACTCTGTCTCTCTCTCTCGAAAAATAAACCTTAAAATCATATGGTATTCATCTTTCTCTGACTTATTTCACTTAGCATTATACCCTCTAAGTCCATCTATATTGTTGTAAATGACAACTTTTTATTCTCTTTTATGGATCAATTATACACTACCTCTTCTTTATCCATTCATCTATCAATGGGCACTTGAGCTGCTTCCATAATTTGGCTATTATAAATAATGTTGCAATAAACAAAGAAGTGCATATATCATTTCAAATCACAATTTTTATATCCTTTGGGTAGTAGCCAGTATTGGAACTACTAGAATATATGGTAATTCTATTTTTTAAGTTTTTGAGGAACCTTCGTACTGCTTTCCACAGTGTCTACATTGAATTTACATTCCCACCAACAGTGCATGAGCTACATGCAAAAGAATGAAACTGGACCACTTTCTTACACCATACACAAAAATAAACTAAAAATGGATTGACTTAAATGTGAGACCTGAAACCATAAAATTCCTAGAAGAAAACATAGGCAGTAATTTCTATGACATTGGCTGTAGAGACATTTTTTCTAGATATGTCTCCTTCAACAAGGGAAACAAAAGCAAAATTAAACCGTTGAGACTATGCCAAAATAAAAATCTCTTTCACAGTGAAGGAAAACATCAGCAAAACAAAAAGGCAACCTCCTGGATGGGAGAAGATATTTGCAAATGATATATCCAATAAGGTGGTTAATATCCAAAATATATGAATAACTTATAAAAACAACACCAAACCCCCAAATAATCCAATTTAAAATGGACAGAGGACCTGAATAGACATTTTTCCAAAGAAGACAAAAAGATGGCCAATAGACACATGAAAAGATGCTCCACATCACTAATCATCAGGGAAATAAAAAATGAAAACCACAATGAGTTATCACTTTATATCTGTCAGAATGGTTAAAATGAAAAACATAAGAAATAGCAAATGTCTCAAATAATTTTGGTTGTCAAAGCAACCTATTTTATTTTTAATAGCTCCCAATTATTGAGGTTGTATCGAGGACTGTCATTACCCCAAAGGAGAGGATCTCAGTCAGCACCTAGCTTCAGGATGACAGGAAATCAGACTCTCAGGCAGCAATTTTTTAATTATGCAAATATATACAGTCCTGTTGGATTATAAGCATTAGCCCCGCTGGCTTACTCCTCAGGGTAAAGCTCCAGGATAAGCAAATAGACCTCTTTCCCAAAAACGATTGGATCTGTATTTCAGTCTGCTGTCTGTGCCAACTTGGGGTGGTGGCCTGCCAAGAACTGTGTCTTTCCAGTTGTCACAGTCCTTTGGGATCCAGGAGTGAGCCCCTCCACCCCAGCCACCAGAGCCAGGTGACTAAGGGGTGCCCCTGGGCAGCAGCTGCAGAAACCGGGACATCAGACATGTTAAAGAACTCTCTTCTAATCCATACTGACATTCTGGAGCACAGCAGAGGAAAGGTGAGAAGACAGTGACCACCCTCCAAGATCTCTTGAAAGTACGATAGTCCTCCCTTAGATATGTGTTTAATTAGAATCCTTCCCTCATATTTCAGCTCGATGATAAATTAATAGACCTCTTTCATAGAAAGATTAAGCTCTTGGGTCTGTTGCCTTTGCTGTGTCCCGAGTGTGGTAGCTGTTTAAATATTTATTCTCTGTTGGTTACAGTTCTGTGGGATCTGAAAATGTAATATTATTGGCCACCAGAGCCAGGTGATAGAGATGTGTCTCCTGGTGGCAGCTGCACAAATCGTGGTGCTACACAAAGGTATAAGCTCTTTTCTGGGAGAAAACAGGAAGCTGGAGTGAGATAGGACAGTGCAGATAGCATCCACCAGCCTTTGTTTCTTGAGAGCAACTCCATGAGCTCATAGATGTCAAACCACGTGGCTAGCCCTCAGGCCAAAGCTCCTGGACAAGCAAATAGGCTTCTTTCTCAGAAAAACTGGGTGTGTGTTTCAGTCTGCTATTTGGGCAGTACACTGGAGTGGTAGCCCATCTTTTCAATTGTTACAGTCTCATGGGACCCAGGAACACAAGCTCCCTAGGCCTCCAGGGCCAAGCAATCTGGGGGTGTCCTCTGGGTGGCAGCCATACAATCTGAGGCATCAGACATGACTAAAAGTTCCCCTCTGGGACATCCTTACTCTCTGGAGTGTTGCATAGAGAGAGTGAACAGATAGATGGCTTCTGATGCCTTGAGTGAGGAAGATGGGGACCTTAAAGTTGACACCTTCTATAGGGGAAAAAACTGATAAGAAAAGTCCTAGAATGAAAGAAAAATAGCACCTGCTGGCTGGTGTGATGAAGAGGGGAAATATAAAGAGGATATCTGTTGAGGCAGTGTGGATAAAAAGCCTAGGGTACTGGAGAAAAAAGAAAATGGTACCCACCAACTGCAGCAAGACAGAGTGGAAACATAAAGACAATACCTGCTACAGAGGGGGATAAAGTCCTAGGGTTCTGGGGTAGGGGGAAGGATGATGGCATGTAAAGATGGGGCCCACCAGACTTTGTCCTAGTGAGTATTCTAGTAGGCCTCTAGCTGTTTGTTAAGTTGTATGCCTGTGCTTCTGAGGACATTTAAGATCAGTGGACAATCCTCTGTCACACAAAGTTTGGGTATGATTGGATTCTGTGCTGGGCTCTGGGGCAAATGAGTCTGAGCAAGTGATTTATTTAAGAGTCATTTCTTAAACCTTTATAGCTTTGTGGGTCTTATGGACAGGAGCCCCTTTGGTTTTCAAACTAGATGTTTGGGGGGCTCATTCCTCAGCAGCAGGTCTTAAAGGTTGGAGTGTCTGCTGTGGGGTTCAAACCCATTGTTCCACATGGAGAAGCTCAGGGTTCTGAGTTCTCTTCCAGTTGTGGATCACCGGACCCAATGTGAGGTTTATAACAAGATTGTGTTTCAGCCCTACCTACTAGCTTAAATGCAGTATTTTATCATTTTCCTGATGTGTAGTCATTGTTTAGCTACTTTCTAGGTTATTTCAGAGTAAATTGTTGCAAATGTAGCTGTAGATTCACTGTGTCCATGGGAGGAGATGAATTCAGCATATTCCCACATCCCCACCTTGAAATAGAAAGTTTCCTTGGATATTAGATGATGCCATCCAGGTCTATGTTTTTATCTGAAAGTTGTGTCTCACTGTCACCAATATGAGAATGTAGATGCAGACTTGGGTGTGTCTCACAACTTCAGGTGAAGTAATTTTTTTTATTAGACTTTAAACCTATAAACCATCAAATGCATATTAGGTGCTTTGGAGTTTTCCAACTTATATTTTTGGTGGCACCAGAATGTAGGGGAAGATTCTTGAAAGAGTATTGCCTTCACCAACAAAGTGCATCTCGATTGGGTTTTTGAAAAAAAGAATTTATTTGACACTGCTTCATGTTGGCTCCCCATTTCAGTACTCAGCAGGTCGCTAATGTTTCTGTCACCATATCTGAGGACATGCATGCTGTCCATGTGGGGGAAGTAGTCTGGCCTCTGATATCTTGAACTTTACCTCACAGCTGGACTAGATTATTAGTTTGACACAAAAGATTCAACTCACTGGGGCACCTGGGTGGCTCAGTCGTTAAGTGTCTGACTTCAGCTCAGATCAGGATCTCATGGTCTGTGAGTTTGAGCCCCATGTTGGGCTCTGTGCTGACAGCTCAGAGCCTGGAGCTTACTTCAGATTCTCTATGTGTGTCTCTCTCTGCCCCTCCCCAACTCACACTCTGTCTGTCTCTCTCTCTCAAAAATAAACATTAAAAGCTACAACTCAGGAACAACCATATGGAACACACACATTGAGGCAGGAGTATGTAGCTTGCACACTCTCTCCAAATGTGTCATCCTCTTAGCACTTTAACATGTTCACCAACCAGGAAGCTCCTGTTATTATTCTTTTCAGCACCCAAAAACACTTTGTATTGAATTATAATATACATACATAATAGTGCACATATCATGAATGTATAGTTTAATAAGTTTCCACAAACAAGACAAATCCAGGTAATCAGTACCTGGATAACAAGGCAGAATTACCAGCACACTACCGTTTCATTCACTGTCCTTCCCACCGATTGCAACTATGCTAACTTCTAAAAGCATAAATCACCTTGTTATTAATCATTTTTTTACTGTATTTAAGAAAAAAAGTTTACCCATTTCTCTCAGCCCCCTCTTCTGGCTACTACCATCCTGTTCTGTGTATCTATGAGCTTGCCTTTTTTATTGTTAACATTTCACACAGAGATCACATGGTAATTGTCATTCTCTGATTTTTTTCACATAGCATAATGCCCTTGAGATCCATTCATGTTGTTACAATGGCATAATTTTATTCTTTTTCATTGTTCAGTAACGTTTCATTATTGTCCTCCATTCATTTATTCATGCATACACTGATGGATACTTAGGTCATTTTCATATCCAGATTATTATAAAAAATGGTGTGGTAAACATGGTGGTGCAGATATCCTTTCCAGGTAGTGTGTTATTTTTCTTCAAAGAAATACCCAGAAGTGGAATTACTGGGTGATATGGTAGTTCTATTTTAATTTTATGAGGAACCTCCATATTGTTTTCCATACTAGCAGCACCAATTTACATTACCACCAACAGTACATCAAGGATTCCCTTTTCCCTACATTTTTGCCACTTGTTATTTCTTGTCATTTTAATAACAGCCATTCTAACAGGTGTGAGGTGATATCTCATTTCAGTTTGCATTTCTCTGATGATTAATGATGTTGAGCATCTTTTTGCGTACTTATTGACTACCTGTTATGTCATCGTTGAAAACATGTTTATTTAAGTCTTCTTCCCATTTTTGAAATAAAATTGTTTTTCTTTTTTTTATTTAATTATATTAGTTATTTACATATTTGGATATTAGCCCCTTATCAAAAATATGATTGGCAAATATGTTCTCCCATCAGTAGGTTGCCTTTTCATTTTGTTGATGGTTTCCTTTGCTGTGCAGAAGCTTTTTAATCTGATATAGTCCTACTTACTCATTTTTGCCTTTGTTCCCTTGCTTTGAACATTAAATACAAAAAATCATTGCCAAGACTAATGTCCAGAAGTATACCCCCTGTGTTTCTTCAGAGTTTTATGCTTCTTAATCTTTAAACCATATTGATTTTATATCCTGCAATTTTACTGAATCCATTTATTAGTTTTAATTGTTTGAAATTTTTTTTTGATGTTTATTTATTTTTGAGACAGAGAGACAGAGTGTGAGTGGGAGAGGGAGACACAGAACCTGAAGTCAGCTTCAGGCTCCAAGCTGTCAACACAGAGCCCGACACGGGACTCGAACTCATTGACCATGAGATCATGACCTGAGCTGAAGCCAAACGCCCAACTGACTGAGCCACCCAGGCACCCCTTTTAGTAGTTTTGTGATGGAATATTTAGGCTTCTCAATAAATAACATTACATCTTCCATAAATAGTAACAGTTTTATTTCTTCCTTTCTAATTTGGATACCTTTTATTTCTTTTTCTTGCCCAATTGCTCTGGCTATGACTACTAATATTTTATTGGATAAAAGTCGCAAGAGTGAGCATTCAAGAAAAAATTTTCTGCTTTTCACTATTGAGTTTGATGTTAGCTGTGGGCTTGTCATATGTAGCCTTTATTATTTCAAAGTATGTTTCCTCTATACATACTTTTTTGAGAGTTTTATTTTAAATGAATGTTGGATTTTGTCAAAAGCTTTTTTGCTTCTATTGAGATGATAGTATAATTTTCTTCTTTATTGTGTTAATGTGGTGTATCACAGTGATTTATTTGCAGATGTTGAACCTTCTGTCCAGCCCCATAAAAAATACCATTTGTTCATGTTGTATAAACATTTAAATGTATTATCGACTTTGTTTCTTAAATATTTTATTGAGAATTTTGCATATACTTTCCTCAGGTGCATTGACCTATAATTTTCTTGTATACTTATAATGTTTTGGTATCAGGATAATGCTGGCCTCATAAAATGAGTATGTGATGACTCCCTCTTCTATTTTTTGGAAGTTTGAAAAGAATGGATGCTAATTCTTTGAATGTTTGATAAAATTTACCAGTGAGCAGTTAGGTCCTGGAATTTTGTTTTTGGAGGATGTTTTTTTTATGACTAATTCAATATTCTTACTAGTAATAGGTATGCTCAGAGTTTCTATTTCATCATGACTCAATCTTAGTAGATACTATGTTTCTAGGAATTTATCCCTTTCTTCTGTTCTCCAATTTGTTGATATATAATTTTTATTGTACTCTCCCATATTCCCTTGTATTTTTGTCGTATCAGTTGTAACACTTATGTTATTTCTAATTTTATTTATTTTTGTTCTTTCTTTTTTCTTGGCGAGTCTCACTAAAGTTTTGCCAGAGAACTAGGTTTTAGTTTTATAGATTTTTCTATAGTTTTTAAAACATTTTCTCTTTCATCTATCTCTGCTCTAATCTGTGTTTCTTCCTTCCTAGTGCTAACTTTTAGCTTTGTTCTTTTTTCTAGTTCCTTGAGGTGTAAAGTTAGGTCATCATTTGAGACTTTTCTTGTTCCTTCAAGTTGATATTTATTTCTCTGAACTTTACCCAACTGCTTAAATTTTTTTTAATGATTATTTATTTTTGAGAGGGAGAAGGAGATAGGGTGTGAGTGGGGGAGGGGCAGAGAGAGAGGGAAACACAGAATCCAAAGCAGGTTCCAGGCTCTGGGCTGTCAGCACAGAGCCCGACATGGGGTTCGAATGAGCCACAAGATCATGACCTGAGCCGAGGCTTGAAGCTTAACTGACTGAGCCACCCAAGTGCTCCACTTAATCGCTTTTTTTCTGTTCCCCCTGAATTCTGGCATGTTCAGCTCTCATGTTGTTTGTCTTAGGAATTTTATTTCTCTTTTGATTTCTTCTTGACCTATTGATTAGTAATATTTTTAATCTTTGTGTATTCTGGATTTTCTAATTTTCTTGTAATTGATTTCTAAGTTTCATACCATTGTGGTTGAAAAAGGTACTTGGTTTGATTTCAGTGGCCTTAAGTTTATTAAGCCTTATTTTGTGGCCTAATATATAATCCACCTTTGTAAATGTTCTATGTGTACTAGAGAATGTGAAACCTGTTGCCTTTGGATGGAATGTTCTATATACATATCTGTTAGTCTATCTGGTCTAATGTGTCATTTAAGACTGATGTTTGTCAAATTTCTGTCTGGACGGCCTATCTATTGATATAATTATGGTATTAAAGTTCCCTAGGAGCGCCTGGGTGGCTCAGTCAATTAAGCATCCGACTTCGGCTCAGGTCATGGTCTCACAGTTCATGGGCTCAAGCCCTGCGTTGGACTTTCTACTGACAGCTCAAAGCCTGGAGCTTGCTTCGGATTCTGTGTCTCCCTTTCTCTGTCCCTACCCTGCTTGCACTCTGTCTCTCAAAAGTGAATAAACGTTACCAAAAAAAAAGAATTATTTATTAATTTTTTTCTGGCTGTTTTTATGTTTCTGTCTGTTGCTTTTTTCATTTGCCCTCTTCCTTTGTGGTTTGATGAATTTTTTTAGTGGTATGTTTACATTCTTTTCTCTTTTGTGTATTTACTATGTTGTTATCTGTATGATTACTATGAGGCTTACATATAACAACTCATATTTATAACAGTCTATATTAAGTTGGTAACAACTTAAGTTTGATCCCATTCTAAAGCTCAGTATTTTTACCATTTCCCCCACTTTTTATTTTTTATGTCAATTTTTACAACTTTTTATCTTGTGTATTCCTAAACTAATTATTATAATCATTGTTATTTTTACTACTTATGTCTTTTAACTTTTATGCTAACTTTAAAAGTAATTAATCTATTATCTCTATTATATATTTAAGTTTAGATTTATTTCTTATGTGTTCTTAACTGATTATTTCCTTTCCTTTCCTTTCAGCTTAAAGAAGTCTCCTTAACATTTTTGAAAGGCTGGTTTAGTGGTGATGAACTCCTTTAACTTTTGCTCATCAGCAATACTCTTATTCTTTCTTCAATTCTGAATGATAATTTTGCACGGTAGAGTGTTCTTTTATTTTGAGTATATTTTTTTTTAACTTAAATCCACATTAGTTAACATATAGTGTAATAACAATTTTAGGAATAGAATTTCGTGATTCATCACTTACATACACACAGTAGTGTTCTTGATCAATCTTTTTTTCTTTCAGCACTTTGAATATCTCGTGTGGTTCATTTCCAGCCTGCACTGTTTCTGCTGAAGGATTTGCTGATAGCCTCATGGGGGTTTCCTGCCACATAACATGTTGTTTTTCTCTTGCTGCTTTTAAGCTTCTCTCTTTGTCTTTAACTTTTGACAGTTCACTTATAATGTGTCTTGCTGTGTGTCTCTTCGGGTTTATCTTACTTGTAAATCTATGGGCTTCCTTGATCTGGATGTCTGTTTCCTTTCACAGGTTAGGGAAGTTTTCAGCCATTATTTCATAAAATAAGATGTCTGCCCCTTTGTCTCTCTTTTCATGGCTTGGCAGCTCACTTCTTTTTAGCGCTGAGTAATAATTCATTGGCTGGATATAGCATAGTTTATTTAACGATTCAACTCTTGACAGACACTGGGTTGTTTGTATATTTTGGTATGAATAAAGTTGTTATTAAAATCTGTGTGCACATGAAAAGATACTCAACATCATTCATGATCAGGGAAATACAAATCAAAACAACAATGAGATACCACCTCACACCTGTCAGAATGGCTAAAATTGACAGTGCAGGAAAAAACAGATGTTGGTGAGGATTCAGAGAAAGGGGAACCCTCTTGGACTGTTGGTGGGAGTGCAAACTGGGGCAGCCACTCTGGAAAACAGTATGGAAGTTCCTCAAAAAATTAAAATTAGAGCTACCCTTCGACCCAGCAATCACACTACTAGGTATTTATCTAAAGGATACAAAAATGCTGATTCGAAGGGGGCACATGCACCCCAATGTTTATACCAGCACTATCAACAATAAATAAATTAAGGAAAGAGCCCGAATGTTCATTGACTGATAAATGGATAAAGAAGATGTGATACATACACACACACATACCCACACACATAATGGAATATTACTGTTCAAAAAGAATGAAATCTTGCCATTTGCAACAATGTGGATGGAACTAGAGTGTATTATGCTAAGTGAAATAAGTCACTCAGAGAAAGATAAATAGATGATTTCACTCATATGGGGAATTTAAGAAACAAAACAGAACATCAGGGAAGGGCCGGAAAAATAAGATAAAAACAGAGAGGAAGACAAATCATAAGAGACACTCAAAAACAGAAAACAAACTGGTGGTTGCTGGCAGGGTGTTGGGTGGGGGGATGGGCATTAAGGAGGGCACTTGTTGGGATGAGCACTGGGTGTTGTATGTCAGTGATGAATCACTAAACTTTACTCCTGAAATCATTATTACACCATATGTTAACTAACTTGGATTTAAATAAAATTTAAAATAAAAAAAAATTCTGTGTGCAGACTTTGGCATGGATGTAAATTTTCAGCTCCTTTGAATAAATACCAAGAAGTGTGATTTGCTGGATCATGTGGTTGGACTATTTAGTTTTATAAGAAAACACCAAACTGTCTACCAAAGTGACTATACCATTTTGCATTCCCACCAGGAGTAAAGAGAGTTCCTGTTACACTACATTTTCATCATTTGACTTGTCAGTGTCTGGATTTTGGTCATTTTAATAAGTGGGTAGTGGTATCTCACTGTTGTTTTAACTCGTATTTCCCTGAAGACGTATTATGTGATACATATTTTCATGTGCTTATTTGCTCTCTGTATATCTGCTTTGAGGGATTGTCTTTTAAAGTTTTGTCCCATATATAAACAATGTTTGTTTTTGTATTTGAGTTTTAACAGTCCTTTGTGTTAGATAACACCCTTTACAAATGTGGCTTTTGAAAGTATTTTCTCCTGCTAAGTGGCTTTTGTCTCATTATCTTCCACGCTGCAGTTCTGATTTTAATGAAGTCCTGTTTATCAATTCTTTTTTTCATGAATCATGACTTTGGTGTTGAACCTAAAATGTCACTGCCATATCCTAGGCCATCTAGATTTTCTCTTATGTTATTTTCTAGGAGTTTTAAAGTTTTATATTTTACATGTAGGTGGGTGATCCTCTTTAAGATCATTTTTTGTGAAGAGTACAAGGTATGTGTCTGGAATTTTTTGTTGTTGTTTTTCAATGTCCTATTGTTTCAGCACCATTTGTTGAAGAGACTATATTTTGCTCCATTGTATTGCCTTTATTCTTTTGTCAAAGATCAGTTGACTATATTTTGGGGGGTCTATTTCTGCACTCTCTATTCTGTTCCATTGATCTATTTGTCTATTCTTACACCAATTACAGACTGTCATATAATTGTTGCTTTATGGTAAGTCAGGTAGTATCAATACTCCAACTTATTTCTTTGCATTAAATATTGTGTTGGGTATTCTGAGTCTTTTGTCTCTCTATATAAATTTAGAATCAGTTGAGTGATATTTACAAAATACTTTACAGAATATTTTGACTGAGATTCCATTGAACCTATAGACCATGTTGGGAAGAACTGACATCTTGACAATATTAAGTCTTCCTCTTCATGAACATAAAGTGTCTCTCCATCTACTTACTTCTTTGATTTCATTCATCGGGGCTTTCCAGTTTTCCTAATTTAGCTCTTAAACATATTTTGTCCAACTTGTACCTAAACATTTAATTTTATGGGGTGCTAATGTAAATAGTATTGTTTTTAATTTTAAATCCTACTTGTTCATTGTTGGTATATAGGCAAACAGTTGACTTGTATACTAACCTTATATCCAGAAATCTTCTATAATTTCTTATTAGTTCCAGGAGGCTTTTCGTCATATATTTCACATTTTACACATAGAAGATCATATCATGTACAAATAAAGGCAGTTTCGTATCTTCCTTCTCAATCTGTGTAATTTTTAAATTCATTTTCTTGTCTTATTGCATTAGCTAGAACTTTGAGCATGATGTTGAAAAAGAGTAATAGTAGGGAATATCTTGCCTTGCTCCTCATCCTACTGGGGGAAGATTTGAGAGTTTTGTTTGTTTGTTTACCAATAAGTACAATATTCATTTTAGGGTTTTTGTAGATAGTCTTTATAAAGTTGAGAAAGATTCCCTCTATTCCTAGTTTATTGATCATGTATATAGTTTTACTATCAGGTGTATAAACTCATCGAAAAAAACTACTCAGTGGAAATTATTCTCTAAAATACTTAATGTAAGATTGAGACATTCTGTTCCTTGAGTATTCATGTGCATGTGTGTGTATTTTTAAATGACTTTAGTTTTATTCAGATATTCTTTTCTTTTTTATCAGTTAATTGTATTGGGTTATTCTTTGACACTCTTTGCTCTATTCCCTCACTAAGCTGTTCTAACTGACTTAAAGCCAATGACCAGTGACTGGTGGAGCAATCTAAGCTATAGAGGGCTGAGGATACTGAAGTCACAAGTAATACCCGAAGACCTCCTTTTCCTGCGCAACCATTTGTCCATGCAGCATGGGATGTTTTGGTATATTAGGCAAGATAATGTGGATTTCAGCCACATGATTGTAGAATAGCCTGACAAGCAAGAAAAGTACAAGCATAAAGTGCTGTGAACATCTCACAGACATTGGCTTGGCTTTACATATTTGAACAAAACTACAAACACTTCTTTCTCCTCCACCTTTATTTTGACCCTATTCAAGTTTCACCAAGGTATCTCATTGGAGGTCTCTGTAACCTCCCAGGTGGTCCTTAGATGCTGCCCACTTGGATACTCAAATCAGTGCTCTTTAATCCCTTGAGATGTTAGCACATTATTCTACAGGGAGATGTTTGGTGACTGACAGCATTCTATTGAACTCCTTACCTGTGCAATCTTTCCTTGGTGAAAAAGACAGTTTTTTTTCCCAAGCTGTAAGCAAACTAAAGTATACTTCCAAGGTTAAAATTGTGTGAAGAACCTACTGGCTATATTTTATTTTACTCTACAAATAGTGGCTTTTGTTGAAACTGCTTGTGTTCTAGACTCTAGTTATTGTACTTGATTCTGATCTTTATGTAAGCCTTTTTTTCCCCTGAATTACGTCTACTTATTCTAATATTATATCAGATCAACTTTTACATTCTTTTACTTTCCATCAGGTGTATATTGTTAATTTCACATAAGTTATCAAAATATCTCAAAAGTAAAAACGTAGAGTTATAAAAATGTGTGTAAAAATGTAAAAACATTTCCCTTTTTAAGTCTACTCTTGTTGTTGCTTTTTAACTTTCTTCCCCTTCCCCCCTTCAGTAAGCTTTCAGAAATTTACCTTAAAGAATCATCTTTTGATTAGTGGATTCTTTTCTTTTCATTTCTATTTTATTTTTCCAGTTTTATTGATATAATTGGCATATATCACTATGTAAGATTAAGATTTACAGCATAATGGTTTGAACTACATATATTGTGAAGTAATGACTGAAGTAAGTTTAGTTAGTATTCATCATCTCATATGAATTTTACTCATATTAAAGTAATCTCTGTACCAATGTGGGGCTTGAACTCGTGACCCTGAGATGAAGAGTCTCATCCTTTTCTGACTGAGCCAGCCAGGCACCCACCCAAAAGAAATTTTCATTGTGATGGGAAATTTTAGTAGTTACTCACTTAACAGCTTCCCGACAGCAGTGTTAACTATAGTCCTAATGTTTAACATTATACTCCTGATATTTGTTTATCTTATAACTGGACGTTTGTACCTCTTGACCATTTTCCTCCAGTCCTTCTCACCCCAATCCCTACCTCTAGTTAATGGCAAATCTGATCTCTTACTGTGAGATTGGTTTTTCTTTTTTAGGTTCCACATATTAGTGAGATTATATAGTAATTGTCTTTCTCTGACTTATTTCATTTAACATATTCTCTCAAGGTCCATCCATGTTGTCATAAATGGCATATTTCCTCATTTTTATGGCTAAATAATATTCCATTATGTAAATACACATTTATGAATCATAATGTGTCACATAAGAAAATTGGATATTCATGTATAAAAGAATACAACAGACACTTAAATTAACACAGGATTTGTATTTATTCATCCATTGATAGACTCTTAAGTTGGTTCCATGTTCTGAGTGTTGTAAGTGATGCTTCAGTGGACATAGGGTACAGGTATCTTTTCAAGTTAATGGTTTCATTTCTTTGGATATATTCCAGGAAGTGGAATTGGTGGATCACATGGTGTTTGTTTTTGCTTTTTAGTTTTTTAAATTTCAGTATAATTAACAGTCAGTGTTATATTAGTTTCAGGTGTACAACACAGTGATTCAACAATAGGTTATCTGTTATCATTGTGATAAGTGTACTCTTAATTCCTTTCACCTACTTCACCCATTCACACCTCCCCCATGGTAACCACCAGTTGCTTATCTATATTTAAGATTCTGGGGTGTTTTTTTTTTTACTCTTTTTCTTTTTTTCTTTTCTTAAATTCCATATATATGTGAAATCATATGGTGTTTGTCTTTCTGTGAATTATTTCAATTAGCATTTTACCCTCTAATCCATCCATACTGTGGCAAATGGCAAGATTTCATTTTTATGGCTGAGTAATATTCCATTGTATATATATACACACTACTTCTTCTTTATTCACTCATCTGTCACTGGACACTTGGATTGCTTCCATAACATGGCTCCTGTAAACAATATTGCAATAAACATAAAGTTGCATTTCTCTTTTTGAATTACTGTTTTTACATTCTTTTGGTAAATATCCAGCAGTGGAATTACTGGGTCATATGATAATTCTATTTTTAATTTTTTGTGGAAACTCCATACTGATTTCCAGTGGCTGCATCAGTTTGCATTCCCACCAACAGTGCACAAGTGTTTCTTTTTCTCTACATCCTTGCCAAAACTTCTTTCTTGTGTTTTTGATTTTAGCCATTCTGACAGGTGCGAGGTGATACCTCACTGTGGATTTGATGTGCATTTTCCTCATGATGAGTGATGTTGACCATCTTTTCATGTGACTGTTGGCCATTTGTAGGTCTTCTTTGGAGAAATGTCTATTCATGTCTTCTGCCCATTTTTAATTGGGATATTTGTGTTTTTTTGGTGTTGAAGTGTTTAAATTCTTTATATATCTTATCCCATTCGGTAAGTTGCTTTTAGTTTTATTGATTGTTTCCTTTGCTATGAAGAGGGCTTTTATTTTAATGTAATCCTAATCGTTTTTGTTTTTGTTTCCCTCATCTCAGGAGACATACCTAGAAAAATGTTGCTACGGCCAATGCCAGAGAGATTACTACCTGTGCTCTTTTCTGGAATTTTTATGGTTTCAGTTCTAACATTTAGGTCTTTAATCCATTTTGAGTTTACTTTTGTGTGTAGTGTGAGAAAGTGGTCCAGTTTCTGTCTTTTGCATGTATCCACCCGGTCTTCCCAACACCATTTGTTGAAGAGACTCCTATACCTGTTGCCTCCTTTGTTGAAGACTGATTGACCATATAGTTGTGGGTTTATAATTGTGGGTTCTCTATTCTGTTCCATTGAACTGTATGTCTATTTTTATGCCAATACCGTACTGTTTTGATTACTACAGTTTTGTATTATACCTTGAAATCAGGGATTGTGATACCTTAAATTTTATTCTTTTTCATGATTGCTTTGGCTATTGGGGGTCCTTTGTGTTCCTATACAAATTTTACAGTTACTTGTTCTAGTTCTGTGAAAAATGCTGTTGGTATTTTGATAGAGATTGCATTAAGTGTGTAAATTGCTTTGGTTAGTATGGAAATTTAACAATATTTGCTCTCCCAATCCATGAGCACGGAATATTTTCCATTTGTTTGTGTCATCTTCAGTTTCATTCATCAATTTTCATAGTTTTCAGAGTGTAGGTTTTTACCTCCTTGGTTAAGTTTACTCCTAGGCATTTTGTTATTTTTGTTGCAACTGTAAATTAGATTATTTTCTTAATTTCTCTTTCTGATACTTGATTATTAGTGTGTATAGAAATGCAACAGACATAATATTGATTTTGTATCCTGTGACTTTACTGCATTCATATATCAGTTCTAGTGGTTTTTTGGTGGAATCTTTAGGGTTTTCTATATGTACTATCACATTACCTAAAAATGGTAAGTTTCATTTCTTTTGTACCCATTTGGATGCTTTTAATTTCTTTTTGTTGTCTGATTTCTGTAGCTAGGACTTCCAGTAGTATGTAGAATAAAAGTGGTGAGAGTGGACATCTTTGTCTTTTTCCTGACCTTAGGGGGAAGTCTCTGAGTTTTTCACCAGTGAGTGTCATGTTTGCTGTGGGTCTTTCATATATGGCCTTTATTATGTTGAGGTATATTCCCTGTAAATCCACTTGGTTGAAGGTTTTATAAATCATGAATGGGTGTTGTACTTTGTGAAATGCTTTTTCTGCATCTGTTGAAATGATTATATGATTTTAATCCTCTCTCTTGTTAATGTGATATTATCAATGTGATTTGTGAATATTGAACCACACTTGTATCCCTGGAATATATCCCACTTGATTGTGGTGAATGATTTCTTTTAAAGGTATTGTTGGATTAAGTTTGCTAATATTTTGTTGAGGATTTTTCCATTTATGTTCGTCAGAGATACTGGTCTTGTAGATCTCTTTTTGCTGTTGTCTTTATCTAGTTTTGGTATCAGGGTAATGCTGGCCTCAGAATGAATTTGGAAGCTTTCCTCCCCCTTTTATTTTTTTTAATAGTTTGGGAAGACTAGGTATTAACTCTTCCTTAAATGTTTGGTATAAGTCACCTGTGAAGCTATCTGGCCCCGGACTTTTGTTTGCTGGGAGTGTTTTGATTACTGATTGAATTTCATTGTTGGTAATTAGCCTGCTCAGTTTTTATATTTCTGGAGAGGTTATATGTTTCTATGAATTTATCCATTTCCTCTACGTTGTCCAATCTGTTGACATATTTTTCGCAAAATTCTCTTATAATCCTTTGTATTTCTGTGGTGTTGTTATTTCTCCTCTTTCATTCTGATTATGTTTTGAGTTCTCTCTGTCTCTCTTTTTCTTTGGTGTGTCTGGCTACAGGCTTATCAATTTTGTTAATCTTTCCAAAGATTCAGCCCCTAGTTTCAGTGATCTATTCTACTAATTTTTGTTTGTTTGTTTCTCATTTATTTCTGCTCTAATTTTTATTGTTTTCTTCCTGGGGTGGCAATCCCAAAGATTTTAGATCATTGTATTTTTTATTTTCTCTTTGATTTCTTGGTTGCTCCAGTCATTATTTAGCAGCATATTATTTAACCTCCATGTTTTTGTGTTCTTTTCTGATTTTTTTTCTTGTTGATTTCTCATTTCATAGCATTGTGGGTAGAAAACATGGATAATATGACCTCAATCTTTTTTAATTCATTGAGACTTGTTTTGTGGTCTAATGTGTGATCTATTCCGAAGAATATTCTGCATATGCTTGAAAAGAATGTGTAATCCATCACTGTTTTTTTTTTTGTTTTGTTTTGTTTTGTTTTTTATTATAGTTTATTGTCAGGTTGGTTTCCATATAACACCCAGTGGTCATCCCAACAAGTGCCCTCCTCCATGTCCATCACCCATTTTCCCCTCTCCCCCCACTTCAACCCTCAGTTTGTTCTCCGTATTTAACCATAGGATTTGTCTCCCTCCCTCTCCTTAACTATTTTCCCCCCATCCTTCCCCTATGGTCCTCTGTTAAGGTTCTCCTGTGCAACATATGAGTGAAAACATTTGGTATCTGTCTTTCTCTGCCTGACTTATTTCATTTAGCATAATACCCTCGAGTTCCATCCACGTTGCTACAAATGGCCAGATTTCATTCTTTCTCACTGCCATGTAGTATTCCATTGTATATATAAACCACATCTTCTTCTTCTTTTCTTTCTTTTTTTAAATAGTTTATTGCCAAATTGGTTTCCATATAACACCCAGTGCTATTCCCCACAAATGCCCCCCTCCATGACCATCACCCCCCTTCCCCTTTCCCCCTCCCTCTTCAGCCCTCAGTTTGTTTTCAGTATTCAAGAGTCTCTCATGATTTGCCTCCCTCCCTCTCCCTAACTTCCCCCCTTCCCCTTCCCATGGTCCCTGTTAGGTTTCTCCTGTTAGACCTATGAGTGAAAACATATGG
>CM053567.1:5724752-5743879 GCA_028646485.1 Cryptoprocta ferox | reverse complement strand
TATTTTCTTTCTCTATGATTTTGACTACTTTAAGTACCTCATAGAAGTAGAATCATACAATATCTGTCCTCTTGTGAATGACTCATTTTGTATAATACCCTCAGTCTTCATCCATATTGAGGCATGTGTCTGCATTTCCTTCCTTTTTAAGGAATTTAAGGAATAATATTCCACTGTATGTATATACCATATTTTGTTTACCTATTCATTCATCAATGGACCCTTCGGTTGTTTCCAACTTTTGGCTATTGTTAATAATTATGCCGTGAACATGAGTGTACAAGTATCTGCTTACATCCCTGCCTAAAAAAAAAAAAAAGAAAGCTATAATCATCAAGAGAGTATGGTACTGGCACAAAAACAGATACATACGTCAATGGAACAGAATAGAGAACCCAGAAATGGATCAACAAAGCTGGAAAGAATATTCACTGGAAAAAAGATAGTCTCTTCAGCAAATGGTGCTGGGAAAACTGGACAGCGACATGCAGAAGAATGAACCTGGACCACTTTCTTACACCATACACAAAAATAAACTCAAAATGGATGAAAGACCTAAATGTAAGAAAGAAATTATCAAAATCCTAGAGGAGAAAATAGGCAGCAACGTGTTTGACCTCTGCCACAGCAACTTCTTACTAGACATGTCACCGGATACAAGGGAAACAAAAGCAAACATAAAGATAAAAAGCATCTGCAAGGTGAAGGAAACAATCAACAAAACTAAAAGACAACGGACAGAATGGGAGAAGATATTTGCAAATGACATATCAGGTAAATGGTTAGTTTCCAAAATCTATAAAGAATTTATCAAACTCAACACCCCCCAAAAAATCCAGTCCAGTAAAGAAATGAGCAAAGACATGAACAGATACTTTTCCAAAGAAGACATCCAAATGGCTAATAGATACAGGGAAAAATGCTCAACATCACTCATCATTAGGGAAATACAAATCAAAACCACAATGGCTAAAATTAACTCAGGAAATAACAGATGTTGGTGAGTATGAGGAGAAAAGGGAACACTTTTGCACTGTTGGTAGAATGTAAACTGGTGTAGCCAGTGTGGATATTCCTCAAAAAATTAAAAAAATAGAGCTATCGTACTACCCAGCAATTGCACCACAAGGTATTTATCCAAAGGATACAAAAATGCTGATTCTAAGGGGCACATGCACCCCAATATTTATAGCAGCACTATCAACAACAGCCTAATTATGGAGAAAGCCCAAATGTCCACTGACTGATGAATGGATAAAGAAGAGGTGATATATATATCATACAATTTCACTCATATGTGGAATGTGAAATGCAACAGATGAACAGAGGGAAAGGGAAGGAAAAATATGATTCAAAACAGAGAATGAGGCAAACCATAAGAGACTCTTAAAGACAGAGAACAAACTGAGCATTGCTGGAGGGGAGGCGGATGGGAGGATGGGCTAAATAATTCTGCTCCTGAAATCATTATTATACTATATGTTAACTAACTTGGATTTAAATAAGAATTTTAAAAACAAGTCTGATAGTGCTGATAGCCACACAATGATGTGAATGTACTTAATGCCACTGAACTGTACGCTTGAAAATAGTTAAAATGATACGTTTTAGGTTATGTATATTTTACTACAATTAAAATAGTAAAAAAGAAAAAAATATAATTCCAGGGGTGCTGCATAGCTCAGTCAGTTAAGCATCAAACTCTTGATTTCAGTTCAGGTCATGATTTCATGGTTTGTGAGACTGAGCTCTATGCTGAGCTCACTCTTTGTGAGTTGGGCTCTATGCTGACAGCATGTGCCCATCTTGGGACTCTCTCTCTCTCTCTTTCTCTGCCCCTCCCCTGTTCATGCTCTCTCTAAATAAATAAATAAACTTAAAAAAAAAAGAATACAATTCCATTGACAATGGCAACTATAGTACATAAGAAAAAATTCAGGAAATGTAAGACCTATATACTGAAACCTGTCATTGCTGAGAAAAATTAAAAATCTAAATAAATGGAGAAATACACCCAGTTCTTGGATTAGAAGACTCAGTATAAATGTCAGTTCTCTTCAAATTCAACTATAAGTTAAATGTAATCTTTAAGATCCCAGTGGCTTTTTTAATAGAGTTGGAAAAGCTGATGCTAAAATAGATACAAAAATGCAAAGAACTTCTAGTAAACAAAACAATTTTTTAGAAAAAGAAATGTTAGAGGATTCCCATTGCCAGATTTCAAAACGTACTATAAACTCTTGGCAATCAACAAGTGTGGTGTTGGCATAAAGGTAGAATATAGATCAAGAGAACAATATGTATAGTCAGTAGATTTTCACCAAAGGTGCCAAGGCAGCTCAATGCAGAATATTTCCTAAAACAAATGGTCATGGAAAAAGGAAAAAAAAAAAAAAAAGAGGACAGAAATGCACTTATATCCTTACTTCACATGCAAAAACAAAAGAAAATGTGTATAGATCCTTACCTCACACCATACACAAAAATTAACTCAAAATGGACCAGAAACCTAACTCACGGCTTGTCAACCTCAGCATTACTGATGTTTTGAGCCAAATAATTCTTCACTGTTGGGGGGCTGTCCTGTGCATTGTGTGTTTAGCACCATCACTGGCCTCTACCTATTAGACTCTAGTAGCAGACCCCACCCAGTTGTGACAGTACAAAAAGGTCTCCAGGTATTCCTAAATGTCCCCTGGAGAGCAAAACTGTTCCAGCTGACAACCATTGACCTAACATAAAACTGAAATGATAAAATGTTTAAAAGAAAACATAGCAGGAAATCTTTCTTGCCTTGGCGTAGGCAAAGATGGCTTAGGTATGAAATAGACACTAAAGGCACAATTCATAAATAAATTGGACCTCAAAGTTACAAATTCTCTAGCTCTTCAAAAGAAACCATTAAGAAAATGCAAAGACAAGCCACAGACTAGGAAAAAATGTTTGCAAACCATATATCTGACAAAGCAATTATATCTAGACTGTGTAAAGAAATTCTGTTCATTAAGAAGATAAACAATGGGCAAAAGACATTTCACACAAGAACATATATAAATGGTTAAAGAACACATGAAAAGATGCTCAACTTTATTAGTCATTACAGAAACACAAGTTAAAAGCATGAGACACAACACACACTGTCTGAAATGGCTATACCCAACAATTCTGTCAATACCAAGAGCTGACCAGTATGTGGACAAACTGGAACTCTCATACACTGCTGGTGTGACTGAAAAATGATACACTTTGAAACCTATTTGGCAATTTCTTTTGAAAATTAAACAAAAAAAAATTAAACGTACACTTACCATATGACCCAGCAACTTCACTCCTAGAGAAATGAAAATAGGTGTCTACCCCAGGACTTTTTTTTCCTTTTTAAGTTTATTTATTTGCTTTGAGAGGGAGAGACAGAGCAGGGGAGGGGCAGAGAAAGAGGGAGAAAGAGAATCCCAAGCAGGCTCTGCACCCGACGGCACAGAGCCCAACGCAGGGCTTAAACCCACAAACCATGACCTGAGCTGAAACCAAGAGTCAGATGCTTAACCAACGGAGCCCCCCAGCAGCCCCTACAATCAGAACTTGTACACAAATGTTTCTAGCAACTTTATTTGCAACCACCCAAAACTGGAAGCAACCCATCAACTGAGAAATGGATAAACAAAACGTGGCATATCCATGTCAGACTGCTACCAAGCAGCACAGAAGAATGCTGATAGCATGCAACACAAATCACCCCAAAGACATGTGATAAGTGAAAGAAACCATACTCAAAAGATTACATGTAATGTGATTCTATTTAGAAAACAAATGCCAGAGAAGGCAACACTGTGAAGGCAGAACACGGATGAATGTTTCTTTGCTGGGGGTAGGCGTGGGAAGAGACAGAAAACATTTTGGTGTGATGGAAACGCTGAAACTGGATCATGATTTGGGTTGTACGACCATATACGTTTACCAAAATCATTGAATGGCACACGTTGAATGGTAAACTCCACGGTGCCTAAGTTTAAAGCTGTTTCAAAGGAAAGAAAAAGGTGTGTGGCAACTGTGACGTTGTACCTCTCGGATCTCACTTGAGAAAGCAGCTTCTGTTCAGCTGTAATGAGCAGCCAGCCTCCAGCCTCCAGCCTTTAGGACCTCTGCCTCATCTTTTCAAGCCAAGGCCTTGCTCTACCTGGGCGGTCAGCCCCCAACCAAGGACTGGCTAATCCTGCTAATACAAGAGTCTGCAACATGTCCCGCAGGTTTTCCTTATGGGATCCTGCTTCCTCCCTGCCTTATTTCTCACAGGAGCTATCCCCAGGAAGATTCTAGCTCTCCTAACTTATGTCAGTGTCGGCTACCTGGTGGATACCCACCCCCCCATGCAACCCTGAGGCAGCAGCCGTAACTTAATATTTCTTTAGTGACACCCCTCGCATTAAGTGGGATACATAAAACTAGTAATAGTCTCTAATTCACTTATAAAATCCTCTATTTTTCAGACCTTTTAGACTTCGGAGTTGTGATTAAGGGACCATGGGACTCATTATCTATGAATACGCTTTTTGGAGATGACATAACTTGCACAGACTCGTATAAACCAGGTGATGGAAAAACCGGTGTTTGAATGTCCCCATGGTCCGTGGAGCTTACTCAGGTTCAACATGTCTGAGAAGGTCTCACGGGCTGGTAAGAATCAATTTTAAAATATTTAGTTAGTGCCCACCACATGCAGGTCATTATTCTAAGGGCTGTATAGGTTTTGTGTCCAGTAGACCTCACCATCACGTGGTCCTTCCAACGTGAAATCAAAGTCTTTCCAAGAAACCTTAACTAGCAGTGTTTTCCAGCCTTTTTTAAATAGCACAACTCTATTCATGTGAGGCTACATGAAAGTTGCCACAAGTAAAACAGATCACTGATTAAACTTCTCTGATTAAAAATTGGGAGGGAAACGGGAAGTTTACAGATCCTCACCTAAGGATCCTGTCTTCCTTCCCCACAGGGATAATCTCGCCTATGCCTCTGTAAGCACTTATGAGATGGCCCCTCCTAGGCCAGTCCTTTGTTAACAAGAAATAAACACCTCCAAAGCCACTCAACTAGTGAGCAGTAATTCTATGAAAATAATCAAAACATCAGGACTCCTTACCCACAATATTTTCTCCCTTTGCACAAGACGACTCAAACCGAAATTGTATACACATAAAAGATAAAGTCAAACACAACACACCGGAAAGATGAATCACAAATGAGATTTCATTTGATGCAGGTAAGGTTTTTCGTGTTACGAAAGCCACTCCCGTTATTTTGTGTATACACTGCTGCATTTTTGGATAGAACATTTCCCAAAAATGTTATATTAAAATTACCAGCATCTCATGTTTTTAGAAATGACATTTAGGAGCTTAGGAGATTTAATTTCCTCATAGAAATTATTATTACAATAGATTTAGTTATTTACAATGATGTCCTCTGACAATTGCATTTGAAAAGTGTATGAGAAAATTCTTAGTGGATGCACTTAACGAAGCATTTATAAGAGCACTTCTCAAACTTTAATGTGAATTTGAAACATCTGGGGATACGACAAGGTAAATTCTGATTCAGTAGATCTGGGATGGGGCCAGAAATTCTGCATCTTTGTAAAGTTCCCAGATGATGTCCTGGAAGCTGTTTGAGTAGCAAGGATTTGGAATACTTGGAGGACCATTATAGATTTACATACCATTTACATCTAAATAGGGATTAACAATACAGGGATTTTAAAGTCTTATTAAACTGAACAATTGTTTCTAGCAGTGTATTGCAATTGTGTTGTAAATTTCCTATCAAGTCATTTCTTTGAAAAATGCTTAGGTCAGTGACTGTTACCTCTGATGTAACATTAGAATCACCCAAGGAGATTAAAAATATACAAACTTCAGATAGCATCACAGGGATTCTGATTTAACTTGTCTAGGCATCCATATACTTGGGATATGTGTTTTTCTATTAGTTCTATGCAATTTCATCACCTGTGAGGTGTGTGTATCCCTTACGCAGTGAAGGCATATCATGTTTCCATCTCAGTGATCACTCACATTGCTCTTTAAAACCACACCTGCTTCCCTACCAGCTTCCTCTACTTCCTAGACTCCTGGCAACCACGAATCTGTTTTCCATTTTTATAAATGGGTTATTTCAAGATTTTTATGTAAATGGAATTGTACAGTACGTAACCTTTTGACATTGGCTTTTATCACTCTGCATAATTCTCTGGGAACAATTCCAGAAAAACTTTCATTTTTATTGTTGAGCAGTATTCCAAGGCATGGATGTGCCACACTTTAAGAATTTACTCCCTGAATAGGGTGAAGATAATGTGAAATGCCCTAGTCCAGCATGATGTTGATGTGTTAAAGTGACCACATCATGTGGTGCCTGGATATTTGGTCAAATCTTATTCTGGGTGTGTCCATACGGATGTTTCTGGATGAGATTAACATTTGAACCCATGGACCGAGTAAAGCCTCTTGCCCTCCCTGAAGTCAGTGGGTCACATCCAATCACTTGAAAGTCTGGATAGAAGAAAAGGCTGAACCTCCTTGAATAAAGGGAACTCCTCCTTCCTAACTGCCTTGACCTGACATCCATCTTTTTCTGCCTTTGGACTCAAACTGAAATAGTGTCTCTTAGCTTTGATCTTGAGCCTGCCAGCTTTCAAACTGGAACCCACATCACCAGCTCTCCTGGTCCTATAGCCTGTTAACTGTAGATCTTGAGAATTCTTAGCCCTTCGAGTCACATGAGCCACTCTTTACAATAAATATCTCCTGTTGGTTCTGTTTCTCTGGAGAACCTTTGACTAATGCGTTCAGGGTGTAGCATAAAGTAGGTCATTAAAGGCTTGCTGAATCTGGATCTGAATCCAAGGGGAACTGACAACTAACTAAACTTTTTAAGTCTTTAAAAGAAGGGTGTTTGGTGGCATAATGTGATGGATGATGTAGGAAGCTAAGCAACTTGGCAGGGTGGATCAAATATTGATGGAGCAGATGGAAGCAGAGGAGCCCAGCTGGTCATTCTCCCTCACCTTGGGATGATTCCCCAGGGGACCCAAGTTCTCACCTCTCATCAGGCACAGAGTTCATTGGCCCAGAGAGAAGCCATGGAGCACTGTGAAATCTGGTGGTAGAACTTGGTTCTAGTCTTTACCTACCACTTTATAGAACCAGTTAGGTTGACTTAACTTCTTTGACTCCTAGGATTCTTAAGTGTACAATTGGGATAGTTGTGGCACTGTATATCTCATATAAATACAAGGATTCTCACAAGGATTGGGGATACAAGGTATGAAAGGTCTTTATAAACCACCAAGCACTATAACAACATAAACTGTAATTTTCCTTATTCCTGTCCTAGCAACACACAAGCTTGTTTGCACTAATCATCAGGAAATGAAAGATCAGGACATATTGATGAGATAATTGAGCTTTAAGACACTGACAGAGTTTCTCAGAGCACTGTCTGGAACCTCCTGACCCAGGAGCATTGGCAGTGCTGATTCCTGAACCCACCTCAGAAGGACCAGATCAGGACTTTTGGGAGGAATGGCCTGTTTAAATCCAAAGCTTGAAAACTTTCATTTCTGCTCCTTATAAGAAATGCAGTAATATCTAGGGCTCCCAGCTATGATCACAACTGGGCCAGTCAGGGTGAATTCAACATTCCACACTAATCTTTGAGAAGGAAAAGAAAACAAGGGTGTTTATTGCAAAGAATTAAAATGAGATCCAAAGCATGAAAGTAAAGCAAAATGTGTAAAAATCTGCCATGCCATAAAATATCTCCATTTTATACTATCATTCTATACTCATAAAGTACCATTCTCTATTGTGTAGGATATCACTGTAGGTTAGCTACAGGTAAAAATAAATGGCAAGTTTACTTCTCCATCTCAGTTTATGTTTAAAGCCATTAATAGTTTGGTATTTTATTTCATGTACTAAGTGGTGACTTAATTGTATAGATAGAGTAGAAAAAATTATTGTCAACACTGATTTTGGGGCTGTTCTTTCCATTGCTTTCTTAACTTCCCCTTAGTTAGTTAAGGGAAATCATATTGAGGAGAATAGATTATATGTAGGGATAATGAAAAGAACACAGATAATGGCCAAGTTTTTGACTTCCAAAAATATTGGGGAAAAGACAAAGTAGGCTTAATAATGTAAAAACACTTTCTGCTGTAACATATAAGAAATACTGAAAAAATTACAAACTTATTTTTAAGTGTATCACAGAACTCATAATAAGAAAGGAAATCCCCAATGGGTGACAAGTCAAGAGGGTGCCAGAAATCAAGAATGAACTAGGGCCTTAGGGCCAAATGCTGCCACCTGGGAGTGAGAGTGGGCTCTTGGGAACTAGAGACTTGACTTTCAATGGCAAATCGGTCAGGGTATGAGGGTGTGGGGCTGTGTAAAGTGAGTAGTATTAGAGGTGAGACCTTCCAAATAAAACCAACATTCTGGACAGGTACATATTTGGCGAGGAAGGAAACTATAAAAAAAATTCACTGTTTGACAAAGAAACTAGACTATTTGGCTCAGAGTTTCAATCATGGAAAGAAAAATTATTGCTTTCATACAAGCCATATTTCTGAACTAAACACAATTTATAAAATCAATAGCATAAAGAAGTCCACTGACTGTATTTGTAAGTTTGAAACATACTTATAAATAATGGATACATCAAAATAAACCATAATGGAAATGAGATAACATTTAGAACTGAAGAAAAATCTCCTATGCTAAAGTTAAAGCAATATTTAGAGGAAAATATATAGCCCTAATTTCTTATGCTAGTAAATAAAAAGATAACTAAAAATTAGCTAAATACCCATCAAAGAAAATTGGGGAAAAACTATACAGTGAATTGAAGAAAGTAAATAAAATAATAAAGTTGTTATCATAAATTAAAAACAGAATAAAAATAAACAATCAATTAATCAAAAGATGAGTCCTTGAAAACACTGATAAAATAGGTAAATTTCTGAAAGCTTGATCAAGCTAATCACTATCTTAAAGACATAGAGGGTAGCATAAAACTCACTGATAATGTTAAATATATCGTCAAAATTAGGTTCTGTAGTAACATGTGAATGGTGCATAATTGACTTACAGCTCTCGTTTAGAAATTAAAAAGCAAATATAGTGAAAATAACCAGTTATAATAATCCATAGTTACATGATATAAAAATATATAAATTTTAACATCAATCTCCTAAAATGTGAGTGGGGAGAGAGTTAAATTATTAAGCATAGAAATTGTATAGAAGGTAATAGTTTAAAATGAGGTGTTAGAAGTTTAAGATATTTCAGTAAGCTTGATGGTAACTAGGAAAAAAAACCCATAGTAATTACCCAAAAGAACATGATAAGGAATTCAAAGTATGCTGATACCACAACACATCAAAATACACAAAAAGGACAGCAGGATAAGAAGCAAAAAACAATAGACCTTCAAAACTACCAGAAAACAATGAACAAATGGCAATAATAAATTCCTTATCAAAAATTATTTTAAATATAAAAGGATTGCATTCTCCAACAAAATATATGGGATAGCTAAAAGGATTTAAGAAAGCCAACAATATGCTGCCCACCTGAGACTCTAAGACACACATACACTGAGACTAAAGGGATTGAAAAGATGTTTCAAGCAAATGGTAACAAGAAAAACAAAGCAGGTAACTATACTTATATAAGACAAAACAGACTTTAAACTAAAAATGTTATAAAAAGACAAAGAAGGTCATAAGATGATCAAGGGGTGAATCCACCAAGAAGATAAAACAATTAAAAATATTTATATGTAGGGGCGTCTGGGTGGCTCAGTTGGTTGAGCGTCCGACTTTGGCTCATCATCTTGCAGCTTGTGAGTTCAAGCCTTGTGTCGGGCTCTGCGCTGACAGCTCAGACCCTGGATCCTGCTTCAGATTCTGTGTCTCTGTGTCTCCCTCTCTCTCTGCCCCTCCTCCACTCACGCTGTCTCTCAGAAATAAATAAACATTAATAATTTTTTAAATTTATGTGTAAAAAATATAAAATAAAAGTAAAGTAAAAATATTTAAAACAATAAAAATATTTATGTCGTCAAGATCTAAGCATCTATATACACAAAGCAAAAATTAATAAAAACAATAGGAGTCATAAACAGCAATAGTAGTTGAGGACTTTAATACATCACTCTCAACAATGGATAGATCATCCAGACAGAGAATCCCTAAGAAAGGAGAAGATTTAAACAGCACTTTAAACCAAATGGAACTAACAGACAGATACAGAACATTCTATTCAACAAGAGCAAGATATACATTTTCCTCAAGTGCACATAGAACATTTTCTAAAAGAGACCATGTGTGTGACCACAAAATCAGTCTTAGAAAATTTGAAAAGACTGAAATCATGACGTGTATCATCTCTGGCCACAGTAATATGAAGCTGGAAATCAATAACAAGAAAACTGAATTATTTATGAGCACACAGAAATTCAACAACACTCTCCTGAACAATCAATGGATCAGAGAAGGAATTAAAGGAGAAATAACATATCTTGAGATCAGTGAAATGGAAACACAACATGAAAAAACTTATGGGATACAGCAAAAATGGTTTTAGGAGAGAAGTTCATAGCAATAAATGCCTACCTTAGAAAGACACCTGCCCCAGCCCCCTCCCGCCCACACCAAAAGCACAAACAAGAAAACGAAACAAAAAAATGCAACCTATCTCTACACCTTAATGCAGTAAAACAACAGAAACCCAAGTTAGAAGAAAGAAAATAATATAGAGCAGAAATAAATGAAATAGAGAACAGGAAAACAATAGAAATGATTAACCAAATTAAGACTGTTTTTTGCAAAAGTATACAAAAGTGACAAAATTTTACCTAGACTAACCAAAGAAAAGAGAGGACCCAAATCAACAAAATTATAAATAAAAAATGAGACATTAAAACTGATACAACTGAAATACAAAGAATCATGAGAGGATGCTATGAACATCTACAAGCCAACAAAATGGACAATCTAGAAGAAATGGAAAAATTCTGAGAAAAATACAACTCACCAAAACTGAATCAGGAAGAAATAGAAAATATGAATAGACCAATTATTGGTAAGGAGACTGAAGTAGTAATCAAAATTCTCACAACACAGAAAAGCCCAGACCAGATGCTTCACTGCTGAATCTTACCAAACACTTAAGAATTAATGCCAGATCTTCTCAAATATTTTCAAAAAGTTGTAGAGCAAGGAACATCTCTAAACTCATTTTATGAGGCCAGCATTATCTTGCTAACCAAAGCCAGACAAAGACACTACCAGAAAAGAGGCTATAGACCAGTATCTCTGGAAAATATAGATGCCAAAATTCTCAACAGAATACTAGAAAATTAAATTCAGTACCACATCAAAAGGATGAGTTGCCATGACCAAGTGAGATTTATACCTTGAATGCAAAAATGGTTTCAACATCTGCAAATCAATCAGTGTAATACAGCACATTAAAAGGATTAAGGGGAAAAATCATGTTCTTCACAATAGACACAGAAAAGCACATGAAAAAATTCAACATACATTCATGATAAAAATAAATCTTAATACATTATAGGAGAAATATAGTTCAACACAATGAAACCCACATAGGATAAGTCCAATGGCTAACATTATACTTAGAAGTGAAATGTTGAAAGCTTTTCCTTTAAGATCAAAAATAACACAAGGGTGTCAAGCATACTCGTCTTATTCTACTTAGTAGAAGTCCATGCCAGAATAGTCAAGCAAGAAAAAGATATAAAATACATAATAACTGGGAAGTAAAAAGTTCTCTATTTAAAGAAAACATGATTTATATAAAGAAAATACTAAAGAATACACACACACACACACACACACACACACAAAACAACCAAATCTAATCTATGAATTCAGTGAAGCTGTAAGACACAAAATTAACCTGTAGAATCAGTAGTTTTTCTATATACTAATGACAAGTTATCTGGAAAAAAAAAAGAAATATACAAAATGATCCCATTTCTAATAGCATCAAAAACAAATACTTAGGAATTAACTTAGCAAGGAGGCTAAAATTCTCCTCCTGGAAAACTACAAGACATTGATGAAATAAATCAAAGAACACACCAAAAATGGAAAAGTATCCTGTGTTCATATATTAGAAGAATACTGTTAAAATGTCAATACAACCAAATACCATATTTTCAAGTTTCTATTTAAATTTGTTAGTTAACTATAGCCACTTACATATAACACTCAGTGCTCATCACAAGTGCCCTCCTTAATACCTATCACCCATTTAACCCATCCCCCTGCCCACCTCCCCTCCAGCAACTCTTAGTTTTTCTCTATAGTTAAAAGTCCATTTTAGGATTTGGCTCTCTTTTTCTTCCCCTATGTTCATCTGTTTTGTTTCTTAAATTTCACATATGAATGAAATCCTATGGTATTTATCCTTTCCTCACTGGCTTATTTTGCTTAGCAATAACACACTCTAGCTTCATCCACGTCATTGCAAACGGCAATATTTCATTTTTTATGGCTGAGTAATATTCCAGTGTGTGTGTGTGTATACCACCTTTCTTTATCCATTCATCAAGCAAATGACATTTGGGGTCTTTTCATAATTTGGCTAATGTTGATAATGCTGCTATAAACAACGTATCAAGTTGCCAATGACATTTTTTTTACAGAAGTAGAAAGTAGAAAAATAATTATAAAATTTATATGGAACTGCCAAAGACTGCAAATAGCCAAAGTAATCCTGTGAAAGAAGAACAAAGCAGAAGGCATCACACTTTCTGATTTTAAGCTGTAGCAAAAACTATAGTACACAAAACGATGTAGTACTTCCATAAACACAGACCAATAGATCAATGAAACAAAACTGAGAGCCCACAAATAAACCCAAGAATATACAGTCAACTAATATTTGACAAAGGAGCCTAAAATATTCAATGGAGAAAAGTCAGTCTCTTCAATCAGTGGTGCTGGGAAAATGGGACATTCATGTGTAAAAGAATGAAATTAGACCCCTATCTTACATATTCATAAAAATAGCTTAAAGACCTAAAACCATGAAATTCCTGAAAGAAAATATAAAAAGTTCTGTGATGTGGATCTTGGCACTGGTGTTTGGATATGACCCCTAAAGCAAAGGCAACAAAATAAAAAATATACAAGTAGGACCACATCAAACTTAAAAGCTTCTGTGCAGCAAAAGAAACAAACAACAAAAAGAAAAGAAAAGACAACTTACAGAATGGGAGAAAATATTTGCAAACCATGTACTGGATAAGCATTTAATATCCAAAATAAGGAATTCATACACTCAAGAGCAACAAACAAAACAAAAAATAATCCAATTAAAATGCGTAAACGAGCCGAATAGACATTATTCCAAAGAAGATACATGAATGACCAACAGGTACACGAAAATATGCTAATACCGCTAGTTATCAGAGAAATGCAAATCAAAACTACAATGAAATATCACCTCACACCTGTTGGGATGGCCATCATCAAAAAGACAAAAGACGATGCTGTGAAGGATGTGGAAAAAAGGAAACACTTGGGCACTGTTGGGGGGTTTCTCAACTGGCACAGACACTATGGAAAGCAGTATGGAGGTTCCTCAAGAAATTAAAACTAGAAATACCAGTTCTGGAGAAAATGGCAGAGTAGGAGGATCCTAAGGTCACTCTGACCCACAGATACACCTAGATAACACCCATAGCAGTATATATAACCCAGAGAAGGAGCCAAATCTGGCAGAAAAGACCCTCCACAGATAACTGTAAAGAAGAGGATATATGGAAAATGGTAGGGAGAGCAGAGACACAGTTGGGAAACAAATTGACCCCCAAGACTGTCTGCAGGAGGGAAGAATACTGCAAGCCCAGAGAAGGGGGAGGAACAGACCCCACGCCGGTCACCGCCAGCATAGGGGACCAGCACTGGGAAGACAAATCCCTGTAACATTTGGCTTTGAAAACCATAGGGGCCTAACTTCATAAGTTTTCACAACCAGTGGGGCTCAACACCTGGAGCTTTAAAAATCAGCAGACTCAGCTCTGGGAGAGCCAGAGAGCAATAGGAAAATGAGTGCTCATCCTTAAAGAGCCAGCATAACAAATAGCCCCACTGAGATACAGCATAGAAAGAACAGTTTGAAAAACACCTGCGGTACATGAGAAGGAGCTTTATTTACTGAACTCAGAATGTGTGGTGGAGTGGCAGGGACCTGTAGAGGATTTCTCCAAGAACAAAAGAGCTGGCAGGCACAATTTCTCACCCCATCCCTAGCCTAGATAACCCCACGCATGTGAGAAACAAAATGAACACTCTCCACGCAGCTTGCTAAAAGTGCCTGCCCCCTCTGAATTCTCCTGCAGATCTGCCCCATCCAACCCACCCTCAGCAGGCGTCCATCCAAACCTGTGCCAAAACCATGACCTTGTGCAACAGCCCTGACAGTGGCCAGCATTAACTCCAAAATGACTTCTGTCATGAGGCGAAGGGAAGATATCCACACACACCAGTTTTACTGTGGCCCCAGAAGTGGGCCTATGGCAGACATCTGGTCTGACTACAGGTTCTGCCCACCACTGAAAACCTGTCAGGGAACAGCACAAGGAGAGAACCCTGAAGGTCAGTGGGACTGCATCTCTGGCATGCTTGGTCTGACAACTCAAGCCAAAGGCGGTCTCAGACTGGTTCATTAACAATACAGGGAGCAAACACTGCCCCTGAGAACAGGCCAAGAGAACCATTGCAGATGACTGGACCGAAGGCAAATGTGGTTCAGCCAGCAACACTGGGGTGCACACAACATGTAAAGGAGACAGTCCCTGAAGCACCAGGTTCTGGTAAATAGGGGATATTGCACTGCAGGGCACTACAGGATCTCTTCTTCATGAGGCCACTACTTCCAAGATCAGGAGACATAGCTGAGTTTTCTAACACATAGAAACACACAAAGAGAGTTAGACAAAATGGGGAGACAGATGAATATGTCCCAAATAAAAGAATAGGACAAAATCACAGCAAAAGAGCTACATGAAATGGAGATAAGCAATATGCTTGATTGAGAATTGAAAATAATGGTGATAAAGATACTCACAGGACTTGAGAAAAGAGTGGCGGACCTCAGTGAGACCCTCAACAAAAAGATGGAAGATACAAAAAAGAACAAGTCAGCGATGAAGAACTCAAAAACAACTTGAAAATACACTATAGGGATGGGGCACCTAGGAGGCTCAGTCTGTTGAATGTTGGACTCTTGATTTCTACTCAGGTCATAATCCCAGGGTTGCGGGATTGAGCCATTCATTGGGCTCTGCACTGAGCATGGACACTGCGTGAGATTTTCTCTTTGTCTCCCTCTCTCTCCCTCTCCCTCTCTCTCTCTGTCTCCCTGCCCCCTCCCCCACTTGCACATGCTCTCTCTAAAATAAAAAAAATACACTATAGGGAATAAACAGTAGACTAGAGGAAGCAGAATGGATTGGTGAGCTGGAAAAATGGAGAAATAAAAAGCAATCAAGATGAACATGAGAAAGAAAGAAAAAAAGAAAAGAGTAATAAAAAATGAGAATAAGTGAAGAGAACTCAGTGATAACATCAAGCACAGTAACATTTGCATTAAAGGGATCCCAGAAGGAGGAGAGAAAGAAAAGGGAACAGAAAAAAATTTATTTCAAGAAATAATAGCTAAAAACTTCCAAAATCTGGGAAAGCAAACAGAAATCCAGATCCAAGAGAGACCCCAACAAAATCAACCCAAGGAGGTCCACACCATATCAGTAACCAAAATGGTAAAAAAGTAGTGATAGAGAATTTTAAAAGCAGAAAGAGAAAAGCAGTAACATAAAAGGAAAGCCCCGTAAGGTTATCAGCTGATTTTTCAGCAGAAACTTTGCAGTCCAGAAGGGAATGGCATGATATATGCAAAGTGCTGAAAAGAAAAAGGCTGCAACCACCAATCCCCTAGCCAGCAAGGCTCTCATTCAGAATAAGAGATAAAGAGTTTCCCAGACAAACAAAAGTTAAGAGAATTCATCACCACTAACAGAGGCTTACAAGAAATGTTAAGGGAATTCTTTGGAAAGGAAAGACCATAAGCAGAGGTAAGAATAGAAGGAAGCACAAATGCACTAAAATCAATATATCTATAAGAAATCACTAAAAGCATTCACAAAATAAAAGAATGTCAAGTGTGACTATATATATCTAAAGTATGGGGAAAAGGGAGAAAAAAATTAGTACTTTTAGAATGGGTTCAAACTTAAATGACCATCAACTTAATGTAGACAGACTACTCTATGCATAAGATGTTATATATGAACCTAATAGTAACCACAAATCAAAAACCTGTAATGGATTTGCCACACAAAAAAAGGAAAGAAAGAAAGAAAATCAATCCAAGTATATTATTAAATAAAAACAGCAAACCATGAGAGAAGGGAGCAAGAGGAAAAAGGAACATAAAAGAACTACAAAAACAAACTTAAAACAAGTAACAAAATGGCAATAAGTGCATACTTATCGATAAAAACGTTAAATAAAAATGGACTAAATGTTCCAATAAAAAAACATATGTTATTGAATCGATAGAAAATCAAGGCACATTTACATGCTGCCTACAAGCCCAAACACAGGCAGATTCAAAGTGAATGGGTGGAAAAATATTTGTCATGCAAGCGGAAGTGAAAAGAAGGCTGGGGTGGCAATACTTATATCAGACAAAATGGCTAAAAGGAAAGACTGTAACAAGAGACAAAAATACGGCACTATGTAATCATAAAGAGAATTATCTAATGAGAAGATATAATAATTCTAAATATTTATGCACCCAACATGAAGGCACCCAAATACATAGAATAGCTATCAACAAACATAAAGGAAATAATTGATAATAATATAGTAATAGTAGGAGACTTTAACACCCTACTTACATCAATGGATAGATCATCCAAACAGAAAATCAACAAGCAAACAGTGGCTTTGGATGACCCATTGGACAAGATGGATCTAACATTCCATCTTAAAATAGTGGATTACAGAGGTGTGCAGATGGGAGCCGGTGCATGGATTGGAGTGTTGCAAGGAAGCAGTGACCAGCCATGGAACATGGGAGTCTTTAGAAGCTGAAAAGTCAACCAAGTATTCTTCCCCAGAGCTTCCAGAAGGAACCAGCCCTGCCAACATCTTGATTTTAGCCCAGAGAGACTGATTTTGGACTTCTTATCTCCAAAACTGGGGAAGAAGATGGTGGAAAAATAGGTTCCATACTTCCCGCCTGCATCTCTCAAACAAAAAAGGGCTGAAGCCAAAGGACTTGGAACCCCAAGAGTCTGGGAGGGAAGGAGATGGAGTCTACTAGGAAGATGGCCTCATAGCGGCTACTTCAAGGAACAAACCAAAGCACACATGGTGGAGAGTCCAAAACATCGCTACAAGTAGGGAAATAAAATAACCAAAGTCACATCAAGAGAGACCAAGGGACACCCTTAAAAGAATACTTCTTGAACAGCCAGGCTCTGGACAGTGTTTGAGCTTCCTTTAATATAGCAGTACTCACAGGTGCAGAGCACATACCAAGCCTTTAAAACTTACAAGAGACAGAAAGCTAGCCAAAAATGACAAAATGAAAGAACTCCCCTCAAAAGAAATTCCAGGAAGAAGTGATAGGTAAAGAATTGATCAAAATAGATACAAGCAACATAACTGGACAAGAATTTAGAACAGCAGTTATAAAATTAATTGCTGGGCTTGAAAAAGGCATAGAAGACAGCAGAGAGAGACGCTATTGCTGCAAAGATTATGGATCTTAAAAATAGTTATGATGAATTAAAAAATGGTATACATGGTGTGCATAATAAAATGGAGGTAGCCACTGCACGGACTGAAGAGGCAGAGAGGAGAATAAGTGAATTACAAGATACAATTATAAAAAAAGAGGAAGCCGAGAAAAAGAGATAAATTGATCCAAGAGCACAAAAGGAGAACTCGAGAATGGAGTGATAGAATCAAATGGAACAATATCTGTATCATAGGAATTCCAAAAGAAGAAGAGAGAAAGGGCCTGAAGGGGTACTTGAACAAGTTATAGCTGAGAACTTCCCCAATCTGGGGAAGAAAATGGACATTGAAATCCAAGAGGCACAGAGAACTCCCCTCAGATGTAATTTGAATCAATTTTCTGCATGACATATCATAGTGAAACTGGCAAAATATAAGGGTAAATAGAGAATTCTGAAAGCAGCTAGGGATAAACGGGCCTTAACATACAAAGGTAGACACATCAGGGTAATAGCAGACATATTTACTGGAACTTGGCAGGCCAGAAAGAAATGGCAGGAAATCTCCAATGTGATGAAGAGGACAAATATGCAGCCAAGAATCCTTTATCCAGCAAGCCTGTCATTCAGAATAGGACAGAGAAAGGTTTTCAAAAAAAAAAAAATTGAAGGAATTCATCACCACTAAAGAAGCCCTACAAGAAATCCTAAGGGGGACTCTATGTCGGAAATGTTGCAAAAAACACAAAGTACCAGAGACACCACTACAAGCATGAATCCTATGGAGAACACAATGACTCTAAACCCATATTTTTCAATAATAACACTGAATGTAAATGGACTAAATGCTCCAATCAAAAGACATAGGGTATCAGAATGGATACAAAAACAAGATCCATCTATTTGCTATCTACGAGAGAGTCATTTAGACCTGAAGACACCTTCAGATTGAAAATGAGGGGATGGAGAAATATCTATCATGCTACTGGAAGTCAAAAGAAAGCCAGAGTAGCCATACTTATATCGGACAAACTGGACTTTAAAGTTAAGGAAGTAACAAGAGATGAAGAGGGGTGTTATATAATAGTTACAGAGTCTATCCATCAGGAAGAGCTAACAATTATAAATGTCTATGCACTGAATTTGGAAGCACCCAGATACATAAAACAATTAATAACAAACATAAGCAACCTTATTGATAAGAATGTGCTAATTGCAGGAGACTTTAATACTCCACTTACAGCAATGGATAGATCAACTAGACAGAAAATCACTAAAGAAAC
>CM053567.1:5685603-5724252 GCA_028646485.1 Cryptoprocta ferox | reverse complement strand
GCCTAGGAATAAATCCTAGTTGATTGTGATGAATAATTCTTTTAATGTATTGTTAGATTTGATTTGCTAGTATCTTGTTGAGAATTTTTGTATTCATGTTCATCAGGGAGATTGGCGTGTAATTCTCCTTTTTAGTGGGGTCTTTGGTTTTGGATTCAAGGTAATGGCTGGCCTTATAGAATGAGTTTGGAAGTTTTCCTTCCATTTCTATTTTATGGAACAGTTCAAAAGAATAGGTTTTAAATCTTTAATATTTTGGTAGAATTCCCCTGGGAAGACATACAGCTCTGGACTCTTGTTTGTTGGGAGATTTTTGATTACTGGTTCAATTTATTTACTGGATATAGGATTGTTCAAATTATCTACCTCTTCCTGTTTCAGTTTTAGTAGTTTATATGTTTCTAGGAATTTGTCTATTTCTTCTAGTTTGCCCAGTTTTTTGGCTCATAATATTATTATTTGTATTTCTGTGGTGTTGTGTGATCTCTCCTCTTTCATTCATGATTTTACTTATTTGGATCCTTCTCTTTTCCCTTTTGATAAATATGGCTAGAGGGTTATCAATTTTGTTAATTCTTTCAAAGAACCAGCTCCTGATTTTGTTGATATGTTGTTGTTTTTTATTTTTTTTTATTTCGATACTATTGTTTCTTCTCTCATCTTTATTTTTCCCCTTTTCGGCTGTTTTTGGGCTTTATTTGCTGTTCTTTTTCCAGCTCCTTTAAGTGTAAGGTTAGGTCGTTATTCGAGACATTTCTTCCTTCTTTAGGAAGGCCTGGATTGCTATATACTTCACTCTTAGGACCACCTTTTCTACATCCCAGAGGTTTTGGACTGTTGTGTTTTTGTTTTCATTTTCATTGGCTTCCATGTACTTTTCAATTTCCCCTTTAATTTCGTGGTTAACCCATGCATTCTTTAGTAGGATGTTCTTTAATCTTCAAGTATTAATGGTCTTTCCAAATGTTTTTCTTTTTGTGGTTGATTTCAAGTTTCATGGCAGTGTGGTCTGAAAATATGCATGGTATGATATCGATCTTTTTGTACCTGTTGAGGGTTGATTTTGTGAACCAGTATGTGATCTATTCTGGAGACTGTTCCATGTGCACTCGAGAAGAATGTGTATTTTGGTGCCTTAGGATGAAATACTCTGAATATATCTGTTAAGTTCATCTGGTCCAATATGTCATTCAGCCATTGTTTCCTTGTTGATTTTCTGCTGAGATCATCTGTCCATTGCTGTAAGTAGGTGTTAAAGTCCCCTACTATTATGGTATTATGGTGGTATTATCAATTATTTATGTGTGTGGTTAACTGATTTATATATTTGGGTGCTCTCAAGTTAGAGGTATAAATTTTTACAAGTGTTAGATCTTCTTGGTGGATAGACCCCTTAATTATGTTTCCCTTCTTCATCTCTTGTTATAGTCTTGGTTTTAAAATCTAGTTTGTCTGATATAAGTATGGCTACTCCAGCTTTCTTTTGACATCCATTAGCATGATAGATGGATCTCCATCCCCTTCCTTTCAATTTCCAGATATCTTTAGGTTTAAAATGAATCTCTTATATGCAGCATATAGATGGCTCTTTTTTTTTTTTTTTATTCATTCTGATACCCTGTGTCTTTTGATTGGAGCATTTAGTTCATTTACATTTAGAGTGATTATTGAAAGATACAAATTTAGTGCCATTGTGTTGCATGTAGAGTTGGTGTTTCCGGTGATGTTCTCTGGTCCTTTCTAGTCTTTGTTGCATTTGGCCTTTTTGTTTTGTTTTTTTTTTCTCCAGAGTCCTCCTTAAAATTTCTTGCAGGGATGGTTTAGTGGTCATGGATTCCTTTAGTTTTTGTTTGTCTGGGAAGCTCTTTATCTCTCCTTCTATTTTGAATGACAGCCTTGCTGGATAAGGAATTCTTGGCTGCATATTTTTCCTATTCAGCACGTTAAATATATCCTGCCATTCCTTTCTAGCTTATCAAGTTTCTGTGGACAGATATGCTTCAAACCTGATCTGTCTTCCTTCGTAGGTTGAGGACTTTTTTTTTTCTGTTGTTGCTTTCAGGATTCTTTCCCTGTCTGTGTATTTTTGTGAATTTGACTATGATATGGTTGGTGATGGTCAGTTTTTGTTGAATCTAATGGGAGTTCTCTGTGCTTCTTGGACTTTGATGTCTGTGTATTCCCCAGATTAGGAAAGTTTTGTGCTATAATCTCCTCACATAAACTTTCTATTTATCTCTTTCTTCATCTGGGACTCCTAAGATTCAAATATTATTCCTTTTTACTAAGTCACTGAGTTTTCTAAGTCTTGTATAATGATCTTTGGCCTTCTTTTTATCTGCTTCATTATTTTCCATAATTTTATCTTCTATCTCAGTGATTCACTGCTCTGTTTTGTCCATCCTTGCTGTCACAAGATCCATTCAAGATTGCATCTCAGTTGTAGCATTTTTAATTTCAGCCTGACTAGATTTTTGTTCTTTCATTTCCCCAGAAAGGGATTCTCCAATGTCTTCTATGCTTTTTTCAACCCCAGCTAGTATCCTTTTTTTTTTTTTAAATTTTTTATGTCTTTATTTTATTTTGAGAGAGAGAGAGACAGAGTGAATGGGGGAGAGTCAGAGAGAGAGGGAGACACAGAATCTGAAGCAGGCTCCAGGTTCTGAGCTGTCAGCACAGAGCCCGATGTGGGGCTTAAACCCACAGACTGTGAGATCATGACCTGAGCTGAAGTCGGATGCTTAACCGACTGAGCCACCCAGGCGACCCCAGCTAGTATTATTATAATAGTGGTTTTAAGTTGTAGTTGAGACATCTTACTCATACCTGTGTTGGTTAAATCTCTGGCTGTCATTTTGGGGTGAATTCTTCCATGTTGTCATTTTGGAAGAAGAAAAAAATGAATAAAATAAAAAAAAATTAAAAAATAAAAAAAAAATCAAATAAAGGAAGTTAGAGCCTAGGTGTTTCCTGCTTGTTGAGGGGAGTTTGATAGATTAGACAAAAAAGAGAGAGGGAGAAAAAAAGTTAAAAAATATTTTAAAATTAAAATTTTAAATAGAATTAAAAAATAGAAATAAAAAATAAATGGAAAAAAATAAAAAAAAATTTGTTCTTTCTGTATCCAAGAAAGAGAAAAGAAGAGAAAATAATCTAAGCAAAAATATAAGCAAACTAAACAAATAAACAGACCAGCAAACAGAATAAAACCCAAATAAAGTTACATCGTTTCCCCTGGAACTGTGAAGCCCTCTGTAGGGAGTACACTGAGCAGACTTGTGCTGGTCTTCTGGGGGATGTGCCTGCAGGCTGCGGGTGGGCGGGGCTTGGTGTAACAGCTCCGTTCTCCACGAGGGGGTGCTGCTTAGCTCACGGGTGGGGGGGCGGGGAGTGTGGTGCAGATGTGCGTATGCAGGAGAGGTGGAAATGGCTTCACCCAGGAACCTAGCCTCTGATACAGCCACTCTGTGCTCTCATCGACCTGAGATCAAGCACCCCTCCTTTGTCTCAGGCCTCCATCCACTCCCCGCCTCTACCCTGTCCGTGTCCAAGCAGAACGCCTGCCAGGTGGCACCTCCCTCGAGTTTTATCTCAGATGGGACTGTGTTTCGACACCCCTCACTTCAGGGACCCCCGTGGCTTAGACTCCCACCAATTCTCTGGGGGAGGGTCTCGCTGAGCACTGGCTGGGTGCGTTTGCCCCAGGAAATGTTCATGCTATCGGCAGCAGCAGAGGTTCAGAGATTATGGCCAATCACAATACAGCTGGCCTGGCTTTCACTGCACTCTGGAGTCTTTGTCCCAGTCCAGGAAACGTGGCTGCTCTCTGGGGTCTCCTGGGATCTTTGTGGGGAGGCCATATGGCCTCTACCAAATACCCTCCAATCAGGGGGACTGCTTCTCCTGTGTGGCACATGGACCCCTCAGATCCCCTTCCTGCTCCTGGGGATTCGCCCTGCTTCCTCTTGGGAGCACCTCCAGGCACTGGGCTCTGGAACTTCAGACTCCTTGCTGCACTGTTTACAGAGTCCTGGGGTATTGAAACTCTCTCCTTTCTTCCCATCAGTGGTTTTGGGGAACAGATTTCTTATTCAGTCCCCTGAGAGTGTTTCCATGCTTTCTCTCCAGCTGCCTTTTGGGGAAGTGCTTTCCTTGCTGGTACCAACTCGCTGCACCCACCCCCTTTCTTTCTCTGAGAAAATGGCTCCCCACCCTTGGCAGCTTTTCTCTCCCCCGGTTCATCTCTCTGCACAGCATATCTGCTGAGTTCTGTGGCTCAAGTTATGCAGATTTTGTGTGAATCCTCAGATCAGCTTCCTAGGTGTTCAAAATGTTTTGGTGCTGATCTAGCCATGTGTCAGGGAGGAGACAAGCTTAGGGTCCCCATACTCCTCCACCATCTTCTCGGTAAGCCATTAGCAGTGTCAGGAATGGATGCTTAATTCCATTTTTGGATTGTTTCAGATAGAAATATAATTCAGTTAGTTTTGTAAATTTCATACACAGTGATCTTGCTAAACTTGCTCTGTACTGTTTCCTTATAATTTTCTACATGTAGGATCCTGTGATCTGAAAACAGTTTTACTTTTTTATTTCCAGTCGGCATGCCTTAATTCTTTTTTCTTGCTGCCTTCTCCTGGTATACTCAGCAATACAATTGTACATAGAAATGGTGAGAGTCACCTATCTTTCAAAATTAAAAAAAAAAAATTAGGATTCTGACATACTCTTGGGGCACCTGGGTGGTTCAGTCAGTTAAGTGTCCGACTGTGGCTCAGGTCATGATCTCACAGCTTATGGGCTTGAGCCCCGCATCAAGCTCTGTGCTGATAGCTTAGAGCCTGGAGCCTGCTTTGGATTCTGTGTCTTCCTCTCTCTCTGCCCATCCCCTGCTCCTGCTCTTGCTCTCTCAAAAATAAATTAAAAAAAAATTAAAAGAATTCTGAGATAGTCTTAACTCTGTGTGTTTCAGGTAAGGGATTGCAAACCTGTAGCAACTAACTTTTAAGGTAGTTAGGATTAAGTGAGGTACCACATATAAGATGCTTAGTGTAAGTCCTGACACAAGTCAGTTCCCTCATAAAGTATTGCTTTTTTAGAAAGAGAATCTCGGCTGGCCGCTGGCAGGCCTGCCCTAGGAATAAGGACTTGGCACTGGGGATGGGTGGTCAGTGCCCGACAGGGTAGGGATGGTCCACGACAAGCATCGGCACCATTTGTGTCAGTCTCCTCACGAGTGTACTACTGCCAAAGTACCTGAGCTTCACAGTAGGCCAGCCCAGCGCTCCCACGGGTACTGTGAAACAGGGTCTACAATGCGGAAGGAGGGGGGTTGTACTGAGGAACAACTGTAGATGGGGCATGAGTAATATGAGCGGATTATTTGTAACATAGATTATATTAAAATTAAGAGAAAACCCTTCATTCTTGCCCTGTGCATTTCTATTTCCTTCCTTGAGGTTTATTCTAGAAGTGGTTCCACTCTATTTGGTAAGGGGCTGGAAGTTGTTAAGGTAGGAGTGACAGCTGAGATGAGCAAAGGATAACGCAGGGAGGGAACGGGGTCAGGAGGGAGTGTTCGTGGCACCTTCAGCCTTGCTGGGATGTAGCACTTCTCTCCAGTAGGAGGGGGCCAGTCCGCGGGCACACAATTCGGCCCCACTGCCGGTTTCCTCTGAGGAAGGGCAAGCACCGTGGCAGCCAGTGGAGGCCATGATCTCCTGTGGGTAACGCTGCCCTCACTGTACACTAGCGTGGAGAAGTAGGGCTCCTCCGGCGGCATTAATTATTGCAAAGTTCCTACGCCTGTTTTCACTCATTACATCCTTCATAGCTAGTGTGCGCTATGTCTGTAAAGATCTCAGAGGCCAACCAAGAAACTTTAGGGGGTTGTTTGATCTCAGTAATCAATTTAATTCCCACTCTTTATTTAACACTATGGGTGCTTTAATGACCAAGATTCTGTGAGCTTTTAATCATGATCATTATTAAAATACTAAGATTGGCATTACACAGAAAAGGCCCCTATAGGCTGCAAGGTGCTCCTTTAAAACACATCCAGTCATTAGAAAGTCACACAAAGGAGCTTCTTTATATAAAAACCACAAGGCACACAAGGCAAACAGGTGATGGTGTCAAAAGGCATCGTTTCCGTGTCCTTCCCTTCTCTTCAGGTTTTGCTTATTTGAATGTCCAAAGAAAACTTTGCGAGCTGCTGGCAGTGGCCGTGTACTGAGGGCTCCGTCACTGAAGCAACAGGTAGTTTTCAGAGGCACAGACATGGTGCTGAGTGATGGAATCTGGGGAAAGAGAAAAGCAGTTTAGCAACTGACCAACCACACAGTACAATAATAACCTTATATATATGCAAAGTTGTATTTTAAAATCTTAGGCGGTGTAGAGCGGCGTTGTCTATGTGTCCACATGTCCATATAGCACATGTGACCATTTAAAATAAAGGGGCGCCTGGGAGGCTCAGTCGGTTAAGCCTCCAACTCTTGGTTTCGGCTCAGGTCACGATCTCACGGTTCATGAGTTCGAGCCCCACATCAGGCTCTGCACTGATGGTGCAGATCTTGCTTGGGATTCTCTCTCTTTGCCCCTCCCCCCCACACTCTCTCTCAAAATAAATAAACTTAAAATGAAAATGAAATAAAAAAAAATTCAGTTAAACAGTCATACCACATTTTAAGTGCTTAATAGGTGCATATCCTAGAGACACCGCATATAGAGGGTGTTCCCATCACGGCAGAACGTTCTATGAGACAAGTGGCAAGTTTGCCAGTCGTGGTGGGAGAGACCAGGATTCCAATCTCCCTTAGCTACAGAAAATACTCTCTGGTACAAGGCAATGTATGTATAAATATATAAGTTTTAGTTATGGCACCAATGACATATTCTAGGCCGTGTATCTACCAATCTATAGCCTATCTACCTTGCTGAGTATACAGAGTACAAAGTTAGTAATTAAGCACAGTTTCTAAAACTCAGGTCTTCATATTTAAGTTGAAGAAGATGGACTAGTCCTGTCAGTTTGAAAGGCTATTCTTTTATGAAAATCACAAGAAGCCACCTGGTCCAGGATAAGCTGCAGGAGAACAGGTGAGCAGGGGACTATACAGCTCTCGGCCCTACTTCTAGAAGAATGATTGAGGAATGCAATGGGTTGGCGGCACTGGTTGAATTACAAATTAAATTACAGTTAACTGACTTTTTAAAATTGATTTTTATTTTTTGAGGGAGGGAGAGAATGAGAGAATCCCAAGCAGCCTCCATACTCAGTGAGGAGCCCAACATGGGACTCAATCCCATGACCCTGGGATCATGACCTGAGCCAAAGTCGGATGCTTAACTGACTGAGCCACCCAGGTGCCCCTTCAGTTAACTTATTGATTACAACTATTATCCACAGGGATAGATAAATGATATTGAAGGACCTTAAGACATCATGATGATGAATGATAGCATGGAAAGTCAAAACATATGTTTGTTCTATGAATACAGGGAAAATTGGGAGGAAAAGTGCACATTTTAGCTGTAGCTCCAGATCGTGTCCCAGAAGTTAGTTGTTACCTGCCCAATACAAATGCACTTCCACACGAGGTCTGAACTGGTGAGCTGGGGTGATATATACTTGTGATATATACATTACAGATCACTAAAATTAATATAACAGAATTATAACAATTATTAGTACTAAGCAAAAGCCACTTCTCTCCACAACACAGTAAAGTCGTATTTTAATATCAGACCTTTATTCGTGATATGTGTTGTACATATTTTCTGTCATTCACCTTTTGACTTTCCTTACGCCAAAAAAGTTTTTATTTTGTGTATGCATTCAGATCATGTAAATCTTTTACTGAAGTTGGACTTTGAACCATTGGTAGAAAGCTTTTCTTTATACCCAGTTTTAAAGCATATCAGTCATATTTTCTTCCAGGTTGTAAAACCCTGTAGATTCAATTTTTACACTTAGATTTCTGACCAGCTGTCATTTTCCAAAGCCGGAAAAGATTACAAAAAGGGTGGAAATTTTTAAAATTAATCTAAAATAGAATATAACGAAAAAATGCCAAATGTATCTTTTATAAAAGTGGCATACTTATTCTGACATTTATATGAAGGAAAAAATACATAGGGAAGACAATTTAAACAAAAAAAGGAATAATGAGAGGCAACTTGACATGTTAGATACCAAAACACACGATAAAATTACAGTAGTAGAACAGTATGTAAATTAGCACAGAACAGATAAATAGACCAATGGGAAAGTCTGGAAACATGTCCCCGCACATACAGGCATTTAACAGACGAGTCACAGGGCATTCCAAATCAGCGCAGGATGGACGAGGTACTACACAGATGGAATGGTTCCCTTCACATCACACAAATAAATTACATATGAATTAAAGCTGTAAACGTTTAAAAAAAATGATGGCAGTATTAACAGAGATAAGAGACGAGGTCTAAAGCTCAGCAGAGATGACCTTCCAAAGTGAAGCCCAAATTCAGGTACCTCGGAAAATAAGGCATTTGAACCAATGAAGAGTAATAATTAAATATTAAAACCTCTGTAACACAGAATACACAATAAACAAAAGTAAAAATGAGACTGAGAGAATTTTACACTTAGACCACAGAGTGAGGGTCCATATTCTAGACATATTCTGTAGAACAGCGTGAAAAGGAAAAATAGCCCAATTTAAAAATAGGCCAGTGATAAGGATAGGCAACCCATGAAATATAGCTCCTTCTCTAATTATTCATACTCATTAGTAATTCAGTAATTAGGGAACAACAAATTAAGTAATGACATCTATTTGTTTAATGCATCAGGTCACCAAAAATTAAAAATACGGGTAATGTCCTGTACTGGCGAGGATGTGGAGGAAACGCAGATGTCCATATGCTGTAGGAACATAACCTGGCACAACCGTGGGCATCCAAACTTACACCTGAGCGGGGCACAGTGATGTCACCGCTATGAATCTGCTCTACACCAACACGCATGCCTGGGATTGGGCTGGGATAATTACAGCTCAAAATAATCTCTTAAAATTGAATTCAGACTGTTCCAGTTACAACACACACACACCCACAAAGTGTATAATAGCAGAAACGGTGGAAATCACCCCAAATGCCTAAAAATCAGGAGTGCATGGATTAATTCCACCTCCTCCAATGGTTAGAAAGAACGAAGTAGCCGTGTATGTGCTAAAATGGAAGGCTCTCCTAGACACAGTCAAATAAAAACTCAAGGAACAATACGTGACCCTCCATTTATAGAAGAATCCTCAAGAAATACATAGGTTTATACACATTTCTTTCTTTTTAAGTAGGTTCTAAAAAATCTAAAAAACACTCTTCCAGCTTTACTGTAGTATAAGGAAGGGTTGTAAGATTTGGGGACTCTCTGTATGTCTCTATTCCAATTCTTTGACCATGAAATCTAGTGTCACTCCACACACCCATGCATGCATGCATCCATTCATTCATTCCCTCATTCATTTATTCATTCACTGTGGTAGAGAAAAAGGTTGACAAGAGAAGGAACAAGCTTTAAATTTAGATAAAATAGAACCCTAAACGTAACCTCACACAAAGTCTGTGGCTGGCCCCTCACGCTTGGAGTGCTGGGCTCTCTGATGGTACTACCTGAGGAATTAACCCGTGGACTTTCGAGAAATGGTACCGAGGTACGTGTCGTGTTGCGCCTAAGTGTATACTAAGCAGAGCAGGGATTCAGAACAGAAGAGCACTTGACTGTGGAGTGATGGCTGGCAGCCAGCACGTCCATGTCCGGGGAGGCCTCCATGTCTCCAAGTTCCCAAATGTAAACACACATGAAAAAGGACTTCTACCCAAGTTCACCTGTCATCTAAAGATGGTCACATCCCCACATTCCAATGTCACATCGTACAAATAACCCTCAAACACCCCATCAAATGTGACCATAGTACAGATGTTCGAGCAATGCCAGTCCTGGCCAGTGGAGAGAGACAGACAGTACATGAGCACCTCCCATTGAATCTGCACTGGAAAGAAAACAGGCTGTGTTTTATTTTAACAAGGTTATTTAGCAGGTCTTGGCACACATTATGCACAAGTTAAAGTTTACTGGCCTGGCTTCTGTGTGGTCTGATGATTAGGATAGTGAAGGAACATGCCGCTGGCTAGTTTTTATAGTGTGCTGGGCAAGCCACTTTCTTGAACTAAAACTCCAATTGCCAATAGCCACATGTGGCTAATGGTACCGTGAACAGAGAGTGCACACTGGAACAGAGAGGGTCTGCATTTGAGGAAAGGAAAGGAAGACTGGGGGGCATGAGTAAGGAGCCATAAAACTTCCCTGCTGCTGTGGACACGGCTTTGCTTGTCTGGGCTTCCGCCTGGTTGCTGTAAACCTTCCGTTGTTTTCCGGTGTTCCTACAGACTTGGTTCAGAGTCGGTTCTGTCTTGGGTGTTTTGTTTTGGTGTTTCTGTGGGAAAGATGGGAGCTTGGATCTTCTTTGTCATTTTGCTGACATCACTCTGTGCAGGTGTCTTTTTTGATGAGTGGTGAGAAGCACCCTTTTGATTATTATTCACTTTTCTAATTAAAAAAACACGTTTTACTTATTCTGAGAAAGTGGGCACACAAGCAGGAGGCCAGATCTCACGAACCGTGAGATCATGACCTGAGCCGAAATCAAGCGTTCGACGTTCAACCAACTGAACCACCCAGGTGCCCCTTACTCAGTTTTTTAATTAGTTGAAATTATTCAGATTTTCTATTTCTTGAGTCAATTCTGGTAATGTTTTTCTAGAAATTATCCATCTTACCTAGTTTCAAATTTGTTGGTATACATTCATTCAGCAAGCTCTCATAATTTTGAAATATCTTCACAGTATATCTGTAGCAGCAGTCCCAGATTCGTTCTTAGAATTGTTCGCTGGGCCCTTTTCTCTTCCTTTCTTTTTGAATACTGCTAGGATTTTGACTATTGATTTTTTTCCCCCAAGGAACTTTTTCATCTCTCAAAAAACTTACTTTTGATATATTTTTATTCTTCATTTCCTTCTGCATTCTTTTGTATTTGTTGCTATGTATTCATTCATCCTCAAGCATCAAAATTTAATGAGAATGGAATAAAAAATGAGGTAATTTAATCCAAATTTTTTTTTCTCTTCCTGAAAATTGGGAACAGCTTCTTGTTATTTTACTTGGAGGCTGGACCCTTCAGTCACAATCAGCGTCTGTAGTGCACAATTTGAAAACTTCTGCTCTTAGTGGTTGCACAGATGAAGTCTGCTTACCAAGAGTAGCATTAAGATCTTTTCACAAAGTTAGACTCTGAACTGAGAAAAGGGTGACTAGGAACGCTGGATCTTTAATTCACCATGTGGTTCTGAGGGAGAAATTCAGATCTTTTTCTTCACCGAGAAAAGAAACAGATTTCTACTGTGATCTCAGAACTCTTCCAGCTGCGTTCACCTGCTGGGGTGGCCATAACCAAGTACCACACACTGGGCAGCTTAAACAACAGAAATATACTATCTCACAGCTTTGGAGGCCAGAAGTCCAAGATCAAGGTGCCAGTAGATCTGGTTTCTCCTATTCCTTGGCTTGTGGGATAGCTCTCTTCTCTGTCCTCACATGGCTTTCCCTCTGTGTATGTGCATCTCCGGGGTCTCGTCTCTTCTTCCAAGGACACCAGTCCTGCTGGGTCAGGGCTCCACCCTTAGGAGAGACTGTTTAACCTTCAATACCTCTTTAGAGGCCCCGGCTCCAAACACAGTCCCATTCTAAGGTCCTGAGGGTTAGGACTTCAACATAGTGGATTTTGGGGAATACCGTTCAGTCCATAAAAAACGGTGTATCACTTTAGGTTCTATGATGCTCAATATTAATTGGCTAACATGCAACAGTGAAGGAATGGATGTTCCACATGCTCCAGTGTTAACATACTAGGCCAATAACGCAAAGATGGCCTAAACTACTGGCAACATCCCATTAGGAGGGTGAGCTTTGAAGTTTCTTTTATGGCTGTTATCCTACTGGCCCAGACGCAGGGCTGAAGTTCACATGGCAGCTCTTGCAAAGGGCTCTGTGAATCTGTACACAAGACAGTCTTGTGAACCTGTCGAAACCAAAATGCTCAGCACTGGCATGTAAGGGGCCGGTTGGATTCCCCACATGGATGACTGCATTTCTGGTGATGGATATAAAATGTCGCCATGGTTGCACAATTTCCTGTTCCCAGTCGAATATGTCACTGATTGTCATGTTCTACTTTGTTTTTTTGTTCCTAAGTGAGGCTTAAAAACTGTCTTGGCTAGTAAGGTGCAGAGAAGGGTCTTTAATTTTCCACGTTGTCTGCTTGTCTTTAAAATGCTTTTGAACTTTTCTATCATGGTTGATGCTCACATCCAGTGACTGGAGGTCAGCTGGCATAAATTTAACAAAGGGGAGCCAAGTGAGACAGGTTAGGAAATTTCAAAGATAACCATCTAGGACCACTATTGACCAATGAAGACAATTTAAGGGAAATCCACTCTCTTCCTATATCTTCCCAAGGCTCACACACATTGTTTCAGCAGCTAGCAGTTAATTAAAAAAAAAAAAAAAAAAGCTATGTATTTCTTAAAAACTTAAACACACAACATATTGAAATTAGAAAATTCCACAAATCAGCTTTAGCTCTCATTCATTTCTAGCCTATTAGATTTCATCCATTTGAGAACAACTCAATGTCTGAGATTGTGTCTTAAAAGTGTACTGTCACTTTCTACATGGGGCGGAGCTCCTTGGGAGCCCCCAAGGTATGAGGGGACAGACCTGCCCACGGTCCTTTCTTTTCTCTTCTTCCTCTTTCCATCCTCAGCAAATGGCTTCACCTCCATGTGACTGGTTGCTTACCTGTGCAGTAAAAATGTGGACTACGAGGGACTTGAAGAACCCTGATATTAGCTGTTTAATCATGCACCCTAAGGGCTGAGCCTTCTGAGTGGTCTTGGTTTAACAAAATGCCATGTTCAAGAGCATGCATTTTCCTGGGCCTAGTTCTGTGGTCAGCTGTTCGGGGAAACAATGATCTATGCTAGCCTGCAAAAGGCCCACATGCTATCAGAGAACTTTTTCCTGAAAACTTTGACATGGGGAGACATTCAAATCAAATGCTTTTTATAAGTTATAAGGAAATCATGCTGAGGCTAAATTTTTTTTCCCTTTGGCAACGCTGTTGAGCATATTACTCTATGTTCCCACAATAGCATAAAATGTATGTCTTATCATTTGAGCGTAGCCCAGACAATAAAAGGGCGCCCGAGACTGGAAATCTGTCTTCTGAGAAAGGCCAAACCAGCCTTAAGTGATAACACCAACTAGGGACGAAGAGAATGAAAAGAAATGATTACAGCACAAAAATTCGCAGACTAGTGATGAATGTACTGGGGTCTCAGGGCTCCCAACCCCTCCCGAAAGCCTCACTTGAGACGCCAGCCAAGTTACTTGGGACTTTTGCGTCTTAGTTTCTTGACATGTAAAATGGGAATTCTATTCTTTGGCTGTGCTGGGGGAAAGAAAATTACTGGAAAATGCTTCCATTCCAACGTCAGGTAAAGGTAACATTGTGTTTCCTGGTGCCGGGAATTTGGTTTTTGTTTTCCTGTTTATTTTCATACATATTCAAGTGCTCACAAGTAATTTCTCTCTCAAAAATCCCCATTTCTCCTTCTGGTTGAATGATTCATCAAGAATCTTGGCCTAAGTATACTGCTGTTTCAGGGAAAATGGACTCTGGGGACTGAATTGGGAACATAGTCACGGCCCTTCAAACAACCTCGTTATAAGGCATCTCAGCACGTGTGAGATTCTCCGTGGAGCAAATGAGTAAGATGTGGCTTACATTTCACATGGTGAGCCCTGCTTCACACCGCTCTACACCAGCAGCCAGGAGGGTGAGCTGGCTGAATGATCTGTGGTCGTCCCTGAGCAGCATCCTCCAAGGAAACAGCTAGACATTTGGAGAAAGTCATACACCGGAATAATCATTCGACAGTTTTGTCTGTTTGTTTGTTTGCTTTTAAATAGAAATGTTGGATCAGACAGTGAAAGGATAAAAAGGCTTATCTGGAGGAATCTAGTCCTAGGATGTTGGAGGTCTTAGGGAAAGAAACTGTTTTTTTTTTTTTTTTTGGTGATGTCCATCTTTCCCTCTACCAAAACAACGACAACAACAAAACAAATCAAACTTCTCAGAGGTTTCTAATGGCTAAAAAAAAAAAATAATAATAATCTGCTTGTCCATCCCTTGTGACTTTATTGTGTCTGAATAAAGATGCCACAAAATATAGGAATAAATTTATATAAAGGTACTAAAAAAAACCTTGGGATCTTTATTTTAGAAAGCCAACTATAAATCTGAAAGTGGATGCAACAATCTACTTTTTTTTTAAAACTTTTTTCAGACTTTAAGAACTACTCGATTCAAACTACTCTTCAGCCTCGGGACTCCACCTTACATGGCAGCTGATCTAGTTGGAGCACATTTAAAGTACTGCTTTTCATGATTTCTCACAAAAAAACTTTGTTTCAACTCGGTGCCTTAACATGGGTTTAATTTTAATTCAAAAAGGATTTTAATTGCACAACGTTTGGAGAATAAAATATTCTCTAAATGCGCTCCCAGTGGAGGCTCAGGGGAAGGAGAAAAGTCTTCAGAGGAGAAAGCACTGACTATGCCCACCTTGTGTGAAGGTACCCTGCACTCTGTCGTGTGACCTCCTTTGCCCATAGTGTGAGGTAAGCAGGGCAGAGGTTATTAGTCTGTTTATTAGATTAAGTAAATTAGGTCCGGAAGGCATAGGTGATTTGCCTCTGGTCAGAGTAGAAGTCAGTAACAGAGTCCTGACGCGAAAGGAAATGCACAACTCAAGACCATGTGCCTTGTGGGTCTATGCACATGTAGAGATGTGCACATGAGCTCTATTTGTGCAAGGCTGGGGCTACTGTAACTCAATTCAAAAAGAGAAGAACAGAAACTCATAAACATTTGAAAAAATACACGTTCTAACACCCAAGTCACCACAGGGGACGTGGTGCAGACAGGGGCAGCGGCCAGAGTTGGGGGCACTCACCTTCGGGGTGAGGATTTCACCACGCCGCTGAGGGCCAAGGATTCCAGAACACACAATACCCGGAAGTTGCCAAGGGCACACGCGGATGGTGTAATCAATGACAAATCAGAAACAGGACATGAATTATGGCAGAGGAAAGAAGCTTGGGCCCCCAGCTCCAGCTCCGAATCTCGGAGAATTCCACAGGGCCTTGTGAAGGTTAAGCGCTGGGGTCAAGCAGGTAGACCTCTGCCTCCTAAAAACCCACGCATACAGAAGCAGAGGGGACAAACAACCGGAGGAACTAGGCGGGCAGCTGGACTGTGCACAAGGCAACAGGAAGGGGCGACAGAGCTCCCCAACCTGGAAATCATAACCGTGCAGACCCAGACGCTGGCCCTGTGTGCATAGTACACAGTTAGCCAACACTGAAAAGGTGAGTTGTTGATACGGATGGCTGATATCAATCGTGTGCACAGTTCCGTTAGCTGAACGAGACAGTTGTTTAAAAGCAAAATTCTGGTTTCCAGTTGGTGTCATTTTGACACATGCACTTTTCTAAAAACAACAAAACAACCTCTGTTTCAGAACATAGGATGTTTTGAAGGTTATATTCTTGGCATTCAGAAGAGAGTAAACAGCCTCTTGGCTCTTGGACTGTGGCTAAAATCATAGATTGTGTTTTTCTGAAGTAAGTTTCCAAGCAAAAGATAAATTACTCTGCACCAGATAGTAAAAAAAAAATTACTCTTGATTGCCCTACTTTAAAAATATATCAAAGGATGACCATCAATCATTTAAAAGAGATTCATAAAATGTCTGTAGTGATCTATGAATAAAACTTGGACACAGTATCCACTTATCTGTTAAAAGATAATGTGTGGGAAGGGGTGAGAAAAGCCAGGAGTTCGGGATTCGGAGACGAGGGAGGCAAACAGGAGGAAGCCTGGAACAGGGAGGCGGGGGGAGAATGCACTTCTCAGAAGCCAGGTAAGGATCCCGCCTAAAGGTGCTGACACTGACGTAGTCCAGTGAGGCCTGAAGAAGGAAAGGTTTCAGCAGAAACCAGTTCTGACTTCGGGCCTCCAGGCTGTGAGTGATGAAATCCCTGTTGTCTTAGTGTCCCAGTCTGTGGGACGTGCTCTGACAGCCCGAGCAAGCCTCTACGTTCATCAGACCCAGAGCAAGAAGGTTTCTCCCCAAGGTGGGGCTCCGAGGACCTCCAGCACCATGACTGCACGAATGCTGCCGTCCCGGCCTCCCCTGCGCCCACCTCACAGTCTTGTCCACCTACCTCTCCTGGACACCCCCACAGCCCGCCCCCCCCTCCAGCCGGGCTAACTGACGCAGCCCGCCAGTCCCCACATGGCCAGCCTCCTGGCAAGCGAGCTTATCTTGTACCTCTTCCCCCACTTCCCAAATCAAGTGAAGCGTCTGCCACCTTCAATGCTGCATTGATCCCAGACATGGACATTAGCTTCATGTCTCAGTTTCTGGAAAAAAAAAAAAAAAAAAAAAAAAAAACCAAAACCAAAACTGTAGCTCCTTTTGCCCAGAAGGATATCTTTTGGAGCAGGTGAACAAATGGATGTCAGGAGACGTGGGTGACGCTCTGGGTGGGGGGGTCCTGGCAGCTGGGCACAGGCCCACAGCTTGAGACCAGAGCCTGGGGAGAGAACATCTGAGCTGAGAGTGGACAGGCCTTAAGGTTCAGGGTGGCTGGCGGTAGGCTGGGTCTCTCACACTAGCTGGTGAGGTGAAGTAGGTAAAGTCTAATAGGATTTCCTCTGTCCTTGTGAACTCTACGTTGGCTGATAGTAAAAAGGAGAGTGTCTGAGTTGGCTTGTGACCGAGGGTAAGTATTGGATTCTGTCAAAGGCAGATGCTTGGATGCTGAGATGTCCATGCAAAAGCCCCGAGGCTACACAGAGCGGGGCGTGGGCATCATGCTTCCCCCAGAAAAACCCATTTGTGTGCCTTGGACCACAGAAGAGTGGCTCTGAAGGGCACACCAGCAGCTGCTGCACTCGGAAGGCACCTCCCCCGTCCATCCCTGTGCGCAGATCCCTACCTAAGATCCACGTTTCCGACAGATACTTGACTGTCGCCTTCCTCTTTCCTTGGGAGGGTCCGATGAAGATGCCAGCCTGGCCTGGGGTTCTCGTAACCTGACCCCCAGAGAGGAGGACCAGTTCCCACAGCTTGGGTCTGGGGGGGTTGCTGGCCGGGGTGATGAACATCACAGGCTGATCGGCAAACAGGCTTCCCTGGTACTGCCCCGCAGATAAATAGCGCTCCAGGCGGCAGAGCTGTTGGGCAGAGACAGGGAGGATTAGCAAGGCCCTGAATCACTTCATCATGTGGGACAGGTCAGCTGTGAAGAGAAGACTGAACAGTAAAGGTGCACATTCTCAGCTGAATTCTGAGAATCCAGGGTAGATACTGACATTTAATGATAATGACAGATAATGAGCAGATAAAATTGACATTTGCTGAAGCAGCTTGCAAGCCAGACTGTAAACAAATTAATAGCCCTCCCCCCACTCCAAAAAAAAGTTTAGGCTTTTGAATTATTACAAATTCTAAACCAAAATATTGAAAAGGAATCAACTGTTGAGTTAGGAGAACAGCATGTGCATCCTGTAAATCCTGTTCGAGTTCTGTGGATGGGTATGGAAGAGAAGACAGGAGCTTCTAGAAGGCAAGCCCGGCTGCCCTGGACCAGCACCGGCCAGTGCAAGGTGCTTCGGGGCTCCTGCCAGCATGTGACTCTCACAGGACCCCGGGGGCACTCTGCACCCAGCCCCACAGTGTCGGCCGGCAAAGGGGGAAGGAGGCAACACGGAGTGGAGGTCCCAGAGCTAATCCCATGAGGCTGCGGGGGGTGGGGTGGGAAGTATCTAGAGGTCTATTTTACTGAGTCATTGTGGAAATGGTGATGAGCAGTATCAGAGACAGTGGGAAACATTTCAGAAACCGGGATGTTAAATTGTTCTCCTTTTTGTCCTGATAAAGTTGTGGTCGGCTGGCTGACCCAAGGGACAGTGGGAAGGCCTGCTTATTCTAAACAAACATTTCACTAACTACAGATTAATAAAGACTTCTTTTTAAGTGTAGCAACCCTGTGGGAGATGCTGAGGGTGAACTGTCATCCATATTTTGAGTATTTTAATCAGCCGATTTCCCTGAGGATAGAACTGAACATTTCAGAGAAGTGGGCTCAGAAAAATTAAGGATTTGGACCAGAGATATGTGGGAATAGGGATCGAGGGGTGCATCCCGGGGGGTGGGGTGTAACCTGCGTGGGGCAGTGTGGAGGGAAAGGCCTGCCAGTCAGGGGACAGCAGCTGGCCCCCCAGGCACGGAGAGGGGCCGGCTCTGGAGGTAGGAGGCCAACAAACAATACCTTCCTCAGTCTCCATCACTGACCTTCTGCCACTAGGTTCTCATACTAAGAAATCTCTTGATGAAAAAAGTTGCTCCAAAAGTAACAGAATCAACCCGATACACTTAAATATGGCCATGGAATCAATTCTCTGTACTCATCACCAGTTTTGAATTACACAATGTAAGACCTGACATTTAACCCCTTTCATCTGGTTGGGTAAGTGGTGCAGGATCCTGACAATGTGTGATGACTTTGTTTAATGCTTCTAGTAATTTCCAATATCCCTGTGAGATGGGGGGTAGAAAGGGTTTCATTTAATTTTGCAGATGAAGACACAGAGGGGGAAGCTTGTCAAGATATCTGCTTTGGCTAAATAGTGAGTCAAGCTGCAAGAAACAAACCACAATCCCTGAACTTGGTGAGTCACTGGACCGTGTTGCATTGTAACTGCAGATCGAGAAAGAATCTTACCATATTGCTGTCTGTTAATCAAATTCATCCTTCTCCTGTCCTCCTCCGTGGCAGGGCATGGTCTCTTTGGGGGGGTGCTAGTCTGTGCAGGGCCATGTGTACAAGACAGAGGCCCCTCCCAGACAAAGGTAGGACTCACGACTGGTCCAAGATAATCATGGTGATCTCATCTCCCTTTGAAAGGATTGGGTCTAGCATGGGCTGGACTTGGTCGTGGCTAATGGGATCTGAGAGGAAGTCTGCTGAGGGCAGTCTTTCCTCACTAATATAAACTGATGCATAAGCAAAAATACCTCCCTTATTGGCTGGACTCGGTTATACTGATGGTAGGACACTTGGAATTATGAAAGCCACCTGAGGCCATAAAACATGCTGGAAATGGCTGAGTGGGAAGGCCCTGGATCGTGGATCACATTTCTAAGTCACTGGATTGACGAAACCGGGGGGAGGGGGGCGGGATTTTTTTCACTTCCTCAGGCTCCTCCTTTGTTGATTCGTGTTTCCAGAAGCACAAAGCATCCAAACGCTGGTTCTCAGGCCCCTGTCACCTCCCGGAGGTAACCCCTGTTAAGTGTTTGCTATGTATGTTTCTGACCTCTGTACAATGTTCACACACAAAAATATTCAGGATATGATATTTCTTAAAAACAAAAAACGAGATAAAGTCTGCATCTTGGTATATGGATAAGCAATAAATCAAACCCATATTGAACCAAATAGAAATGGACATGTGTAAACCTTTCATATGGTTAGAATGTGACTTCAGTAGCTCATCGCTTTGGGTATTCATTCCCTTCCTACACTGATTGAGTGCTTACTGTCTCCCAGGCACGTGTAAGATGCTGGGGAAGCAGAGAGGATTAAGACATAGTCCCTGACCTCAGTGTAAAGCACGTAGTACAAAAGTCAACATATGAAAATACTTCCCTTTATTTATTTATTCAGCATGAAATTAAAGGAGGCAAAGAATTACAAAGATCTTATTCTTTACTCAAAATAATTGAGGCTACGTGCATGCTGACTTTCTAATCCTAAGTAAAATGATTTCTGGGGACGCTTAATCAAGAATTAGGTTACTTAAAATTAAAACTTAATTTGGGAATTTATCCTAGGAATATATTCCTCGATGTATAGAAAGACATGCATGGACAGGAGTTCATTGCCATAGAAACGATGATTGGCAAGTTTTATTTATATTATAAATATGATAGGACACAGGATTCTCCTTCTTACCGAGCTTTCAGCTGCATGCGTTCTCGAAGCAGAAGGTCTCCAGAATGTGATCCTTCCCCAGGACTCCCTGGGGACAGCCTGCCCTTGCTATTGTCCCCACAGGGCTGCAGACACAGGGTCCTGGGCAGCCTTGTCTAAAGTATAGTTTTCCAACGAAGCACTCAATTCTCCCTAAAAAGCCCAGGGTATCTATTGCAAAATCATGGAATAAAAGGGGATTAACTGATTCCTCTAGGTTTAATTAGCCTCCACAATAAACAGGACAGGTCAGTACTCAGGGTGAATTTGAATTTGGGGTGGATTTCAAGAAGAGCTCCCGCTTTTATCCATGGCGACATAAAATCATCACATAAAATAGCATTTACATTATGTACGTGTGTGTGTGTGTGTATAAAGACAAGGAGAGGGCTGACAGAAGACAGAAAACTTTCTCTGCCGCAAGATCTTCAGTTGAACCCTTGGTTGTAAAGGATTAAGGACTACTAGAAAAGGGTCTTAAGTGAGTGAAACAAAAAAGGCATGAACTGTGCTTTATAAAATGTTGCCTCTACATTTGTGTCTTCACCAAAAAAGCTGTACTGATTTAACAGATTTCAGCCCAGAACCTTCCACTCCACTTATGAGGCCGACCCTACTGTTGACAAAGCTGAGCTGAGCACTGTCCCCCATTGTTCCCAGCTTCCGTGACCCCCCAGTGATTTACTCCATCGCTGGGAGGGTGTTGATGGCTCACTGGCTCTAGCCATGGGTGTTAGATTTCAACTAGTGAACTTGCTTTTCCCTCCAGGTAGATCTCACCTGGATGATTGTTCTGAATCATTGTTTCCATAGGTACCTACAGTCGCACACAGAAGAGGTACAGTTCCGTCATGAGGAAATTCTCCCAGCAGAATTCTCCGGCTCTACGCTGGAAAATCCAGAAGCTCAGGGAGGTTGGTTCCTTCTGGTTTGCCTGATGGTGACCAGTACGTGGTAGCATCAGGTCTGAATAAACGGTTTCTGGCCCCAACGTCCTGTTCTTCATGGGTAAAAGGATAAAATACCTATTCCCACACGGTACACAACAAATGAAATGACGGCATATCTCTTGCACTTTCGCACATTTTAGCAACAATAATGTATAGGATGGGCCTTATGATGCATGGTGGGTTGTAGTTTTAATTGGGTGTGTAGGCTGTACACTCCCTTAATGTGTTTCAATGCCCCACGCTTAGGGTGGTTATCCAAATCTGTAAGTGGGCCAACACAGAACTGTACACTACAGCATGTCAAAGAGAAAATATAAATATAAAAAATAACTTTTCTAAATCTACATTTGTCTATATTCCATTTTTCCTTCAAGGACAATTTATTTTGAGAGAGAGAGAGGAGAGAGAATCCCAAGCAGGCTCTGCACTGTCAGCACAGAGCCCTACACAAGGCTGGATCTCATGAACTGTGAGATCATGACCTGAGCCAAAATACGGAGTTAGATGCTTATCCACCTGGGCCACCCAGGTGCCCCCATCCCTTCTCATGGTCCCCTGTGGGAGGCTGAGCCCATGAAAGTGTTCCATCAGGCGTGGCACCCAGGCTGGGAAGGGAACTGTAGCCCTGTGTCCATTTGTCCTTGTATTTTAGTACTAACACCAGAGAGGGCAGGAGGAGAGAGAGGGGCAGAGCCAAACAACAAACCAGAGTTCAACTGTAGAACTTGTGGGGGATACAGCACAAAGGCAGAGAACATCAGCAGTAGGAAGGGTCTGTAGGCTCACACTCTACAGACCAAGAAACCGAGGCTCTAGAGACAAAGTTCCTTATACAACATCAGAGACCCTGGCAAAGCTTTCCTCTGCTTCCTGAGACACAAAATCCTCTTACCACTGCCCATCACCAAGCAGCCTGGGGTGGAGCTGCTGAACCCACATCTCCTTCTGTCCATTCATCTGAGGCTCAGGCTAAGTTCTACAGACGTCAAAACCTAAGGACACTGTTGGCTTCCCCAGGACTTTTTAGAAAGTACAATATTAACAACTACAACATAGCATGTCTTGTCCTGGGGTGAGAGCCTGAGGAGATTTCACAGTGGTAGCTTCTGGCTTGGAGAATGAGTACAAAGATGTTTGCTTGGAGAAAAACACATGGTGGGGGGAGTACTTCAGGTCTCTGGTGTCCAAAAGATCATGAATGCTTGAACAAATAGTTCAGGATCACTGAGGGTAAAGTGTAAGGGGGTTGGCCGGTGACCACAATAACAAAAACTTACTTTCTTTAAAAAAATTCTTTTAAATGTTTATTTTTGAGACACACACACACACACAGAATCTGAAGCAGGCGCCAGGCTCTGAGCTGTCAGCACAGAGCCCGACATGGGCTCAAGAACCGTGAGATCATGACCTGAGCCAAAGCTGAGATGCTGAACCAACTGAGCCACCCAGGTGCCCCCAAAAACTAACTTCCCAAAATCATTTAAATCTGTTCCAAGGTGAGGAGGCTGAATAAGCAGCAGCCAGACTGGCCCTGATTATACAGAACGCTGTGCAGTTAATGGGAAACCATGAACTCCACGTGCTGGGAAGACCATGCTGAGACAATATGGAGGTGTGGAGACCTAAAGGAAAGGAGTGCGGTAATTTCAGCAAGAAATGAAGCAGGGCAGGACAAGAGGAGTGGAAGGGGAGGTGTACTCAGGATGGACCAAGGAGGCAAGTTCAACAGGAACCCGGGTGTGTTGTTTGCGTCCTACTATAACGGGGACGGGCCAGCACCAGAGTCACTGAGAGAGCCTCACATGGTGGTGGGAGGAAAGCTCAGCCCTGGGGTTTTGAGGCTTTCAATAAATGATTCCGCTCTTTCCTCCCAGTCCAACACCAACTGGGAGACAGAAACAGGTGTCAAATGGAGGAGATGAGAATAACTTCCATCATTCATAAAGCTGACAGGACATTTGGGCCCTGGACCTATGGTCATGTGGATTTGCTAACAGTGCCCTGACGACATAGGATGGACCCACATAGTCACGGCTACCACGCACCAAGGGCTTTCCTCAGGAAGGCAAGCAGATGAGACATGGGTGCAGAAAGGGCTGGGTCAGGACGCCTGTCGGTCCTCCTCTGCTGGGCGCTGGGAGGGAGGGAGGGAGGGAGGACGCAGGAGCCCCAGGTAAGTCACCTGGGGGTGAAGTCCCCAGGAGCGGCTTCAGAAAACAGATCCTAGCACTAACCATTTCAGAAGAGAAGAGGTAGGCCCTAAGGCACCTGGAAACACAAAATAAAATGAGATGTTTCACCTTCCAAAAATGTCGACGCCCACACCTGACCATGTGGAATGGACTGACTGTATCAGAGGTAGAATGAACTGGTTGTCATTGGTACTGGAGAGAGAATGCAATGAATGACTGGGATCCTGGGAAATTAAGAAGTGTTCTGTTGTTTAACTGTGATGGGGTTCAGGCAAATGTCAGAATTGTTAAGAAGACAAGGTCTTCAAATGAGATGATCTGATGACTCCTAAAATTCTGCACAACCCCCTTGATTTGCCATGAAAAACTGTCCTCGATCCTCTCTGGAGCTCCAGAACCAGCTTCTCTGTCCCTAACGGGCCCTCAGCTGTGAGTTTACCTGCTCAGGTAGCCTGGCCCGTCACCTCACTGCCATTGCCCTTTCTCTCGCTTCCTGATGGCTATATCCCAGCTTCCTGTCCCCCCCCAAACCCCGCGCCCTAACTCCTGGAGAGTTAAAAAGTGATCATAGGAGGAGTCCTTGGAACACCCTGTCCTCTCAAGGCCCTGGACCCCTCCTTCCTGATGGGCTTGTCCTCACCCACCTGAGGCTCTCACCCCTGGAACCAGAGTCTCCTCCCCGGGCTGCCCTCTCCCCTGCAAAGCTACAGCCATGGCCCCCTCCCCCCGACTCCTTCATCCTCCCCCTCTCGGGCAGCTCTCGGGCAGCCCTCGGCCGCCGGGCTCTTCTCACGTGCGTGCGGCTCCGCACTCAGCCCCTTCCCGGGTGTGCTGGATCCTGCACGCCCCACTCTCCCAGACAGACGGCTCTCCACCGCTCGGGGTTCCAGCGGGTCCCCCTCCTTGCAGCCTCCTGTCATTGAGGACAGTCACATCCCAAAGGGACACTGTGCCAGTTCCCTGAGGAGCAGCTGCACCCGTTACTGTGGACAGCCCATCCCTCTAACGCCATGTGTCCCCTGCACCGGTGGTCCCCTCCTCCGTGCCGGGGGAGCCGTGCTGCATGCACACTGGCACACAGTGTGTGGTTGTTTCTCCTCCACACCTCCCCGTGCTCTCCACCCCTTTCAGGCACTCCCCTCCCCCCGATCCTTAGTGTCCCTTCCCTGCACGACGTGAAAAGGCTGCCCCTGCCCGCCTCTCCTGCCCCTCCTTCCTGTTGTCCACTGCACCTCCCACCACCAAGCACCAAGGGGTCGCAGGGCTGAGTCCTCTCCCAGGACGAGCAGGATGCTGGGTGCATGGCCCCTCCCTCTCCTTCAGTCACCTGCTGTGGCTGGCTGCCAGGACCCACATTCCCTAAGGCCCTCCTGCGTGGCTCCTGCTCTGGCGCTCCCTCCCCACTGCTCCCGCCCTGGTTTGCTGTGGGGCTTCCTGACCTCGTAATGCTGCAGCCTGACTCCGCGCTGGGCCCCTTCCTCCTTGGGGACCCCAGCCAGCGCCCCGGCCTTACACAGCCTCCGTGATTCTGTCTCCAGCTCAGCCCTCCTTCAGGAATCCCAGGCCAACTGCTCTCCCTGCCTCCCTGCTGGATGTCTGGCCTCTGAGACCCAACCTGGCCTTCTCCCCGCACCTCAGCCCTCACCTACAGCTGCCTCCAACTCAGCTTCTGGCCGCTCCATCCTTCCAGGCGCAGGGGCCCAAAACACATTGGCACAGAGGGCCGCTCCTCAAATGCACTGTGCTCCAGTCCAAGCCCAGCTCACCTACCTCCTACCGGGGCTAACGCCTTTGAACTGCTGTCCTACTTCTGAATTTGTCCCCTTACAGACTCTTCTCAATGGAGAGAATTTTTAAAAACCTAAGTCAGATTATGTCTCTTCTCTGCTCGAAATGCTGGTGCTGGTTTCATGCGGAAGAAGAGCTGAAGCCCTTGAAATAGGCGACATGACAGTTGCTTCCCATTTACCTCTTAGCACGTTTCTCCTAGCTCACTCCACTCCCCCCAGGCCCCTCTGCTATTCCTGAACACACCAGAGTACTCGTGCCTCAGGGCCTTTGCACTGACTTTCCTTTCTGCCTGGGATGTTCTTCAAGTGTCCACATGGCTAATTCTTTTGCCACTTTCAAGTCTTTCCTCAGCTGTCACTGTTCCCATGTGGCCTGCCCCACCCACCCTAGTCAAAATCCCAACGCCTTCATTCTACTTTTTCTCTTGCCACACATTTTATTGGCTCCTAACATATAATTCATTCTGTTTCTCGTGCTAGAATCTAAGGGCAGGAATCTTTGTTTTGCTCAATGACACATCCCTGGCACCTAGAACACTGTCTGGCACTGTGGAGCACTGTGTTTGGGAGTCTGATTTCAGGACAGCTTCTACTCTACTAGGGAACCCAAGCTGACTTCCCTCCCTGGGGGCAGAGAGGAGCAATCAGGGCAGCAGTGACAAGACAAAACACGGGGCCGAGACCAGGGAGGGTGGGCACCCTAAGAGGAAGTGGGGCCTCGAGTGCCCCCGGAAGGTGGCAGGGGTGGAAACACACAGACAAGAGAGGGCAGAAGACAGGCCAGCTGTGGGGACCGGGCCGAGGGGACATCTGGCGACACGAGAATGGACCCTGCAGAGGACACACTGGAAAGGACTCCTGTGGTGCTGGGGCAGCAAGCCATGGGTAGGGTGTCAACCAGTGGGGTCGCAGACGGGGATGAGAAGAGGTGGCCCTGAAGGCGAGAAGGTCAGGACTGCTGGCAGGCAGCACACGTTGGACCAGGAAGCGGGGGCTTCCCAGGGGCTCTGGCCAGGGTGACGGGAGTGGTGGTCCTGCAGAGCACCGGGCTGGCTGCGGGGACAGGGATGAGGCCGGGGAGGGGCAGGGCAGTGACCAGACTGACGCTCCTCTGTCAGTGGCTGGCGCGGAGAGGTTGCGAGGGCTGTAGCCAGTGCTCCCCACACTCTGATGTCGGGACCGAGGCCGGAGCCAGAGAGGCCCTCGTACCCAGGGTAACTTGCCTTTCCGGCCTCCTGCAGCTCTTCCGCTCCCTCACACATCTGCTGGTCTCACTATGAGCACGTCTGACGTTCCTTATCAGTAAGTAAGCGTCTCGCAGGGAAGGTGGGGGGCGCGCAGCCCAGTGTAAGAAACACGGCTGGGGCGGCGATGTCGCAGAGCAGTGCATTTAGGATGAAGTACTCGAGCACTAACGGATTACGTGCGTCCAGCTCTTTCACTTTTCTGATAAGCGGACCGAGGCCTAGAGAAGTGAGGTGCCCGAGGCCACAGAGTACAACAAATGGTCTGGAAAAGAGGAATCCAGGACCGCTGTTGAGAGTTCCGACCTCACGTTTCCACACACTTAACCAAGTGCGATGCACGGGGCTGCGGTGGCAGGGAGGACGGCGACTGTGAGAAAACGTGGACGGTCCCTCCAGGCACACCCCTGTTCTGCCCGTCTGGGGCTGCTCTGAGCTGCAGTGAGATGCAGAGCAGCGGGGGCCATCGCGACACTGCCCAGGGGCGTGGGGACAGGACAGGACAGGAGTGCCGGCGGCCAGGCAGTGAAAGCATGTGGAACGGTGCCTGGCAGAAGACGGCCTCGTCCTGCCTCAATTCTCAGCACCGTTCCACTGAGACACTGTCCGCTGTCCGTTCTCTGGACACCGTTGATGACATCCCCACCCTCGGAGACATCTGGTCCTCCCGGCCCTGGGACATGTCACCCCTGGCTTTCTCCCTCGGTCTGGGCTCGTCCTCCTCCCCAGCCTCCAGGTCCTGAGAGCCTCTTGCTTCCCTTTCCTCCGAACAGACGACCAACATGCCCCACTTAGTGGCGATCTTTCCTCTAGCATCTGGGACCCTATAACCAACTGCCCTATAACTGACCCAATAACAAGATTAGAAGACTAAGCACCCAACACCCAATCATGCTCATTCCCAAACCAGCTCCCTCTAAGTAACAGCTAACGGTTGCTGAGAGCCACCTGTGAGCAGGCACCCTAAGCACTTGGTATGAATTAGCTCATTTAATCCTTGAAATAACCATATGAAAGAGACACTGGCTGTTCCCAGTTGACAGAGGAGAGGGAGGCAGGCCAGGTCAACTGCCATGAGGTCACACAGCTGGGAGGCGGAGGGGCTTGGACTCCCACCCGGCGAGCTGTGTTCTTGATAATGACATGATACCGCTTTCAGAATCTCCGTGAACGCAACCAGCCCCCTGGTCCCTGCACCCTCTCTACCCAATTGATCACCAAGTCCTGTGGGTCCATCCTTTCATCTGCAACAATACAGTCACCCCCTAGCCAAGCCAAAGTTATTTCTTTCCTGGGGGACGAGAACAGCTTACAAGCTGGGTCAGGATCCGCCAGGGGTCCACTCTTGCGCCCTCATATGGTTAAGTGCATAAAGTACATTCCTCTTAAGTTTACAGCCCACGTATATGCCTGGGTAGCCACAGCCACCACCAAGACACTGCACATTTGCAGCACTCCAGAGGGTCCCCCCTTCCCTTCTGCAGGGACTGCACCCCCTGGCCAGAGAGGGCCCCTATTCTGAGTGTGGTCATCATCAGTGACAGAGCTCTGTTCTATTACAAACTAGAGAAATGGAGACATGCCGTATATAGCCATTTGTATCTGTCTTCTTTTGCTTAGCACACTGAATCCCTATCCTCCTAAAACCCTCTAATAGCTTCCCATTACTCGGAGGAAAAAAACAAAAGTTAAATGGTTGAGAAAACTGGACAGCGACATGCAGAAAAATGAACCTGGACCACTTTCTTACACCATACATGAAAATAAACTCAAAATGGATGAAAGACCTAAATATAAGACAGGAAGCCATCAAAATCCTCGAGGAGAAAGCAGGCAAGAATGTCTTTGACCTTGGCTGCAGCAACTTCTTACTCAATACGTCTCCAGAGGCCAGGGAAGCAAAAGCAAAAATGAACTATTGGGACCTCATCAAAATAAAAAGCTTCTGCACAGCGAAGGAAACAATCAGCAAAACTAAAAGGCAACTGACGGAATGGGAGAAGCTATGTGCAAATGACATATCAGATAAAGGGTTGGTATATAAAATCTATAAAGAATTTATCAAACTCAACACCCAAAAAACAAATAATCCAGTGAGGAAATCAGCTAAAGACACGAACAGACACTTCTCCAAAGAAGACATCCAGGTGGCAAACCGACACATGAAAAGATGCTCAACATCACTCATCATCAGGGAAATAGAAATCAAAACCACAATGAGATACCACCTCACACCTGTCAGAATGGGTAACATTAACAACTCAGGCAACAACAGATATTGGTGAGGTTGCGGAGAAAGAGGCTCTCTTTACACTGCTGGTGGGAATGCAAACTGGTGCAGCCACTCTGGAAAACAGTATGGAGGTTCCTCAAAAAATTAAAAATAGAACTCCCCTACGACCCAGCAGTTGCACTACTAGGCATCTATCCAAGGGATACAGGTGTGCTGTTTCGAAGAGGCACATGCATCCCAATGTTTATAGCAGCACGATCAACAATAGCCACAGTATGGAAAGAGTCCAAATGTCCATCGGCGGGTGAATGGATAAAGACGACACACACACAGACACACACACAGACACAATGGAATATTACTCGGCAATCAAAAAGAATGAAATCTTACCATTTGCAACTACGTGGATGAACTAGAGGGTATCATGCTAAGCAAAATTAGAGAAAGACAAATATCATACGACTTTACTCATATGAGGACTTTAAGATACAAAACAGATGAACATAAGGGAAGGGAAGCAAAAATGATATAAAAACAGAGAGCGGGACAAAAACATAAGAGACTCTTAAACATGGAGAACAAACAGAGCGTTGCTGGAGGGGTTATGGGAAGGGGGAGAGGCTAAATGGGTGAGGGACATTAAGGAATCTACTCCTGAAATTATTGTTGCACTATATGCTAACTTGAATGTAAATTAAAAAAATAATTAAAAAATTAAAAAAATTAATAGCTGTAAATGACAAAATAAAATTTTGGGTTTATAAAAAAAAAAGTTAAATGGTCTACAAGACCTTCCATGACCCAGCCCCTCCTGGTATCTGCAGCTGAATCTGGCATGATCTCCCCTTCCTCTTGGCTCTGCCTCAACAGTCTCCTTCCAGCCTCGTATGTCTTTGCTGCTCCATCGTGGCCACAGGGCCTTTCAACATGCTGGTGCCTCTGCCTGGATGGCGGGTCAATCCCTTGCTCATCAGATTAACTGCTAGTCATCATCGGGATTTCGATTCCTGGTCATCTCTTCAGGGAAGCCCATGCCATCCCCTGCTACATCAAATCTCTGTCATCCTTTCAATTTAATAAACACTTAGCACTTCTTGGGTGCCAGCACTGTTCTAAGTGTTTGATAAATACTGACTTATTTAGAACTCATAAAAATTCTGCAGAGTAGTTACTATTATCATTCCTGTTTTCCAGAGGAAGTAACTTGCCCAACGTCACAAAGCTGAAGGGCAAGGAGCCAGAGCTGGGAGGAGTCCATGGGCCCTGGGGACCTGTCCTTCCCCTGGGGTCACATAGCTTCTGTGTCCTCCCCACACTGGTACCATTTACACCAGGGATATGGCCCGGGGGCTGGGGGTTCTTGATAAACTCAAGAGTGAATGGGTGTAGCCTGTGCATACTGTGCACAGTAGGCCTCCCCCCGCCCTTTACCTACACGGTTGCTTTCCACAGTTCTGGTTGCCTGGGGTCAAGTGCAGTCCCAAAGCAGACCACCCTCCTCCCTGTGAAGGTCAGTAGTAGCCCAATGCTCATCACAACATCTACATCACCTGCCTCACTTCATATCATCTCGTAGGCTTTTATTATCTCACAGCACCACAAGACGGGTGGGTGATAGGATGCTTTGAGAGAGAAGAAAGACCACATCCAGGTAACTTTTATTACGGCATATTGCTGTGATTGGTTTTATTAGTTACTGTTAATTTTGTACTGTGCCTAATACATGAATGAAACGTTATCATAGGTATGTATGCTTAGGAGAAACCTTACTCTACGCGGGGTTCCATACTATCTGTGGTTTGAGGCATCCACGGGGCATTTGGGAACGTGTCCCCACAGATAAAGGGGGCTACTCTATATGTGTATCAGTATCTATATATGTTGCAGTGACTATTTTGGTTGTGTGTGTGTGTGTGTGTGTGTGTATGAGAGAGAGAGAGAGAGAGAGAGAGAGAGAGAGAGTCAGTTGGAAGCTGAATCTACAGAACTAGCCATCAGGTGACAGCTTAGTTAGTAACCTAGGTCCACACCACACATGCCCAACCTCTGCTGGACAAGTTCAAGGATGTCTAACCTAGTGCATCTGCGACATCAATCGTCTTCCTTCTTCACCTGGCTCCCGGTTCCTGTTTCTCTTACTCTCCCAATCACCCGGTCTTGAAACTTTAGGAACACCTTTGATTTCTCCTTCTACCTGGCCACCCTAAAGCCCCACCACCCCAGTTGTCTAACAACTCTGCGGTCACGTCTCCACAGTTCCTGTGCTAGAGGCCAAGGGATACAGTGGAGCCAGTGCGGGCCTCCACTCCAGGAAGAACCGGGGTCTAAATCCCAGCTCCGTTGCTTCAGATCTGTGTGGCCGGAAACAAGTCCTGAAGCAGCCTAAGTCTCAGCTTCTGCAAGTGGAAATAATCATGTCGTCTACCTAGCAGAAATGTTGCGAGAAAGAGTGAAAATGTATGCCAAGCACAATGCCCAGCTTTGAGAGAGTTACTAAATAAATAGCTGCTGTTATGTTATTACCTTTGTCTAGACACTCTGTCCTTCCATGGGGCCAATCTCCATGTCGAAGTTCACCTCCCCCAAAATAAAGTCTCAGAGAGTAGGACTCTGAGGATTTGGGCTTGTATAACTTGATGGCTAGGGGTCCCTTTCATAATGATTAGGAAGGCAGTCGCTATTAGAAATATCAATTAAGATATTAAATAATTGTTAACATTACTGAACATTGCATGCAGCACATTTGCTAGAGTATTCTAGGTACATTCCATGAAGTATCCAATTTTAATTATCACAAAAATCCTGTGAGGCAGAGACCATTATTATTCATGACTTACAGCTGATAAAACCGAGGTTCAGAGTAGTTTGGCCAAGGCGCCATATTGCTATGTGGAGGGCCAGGCATTCCACCCCCATCTGTCTCACAGGGAGCCTACGCCCTTTACTGCGCAGCGTGTAGCCTTAAAATTTATGATCTGCAGAACACGGGAATGACTGAACAGCCTCTGAATTTCTATGTGCAAATAGTTTTCTATCCATCAGTTCCTTTGACAGTACATATCTGAAGATATTCAAGTCTTCTAGAACCATCTTTGTCTTTCAGGTAGGTCTAAATTCATTAGATTTGTCTAGTTCAAATTCAAGCTTGATTTCTTTGCTAATGTGAGATTTACTCACATTACTCACAAAGTGAGATTACTTTGACTTTATAAAGACAGCACACGGAGTCCTGACTCCTCCATCCTGTAGCTACACGATCTTGCACTATGTAACACTGTTCGAGCTCCATTTCTCTGGGCACGAGATGCACATGATGGCCCCCCAGAGTGGCTGTGGACCACATCTTTCACCTTGCTGTCCTGCCACCAAACACATGCCTAACTCTGCTGAATTCGTAAGAGTGGGCTGTAACTGATGAATCCCTGTACAATGAGAGGGCTTAGGCAGGACCGGCAGTACTGGATGGAAAGACAAGGCAGACCCCTCGCTCACAGAAAATCACAGTGCCCCTGGGAGTTAACAACAACAACAACAACAACAACAACATCTATGTATATATACCTTAAATGTCCAATGTGATAAGACAATTAAGGAGACCAGTCTAGATGGCAGACAGCTGCCGCCCCATGTTTGTGATTTCCCAAGTCAGAGCTCTGGGGACAGTACAGAGTGGCCTCTGTCCCCACCCAGCTCCTACATATGGGATGAGACCCAAAGGCAACTCAACCCCACACATCTGCATCGATTTAGGGCCAGTGGAAGCATGCGACTTTTAACAGCCTGACAATGGGGAGCCCAGAGCTCCTTGAAGCAAGGAGACTCTAAAGATCAGTAAAAAATGGTGCAAATGATTTCAAGAATTCTTATGGTTCTTGGCAGAAAAAGCCTCACGCAGAAACGAGTGTTGTCAGACATGGGAGTGTGGTTTCTATACTCAGCGCTGGTTTTAATTTTTTTCTTAAGTTTATTTATTTTGAGAGAGACGGAGACAGCATGCATGGGGGAGGGGCAGAGAAAGGGAGAGAGAAAATCCCAAGCAGAATCCGCAATGCCAGCACAGAGCCTGATGTGGGGCTCGAACCCACAAACCGTGAGATCACGACCTGAGCTGAAACCAAGAGTCAGATGCTTAACTGACTGAGCCACTCAGGCACCGTGGTTTTAAGTTAAAAAATATTTTTTTTTGTAACTTAAGTGACATAGAACTGACATATAAACAGCATTGGCTCTCACACTACAGTTTCAAACTGTTTTGAAAGTAAAACTAAGAGAGATTCCCAAGAATTTATCCAAAAAAAAAAAAAAAAAAAGTAAGGGCAGAGGAGGGGCGGGTGAAGCAAGCATCTGGCGGGCTGGCTGGTAAAAGCACAGGCGACGTTTCCTGGGTACCAAGACTCCCAGGAGAAATAAAATCCATGCTGCTGTCAAAAGGGATGAAAGGAAAGGCCTGTCCAGTGTGAAGGCGTTCCCTCTCCTAAGACATTTTCCTCCACTTCTCATTTTATGCAAAAAAACAAAAAAAACAAAAAAACAAAAAAAACGAAATAATATGTGCCAAAGGGGAATCACCGTGGCTTTGCTTTCCCAAAAGTTACGTACAGATGAGCCTTGCTGTCTGCTCACCGTAACAGATAATGGCAGCAAGGGCACAAGACACTCTCCCTCACTTTCGCTCAACGCTCCCAGGACGAACATGTTAGGACTCTGTGTGTGCCAGATTCAGATTTTTTATTTTATTCTTTTAAAGCATCACTTGAGTTTTAAAAGCGACGTAAGTGATGGGAACATAATCGCCTTGGGAATCCACAAATAACTTTTTTAAAAAAGTCATAAATCTGCATTTCGTGCCTCATAGTTTTCAACAACTGCGAGAAACAGGTCAAAGCTGGAGCACGGTGGGTCCTGTCCCTCTTCAGGGGTCTGTGCTGGGGGGCTGTCCAAGTGCTCTAGCGAGAGCCATGTCTGGCATCCGGCCACACTTGGACCTCAACTGCTTTTAACTTTCGTTTTCAAAAATCATGATAGAACACCTGTGTTGAGAAAGATTCTCAGTCTTATAGAACATTTTATTTGATCATTTAAGGAACAGTCTGGTAGGTGGCCAAAAAAAAATTATAAACTTATAAAAAAAAATACTAGAGCAATTCCACAGTGTAAGTTAAAGGTGGGGGGAGGGGGTTCTAAACAAAATTTTGGAAAGGGCGTCAAGCCAGCCACTGGGCAGAGTTGCAGGGGTGCATTCTCTAGAGAGGTCTTGTTCTGGCTGCACAGAATGGCCTGGGAAGCTATTAAGAAGGCGTTGCAAAATAAATAAATAAATAAATAAATAAATAAAATTTAAAATAAAATAAAATAAAATAAAATAAAACGGTGTTGCAAGGGCCTACTGAGTCAGAGCACCTGTGTGGGGTGTGTGGGGTAGGGGTGGGCGAGGCCTGGGCATTGGTTGTGACTCTAGTGGGCGGCTAGGCTGAGAAAGGACTGTCAGTGGTTCTCTGTCTGGACTGCACACTGCAGTCACCTGGGCACGTGGAGAAAAAAAACAGCACTGGGGCCCCCATCCCAGACATCCTGACTTGATTAAAGGAGGTGTGGCCCAGGGAACAGGAGTTTGAAAATCTCCCCGGGTGACTCTAAAGAACGAGAAGCGCCGGATTATATTCCAAGAGATTCCGAATAGAAAGAAACCAGTTCCACCGTGGACAGGCCTATTGACTGTTCCAACACTGTGAGTTTGGAAGACACATGCATTAACAAGTGGGTGCTGTTTGCTGGCATTTGGTCGCGGTCTTCCAAAGCTTGAAAGCAGAAATGTGCCATGAAAGGAAATCCGTTCGGCTACTGCAGTTTCAATTCTGAAACCAATAGGCCACCCCACGGAGACAGGAGCCTCCTGTCTTACAGTGGGGGTCTCGACTTCTCTTTGGAGTCCCGGCAGATGGCCACCCCGTCTCCTCTTGCTTCTCCAAAGGCCCTGCAGCCTCCCACTGCGCACGCTCAGCCCTACGGCCACCAGCAGGTCTGGCCTGGGGCTGCTCCGGCAGGGCTCCGGGGTCAGGCTCTGAGCCGCCCTTGCACCACGGCCTGTGGGTCTGCCCCTCCTCCCGGGCCTTTTCTCCAGTCCCCATGAGACTGGGGTCCTGCGTGGGCTCTGGCTCATGGTGCTAGGGGTGAGCGCCAGCCACCCTCCCCTCTCGGGCTGGACCAGGACTGGTATTCTACCTGCTTGGTCTTCCTCTGCCGAAGCCGGCCTGCCGCCTGCCCGCGTCCCTACTCCACTGCCAAGTGCATCCTGGCCAGGACCCAGCTGTACAGTGGGGACTCTGAGTTTCCCATGGTTGCAATCTCTTCTGTTTGTTTTCTTTTGGTCTCCGCATTTTCTCATGGGCATCTTCCTCCCTGTGAAGTGTCTCCGTTCCACACTACTGTTCAGTGCGGAGGAAGAAGAGAGAGAGAGAGGCATTTCCTCTGTGCCCTCCCTTCGTCTGACAGTCACCGGCCTTGGGACTCAGGGAAGGCCCTGTAACCAGGACGCGGATCTTGCCGCATGGTAGATGACCGGGACGCCTCACACAGATCGGGCTTTTAAAGAAACACTCACTCAAAGCCATAGTTTGGATCAAGATTTGTACAATGGCCTATTGTGAATTTCATTTTTAGGCCACTTCATAATCTACTACTGTGAATTTTCTAGTTTAGGTGGCTTGTACTTGATTACTCAAAACTTTCCCCCCTCTTCTTTGGGCGTTCCCAGATGATTCAGATATTTTAGTCGATACAAGTAAATGAAACAACTTTATCATTTCAAGGCTTCAAGGATTTATAGTTCCTTATACTTATAACCAGACATATTCTTCAAAGAATGAGGGAAAAAAAGCACTTTCCAGAAACTGAATACTTCTGCACTTAGCGATTTGTCGGCTGTCTATGGGAGTCACTGAACAAACCAAATGTTTAAAATCTTGTTTACGAATTTTTTCTATGAAAACAAAACTTACCAATCAGAATTCATTATTTTTTTAAAGAATTAACGTTTTCTTATTTTACAAAAACAATTTCGTTAATTCCCAATGCTTAAAAAAGAAATTTGATTTCTCTATATCCCTCGAACGAAGGCACAGACCAGTGGCACCAAGCCCCATCCCTTCCAGGAGACCCATCCCAGAGGCACACAGCCCCCTCTACAATCTAGCACACACAGTGTGGCAGCTCCGGCGTAAGGATTATTTTAGAAGAAACAACGGTTTGTAGCGTTATGTCTCAGTTTAAGGACATGTCCTTGTTCGTATCTAAGATTTATTTGCTGCCGAGTGTTTGGTCAGAATGGCAACCCCAGGCATAACATTTTCCTGACGATCCGCCGTCTACTGTGGTTTCTGGGAATGCGTCATGGGGAAAGGCCTCGGACTCCCTGCTCTTAGGATTCACAAAACACTTACCCTTGGGTGAAATATGTTCTTTTTCAATGAATACAAAGTCCCAAGGGAGTAGGCGCACAGGGAGGGAGGAGAAACGGGGCCACTGACAAAGTCTTAGGGAGGAAAGATCCTATCTGGATGTCAACTTTTGGGGGAAGGGATAAAAAACGGCCCCCAAATGAGTGACTGTTCTAGACTTTAGGAGCTGGGCAAGAAGAGGGGGCTGGGTGCCAGGAGGCCAGGGTTCCTTCCGGTTCTCACTCATAGCTGGCTGTGTGGGTGTGGTCCTGGAGACTTCATCCCACCCCTGCACACCTTACAGGGAAGACAGAGGGATGAAAAAAGAGGATCAGACTCTCCGTGAAGGAACAGAAGGGCTGTTGTTAGAACCACTTCTCTACGTCCAAGTTCTTAGCCTATAAAACAAAGGGACAGTACTAGGTAATTTCCTAAACTTCTTTCAGTGTAGACATTTTTTTAAATACTTATTTTTGAAAGAGAGAGAGAGAGACAGACAGACAGTGAGCAGGAGAGGGGCAGAGAAAGAGGTAGACACAGAATCCGAAGCAGGCTCCAGGCTCTGAGCTGTCAGCACAGAGCCCGACGCGGGGCTCGAACTCATGAACCATGAATCATGACCTGAGCCGCAGTCGGATGCCCAACCGACTGAGCCACCCAGGTGGCCCTTCGGGGAGACATTTTTGAGTCGATAGTCCCTTCTGATCAACTTCTTTGCTCTTACTCCTTTGCACTTAGCAAGTCAATTTCCGGCCCCTCCCCACAACCTGGCTAACTTCAAACGCTTCCATTGTACTTAACTTGATGATTCTAAGAAACTTGGTCCATATTACAAAAATATGCTGGAGAATGCGGACATTCACTGGACCATTCCACTGCATTTTAACCCATCTAATCAGCCCTGGAGGTTTATTATGGAATTTGTGTGGATGGGGGGAGGTTGTTGGTGTTGTTTTGATGTTTTTTTAATTCATCATTAGGGTAACTGGAGTGCAACACAGAAACCAGATGCGAGTCATCCAGTTTCTACGTTTCTTTGGTCCTTCTGTTTGCTGTGGGGGAACATGCCTACTGGCCTCGAGGAAGCGCTGCCCCTGGGATGGCAGAGGCAGGAGCGCCATAAGGTCTGACAGCCACCCCATCTGCTGCTGTGGCTGCGGGCAGTGAGGACGGCTAAGAGGTGGGGGCGGGGAGGGTCCAAGGACCAGCCTCTCCCTGCCCCTCAACAAGACACATTTTCCAATGAAGCCTGTTTCCTACCTGCTGGAAATCGTGTAAGCACCAAAAGAGACAAATGCCTTAGGCCCTCACAAATGAAACACAGTAAATAAAAGCAAGAGAGAAAGTTCTCCAACTTAAAAAAACAAAATCTTAATGGATACTGGTTTGTAATCCTGTAAATGTTTGATACGTCAGCCAAATTACTTTTAAAAACTGACATGCAAATCAAGCGTTATCAAAAAGCACATCTGTTTTCATGGGATCAAATACCTCTGTAGACGTACTTTTTATAGTAGCACAGAATCACCACAGTCAGAATACAGGCGTGCCTCCCGTACGTTCCTGGTTTGGTGCCAGACCACCACAGAAAAGCAAATATCGCAACAAAGTGAATCACGTGAATTTTCTGCTTTCCTACTACATATGAAAGTTCTAGTTACACTAGAATGTAGTCCATTATGTGTGCAATAGCATTATGTCTAAAAAAACAAGGTACATACCTTAATTCAAAAATACTTTATTATTAAAGAATGATAACCATCATGTAGCTTTCAGCAAATTGTAATTGTGTGGCTGGGGGAGGGTCCTGCCTCAGTGTTGATGGCCGCTGGTTGGGTGGGGTGGGGTTAGGTTGGGGTGCTGTGGCAGTTTCTTAAAATAAGACAACAAGGAAGTTTGCCACACTGATCGAATCCTCCTTGCACGAATGATTTCCCTGTAGCATGTGGTGCAGTTTGATAGCATTACAATTTTTTTAAAATTTTAATTCCAGTAGAGTTGACATACAGTGTTATGTTAGTTTCAGGTATACAAGACAGTGCTTCAGCACTTCTATACATTACTCAGCGCTCATTACAATAAATTTACTTTTGATCCCTTTCATCTATTTCAGAATATTACTATAATGGAATATGACTCAGCCATAAAAAAGAATGAAATCTTGCCATTTGCAACAACATGGTAGATCTAGAGAGGATTATGTTAAGTTAAATAAGCCAGTGGGAGAAAGGCAAACACCATATGATTTCATTCATATGATAATTTAAGAAACAAAACAGATGACCAGTTTGATAGCATTTTACCCACAGTAGAACTTCCTTCTCTGTTACGTCATGTTCTCAGTTCCTTGTTGTCATTTCAACAGTCTTCACGGCATCTGCTCCAGGAGCAGCTTCCATCTCAGGAAACCCCTTTCTTTCTTCATCCACATGAAGCATCTCCTCATCTGTTCAAGTCTGATCACGAGAGCACAGCGATTCAGTCCCATCTTCAGGCCCCACTTCTGACTCTCGTTCTCTGGCTCCTTCCACCGCATCTGCCTCTACTTCCTCCATGAAGTCTTGAATCCCTCAGAGTCATCCATGAGGGCTGGGG